>WUAM01000431.1:23440312-23464890 GCA_024336885.1 Actenoides hombroni
GGCAGGGCCCGCTCGGCGCAGCCCCCGCGATGCCGCCCGCCCGCCCGCTCCGCTGCCGCCGCCCCGCCGGGCGCCCCCGGCCCGCTCCGCTCCGCTCCATCCCCGCACCGGCGGCCGGTGTTTCTGCTTCCTTGGCGACAGCCCGGAGCCAGCGCTTTCCGTTCGGCAGGACTCTGGTACGTGTGGCTCGCTGCAACCCCCGCAGGGCCGGCCGCGCCGCGCTGTCCGCGGCAGGAGCAGCTCCGCGCCCGGGATTTATAGGGAGGGGACACCGCTCTGAGACCCGATTCCCGGCTGCCTACAATGCCCCCCCTTAGACCCGGGAGGGGAAAAAAACCAAACAGCAGCATGTTCCCGGCTCTGCTGCCCTTCTCCTGCAACCCTCCCCGGGTCCCTCCGCTCCGCTCTGCGCTCCACTGACTGTCACACGCAGCGGGAATTTAGAATAGAGCGCGCGCCTAATTGAGCTTTACCATAAATCTTTTAGGCTCTTAAATAAATAAATAAAAAAATAGCATTTCTGCCTTTTGCCCTGTTTTTTTTTTTTTTTTAATGGTTTGTTTTGTTGTTTGTTTGTTTAGGGTATTTTTTTTGTAGTGTGCCACTCTTCATCAGCTTCAAGCCGTTGGGCTCTCCTGACATCGGTAACACGAGACCCGTTGAGTCTGGATCTTGTTGGGTTGTTGTTGTTTTTTTTTTCTCTTTCTCCTCAGCAGCAACATGCTACTTTCAAACTTTGCACAAGGCTTTGGGTTTGTTTGTTTCCCTGCTTTCAAATGACATTATGATTTTAATCAAAACAGACTGGTTTCTGGAAAAGGCCAGAGCAGCCTGGGACTGGGAGGCAGATCGGTTGGGCGGTTTATAGCAGTTCAGAAGAAGGTTTTGTAAACAAACACAGCTCAGAGGTAGAAAAGCAAATACGGTGGCTGAAATCTTGGCCTCCTCTGAAGGCGATGGCTCAGCTCAATGGGGCCAGTATTTTCACATCCACACACAACCTTTCCTCCAGCAAACACAAAACCAAGAGACGCAGGTAATGGGGAAAACAGCTCCAAAGCTCTATTATTATTGCCTAAACAACTCGATACTGTCAGGGGAGAGCAACAGAAATTCAAGGGATGGCTGCGTATGGGGAGTAAACATCCTAATGGGTTTTCTGGCTAACGGAATCCTCCTGCTACTGCAAGCTCCCCCAAGCACAGTCCATCATCGTGGTCCCTGAGCTGGCACAGGTGGACTCTCCCAAGCAGGGTCACAGCCCCCCTCTGTGCACACCAAAACCTCAGTGGAACCACGGACACAAAGTTTACTATACTGTTATCCAGATATTTTCCTTGGAAAACCTGGGGAAAAAAAATGGAAAATAAGGGAGAAGTAGAAAAGATTGCAGGATTTGGCCATTTGGAGCAATTAAGACCGCAAATTCCCCCAGAGTCAGCATTTCCCCAGTGAGGGCACCAGAACATGCCAGTGCTCCTCTGGCCATTTCCATGGGTCATGATTTTGGCAAGGAGCATGACGCAGAACCATTTGGGCTGTGCTGCATACAAGACCTTCCCCAGCCCGTACACATAGTCACTGCCCTCAGCCTCTGGTGCCGCAGGTACAAAGCCAGAAGCAGCTGCAGCTCTTGTCATGCTACACAGGGGGAAAACCTGAATGACAGAAAGATAAGCTTCTCCCAGGAGGAAGATATGCACACTCTTATTAAAAACTACAAATTAAAGTCCCCCTGCTAAGCCTGTCCCATTTATTTTCCACACCACCTAACTGCACTAAAAGATGTCACCAACCCAGTGCTGCTGGAGAAGGGGCCAAGCCATGAACCTTAATAGAGTTTACCACACAAACAACTTGCCGAGGTGAGAAATGGCTCCTGGAGCCAACCCTATGCCTGTGTCTGTCCAGGGTGAAGAGAAAAGCGTGGCAGGAACTGCCAAAACTGCGGGCCAGACCCTTGCAAGCACTTCACAACATGGAGCCAGTGTAAAGAGCTCCAGTGGAGATGGCCATCCCGCTCCTCCTCAAATCTGTCTGCTGGCTACGTGGCCTGTTGTGCAAGTCTGTCTGAGGGCTAGGCAAGCTGAGCTCAGAACTGAGGTCTGGGCTCTGCTGGAAGATGCCTTCGGGACCTCTCTGAGACAGGGAGACCCCACTAGATAGGGAATGCCACTATATGATGGTTTTCAGCATGAGAGCCATACTCCATCTATCTTTGTCCCCTTCTTACTACAGCATGGAAGCATCACATTAAAAAAAAAAAAATCAAAGTGAAAACATTAATAAATAATAATCAAGATCATCTGCAGTTTTAATGATAAGCTATTTAATGAATTATGAAGTACCTATAACTCAAAGTATGAGACTGTACATTGTCAAAACTGGCATTAAAGTGTATGGAGATAATTAAGCAATAATGACCTCCACAGAGGGCTTTTCCTGGGAATTAATGACCAGTCGGGAGGAGCTGATGGCTCAAGGCACAAGCAAGGGCCATTAACCCCAGCTGGTCATTAATACTCAGGAAATGCCCAGCTCTGAGGCCGTTATTGTGAGTATTTGATAAAAATAAAGGGGGAGCAATTATGAGTATCTGAATGTGGGGGCTACTCAGAGAGGTGACGTTTGCAGGTACTTGGGTTCATGCCCAACCATCAGTCTTCGCTGGTACTCCCAGAACTGGCTGCACTCAGGAGCACACCCTTGAGACAGACCTACTCTAGACCCCGACACCAGCATCTGGGGGCTCTGCCAGCACAAACAGAGCCTGTGAGTCATGTTTACAACCAAAAAGAATAAAAGCGAAACATCCTAACAGCAACACAAAACCAGAGGTCTTGTTTCAACCTATATATCTACATGCTAGTAGCAGCTCCAGAGCCCAAGTCTCAGGCTCATCCAGCGGCACATCCTGTAACATCAGACACACTCTTGGGATCATCACAGCCAAACCTGGTCCTTGGTGCAGCCCTGGGCACTGTTTGCAGCGGGAGCCCCCAGGCTCCACCTGAAAGCAGAAGAGCGTCCTTTCAGTCCAAACCTGCAGACATCTCACCCTAAACTCTTCATGACTTCAGGGGGACATGGAGGAAGAGGAGTGTCACCTGCTGGGGGGGCAAAACAAAAGCTCATGCAAAGCTGATCCTATATACTGGACTTGCATCCTTCCTGCCACGCACAGCACAGCAGCAGCAGGTTGGCACCAGCTTGGAGCCTCAGCCGGGCACCAGAGACCTTCACCAAAGTATCAAAGCAGAGCCAAATGCCGAACCTCTCCTGTCCCCAGGAGGGCATGGAAGAATTTGGGGCGACAGTCTCCTGGGACAGATGCTCTGATCCCCACCATTGTAAACAGGAGGAATTAGCCTGAGCTGTTTCGCATGGGTAATGGAACACAGCTGCCCGCTGCTCCCAGCCCTGTGTTTCTACTGAACTCCCCCGTCCCCCGCTCCAACACCCACTGAGGTAAGAGGGTTCACAACTCTGAAAGCCCAGAGTGGCCATTTACATTTTCCCCTGGCTGGGGAAGGAGTGGAGGGGATGTCCATCACCCAGCCCTGGCACACAGGGAAGTGGGAGCCCAGTGCCCACCCCCAGCTGTAGTTATACAATCTTGTTCTAAATAAACCCACGGGGGAGTGGAGGGACTTGGATTTTCCATTATAGCCCCTCTGGTCATTTATTTACTCCAGTTCCATATTCTTGCACTGAAACTGTATAAATGGGCTTGGAGGTGACAATCACAGAACATTTTGCCCTGTAGGATCACAGCATATGTAAATTTTCACCTACACAAACAAATCCATGATGGTTGTAAATATTTCCACATTATTCTCTGTAGCGATCGGCGCTAATCATGCTGTTTGTGAGAACACAGCAGCGATGTTTGTTGGCAAAATAAAGGATCTCTTTAAGTTTCTTACAATCTGGAAAGAAACCTAGAGCAGTTCCTCAGTCACAGCATTTCTCCTTAACTGTTTACAATCAATCAGAAGGAAAAAATTAAGTATCCCACTAGCAATACGGAGTTTCCAACAATTATTCGTTAAAAACAGCTATCACTTAGCAGAGGAAAATCACTACGTAAGAAAAATTAGTGCTTGTTAGTACATGTAATATTCAGAATCATGAGTAGAATAAAAGCAGCAATGCAGAAACTGTTATCAGCAGAGAGAAAATTATTCAAGTATGCATTTGAGTAATTCTGCATTTTAATTTAACCCTTTGAAACATTAATCAAACCATGGCTAATTATAGGAATTAAGGAATTAAACGATGGAATCTTCTAAAAGATATTATTTAAAAGGCAGTTTATACAATTACTTGTATAGATGTTTGCTTTAAAGAGGGAAACATTTCTACTGTAATGAAAAGGGTCTTAGAAAATTAAATTAACAAGGGGGGACCAGGCTGATATGAAACTAAATTAGCATCAAATGCAAATTACAGGGTACTTAATGGTAGAAACAGGTGCAGAGCAGGTCCCTAAATGAGATAAATGAATAAAACATCCCTCTGCACAAATGTGGAAGCTGACACAAAGTCAATGATATGAATAATTCAGCAGCCTCAACACTGCTGTTGAGGTCAGCTTTCCTTGACCTTTGAAACAGGAAGTAAAATTCTGTCCAAATTTGAGTGACTGGAAATGCAGCAGTTATTTGTTGGGGGGGGGGGGCAAGGAAAATCCAGATTAAAAAACAAAAATGCAACCCCACGGTCTGCATGTGAGAATGTGTATACATACATATAGGATGATAAATTGAAACGGTGAGTAGATGTATCATCAGAAGAAAATGTGCACAAGTGGAAAACCTCTCAAATGTTAGTGTCACGGTGGTTGCATAATATTTGTTTCAGCCTAAAACTCTAAAACAATGTGTGTGTGATACATGAGAGTATTTAGGTCATGGTATGATCTAAGCATGTTCAGAGCTAAATGGTTTCATCTTTCAAAAAACAATTTAGTTGTGCTAAAGGGGATATTAATAGAGTCAAAGTCATTATATTTCAGGCATTAGAGAAATCAAATCATATAAAAGTAGCTGTTCAAAGCTCAGCAATCAATCATATTCCATAAACTTTTTTAAATAAAGGAACTGGAAGACTTCTTTTCTAGACTTTTTCCTTAAACTACCAATTTAATCACTAGTGCATTCCAAACACTGAAAAGTCACCATTTCAAATGTGAACCCCCCCTAACAACAGTTTGCAGCGAACACAGGCTGTGGGCAAGTGTGCACGAGCATGAGAGAACCCTGAAAGTAGAAATTCAACGGAAAAATACCTATTTTATATCTATATTTTAAAAAGTAAATAAGCCATAAAACCAAATCCTTGTATTCCAAAGAATGAAAACTTTTCTCTCTTAAAAAGACAGAAATCTGGAGCAGCTCTCTAAAACCCAGTAGAATATCTCCATATTTACATCCTCATAACTAAATGACGAAGGTTTCTGCACGTTTCCCTGACAAAATACTCAGCTAAAAGCATAGGTCATATCATTTTTGACTAGACGTATGGTCCTAATTTCCAATTGAATTTGGCACTGAAACAGATTAATAAGGTATGACAAATAACTAATTTCTCCAAGCTGGAAAGAAAGGAAGAACATCACCCCTGCAGCTTGTCTTCTAGGGCAACGAAAGATGTAAGATAACAGTATCTCTGTACTTTCTTTTGTTGTATTAATCTCTTTCTACCTGCTTACCTGTCATCTGCAGAACACATGTCTGAGATAAGATTATAGAGTATTGGGGGGGTAATTTTCTTTTCTATGCTTTAGAAAGGTGTAGCCTGGGAATGGGGCCACGGGGTACACCTCTGCCTCAATAAAGTTTGTGTGGAGTTGAAGCAAGCTCTGGCAGCAGCCCCCCCTGAAGATGCATATTAATGAGATAAACCAAAATCAGCCCTGATATTGCATAATCCCATGTGGCAAACCAAGCGTCGGTAATTTGGGGGTTGAGTTCACGACTCTGCTGAGCGCTGGGCTTGTGTGCAAAGTGGCTCCCTCCAAACGCCAGCTCTGAGAACCCAGCTGGTTCTCATTTCCAAACAACCAGTTTCTCTATCCCCAAGTGCTAAAGAAAATAATCCCAGCAATCCATGACTACACGCTTTCACAGGGACACCAGTGAGAATTTGATTGTAGAGATAATTAAAGTCATTCCTGAAACTTCCAAGTAAAAGAAGTTGGGGGGAGGAAAGGGGCCAATGGGGACAATGATGCTGATGTTTAAATTGAACTGAGCAACCAGTTTGGCTTGGAGAAGGGGGGGGCATTACTTTGGGAGAATATTTTTTCCTGAAAATTTTCTCTCTTGCATTCTGATAGTTATAATATTTGCAAAGAAAATGTAATAGACTGTGGCAAATAGGAAGATTAGAGTGAGGTTTGGAGCCTGGATGTTCCTAATTTGGCAAGAGCATCCAGAGGGAAATGCTTTCACGTTCTGGTAAACTTGAATAAAATTATGTATAGCCACTTCGATTAGAAGGGTTTAAAGGGAAATGATACCATAAAAGCAATAAAACCGACTGCTATCTGCTTCAAACACTGAAAACATCTTTTTAAAATTAATGTTTCCTGCAGCCCTGCCATGAGTTAGGTATGAAATAATTTAATATTAACAACACTCAAGAGCAGGTCAGTCTAGAGCCAGTCATGGGACTGGATTAGTTCTCTCCACCTTTCCAAAACAGTGGAGTAGTTTACACCAGTCCAGTTGGTGTAAATCAGTGGGGTGTCCCTGGCATCTGGAGGGCTGCAAGGCTCTGGCCACAGTAGAAAATAATCATAATGATGATGATTAACAAAAAAACCCCAACAAACGATGCCTCACTCCCAGCAACACTAAATTGTACAACCCCTGTGTCACGCGTTTACTCTGACCCTCGTCATCCTGAAATCGGTGTGAAATTCAGAGATGGAGAGAAAGAGTTTAAAGCACTTGTAATCTCTCAGTCTGCACTATCTGCCTTGAGCAGGAAGGAGGGATCTGCTCAATGAGAGCTATTCAGGGCCTCTCAATTAACCTGATTAGTTCAGCACGCTGCTCTCATGAATGACACCTTATCTTGGAAATGAGGGAAAAAAACGTCCTTCCTTTTGGAGATAGAGGCGGCCCCTGAAGCCAGCGCAGCGGCGCCCACTGGGGCCGGCTGCCCCATCTCCCTGGGGAGCTGCTTTTGGGGTGGCAGGGCCAGGCAGCCCAGGTGGCCCAAGCGGGGAGGGGGTCCCCCTCTTTCAGAGCCAACCAGGCACATGATGGGATTTTCTGCAATGGTTAACCCTTCCGGTGCTGCGCAGAGCCCCGCAGGTAAGAGGCAGAGCAGCCGAGGGGGTGAACCCCCCCGGGAACGCTGCCTTGTTTAAGTGTGTTGTAGTCTGGAACTTGTTTCATATGTGACAGATTAATGAGCGATAACTGGGTTACCATGGCAAAAAGCATTCCCAAAATTCTCTTTTGTTTCCCTGAGAACAGTCTCCTTTTTTTTTTTTTTTGGTTGGTTTTGTTGTTTTTTTTTCCAAATCATGCCACTTTACAATAACACAAATATTAACTAACAGCATGTTATTCTTTCAAGTGTGTATGGCTGTGAATGTCAACAAAGCTGGCTGTTACATACAAACTCTGAGAATTAATCAGGAAGAATAGGTGTCTCAATTACAATTATAACACTGAAAACTCAGATTTATTAATGCCCAGCCGACTTTGAAGGCATTTATTAGAAAAACTCCGATGACTTTGAAAGTATTAATGCATTAATGATGCATTAGGGCATGATGTATTAATGTTCTTGTAATTTCTGACAAACTAAGTTACTATTGTCACAGTGGGGCAATCCTTCAGAAAAAAAAAAGTTCCTCTCTCCTGCCATGCAGTATACAAGACAACAATTTGTGTACATATAACGGGGTTTAGCAAGAAGTTTTCCTCCTATACCACATTACAGTTTATTCCATTTTTCAGAATGCCAGAGCTATTACAGAGCAAACTATGCTTTATAAAAAAAAAAAAAAAAAAAAAAAAGGTGGTAGATGGTAGATGTAGCCTAAGAACTGTCTTACCTAAACAGCTCCTTAGGGTAGAGGCTTTCTCAGTATGCCACTGTACATCCCTTCCTCAGCAGCACTCAAAGCCCAGCAGCCCAATAGATCCTAGAGACTGCTGAAACCCAGAAGCAATTGTGCTCTAGACCCCAGAAGAGTCCAGGACTACACGGGGCACTCCTTCGTAACGCAGCGGGACTCCCTTGGGTTTCTTTAAAAAGGGCCAAATCCTGATCCTAGCTGTGGGACAGCTATCACAAAATATATGGAAGTCCTTTCCTTCTCCCGGCTGCATAACCCCAGTGAGATGTGCCATGGGGCGTGCTCCCAGTTGCAGCTGAATCCCAGCTCGTGCAGGACTATGCAAGTGATGCAGAGGCACTTGGAGCAGGCTGGAGGAGATGTTACCATCAGATCTTAACAGCTTTGAGCATGGCTTATTTTCTTCTTCTTTTAGACCGAATAACTTTATAATGAATACAGAATACATTTCTCTTCTTCTTGTCTCATCCTTCTACAAAATCTGAACTAGGTAAAGAGGTTTTTAACATCCACTTATCAAAGTGACTTAACATCTGGGAAGTCAGCCAATGGTTGTGTAGTGATACAGATGCCAAAAAAATCCAACTGAAAGATTCGATTCAGGGGGATTACAGACAAGACCTGACTCAACTGGGTGGATGCAGATGGTTATCCTGGTCAGGGAAGCTTGGGTCTCCCTGCAAAATCATGGAGAAAATTAAGGAAAATTATTATGTTTTAAACAACTTCCTTTTAACCCACAGTAGACACTGGCTGTATCCTGTACCAATAACTTCTTCCAAAGGCAAATTCTGGTATGAACAGTTTGGCAAAGTCCAAAAGAAGATGATCAGAAAATTATTTTCTGTCTCTGACAGTCTTCGAGACAACACTAACAAGAGAAAGATCCTTTTTACGTTGCTAGACACTAGCAGTGGCATATCAATTCTACCTAACATTTACTTTATAAAAAAATGTATCCTTGCGAGGGTCAAAATCACTTGGGGTTGTTTGGTTTGGTTTTTTTAACAAATTGATCTTTTTAAAAATGACCTAAACATTCAGCTAATCGAATGATGCGATTAGCTGAAACAGTTTGCAACTCTGATTAGAAAGTCAAGGTGAGAGGAGAGCTGAGAAAATCCAAGTGTACAGCCAGCCTTTAGGACCCTGGCGTTATATCATTGTAGCATCGCTTTTTTTTTTTTTTAAAAACCCCATTTTTCATCTCTTTCTAGCCTGGTGTGGCACTGGAAGAGTTAAAGAAAACAATAAAAGAACAACTGAGTGTACAGGGTAGGATTTACTGGCATTTACTTTTAATCTATGGTCTTTTGCTCTGTGGCTTATCAGCCCTATGTCAGCCCTTTTTCCTCCTTTATATTTCATGAGGGGACCCACATGCTGGTACTGACAGACAGAGCCCAAGTGTCTGTAAGCTTTTTGTCAGGTAAAAAGAGAAGAAAAAGGAAAGGAACAAGAGGAAAAGCAAAGCTAAGAGGCATCTATTAGATGTCACTAGGCTTTTGTATTCATGTCAATGATTCAGGATTAGAGTATTTGAAATAATCTTATTGAGAGAACTCAAAAGCCCCACAGAGGGAAAGCCTGCTCGGGAGCATATGGCAGAGCGGCGGACAATATCTTATTAAGGATGTGTTAGCTAACACCATTACTTTTTATATTACATTACTGAACTATTGTGCCTCAGCCGGTTAGCGAGATGGCATAGTTGTGGAATGCCATTTTGGACGTTACCGCGGTGTTGCAAAACCAGAGAGATTTGGCCAGGTGTCCAAAACGGGCCCAGCTGGGGGTGGCTGTGGAGCTGCTGCTCCCTCACCTCCCAGGACCCCTGGGAAGGGCAACCCGCACTTCACCGGCAACGGGGAAATGCTGTCCCAAAGCGTACTGGTGGCCACTCCGCTTTCACCGAGTGTGACATCACCCAGTGCCCACCCACCCTTCCCCACCCCGCTCCCCCATGAATTCTGCTCCCTGCCTCTCTAGCTCACAGCTGCAGCAGAGAACAGGGGGTACAGAGGGCAGCTTCTGCTGTATCTCCAACAAAAAAAAATCCCAAACTATTGCCAAACTCGGCTGCTTGTCAGACGACAGGAATTTAATTTTGTTATAGTGAATGCCAGTAGTCTAAAAATCTTTCTTTACTTTTGGACAAAAGCTTGTAATTGGAGAAATAGCTCTTTTTAAAGTTATCTTCATCTGCCTACAACTTTAGAGGCAGCAAGAACCAAAGACAAAACAGTACTGTTCATAGCATTTCAGTGATTGCAGTGAAAGGCTCTATATCTGGGTCACCTTACTACTGTCTAGTATGTAATTTCAGTGACTTGAAATAAAGCCTTTTAATAACTAATTTCATATAGCTCACATATTAATGGCACCAGAAAATTTGTTTTCACATTACCTATTTCCAAACACTATTTTTAAAAAGTGGGTAGAAAATTATTCGTTGTGCTTAAAAAAAACCCTCTAAAATACTGTCCTTAGCAAAAAAAGTAAACACTCATTTGATACAGTAATATATTCTGATCACAAACTACCTATGCAAAGTTGCTAATGTGACACACTGGGAACTTTGTATGGCTTTTCTGTACTTTTCCAGAACTGTTACAGAAAAAAAACATGATACTACAGGGAAAGAGAAAAATTCATACCAGTATTTACCACCACTGCTGCTACAGAATCTTGCTGCTCTCCGAGGACAGAGTTAAATCCATTTCTAGAAAGTTATCTCAGTCATTATTTACACAGAAACCTAAAATTGTTTCTTTTAAATTTGTTAGATGTTGTATTAAAATTAAACACTTAGGACAAGCAGAAGGGAATTTGAATTTAGAGTAGTTATTTTTGTAGATGTGGCCAATTACTTATAAGAATACATTTTAGTGGTTAGAACGTGCAAACATTCACAACTACTCATGGGAAGAAAACGACTCATACACCTCAGCTTCTGCAGAATAAAGCTTGGGTTATGTTTTTACCCAATAAATGCTGCAGTAGAGCTAAGATACATTTTTCACATTCAGAACAATTTTAGCTAATCTGCATTAAAACTGAGGATGATCTCTGCAAATACATTTTCCTATCGCTCTTATTCATGTGTGCATTCCCACTGTGACAGCAAATACAGAAGTAAATCAGGTGTTAAGATGGGACAGGAAATTTACCCGCAACAGAAACTGTGTGTACATATATATGCATATGAGAAAAAAACAGTATTTAAAAAAAATAAATAAATTCCCCACTCTTGAGAAAGAGAAGAACTGGTGCTGAGCTGCGTGGAGCCAGGGAACCCACTGCGCCAAGAACATCATCCCTACTGCAGGACATACTTTGAAGTAGGAATTTGTATTAAGAGATCGATAGGTCTGCATAGCACATTTGAAGTTTTGTGATCAGAAACAAAGGGATGGATCTCCTTGCCAGTCCCTGGGCTCCTCCTAGGATGAGCCCAGTGCACTTGGAGCTTTCCTGATGCTGCAGGAGGTCACTGCACAGACTCAGCCAAACTTTTTAAAGCACTGCTAACCTTGGATGCCCAAATCCTGCCATCTGAATGAAGCAGCAAAGTAATCCACCAGGTCTCAGTTAGACCTCGAGGGGCATTTCTGCACAAGCAAACCCATAGGGTCTCCAGGATGGACTTTGAGGACTTAGACAAACCAATGCAATCTCCTAAAAATGTTAACCCTTGCTGACCAAGAATAAGATTTTTCAGAAAGAGCCCAAGGGAATTACTGACCTGCCAGCAGCCGCAGCTCTGAAAGCGGTAGGTGCAATGCTGCTCACCTCAGGCTCATCATCCACCCAATACAGAACAGAACTATATGGACATGGACACACTGACCTTGAGACCTCAGGGCAGCAGGTCCAGTACATCTCATGTGGGCACTCAAGTCACTTTTCTGGACTGACAGCACAGCTGGCCAAGCCCCAAAGGGCTGTGGGTGAGCACTAAAGATGATAGTTAAATGCCAAAAGCAAGAGACTAGACTGGTCTTCAGTTTTCCTCATCCCCAGGACATTCAATACAAGCCTAAATTTTTTATTCTCCATGTAAAAATCTCAATCTCAATTTTCAAACTGCATCAGGAGAACCACTTGTCTTTGGGAAGGGGATCATCTGCCTACCTAGAGACTACACAGAGTTTAGCACAATGAGTCTTCTTTGCAATAGAAGCCTCTGTTACATCACCGTGATATTAAATAGTAATAATCAGGCATAAGATCACAGTGAAATAAAGCCCAAAACACTAGCTGGAGATTCAAAAGGCATCACTGAGAGAAGCAAGTAACTATTAGAGTAGTGTGAAATGTTTGCAGTGAAACACAAAACCACATAAAACTCTCCTGGTTTGGGGTTTTATAACAAACTGAAAACTCAGAACAGGTTTGCTGAGAAAATCGCAAACCTCCTGAGTGAAGCTGAGACCAAATTAAGGTTTTGCATAATTGTTTTGAGATTATACAAAAATTCTTATACTGCAAGGCGGAGGGGAGAGAAATCAAACAAACAATAAGCAGAAGCTGGTTTGACCCTGGCTAAGTTCACTCAACCCCAAGAGCGAAATAAATGAATTCTGAGGCAGCAGAGATACGTGCCAACCCCAATAAGCTGAAAACAAGATAGGTTTTTACAAGAATCCTTGCAAATCTACCCACAGCTCTAGCGATTTCATCACCAGAAAAAGGCCTGACAATGCATGCATGAGTAGTACTCGTAGAGGGGCCAGCATTTATGTCTGAGTCTCTGTGTGAGAAGCATCTACTGATCAGAGTCTCCCATTTATCTCACAACAGCTCAAAATGCCTTTGGTTGCCTAAGTCATGTGGGAAATGTTTTGGGTAATGCTTCTCAGCTGCATCAATCACAACCAAATCCTCAAGGATGTGTGTTTCAGTCACTCCGCTCTCAGAAGCGCATGGGTTCACAGGCTCTGAGAGTTCGCATGCAATGCTGGAGGCCAACTTCTACCTCTCTGAATGCCCTGCTTAGAAGCCCAGAGGGTTCAGGCAGCACAACCTTAAAAGACAACCTGAGAGACATGTCTGTGAAGTGCTGGGCGTAGTCCTCTGCCACTCAGTTTCTGCTCCCCAGACTAACCTCCCTGCTGGATCGATAACTCCCATCTGGCTCTGGAAGTGGCACAGCAATGAGGTGGACACTTTCCAGTACAAGACTCAAGAGTATGGCCAAATATGCAGGCACAGGAGCATTTTTCACATATGACTTGAGATTTATCAGAGCACGACATGCTTGCTTCCCCAGCATGTAAAACCCACCCAAGGATGATGGATGGGACTCTTGCAGCTCCATCCCTAGTGTGGGCAAGGGGGTAGTAGGACACCAGCACACATACCATCCCCTGACCCCACACAGCCAGGTTCACGTACCACAAATGGCTGGGGGGTGCAAGGATATGACCAGAACAGAGCAGGAAAGGGGACTTGTGCAAAGGGACCGCTGCCAAAGCACCTGGCATCTTCTGCAGCTTTGCTGTGACACCAGTGCTATGATGAGTCCATCTCCCCACAGTCTGGCAGGGGATCAGCTGCAGCACTGATCCCATCCCCTGAAGCAATCCTCAGCAGCTCCCTCCTATGCAAACCCCACCTCATCCTCTCACCGGCACTTCTCCCAAACCTGGCCTGCTCTGCCAGCACACCCAGTATCTCTGTCACCCTCCCTCCAGGCATGGAAAGCTACTGCAGGATGCATTAATTGCCACATCTGCCTAACAAATGTATTTGTGGGGAGCATGCAGTGAGTGTGACACAGTTCTCTGTGTCATTTTTCCACCTGCCTGGTATTTAGGATGAAAAGATGATCAGGCCTGTAAAACAAAATCCACTACATGATGACTTGTAAAGCAGTAAAACGGAGACACTGAAAGTCACTCACGCCTCTTTTCATGTCATTGCACAGCAAAATCTTACCCACAAACATAAAACTTTTCAGGTTAAAGGCTGAAAGATTTCAAAAACATATGTAGTAGGTAAGTTGGCTCCCTCCGTAGCTGCAGCAGCTGGGTATGCTCAGGAAAAATTACAGAGAGTCTGTCCAAGTGTCCCGTACAGCAGCTGTCAAAAGCACAGAGGCCTTTCAAACACTGGTAGCAGGCCACGCATTCAACTATACCTTGATGTCCTCTGATAATAAACTGTGAAAAATATTACAGCCTCCAACCCATGAGTCCCCACCCCTGCTCCATGGACAAGAACTCTGATCGCACTGGAAACGCCTAAGCCGCCTCTTCAAAGGCAAACGAAGCCTCATTCCTCAGAAACTACATCCAAAGCAGCACATGAAGAGCTTTGATATATTGCCAGACAAGGGCCAGAAGAGCCCCTGCTGTCCTGCCACCTAAGAGAGCACACAGTCTCACCCGGGGCAGCTCCAGCGCAAAGCCCCAGGACTTACACCGCAACTGAAGTTCATCTATCCGCAAGACAGACAGCACTGAGATTTAAGTAGGTCTCCTCTGTATTGGTAAATTTCAGCAAAGCTGATTTCAGGTCAGTGTCATCACTCTGCTCCAGTACTCTGGGAAGAAAAAAACTTTGGGATGAGCCAGCAACTTCCAAGTGGGCTGTTCTGAGCCTTTTTTCCATGCAGTGTCACAAGCGCGAGGTATATGGTATAGATCCTAAATGCTGAGATTTTTCTGACACTATATTTGGGACTGCAGTGGTTATTCCTAATTTATCAGTCAGTAGGACTCCTGTTTACTGGATGCAGCCATAAAAGGTAAAGAAGCCCCAGCAGGCACGGGTAACACCATTAAATATTGGTCCTGACAATGGTAAATTGGGTTTAAAAGTTTGGAACAGAATGCCAAGGGAGGAGCTTCTATCCTGAACCAAGGAGTAATATAAAGACCCACTTTCTCCCCTATGTGACTTTTGTCATTATCATCTTTTCAGATTCTTACAAAGCAAACCTAATTAGGAAGCTCTCTCATTAGTCTTCCAGAAAAATTAGCACAGCTTATGCTAATTACTCCTGTAAAATTTAATAAACTCATTGAAATGGGAATAGTCTAATGAGGCTTTATTTATTGAACTAAGATAACTGTGAGGAAAAAGGTTGGGACACCAGGATATCCAGAGTGGTAATAAAACTACAATTTATTCAATTTCTTCACAGGAATTTTATTGCAAACCTTTTAAATTCAAATATGAGTTACAATTTGAAAGTTAAATCAATCTAGAATTTAATTTAATAACAGGAAGTGCTCTGAGTTTTCTTTAAGTGTGATTACAATACAGCCCTGCCACTGCACTTGTAGGAGGAATTGTGCATTTGTATTGTGACAATAATACTCCTTTTAAAATGAGTTCCTGTTCATCAGATCTTCATCTCAACACATGAAACTGAATTAGCGATAAAATATACAGGCTATGCTAAGATGATTCAGATACACACAGGTTTCCAAGAAACTTCCTTGAAATGACTGCTTTATAAGCATAATAGATTTATTTTGTTCTCCAGAGAAATTTCAGATCACTATATGAGCACAAATTTCTTTAGGTACCTTTCACTGCTGTATCTGCTGATACTATAATAGAGCAAAGTACAAAACAATTTTATAAAGGACAAAGTCATGTTCTATTTCAAACACAACTACAGACTTTTTTTTTTAAAGCCCAAATTTTGATTAAATAAAAATATATGATTTACTTTTCATATATATCCCGGGTTTGAAAAAGAACACAACACACGTTAACTTTGAAATTGCCAAACAACCTCTTTGCCCAGTTCACTGAACGACCACGAAGACAGATCTCACTCTATCTGAAGTTTCCCCAGCCTCATCAAAGAGAATTAATCAATCCAAAATAGTATTCCAGCATGTAAGAAGAGGATAGCATTTCCATGTAAGTACATATGTCAAAAATCCCATGGATAGATTCTACATTAAATTCTATGTTAGGTCAGAGTCTGTGGATTCGCAGGATTTGATGCAAGAGTTAGATTAAATCCATAGGCACGACTTTATCAGCGTAAGGCGTGTGGGAGTGCTTTAGCCCAAATGGTAAATGAATTCTCTAAGCTGACATGCAAATAAAAATAGCTAAATATGGTTTTGCGTATCAATTGACATAATAGTTAAAAATTGTGTGCATGGAGAAGTGACAATGGAGTACAACTAAACACATGTTCTGACTTGTGCAGGCGTTTTAATGCTACAACAATTTGAAAGGACTCGTTTTAAGGTAAAAAGGCTCCATATAGATCACTTCATCCTTTCCAAACCAAAGGGGGGGAAAAAAATGAATAGGATAAATGTCACAAGAAACATCACTAAAGCCACTAACTGTATAAAGCACATACTTATTTGGCCTAAATTGTTTGAACTAGCCTCAGCCAAGAAAAGGTTTTAAGTACCCTACTGGGACAGATGCGAAGCGGCAACAATAGAAGCCACACTAATGCAATCCAGGTAACACAATCCTGTTTCAAAAACATGGGGAGGGCTAATTACAGCACTGCTGAGTCAAATTTCTTATACCATTGCAACCCACAGGAACAGGTCAAAATCAAATGTTATTCAAACCACAGTCATATCAACCTTCTGTATCAAAGTCACCATTTAAAACCAAGTGAAGAGCTTAAAAGCTTAACCCATTCACAAGCCAAGCGTGATTCAGTATGGGTGGTGAGGAAGGGTTTGTGTTATCATCTTTAACTTATGTTTAGCTTGCATTTAAAAACAGTCTTCGGAATTGGTACCTTTTGCAGCAGTTTATGTAAAGACTGATAAATTGGTTGCTACTAGGAAGCTAAATCCATTTTTTTTTCATGTAACCATTTCCCTCATTTTGCAGGAAGCGTGTAACAGACAGCATCTCTGACTTTCATAATTTAAAGTGATTTGCAACTAGCAGTTTTGCATACTAGATAGTTAAACAAAATATTTCCGTAAACCTGCTATTAGCATCTTAACATCTCAGTTTCCAGTACAATGAAAAATTCATGTGAATTTTGTAGCTTTCATGTTGCTCAAAATGCCACTCTAACACCATGTTTATAGTGTTCAACTCTGCAGCATGCTTATAAAACACATCTCTATACAGATTTCACTGACTTTTTCCCCCCCCCTTACTTTCCTTGGTACTACCTAAAGCTCACAGAAGATGAAAATATGCCTAGTTAAAACAGATAGAGCTATGTTCGAAGATGTAAACATTCTTGGGATTACTTATTATAGCTAATCAAAACATCAGCTATAAGCTTCCAATATATGCACTTTCTTCCCAAATTCAAACAAGAACTGTAAGTCTGGGTGAGCACAATGCCAGGCAGGGCTCTGCCACGGCCCTGCACCACGCTCTGTGCATGGCACACGACGTGTCAAACCCTCTTCACCTTCTCTCATAAAACAGACACACTGGCACAGAAGATACTTTGAACTTAATATAGCGAACGTTACCCCAGACAGTAATGCAAGGAGAAGCACACTATTTTATGCTCTTGCCCCTATAGCACACTATTCTATGTGCTTGCCCCTATATGTATAGGTAGGTTCCCTTCAGGGTCCCTCTGTTCACAGATCAGTGCGAGGGTATTGCTTTCCCCATCTGGTGACAGACACTTTCAGTACCTCATGGCCATTTAGCTCTTCCAGAGTAATGCCGCATAATAACCTGGTTATCACACATGGCTTTGTCCAATGAGTTTGAACAATTAAAATGTAAAAATTACTATTTGGCTACCATTTTGCATAATTTGCAAGCACAGAAACTACGCATGGCTTGGAAAAACTAAAATAGATGTATTGTACTACAGTGATTTACTCGGTGATGTCAGATTAGCAATATGGATCTGTTTAAAAACACAATAATTAACACAGGCAAAAAATGAATTAATCAACTGACAATACAGTCAAAATAGTATTCCAACCAAAGAAAATAACAGGAGGAAAATACCCTTACTTTGCAGATCTATTTTTTTAACTGGTTTTATGCATAAATAAAACCTTAAAATGTAGATGGATTGCATCCAACAGAAATACTGTAGCTAAAAGTGATAATGATTCAAACATTTTTCAAATAAAAGTTAAATATTTATAAGCACCCAACCACATTTCATAAATCACAAACTATTATTATTTTATTCCTGAAGCTTCCCTGGCACAGCATGTGAATTGAGCCACAGAAAGTCAGAAAGAAAAATCTCCTCTTTATGCACATGAATCAGTTACAAGAAGCAGAGCCCTCCACAGAGCAGGTCGCTCCGTTATCCTCCATATGGCCCTTCCATGGCAATCGCAATTGCAAAGCACAGCTAATTCGGTATCAAAAACAAAATTTCATCCGTATATACTCCTAATTCTTCCCCATTAGCAACACAGGGCAGGTGTTCCATTATAATGAGGAAGGGGGAAAAAAATGGAAGGAAACAATAGCAGTCCTTACCTGTCAATTATCACTGGATCTGATGGAGTCTCATTTCTGTTGCCACAGCTTTTCTTGTCACAACAGCGGCTACAGAGCAAAAGTGAAAGGATTTAGTGCGACCATTACACTGTAAAATCATCATTACGAACATGGTAGGTTCAAATTGCCAGCTAGAGTTACCGCTCGGTGCCTGCCTGGAAATCAGTCAAATGTAGTGGGTCACATATGGGTTAATTACTATGTTTAACTTCTTGCACAGCTGGTTAGCAACGGAAAAATATAAAAAGAGAGGGGGTTTGCCCCTTTCACAAATAATAATTCAAGGCTCACCCGAAACAGGGAGACCTGGCTATTTGTAGCCTCTTTTCCAGTGGGTTTAACAGTTGTCCCGCGTATGCTCACACACAAAATACGGCAGCTTTTTCCCTGCTGAGCCTGGTTTTTACATTTGCTCAACGCTTATGTTACACATCCACAAGATATTCCTGCTTCTACGCAGAGATGAATTCTCAGCTACTGGGAAATCTCCCCACAAAATCCGAAAGCACAATTATTCTCCCTCCTCCAAGAAACGCTGTTGTTAATGGGGGAGCTACAATGCCAGCACCGTCGGCAGCGGCTTTTTAATGCTCAGGCATGTCTGTTTTCCCAAGTTTTCTAAGCATGTTAATGATCACTAGTGCCATGGAGAGCACAGCCCCAGCGGCTGGTGCCCTGCGTCAGGTCAGATACAAAGCAGGCATGTGAAATATAAGCTCCATCTCCCAAAGCACTGCTCCATCGCTGACCTTGAGGCTGAGATTCTTTTGAACTAAGGTGGCTCATTGTTTCCTAAGAGAAGTTAAATTGTTGTTTGTGATGATTCCTTGTCAGGGGTTATTGTCCATTAGGAGCCATAAATACATTGCAGGTAAGTTCACAGGCAATATATACGTATCTGCTCAGGGTGGGAATCCCTCCTGGTGCATCTAGAACTGTGGCTGAGCAATGTGGGAGCTGCCCTGATATCCCCAACAGCCCATCTAGAACCCACAAGACCAAATCACAGCTACATAGGTCAGCAAAGCTTCAGGCTTTTACCCATCCACCCATCTACCAAGGAAAGCTCCTGTTTGCTGACAACCCTTAGCAGAAAATCCCTCACTGAAGTCAAGGCTCCAATTAATAATAATAAAAAATAATTTTTAAAAATCGAGAGGCTCCTCCTGGTCTTCCCATGACCTCTTTGGTCCCCTGCTGGATGAAGCCTGGGCAGCTCCTGCAGGGTGAGGGCTGCAGGGATCCCATCGCATGGTGCCACCAAGTGAGAGGCAGTGAGGACCACCCTGTTAGCTCTCCCTGACCAAACCTGAGCACATCTCTCTGTTCAATAAGCTTTCTGGTAAACCTCAACCACATGCATCCCAATCTTTGGAAACCACCAAGCTTGTTCCAAACAGCATCCTGGGGACCTACACATCGCTCTTATTCCAACAGCTGGCTTTAGGCAGCTGGCAGGAGCAACCACTGCTCGCACTCAGATGAACTATTTTCTTTCCCCCAGAAGGTGGAAGAACATCATGGCAGGAAGAAGCCCTCAGAAGTGCCACACTATATAAATAGCCCTGTTGGGAGTACGACAAAGGTTCTCTTGTGTTGCTGAACAATAGAGTGAATAATATACAGTTACCCACCAAGATTAGCAATAAAGCAACTAACCACACTAAAGATAACAAGAAGAAAAAAAAAGGGGGGGGCCTTTTACAAAAACAGCCTGTTTAAAAATGGTTCAAAAAAAAATAAAAAATTGTTTTCAAAGAGGGGAAAATACATAATTCTTTTCACCGCAAAACGCTTCAAGGCAACTATTCAGGGCTGAAACTTTTCACAGTTAACACATGTGCGGTATCTTCATTTCGGTGGAAGTTACATTGTTTGGGATTGCCAAAAAAAACTGTTTAATTTTACAGCACAATACCACAATTGATCCACCAGAAAATGCAAGAGCCTTGGCACCCAGAAAGCATTAAAATTTAGGAAGGAATAAAATATGCTGTAGGTAAATAGTCATGTGGATGTTCAGGGGGCTTTTTTGCCTATAAAAGGACTTGTCATTGGAGTGCAGCTAGAATGTGTGGGGTGAGAAAATTTACCCACAAACAAGGCAATAAAAACTGCTAATCATTTTTAAATGATTAAAATGTAATTAGAAACAGAGTTGGCACAAGTTAAGACAATGCAGTTCTTGTGACTGAAGTGAATCAGGGCTAGTCCTGACATTCTCACAGCAGACTGGAGGGACAGAAATTGCCACACTTACTCAGGCGAGCAAAGGTTCCCAGGCTCCCAGCGTGAGATGGGCAGATACCACCATCCACACACCACCAGGCTGGGAGGCCGGCACCTTCCTGGGGTGCTAACCCAGCAGGATAGGCAGCCACAGGGGCCCAGAGACGGGGACGCCTTGGTCTCGCCTCCTGCCGCAAGCAGGATGGAGTCAGGCGCTGGCCAACGGGGACAACCCAGCTCCAGGAGCAGGGGAAACACTCCGTTGTTCATCAGGGTGGGTCCCTCATTTGGATAGAGCTTCCCAAGTAAGCAACCCAATAATCCCGAGTAATACTAAGAGACCTCACTCCTTGCACTGCAGTTTGAGGGTGATGTGGAAGACGTTCATGGCTGGAGCATCTCATTGTCTGGTGGCTTTGGGGCATGAAAGGAGGCACCAAATGTTCTTTCATGTACTAGATAATTAACTTTTAAACCTTAGCTTGCCTTTTACATTTTTTTTTTCTCCCAACAGCAGAATCTGAGGCCTTGTCTACCCTAGTTTCTCTATGCAGAGAATTAAAACACCACACAAGCCCTGAGTTTGAGACCTGGTTGCGCAGCATAGGAAGTGCTTTTAATTCAACTTGCCTCGAAAGCTTTGGCTTTTAGTGCCTACTTAACACTTGGAAATAAGTTCCTAAATATTCAGCACCCTTTCTCCTTTCCCTGAAGGAATTTTAAAATTCCCAGGATCTTCTCCAAGTCATCCAGAAACACTCTAGCACCCAGCAAGGCTTTTTGAAAGCACAGGGAGAAGCACCGACTGCCAACTCCTTGCAGTCAGGAGAGCAAGGACTTGTCCTTGTTGCTGTCCCTCCATGACACTTCTCCCCAAATGAGGCAAGGAGCTGTGACTCAGGCACAATGCCATGTTGTCCCACAGAAGAGTCCTGCAAAATCTGCTTTGTTTGTGTGTGGCGTGTTTGTTTTCAAAACAAGCAGCCCTTGATAGTAATGCAGCTTCTTGCCATCACAACCTCCTCCAGCTCCTGCACCCCATCTCTGCCTACAGCAGGTTTCCCACCACCACCTATTGCCATCCTCATTATCACAGGGCTCATGCCCAAGCCCCACACCATCCCCATCCTTCCCCTTTGCAGGCCTCCTCATCCCCAGCCACCAGGCTTTTGTTGCTGCCTTTGTCCTCACCCCAACCCTCTGGGGACCTTCTGCCCTCCTGCTGACTTGCTCCATACCTTCCTCTTCCCTTCCCTGCAAAGGAGCATCTCTACCCCACACTGCCTGGCCCCACTGCAGGCATGCAGGAAACAGCCTCCTCACTGCAATGTCCAGCACCCCTGTCCTGTCCCCACCCTGGCGTGATGGCCAGGAGCCTCGCTCGTGAGAGAAGCCCTGCTTTGTGTATCTGATCCAGGCTTTCCGTGGGGACAATGAACAATGAGAAATTACGGGGCGATGGCACGTGGCCAGCACAAATGCGACTTTCCGATCATTTAGCTGCCAGGCTCTAACAAGTCGTTAGGGAGTCCATGTGGGAGATTTTGCAGAATCTCCCAGCGAGGTGGGTTTCATCGCACAGACGATGCGGTCAGGACAACCCCTGCCTCCAACAGGCTCCTTGCCCCAGAGCGTGGAGGTACGGGAGCTTCTCGACAAAACAGCTGTAAGATTTTATTTTACGCAGACAAAAACCATCTTTTACTCCAACCTCATTCTCAGAAATCACTGAACCATTTTAGCTGAAACTTTCCAAAGAAAGTCAGCCTCAGGCTGACACCCTGCAAAGGACATTTCAGCCAGAACAGTTTAAGTTTGGCAAAGCTGTAAAGCCACTGAAGGTTTCATAATGGAAATTGTTGAGGCAATATTAACTATAGATGTCCCTCCCCATGCTGCCTACAATACTAATAAATTCCACCGAGGCTGCGAATTCTCCCCAGCTATTAACATTTTTGCCAACAGTGTAGATTTTTATATTTGACAAAACACAATGAAATGCTTTGAAATAAACAGCCACCTGAAGCAAACCTCAGCCCCACTTTCCTACCACAACCAGGACTCTCCTATACATTTGAATTCTTTGTCTTATCCATGCCGTAGTTGTAGTATACTATAAATACCCAGCTTTGTCACATAAATGCAAAGTTTTATTGTGCAGTTAGCCTTGATAGAAAGCACTGCTGAAAGTTGTTTAGAAATTAAATATCTAAACCAAGCTATTTTAAAATACAGAGCCCTCACTATTTCATGTCTGAAATGAAGAAATTTCATCTTAGGGAGAGCAAGCTGTCTTTCACACCATATGGCTAATGGTAGTGCATAGCAATTAGCTGGGCTGATTAATGGGGAACAGACTCTAATTTTATGCTTATAATTGAGGCTGCATTTGCACCCCTGGTGCAAATTCAGCACATCCCAAGTTCCACTTACAACAGGCAAGAAATCAAGAGAAACAGAATGGTGTGGAGATTTTTTTTTCCCCTCCTAGACCCCTAAAGAGCATCAGATTTGCAATTTAAAAGAGTGTTAGCAGCACAATAGATGACAGATTTGTGCATTAGGGTCAAGCGGCCTGGTAAACAAACAGCACCCTCTTATACATGTATAGGCAGAGAAGGAAGTGGGTAATATCTAATATGAGCTGTAAGAAATTTGAATATGTCTCCCCCGCCCCGTTAAGCACACAATATTTGCCTACTATGGTCAGATATATTTTTTTTTTGGCTACCCATACACCTTATGGTTGTGAAACACAAAGCAAGGACTAGACTAGCGGTAAACAAATAGAAGGAGAAGAACAAAGGTCCTGATCTAATGAATTTTAACAAAAAAAGAAAGTGTAAAGTGCTTTACTAAAGGGAAAGACTGTACATCTTCCCACATTCCCAGAACAGAAATAATTCTGTCTCAGTCAAAGTATATTGAACAGCCATAAATTTTTGATACAGGTATTTTGTTTTCTGTTTAAAACTCAGCCTTCCATAAAATGTTTCAATTCACTTCTTTATGTTTCTATAGTATTTGTAAGAAAATTAATGCATTAAAGAAGGTGATTCTTACTCTTGCACAGATGGCTCAGTGAGTGGCAGGCAGGTGTAATTCCTACCTCAAAACATTGCCATTTAAGAATCAGGAGGGCATATCACTAACAGCAGATTCAGACCCTGACACTGCAGGTAGTTGAGCATGTGCTTAATTTTACTCACATGTACAGTCCCACTGTTACACTGGTCTATTGCAGGAGAAAAGCAAAGCACACACTTCAGTCTTATCAGGTCAGGGGCCTCCTGTAATATTTCCATGAATTGTTCCTAGCTAGGTATCTAGTGTGAAAGTGGTGCTAATTGGGCCAATGAATTTTAGGGCAATTACAAGTTGTCAGCACAACTGGGTTTCCATTTGGAAAGCAAGAACTGGCCAGGAGTCCTCAGCAAAGCAACGTTGCAGCTCTCAACAGCAGCAGAAGCTCAGGCACCTCTTGGAGATACCCGTCTGCTCTGATCATTCTCAAGCTGTAATGGATTATCTTTGGTTTCCTGGAAGAAGCCAAACCTACTGAAGAAAACAGCCTAGAAAAGTACTAACGTGAAAACTAAAATCTCCCAAACCCTGCAAGGGAGAATCTGGTGGTCTGTGTGGGGTTTTGCCCAGGCTGGCAAAGCAAGGAGAGCAGCAGCTTCTCTTCTGGCATCACAGGGCACTGCCCTTGAGCAGGATTTTATCAGGGAGGAGCTGCCATGGAGGACAAAACATTCAGATCACCAAGAACAACAAAAAAAAATTAAAAAAAAAAATTAAAAAA
>WUAM01000431.1:23483749-23514444 GCA_024336885.1 Actenoides hombroni
CCCGCCGCGCCGCGTGGCCACGGCGCCACCTGGCGGCCGCACGGGGCAGCCGCTCCCGCCCGCACCGCGGCTGCGGGGACCCGAGGCTGCGGGGACACGCACCCGGGGGAGGGGGGAGTGGGTACGGGGGAGAGAGCGGCTCCCACAGCCCACCCCCGGCATCCCAGCACCCGTCTGTCCGCTGGGACTGCGGGGGAATCCTCCTCCCCACACCCCACAGCAAACCAAACGCTGAGCGCGGGCGGTGCAGAGCAGGTACCCGCCGGGTTTGGGGGGCTGGTTGCTGGGGCACTCCCCAGATCCCGTAGTGCTGTCGTCCGTAGGCAAGGGCACGGGCCCTTGCCCAGCCGCCAGTGCGTTACTGCCATCCTGGGGTAAACACAGCTGCAGGTGTAGCCGGACCAGAGCAGGGCCTCAACCGTTTCTTGTAGCAACAGGGAGGGGGTGGCTCTGTCCTGAGAACCTCTCCGTCCTAAAAGCATCAGGGAGGATGCTCCGGGCAGCCCTACTCCTGCCAAAAGAGCAAATTGTCCCTATAACGGGATAACACCCTCTGCTTGCACTGGTAAGAACAGATGAAATCTGTTTCTTTAGTATATCAATGGAAATTGCACCACACCATAGCTGAAGACCTGCAGCTTTCCATTCCCTACAGTACCCACACAAGCTCACACTCCCTTTAAGACTAGCTTGTATTTATTTGTCTATTCTGGCAGCCACTGGGCAGATTAAGGCTATTTTATCACACAAAATCTTGCTATGATTTTTACATTGTGAGTTCAGCAAAGTGTGTAAACATGTAATCAAATGCTATTGGCTTCAGGGAGATGTAGGTATACACCTCCCCTTTCAGAGGTAAGGGAGAAATCCAGAGGCACACCCTCCCTCCCTCTGAGAGGATGAGTTTAAGCATATTATATGGAAAGGATTTAAGCATCTACTAAAGGTGTCAGAGGCTTTGCTGAATCAAGACTGAATATTATCAGAAGTATTTAAGTGACTCGGGAATCTATATCTCCTTTTAAACACTTCCATAAACTCTGAGGACTTTGCATCCTTGAGATGTCAACTTTAAAGGTGCACAAGCTCTTTTGAAGGGTGTACTCTCAAATCTCAGGCTCTTCCTCCAAACAGAGGAGTTATGAGACACACATAACTTGCTGGGTTGGCAAGATTTTTTGCCTATGTCTAGGACCTGATTGCTCATGATTTGGCTGCTGGTTTTGTGCTCACCCTTTTGAAATGTATTTTCTCTGGCATTTGTGTCAACATGAGAAGGTCTTACGATTTCAGGAGAAGCAGAAATGAGTTCATCATCTGTGCTCAGACATTTTGCCTGGAGCTGGAGACATACCCTTGACCAGTGAGATTTTGCCAGAACACAGCATAGAAGTGCTTTTGTTGCAATGAAATTTAAGATACAAAGAGATACTCACTTTTATATGTACTTTCCAGTGCTCTGGACAACTTGAAGTTCAGGTCCCTGTCTTTGTGTGATCCAGAAGAGGGGATTTCCTTGTTTTTATCTTTGTCCAGGATCTCTGCAACTCAAGACAAACTGAAGACGTCCACCTGGACTTCTCACGTCTCTTTTCAGGAACTTTTATCAAAAATACTCAGCCTGTGTGAAAAAGTAATAAAAGTTCTGGTAAAGAGACCACCAGACAGTGCCCATTACATGGGAAGGAAGTGCCACATTCATTAGGAACTCGAGGTGATCCCGTGTTGGTTAGCAAGTGTGTTCCTGCTTTAAAGTTTGCATTTTAGCAGAGCTTAAGTGTACTTAAAAATAAAAGTTAAAAAAAAAATTAAAAATCTATTTGGGACAGTGTTTAGGTTGTTGTTCACAACCACTCAGCATTTGTGCAAGGAACGAGACATCGTAGTCCTTATTCGCACAAAAATCACACTGCCTTGCATAGGAAAGGGGTAGCCTGTCTGGGAAGGCATCTGTGTGCATGTGTGTTTGTTCCATATGCACACACATTCATTATGGATGATATACAAACGCTGCTTGTGCTTCCCGAGCAGATTGTTATGGTAAGGCTCACATCCCACTGATCTCACTGCAGGGCTTAGGAAGCATTCAGAAGCCTCCCAAAATGCGTTACAAATGATGTATGGAGAAATTACTTCCTCTGGTGCTGAAACAGAGTCATTGTCATGGTGTGATGAAGGAACTGTTAAACAGACACAGCAACAACAGTGGAGCTGGATTCTAGCCAGGGTATTTCAAGCAACTTGTAAAAAGTTCACTGATTCTTTAATGACTCCACCTGGTTAGAGCAGGACCTCTGTTTTATGTGCCTTCCAGAAGATATGCTGCCAGAGAAGTGTGTCTTAGATGATATGAATCAAACTAGTTCCTCTAACATCATGTTGGTCTGGAATAGCTGTTGACCTGATGGAGTGTTAATGGGAACATTTATTTGTTTCTTTATCACTACAAAGATGTCATATATACTTACCCTGCTGCTGCCACTGTTCCCAAAGGGCTGTCAGCACAAGAGCCATTATAACATGACTGCCGGAGGTAATTTTTTTTCCCCCCCTCACACATTATTTCTTCAAATGATTCTGTAAAGAGAGAAAGAACTTGGATACAAAAATTGCTGGTAAAAGAACAGTGCAGTGTGACGTGAGCCAAAGAAGCTTTTCTAAACGCCTGTCAGCCTCCGCTTTTATTGCTTACAGAGAGCAACACACAGGCAGCTCAGATCCATCTTGGCGTGGGGTGCTGTGCTCCACCTGGCAGTGTGAGGATGGGATTTGCCACTGGGCACCTCCAGCACTCTCCCTGCTCATGGAAACAAATGGGTGAATTTTGGGTGTCACTGCCAGACCACACAACCACCCTGTGCAGAGGGGCTGCATTTGGGTGATAGACCCCATCTTCGTGCTCCTTTATATTTCTGGCTCACATGAGAGCTTGAAGACTTTAACACAGACTGTTTTGGTAACACAGTCATTAGTAAATAAGAATTAGGCAGAAACCCGCTGTCTTTACCAGGGGGGGGGGGGAATCCCATTGCATTTAATCTGTGTTATGCAATGTCTTGACAGTTTAAGGAAATTGTTAATGGGACCTTTTACTGCTAGGTCACTAGTTCAAACCTGGCTCTGTCAGTAATGACCAGGAGTATCTGATGAATGTTTGATGATGTGAGATTAAAATATGGATCTCAATCCATTTATCAGTAGAAAAACCCTTCAACAACTTGAGCCCCTTAAAGCTAATCCCAATAGAAAAGCCTGCAAGGCTGGAACATGAGCAAGCCCTCTGAAGCCCTACAGTAGATCAAGGTCAGGATGGGGGCATGCAGATGGAAAAGCTTACAGCAGCAGTGCCTGGGCAGAACCTTTCTGCGAATAAACAATTCTACTAGTTAATGCACTAAAATACTCCAGTAACAGCACAGTACGAGAGAGCCAGATCCGGTATTGTTCTCAAAGGGAAAATGATCCTGGCATAAAGGGGAAGATTTAAACATTAGGAAATCCAGGATCAAGAACTGGTTTATACTAGTGCCAAAACTCAGAAATGTACAATTTTGCAAGGTGAAAAGTTCTATTTGAACTTCTCAATATTACACTACCACCATAAACTTGAAACTCAAATGTCAAGGTATGGGATAAGGAGTTAGTAAATATCCTTTCCTATTTTCTTTTTTTGAGACCATCAGGAAAATAAGGTGTTGCCTAATTCAATACCTTTCTAACTATTCCTTGCTCTCAAAAAGTGTCAAGCACTGCTGGCAGAATTTGGCAACTGCTGACAGCAGAGACCAAAGGCTGACAGCTGAGCAAGAAGCAGCCGCCTGCCTTTCAGAGCCCAGCCTGCCTCCAAATTAGCGCCGGGGCCAGGTGCACACACTGGACATGGTCTGTAACACACATGTGCAAGGTTTCCAGGAGACTGCAGTTCCTCAGTGCTTCTCCTTCAGGGCTCAGCCTAGAGACCCAAGAAAACAGGGGGACCACCAAGAAATGTGAGGAGATGTCCACCACAGGCGGTGGCACCACACGGGAGCTGCAACACTCCCAAAGTAAAGTGATGGGAAGGAGTCGCATCCCTTGTAAACTCACCAAGTGCTTGCAGAGCATTTACCAGCCGTTCAGAGTAGAATTAAGAAAGCGTGAGGGCCATCTGGCGGGAGCAGGGAGCAGGGTTGACTTCACCTCATTGTTCTCCGCATTTTTGCCGTGGGCTAAATCCAGCTGTGCAGCCTGCTGGCTGGATGCTGAGAAACTGGGGAACGCTGGAGGGGCTGTGCTGGCATCACTTACCTTGGTAACACACCTTGCATCTCAAAACATCCTTCTGAAGGGAATTATGTCTGCGATAACTATGTCACCACCAAAATGCAAGACATTTCTGCCAAGTGCGCCTGTGCAAGCGATGGAGGCAGCTGCTGGGGCCAGGGGCTGGTGTGCGGGGGTGCCCCATACCTGCGAAAACACCTAAGACCAACTGCAGCACGAACACCCACCAGGGATGCAAAGTCTGGTGCTGCAGGCAGGGAAAGGCTCCTCTGCACCACTTACAGGACTGGAGAATGATTTATTTTTTTTTCTGCCCAGTGAAGCTCAGCACTGACTCACTGAAATCAGCAGCACAGACCACTGGAAATCCTGAAGGCCTGGGACTCAACCTCCCTCTGCACACCATTTCAGCAGGTACAGTGTGTGCTAGATGGCAACGCTGGAGTTACAGATACCACACTGCAGCCTGCAAGCACCATCCCAACAAGTGTGTTCTCTGACAAGTGAAACCAGAATGGACAGTCACCTTTTGAGGGTGCACAGAAATGATCTGCCCCTCTTGCCTGCACTTGGATTTGATATGCGAAAATTAAAGTTCTATTCATCTGACTTCAGTATCCTTTCTCAGAGAAAACAAACTTACTGCCTGGGAGGAATCCTGAGCATTAACCACCACCTGACTTCTTGAAAAGGAAAAAGTATCAGTGTTACCAAGGAGTAACATGAACTGCTACCACTAGCCCTGATCCTGCTCCACATGGGTCAGTGCTCACTGCATGCACTGCATAGACTTCTCAGGCCACTGACTCTGCGAACAGCAAAGCCCATGCTTCAGTCTATGCCAGACCAAGGCTTCATACCTTAATATTTGAAATAGTAACTTTTTTGAGTAGGTAGAAAATTAAAAATTAATGCAAACCAATTTTTTTTCATTATTCTAGAAGTCTCAGACGTGCTAGAAGAGTGCTGGACAAGCAACCACTAGCCATGCAAAAGGCAGGGGTGTTCTGTACTGTGGGTCTAGCAGACCTACAGCATCTGTATTGCACAAATAGCCAGGACACATGCGGAAAACATCTCACGGTACACAATACTCGTGTTGAGCTCTGCAAGGGGCACTCACCCAAATCCCATCTCACCAGTTTCCCAGCCAAAGCTTCAGAACAAATTGAAAGCTAGAGTTAAAAAAAAGCTGTTAAGACCCTCCAACTACACAACTTTGCTTCAGCAGTCTCCAAGGTTTTGGAGCGGCAAGCAGGGAGAATTATATCCTAATTTTAATAGAAAAATTTTGTGTAGCTCAGGAAAAAAATCTAGAGGACACTGTTCCTGTGCATCTTCACACTTTCTGGGATTTGATTGATATTGATCCACACGTGCCTCTTCTAGGATCTTTTAAGGCTGCAGAAATGACATTTTCCACACTAGTTACAAAATAATTACCCATAATAATTTAATAATGAGCTTTCTCTTTAAATTATTAACATAAGTAGCCAAGGAAATTGTCAATTTTAAGAAGTTTAAATTCAAATGATAAATGCCAAATCTGTGTTAAATGAGACCAGCAAATTAGCGATTAAAATACTTATGCAAGAAGGCAAAAGATATTGTATTCAGGGAGCCAAAGAGCAGTCTCCCATTGGAGTATTTGACAATGGCCTGTGTTTGCTTATCTCAGCTTTAAAACCCCGTGCAAAATGAAGAGGGAAAAAAAATATCTAAATGCATAATTGAAGCTGGACAGTATTGATTGGCACCCAGTGGGATTTCACCAGAATCCAAGCAATTCTTAGAATACCCTTGGGTTATATTGAACAGAAATCCCAACTCCAATCAAATTATTTCTATCATAAATCTTAATCTGAAGAAAACACCAAAAAAAAAGGAATTGCTTCAGGGCACCTAATTGCTTTGTCACTGAGAACAGAGTGGACTCTGCTGTCTGTTTTTTAAGAAGGGTGGGGGGGAACGTCTTTCAGACTGAAAGAAAACTACCACGTCAGAGCAGCTCTCTGATCCCCTGTAAACGTAAATCCCATTTTTCCCCAGCAAACTTCGCAGGTGTGAGCCGTTAGCAGAGCATCGGCAGCACGGGGAAGGCGCTGGAGCGCAGCTTCACTCGGGATCCAGTTGGCGAATTCAAACGTGGACATTTATTTATAGTTTCTTTATTTCCCTGTCCGCTCCCCAGGCACTATTTGAACTTGCAGACCGCAGCGAGAGGCACCCCCGGGGCCGCGCCCCCCTCTCCCCGCCCGCCGGGTGCGGTGCGCGGAGCGGCACTGCCCCGCAGTGGCCACCGCCGGGGCTGCCCGCGCTGCCGCTTCACCCCCTTCCCAAGCTCCCTTTTCCTCCTGCCTCCATCCTCTTCATCCTGGTGCCACGTGAAAGAGAGAAAAGCGAAGCCTCGGGAAAGCAACCCCGGGCTTTGGGGCCGTTTGGAGCCCTGCTGCACGGGGCTTAGGTTCATCCAGATGTTTATGGAAGTGTCTGAACATCTGTAGGAGATGTGCTTGAGGACTGGCTCCTTGGAAGTGAAGCACAGGTTTAGTGCTGGTTTTCTGCTCAGGGAAAAGTTTGATCTCACATGATAGAGGGCAACAGCAGAGGAGCATGAACCTACCGCAGCCCCCCATAGAAACATAGCACAAATATATACAGAACCCACTTGTGTCTGAAACCAGAAGGACAATTCAGGACCCATCAGCGCACAGACAGACGCAACTAATAAAACTCCATGAAGGTAAGACTTGTATTTTCTCTGGTGAACAGGCCTGAAGAGAAGATTTCAACAATCCACCATCACCCATCACCCCAGACCTGATGCCTACCTCCAGGGTCAGGCAGTTTTCAGAACTCGTATTCCTCATGCATACCGAAAGAAAAGGTGACCCCACAGCTTCCTTTAATTCTCTCCTCCATCTCCATGCCCTTAAAAAAAAAAAAAAGGAAAAAAAAAAAAAAAAAGGAGACCTGGAGGTCACCAGAGCCATCTTCAATGCAACCTTGGTGAGAAATGCCTGCATGGGCCCAGTTTTTGTGACAATGCCTCTAACCACTTCAGTCAATCCTCATGGCCAGGTATTACAGCTGGGCATGGGAACAGGCACAGACCAGAGCCCCTAACTGCACCCATCGAGCTCAACAAGGAGCTGACACACTTGGTTGCATTTTCTGCAGTACTTTAATATTTAAGCGCCAAGTATAATGAAGAATTCTAATAATATTCAGCAGGTGGGTTTGAAATTCTCCCACTGGTTGGTTCCTACCACCCGTGCAAAGGAAGATCATTACCAGTCTTTTTTTCCAGCAAGATGACCAGATAAGCCATACCCAAAACTCAACCACCTGCATCCAAAGATTTTTATCTTGAAAAAAAGATGTGTCTCAGCAGATTACAATTTTTCATTTTTCCTTACTTATCGACACACACTTTCTAACACGGAGGGCCTTTAAGAAATTAATTTCCATCTGAAAACAAACAAGGGCTGAAACAGTTTACAAAGGAACCCATCTTTTGAGTACATTTTCTTTTAAATTGCACAATGTGGCTCTTAGCAAGAAAAATAAATAAAACTTAATCCCTCACATTCCAGCTGGCATTTTTTCCCCAAGCTAGAAGCAAACAATCAATTTAAAGAAAACTCAGACTATGGTCAATTAAGGAACTGTATATCATTTATTTTATAAGTACCAGATATCTATTCAACTGATTATTTTTATCCAATTAAGTCAATTTTACACTTTAAAATCCTAAGAATTAACTTACTTATCCATATCACAGTCCTGGGCTTTTCACGTCCATTGCAGCAAAATTCTGCAGATCACCTGGTCTTTGGCTGTTGTATTAGCCAATAGAGTTCAGCTACCAGATTTATTTAAGGATGTAGATTTTTAAGCCTCCAGGAAATGGCAACCACTGGGAAAATTTGTGTCTAATTACTTGTAATACATAGAAATATTTTATCTTCTTTTTTTTTTTAATTTGAGCTGGTTGCTTGTACATATAAAATGTCTTTCTTTCACATCTTATCCCTTTAACTAGGACACCTTTAGATCTATGCGTGTGCAAGATATGCTCTTTTAGCATCTTTTAATACACTCCAAGTTGTAGACAGCTCACCAAGCGTTGTGGGCTACTTTTTATCTAAAAGGCAGTGCTTATTTTCAAGAGACTGATCAATACCTTAGAACCACAGAATACATTTGCTGAGTGGATTATCAACTGAATTGTAACTACCTTTATGAAAACAGATGGAATTTCCCTGTCCAGAGACCTCAGGCATTCCCAGGCACAGCCGTCCAGTGCTGCAGTGCTGAACTGCACCAGGGAGAGAAGTTACTGCACCTCTAGCCTTGGAATAGCAGGGTGCTAATAAGTACAATAGCCATAGGTAAAAGCAACAGGCATTGTCAAAAAGAAAACTGGTATCTTCGGGGTGTGGACTAGTGAACTGTGATCTTATATGACTGACCATACCCATCACAAAAACAGGGTCCAATTCCTTTCTAAACTCAGCATTGTAACACTAATTAAAAATGAGTTTAAAATTACATTTACTGACACCTTTATAAGTGCAAGTGAAGCCAAAAAGGGAAATATAGGTGTCAATCTTTCTCACAAAAATACTTGTGGGATGACATCACAGGCAACAGTTGGAATAAGCAATCCTTACAGGACCAGCTTAGCCAAGATGCCACAGCTCCAAACACTGCAGAGATCAAAAAGTGGTGCTGGAATATTATTTAAAGGTGCCTTCAAACAAATTTAACATGCAGGAGGAAAAAAGCCAGCACCGATCTACCAGTCACTCCCATGGCCCTCCTCAGAGCAGTGTAAACCAGCAGCGATCCACAGACCGTTCCTTCTTGAGAACTTCCAAGCTAACAATTACAGGGCCACGCTGTGACATTCTGCCTCCTTCACACCAGGCAGGCTTCCTGACCCCAACAAAACCCAGCAACATCAGTTTCACTCTAATTCGATTACTTTTATTCTGAACAACACAGCATGCTTCCAACAGCCATTTCTCCTTCCCAAGTGTGGGTGGTGGTTTGGGTTTTGGGGTTTTTTTTAGACATCAGTAACAACTTTCATGTATTTGAAAGCTGATTTGCTAGAGATAATTTGCATTTTGAACCAACTGATATCGAAGTCCTTAACTGTCCCTGTCAGTCAGAAAAACGTTAAAAGTTTGTTCTCAAACATTCAGATGGTTTAGCCCAAACTCTGGTCTATTTTAGGAAAAAGATTGAGGTAACTCAGAAACTGAATTTAAAATGAATCAGGAAAGAAGGGAACTTGGAATGAAGAGGCTTTCCCACGCTGGAAAACCCTGTGCATTTCAAGAAGTCTCTGCCTTGGCATTAAATGAAGTGCTTCACTAAAAACAAGGAAGGAAATAGATTCTTCTGCTGCAAAATAGCTAAAAGCTGAAGGAGCTGAGTGCAGTGCAGCTCAAACTAAGGCTTGCAAATAAAATTCCTAGCCGCGGAGTTGCTTGCTCTTCTCGCAGAGTCATCTCACCTCATGTAAATACATTTCCTGGAGCTGAGAGCAATGGACTCCGTAATCAGCAGCGCTGGGGTGTCCGATAGGACAGACTAGACGTGCACCATCACACCATGTGATCAGAGCTCCCCTTTCCAACAAAAACCCAACCAGCCATAAAATTCCCAACTGTTCCCATTATATCACCTAGCTGGAAGCATCTTTTTGAGCCCAAATGTTTGTCAATCATGCCGCCATCAGAAGGAGTCTAAATGAAAATGATTTCAAGCTTCAGCCTACAGTTATACCTTGATCATAAACACTCAGAAAGCATTTTTCCCCAACCATTTACTCATGCATAGCTGCAGAGAAAATCAACTCAAAGCAAGCAGTGTCCAAGAGGGAGTTCTGCACCAAAGCTCAGAGGTCAGGCGCATTCACCCAGATGCTCTACAGAGCATTGAGATAGAAGGTTCATTTCCTTCCCTACTTCCCTGCTCCCTCATGGCAGCCTTCCCCCTTTTTCTCCCCTCCAAGCTACAGTTTATTTCTTCTGCAGGATCTAATTTGGCATGAGTTTGGGCAGTTCTCACTTCATCCCTGCACTTCTTAAGATACAGCCTGCTTGACTTACAAGTTCCCACCCACCCCTCATTCCTTGCAGGCTTATTTTTAAGTTCCTTCCAGAGCTAGCTGTCCTTAGCTGTTCAGAAAATGGCATTCTGTCAGCATTTTTGAGTTGGAAAAAACAAAAACCAAAAAAGAACACATGTGCACACCCCTTTAACTTTCTAGTCCAGCTGCATTTACTACCCAGTTACCTCTGCCTCATGAACCCCACAGTAACATATGCACTCCACCTCAGCTTGCTTGCCACAAACAACTCTGTAATAATGTTATCACCTAACAAAGGTAACTTCTAAGAACAGCCCCGTTCCTATGAACTCCCCAAGCCAGCAGCCTCCCCTCCTTTCTCTCCTCTCCCTCTTAAAAATACCCCTTACAGTAAAAAAGGTGCATCAGAGCTGCTTTCATCTTAACACACCCTTCTTGCCAGGATGTAGAACTCTGCCAAGATTGCCTAAGCCCTCCCATCTTTAAGCACCTTCTCCAGGCATGGATTAGTTGCTCTTAGTTCACTCCAGTGGGAATCTTGCAGCATCCTTTCTTCTGAAAGACAGCACAGTGTGTACCTCCCTAGTCCATCAGGCTCCTTTCCAGCATCACATCCATGTTTCTGATCCGAAGTCCCGGCAGACGGTGCATTTGTTGAATTTGTCATGGGCCTGTTGATCCTCAACAAGCAGTCTCCAGGCACACTTACCTCTTACTGCTGTTGGTGCAAATCCACAGTCCTTTCCTCTAGCTTCTGCATTACCAATTATCTATGAACAATTTAAGGGTAGAAATTAAGAGGTTCATTTCCAAGAAATCAGTCAGGCTGAGGAACAGCTTCTCAGCATAAGCAATGAAGGCAAATCTTTTTTTGTTACTTTTTCAACACCACTTTCTCTATTTATGGAAGTGATGACATGACATACTGTGGGATAGCAGTGAACTGGAGTTGATGACCCCAGTGATTCCCTTCTGCCTCGCTGCCCTCATGTGACTACTGTAGGTGAGCACAAGTTCCTCTCCTCCTCTCCTCGCATTCACCCTGAGGTATCTGTATGGCAGCCACAACCCCTCCAGCCTTTGTTTCGCCAGACTGACCAGCCTAGCTCTTCTCATCTCCTGTTTCAAACCACCTGAGGTACCACTTGCTCCCTTACCATGGAAGCAAGGTGATCTTACGAAGGAGAAACTTCCCATCACTGGTGTGAGGAACTTCTGGGGTCATTTTTTCACAAGCAGGGTTTAACAGAGCATCCTCCAAGAACATATTCTGTGAATTGAGGGAAAGCCTTTTGTTTCACAGTATTAAACAGCACTGCCCAGAAATCCTCCATTTCCTGTCTCCACAGACTTTTAAGTGTGGCTAGAAGGAAAACAGTCTAAATCATGGAGTGCCTCAGTGTTCTGCTACTGTTTTACACTAGCCAAGGTCAGGTGGCAAGGCCCAGGGAGGCCAGGAGGTACCACTGCGACACACAGCATTGAAATGACAATGGGGGAAGAGTGTGGGCATCACAAGTTCCAGTGATGTCCAAGGGGAATAGAGAACTACTATTGCAGAAGACCCTCTAAACGCATGCTTAATTAATGGATTTTCAGTACAAGAATCACATAACCAGGTGTAAAAAATCTTCAAATGTAATTTATTAAGACATTCAGCTATGTCTGTCAGTCTACATCCAAATTTACTACTAAAAATAAAATAGTATCACATTTCACATTAGGAATACCAACTTTGAAAAACACTTGAGTCAAGCCTATCGTATAAATAAGTGACTAATTTCTCTTTATATCAAAATTCACATAAAAAAATTGCCTGCCCCCTACTCCCACCTATTCCCCCACCCCAGTCCCTAGTTCTACTTGAAGCCATGATGCATGTAAAAATTTAAGTATGGACATGTCCTTGTCAAAGAAAAAAAGGTGCAAACCTATTAACAGCTTTAAAAGTGGCATTTGCGGAGTCTGATCATACACAATAATGTACTCATTCCCAAAGTGCAAATATCGCCAGAGTTTAATACTGTTTTAATTCAGCTGCAAGAATTAAACATTACAAAGCACAGTACTGAAAGGCCTCTATCTGTGCCCTAAAACTCATCCCACTTTCCTCCTCCACATGGTAGCGGAGGTCAAAGTGTTCATTAGAGCTTTAGTTTACTTCATGCAGCCCAGACTGCGCCCATTATTAGCAAAAGTTTCATATACATCAAAATATCGAAGACTCCGTCATAAAAGTCAAGAGTCACTATAGATTACAAGAATTCAAATGCAACTGCTCCACCAAGAACACCCAAAGCATACACATGACGTATTAAGAGTGCTTCCGTCTTCTAGTACAATCACTGCTGTTGTATCTTTGATTTTTGCTTATGTGCCACGTAACATTTTGTCAGCAACCAAAGCTGCACCTCAGTCAGAGACTAGCAACTCACCACAGGTACCCTGGCACGTGGCTGTATGCGATACCCTCTGCCTGACCAAAACAAAAGCTGGCATTCTGTCCATCTGTCTACCACCTCTCACGGACCTCTTCTTCCTCTTATCCCCCCATCTACGTCTTGAAAACACTCTTTCACTGCAATTTATTTCCAGACATCCTTCCTATGCCCACAGTTCAGAGAGCTTCTGGAGTCATTTCTACTACATCTCACTGGAGTTACCACTACCAAGCAGCCCATAAAAATCAGCATGGGAGATTACAGTTTGACCAGCATTAAGAGCTAAACTTCTTTCACAGCTGTGGAAGGATTGGTTTTCTTCTGAGTCAGACTTGGATCTCTGAAATGTGTTTGTTCCCGCGTCGTCCTTTGTCATCTCAGAGCTGGACACAAACCCTCAGATCTGGTGTGGGGCACCCCTCTGGGGCTGCAATAAGTTCTGCAGCACAAGCTGCTCCCTGGCTGGTCTCACACAGGCTTGTGTCACTGTCCATACTTTGAGACTCCTCCATCTCAGCAGGGGCCTCCAGGCCGTCCTGTCCATCAGCAACCTGTCCATTGCTCTCACCAGGGCTGCCTTTCAGATTTGGCCCATTGTCATGTTCAACACCAGGGGGCTCAGCTGCATCTTCAGGTCTGGTATTCTGCTCTGCACTAGGATTTGGCTGTTGAACTGGCTCTGGTCCCAGTCCCGGTAGCTGTGAAGGGCTCTTAAGTTGGCAGTGGCACAGGGGGCAGGTTTCTTGCACATACAGCCATTTCTTAAGACAACCCGCATGAAAAAAATGGCTACATGGTGTGATTACAGCAGTTTTCATATCCTGAAAGACACACACACACAAAAAAGAAGATTATATTATTTGTAATCCCATTCCTCTCCTCTCACCCCATATATCTAAGGGCTCCACTACCACAGAGGAGAAATCAACAGTCCACAGGCAAGCAAGAGAACGTTCCTTCCTTCGTACCGACCAACCTTCACATTTAGATGTGTGCACAATTCAAACGCAGGCCACAGGTCTGGCTGTTCATATTACAGGGATTAGAAATTAGGCAAAAAGCTTTGTTTATAAGGTATTATTACATTTAAATAAAAGCTTTTGTAAGATGAAAGTCACAGGATTAGTTAAGACACAATTGTGCAAGTCAAAATCAGAACACTTACAGATAGATGTAACAACAGCAAGCCAGAAATGAAGTAATACCTGAAATCTGTCAGCTGAGACCCACATTTTACTGTCTGGTGTTTCAAAAGCTCCCATTCAACCTGGCACCAGCAGTTCTACTCTTCAAAGAATTTGTATCAAGTCTGGAGTCAATTCAATTGCATTCCAACTGCACACTACTAATCTTAGAGTGGTTCTTTCACTGTGACACGTAACTACAATTTCTATCCCAGAGAAAGGCTTTGGAGCTGAAGGTGTAATAAAAATACTACTTTCAGCATCAATTTCTAAGGTCCTTACATCTGCTGGCTTACATTAGAAAGACCCTTAACCTTCTGATAGTTAGGTTTCTGTTATAAAACTGACATTGCACATGGAAGTAGCGATGCCTGTAGAGACTGAGCTGCTTCTGTGGAATAAAATAACAAATCAGCTGCTGAGCACACCTTGTCCTTCAGTTACAAAATCTTCCACTAATGAAGAAAGCACTCATTTGCTGTTACTATTGAGACCAGATCAACCCAAACACAAGAAGGTTTCAAAGAAGCTCAAGGACAGTTTGTTGTGTAACTTGAAAAAATAAAGAATGAAAGCTTAAACACATCCAAACTCTCTATTCATAAAAACTATCCAGCACTCCAATTTCCACAAAGCACAAAATTGGGTAATTCAAGTAAGTTATTGAGCACAGTGTTACTCATTAGACACGATTCAAGTAACTTATTCTACTAGCTGCAGACTGAACTTGACTGTCCAGAGGTATTTAAGTTCACGTCAATCTTTTGACACTTCTATTCTTACCTGATAGCAGATGGCACAGATATCATTGTGTTGCTCCAGCTGCTCTTTTGTGGCAACGGGCAGCGATTTGATCTTATTCACAGCGTCTCTGCGAAGGAGGAAACTTTTCCATCCCAGCTGGGCCCGCAACCACACATTGTAATAGGAGTGAATGAAGATGATCACAGAACCCATCACGGTCCATTCACCGAAGACGGTTTCCGAGACCCCGTAGGCCACCACGCAGAGCGCGACGAGGAATTCCAGCAGCCGGTACGTGCCGTTTACGTAATAAATCACATCATCCATATTTTCTACTGGCTCTTTTCTGAACTCCTCCACCATAAACAAAACGTAAATGAAGAGTGTCCCGAGCACCTGGAACACAGTGCGAGACCACGAGCTCAGCATTCAAACCTGAACTGGAGCTTTAAGTTATTCAGCATTGTCCATCGAGCTCCATACACACCACGCTCCCGAGCCAGACAGAGACTGTGCAAGCAAGCCCCAAAGTAGTAAAATTGCTGCTGAACTTCAAGACAAGTAAGTCACTCTTTCTTGCAAGCATTTAAGCTTGTTCCCAGGAACTTCCCCTGCTGTACTCTCATGAGTCCAGAAGATAGCTGAGTTGAGTAAACAAAAGTGCTGAGCATCACGAGGAGGGATTTTATAAATTTAGTAATAAAAAGGCCAAGTTAAATACTTACAGTACAAAACATTTCCTGTATTTACACTACTTGTTTTGAACACCAGATTACTTTCAAAGAACCATACCTAAGTGACAATATATAAATGAGTGCTCTGGAAAAAACCCAAAACTTTTTACAGTGACAGTTATGCCTTCAAAAGCCTTCTGGCTCTACCATTTGCAATAGACTTCCACTCACCTATGTTCTCAGCCCACCCCTAGCAACCCCTTAGCCTCAGATACAAGACAAATAAAGAGATTTTCTATAGTATCTTGTACTTCTGCCCTTCTATCATCCTTGTTCTTTTCTCATCATGTATTTCCCCCCCTAGAGAAACAGGATCAAAGTTAATGCAAGGCTTCCCAGTTTCTACAGGGCTAACATTCTTACCTGAAGAGAGGTTAGAATACTGCTGGAGATAATGATCAACAGCCAGAAATCCATGTGGAAAAACTGACAAATCATGTAGGCCATGTACGCGGGGAACACGAGTAAGAACAAACAGAGGCTGACTGCTCGGAAGTGCTTCCACAGACTCCTGCAAACAACACAACTGGGTTTTATTTTTCAAGTCAGATCTGAGTGTCAGAATAAGAATAGGCTGACTGCTGGATGTAGGCACATTAGATGTTTGCTCAAGGCTTTAACTTGTTGAAAGGAGTTTCTATTTTACTCGGGCATCGTCTCACTCCCAGCATGCATGCCTACAACACATGCACTATGAAAAGTTCCCTCTCATCTGATCTTTGCTGTTTTCAAGACAAAGATAATGGGCAAAAATTCACCTACAGTAATTGTCACAACGGGTCCAGTTAGACAAATTAAGTATCTGAGATACTGAATGTTTCAGATGAAAGCCCATTAAAGTAAGGAAAATTATTTATTATGCATGTAACTTTTTGTACCCTGTTTTATATGAACAGAGTTCTCCCAGATTATATACTTATTACAACTCTGGGGTTTTTTGCTAATATGCTTGGGGCAAAGGTATTTCCTTTCATCACCAGATTTAACCCTGCTGCCTTCCTAAGTATATTCCCCACTCCAGGGATCACAACAGAAATGTAGCAGAACCTGAACATTCATCTCTGCCAGTCCTTACTCTGTGCCTATCATTTACTTCTTCCTAATCTCCTCCCCAACCTAAACACACCATCAATCTTCTTACACCCACCCATTTTTTCAGGCTTTCAGAGTAGCTCCAGTAATTTACTATACTACCTCTACACATTCCTCAGGTTCTATTTTCACCTCGCTTAGCACTGGAAATGAGGTGCAGAAAAAATGAAAGTATTGGGAGGACAGGACACTAGCAAAAACTGGATAATTTAATACAGTCTGAAGAAACATCAGAACGCTACTGTGAGGTCTGCAATTCTGTGTCTGGGGTGAGGGAGAAAGGAAGAGCTAAAGGGGAATTTCTCCTGGTCCTAGCTGATTTAGAACTGCCTGGGATATTTGGCAGAAAGGAGTTAAAACTCACTATTGACACAAACTGCTTGTTTAAACTGGGCAGATGCTTCTATCCTGGCTCCACTCCCTTTCCCTCTGTTACTATATTTGAAGTTAACAATGCTGAAGGCAGAACACGCTGGCCACAAGTAGCCTCTGAGCTAAACAAACTCTCTATACGTAAATAAACCTTCTCTTTTGTTTCTTCATTTACAGGTTACAGAAAGGGAAAAGACTCGAGCAATTAACAAAGATCCAAACACATTAATACAAGAACACCAGACACCAATACAGCTCTTCAAAACACAAACGAAACTACAACAATCCCACATGATCAGAACATCTGGTACACTAATGCAAGCCTTCCAACTCTTCTTTTCTGCCAGTAAATCCTATCATTTGGGGATCCCAGCCTCACAAAAATAGGTTTTACAATATCTAACACAAGGCCACTCCCAACCTCAACAGCTGCATTAGAGGGAAATCCACCCAACTCCAAGAGGAGGTTAAGTAAAAACCATTCTGCAAATCCACACAATGGAGCGTGGGTGGGGAGAGAGCACAGGAGTCCTGGATTGGCTTCCCTGAGACCACCATGCCCTGACACTTCTGCTAAGAAGAAAACCCACCAAATGGTGATACTTGAGTGAGCAGCCAGCAGCTGCAGAGCAGCAGTCTGGACGGACACAGACCTGTGCAGGGGCAGGTGACCAAAGCCACCCCTGGTTGCCAGCATACAGCACGGGGAGAAGTATTGCTGTATGCCCTTCAGGGAGTAGGATAGCGAGGGAAAAACGAGAGAACTAGAACAGAAATCTGCATACAGAAAAGACAGGGTAACTTCACAAGCTACTAAAGATCCAAATCAGGTCATCCATTACTACATTTATAATCTCCTAAAACAGCACTGAGTAGATTTCAGTTTAGAAAACCAGTCTCTTACTTGTCCCTTGAGGCTCCCAGTGCCAAGACAATGGGATCAGCAATTTCCAGCATGGACTGAAGTATGGATGCCACCACGATGAAAAGAATAATACTGAGAAGGAATGCCCGATGCACAACTTGGAGCTCAATCAAACCTGTCTGCACAGCAAGGATCAGGAGTGTGACTCCTTCAGTCATTCCCCTGCAAATCAACACAGCCAAAAGAACAAACAATCACATCTTTCTGTGTGTCAATATTGGTTCAACCATACATCAAGAAACACAAGGAAATAAGCTGTCTGTTTCTGCCACAGCCCTTCAAATGTAACTGGTTTTAGCTTTTACTGATCTCCCTGATAAGGCTTTAAGCAGAAAGGAATGTTTTCAGAAACACTGAAATGTTGGGGGTTAGGATCTAGCAGATTGCAAAACCCTGCCCCTGACTAGCAGTGTGAGAGCTACGTTCAGCCCAGCAGATACCACCCCCCAGAACAAAACATTTTAAGGACCCAGGTTGTGTCTTAAAAGGAGGAACCCACCAGCTTCAGCATTGCCCACACAACCCCAATGCAGCCGTGCAGTGTCTATGGCTGGGCACCAGCCAGCCTCCTTCCTAAATCACCATGAGAACCTTCTCCCACTATTTTTATTTCCCCATCACTATCCTTGGCTCAATTGACACCCCATCCAGAGCCCAGTTCAGGCAAAGGAGCAATTCAGACATTTTTCAGTTTATTTTCTCTGTACCTAGTATGGCTCTACACCAAATATAACTTTTTGGCTTGGAACCTTAGACTGAATTTAATACCTCTGAGGTCCACAATTCAGCACCAATAGTTGATGCAATGAAAATACAGATCACCCAGCACATCATGCTTCCCCAGATGTTGGGTTTATGTAGACTATGCCTGGGCAACCCCAATTTACAATTCCACACCTTGGAATCCAAAACACAAAACATTCCTTTGCACATGGTCTGATCTATAGAGTTAAGGGCTGGAATGCCAAAAAGGTAGCGTCATACCTAGGATCCCAGTTTCATATCAGACAAGTTGGGACAAGTGTTAAGACAGTTTCTATACTTTGGCTATTTCCCATAGTAATTTACAGGCAATCCATACAATGCTGTGGTTTAAGCCTCACAGACCAGCAATGTTTCACACATGACTACAGGGTAAATGAAGAAATGGAAATATCAAGTGTTTGTATTATCCAAGCATGTGAAAATTTTCCAGTGACTAATGAAAATTAAAACACTAAAGACAATCAAACCATGCAATTATAAAACACAACTAACAGCCCTGGATTTGTTACAGAAATGAACCATCTTCCAAGAATTCTGTGACAAGCTGTACTTTCACCTCAGTCCTCCCCATGTACACACCGACTGGCAAACAAAGAGCCTGTTAAGAATACTCAAAGAGTTCTAAACTCAAAAAATTGCAACACAACCTGTATATTTCTATATAAATCCCTTTTGTCTGCTTCTTTTTAGACCCCAGGCACAACAAGGCACTTACCTGTTCATAGCAGGATCATTCATGAATGCTCGGTAACCCTGCAAGTAAAACTTGCAGAGAGTGAGAACTCCCAAAGCAACAAAGGAGACTGTGAAGACCAAGCCCAGCAGTGAGTATGGAGTGCTGCAGCATTCAGCAATACTGGGAGAGGAGAAAAAACAAACAAAAAAACAAACAAAGAAAAAGAAAAGGTTCATCAATTAAAAGCAACAGTGAGATCTCCCCTTGCCCTCTCAAATGTTCAGGCTGTTAAGGCAAAACTGGATTGGTTTAATGAAAATATTAAAACTTTACAAGGCCAAGAAATCTTCCTATAAAAAGGAACCGATGAGATGTATTCCATTACTTCTTTCCAAGACACGACTTCATCTCGGCTCCCTGCTAACACTGCTGTCCAGCTGGAGCTGGGCAGTGCTCTGGAGTTTCTCCAGGCCCCCTCCAGCACTGTGCCACACAGTGGCACTGCCAGAGCCAAACACCAGTTTGACGGCCACATGCACCCAGTGCACTTGCTGGAATTTCAACCAGCTACCAGAAACGCAGAGTTAAAGCAGGTGAATTCACTATGGCACTTTCCACTCAGACTCACAATAGGGCAAACAAACAAACAGATAAATTCTGTTGGAAGACTGGGGGTTTTTGGTAGTGCTCACATGAGGTTCGGGTAGCCAACACCTGTCTTTCAAACAGCTTCTTTCAGAAGCAGCGAAATAAGAGAGTGAAAAATACTCCCCCTCAGCAGGCTTCTTCCTCTCTTTTGCTACCGCAGTGAAGTCCCAAAGATTGAGACCTCAGAATACATCTGATGATGCTGAGAATAGCTGCATTATTTCAGCTCCTTCACCTTGGGGCTGCTCTTCTGCTGATCCTGCCACTGCCATCTCTGGAGCAGCCCAAGACTCCAAGTGTACTCAGCTTCTGAAACACGGTGCTCCCAGAAGACAGGGAGCGCGGTGCAGCGCGTGCCCCAACGCCAGGCAAAGAACCAGCTGTCAAGCCAGAGGTTACACATCTGGAAATCCTCACTTACATAGTCTAAGGTGTCCACTGACACCCCCCAGTAATTGAAAATAAATTTTATAAAACAATAATCTTCACTTATTCCCCAGGACAGTCTTGTGAGAGAGATTATGATGGGCAAAATCATGTCACGCTGATCAACCGGCTGAAGAGTGCACTAGTTCAGCACTCCAACAAACGAGGTGTGAGGAAGCACATGTTTTGAAAATAAAAAAAAAAAGCTCATCCAAGAGACATTTTCTTTGTCCCTTCTAATGACTACTTGAACCAGAAATCTCCACTGAAAACAGTTCACAGCAGAAAATGTTGGTGTGTTTACATGTACTGTTTGCAGTGCTTCTGGTAAGCCTTCAGATTCTGCCTGTTTACCAAATTGAGATGGGATGGAAAAGCTTTTAAATGTTCCTGCCAGACAAGGTAGTAAGAAACGCAGCTGGTTCTGCAGGATACTTGAGGAACTCTAAGTTTTGCTTCAAAATAAATTATCAGAAGTCAAGAATCCTGGCTTTTCTGCCTGATATCCAATCTTTTTTTATCAATTTTAGTACCTCTTCTCAAACTTATTTCCAGATGATCTACTAGGCAAGAGTCCCAGAGGAGCTTAAGAGCTCAAAGAGAAGCCTGGGGAGCTCTGTGTGTCAGGCACAAGTTTATAAAGTGTCCTTAAAGAGCTCAACTCTTCAAAAATCACAGTTGTTACACAGTCATGGAAAAGATTTTGAGAGGAACAGCAAGGACAAGGAAAGGTACAGAACAGTTTTTAAACAGCTAACATGCAAGCAAGACCTCCAAAATGGATTTTTCATCATACAGACCAAGTTAAGGTGTGAAATTCCTTGCTTCGGGATCTTTCAAATGACACAGGCATGCATGGGTTCAAGGGCAGAAAGCACCAATTGATGGAAGTCTTTCGCGGGTCACTGAATACACACTGACCATACCCAGCTAATGCAGCCTGACAGCTGAAGTTGGATGTGGGACTGGCTGAGCACTGGGAAACACCCTGTTTGTCACACTATGGCTGAGTGTCTTTCCAGGCATCCATTTATGGCCACTGCTGGAAACTGGAACCTAGGCTAGATCAGAATTTGGTCTGACCCAGTACAGCCACTCAGATGTTATGAAAAATGGACGCAGCTATTCTGCACACCCCAATTGCTCTTACCTGAACTCCAGCTACACTATTTTAAGCAATCATTACACTTAAAGGGCACAGATGCAGAATTCAGTCACTTGCATGGAAGAATGCATATTTTCTTCCCTTTTCCTCAATAGCTAGCGCTACATTATTGACTGGCCTGATGAGGTATTTCAGCTCTCTCCTAAGGGGCAACAGGCTGTGTGACACTAAGCAATTTTAATACTACAGGCAATAAAACCCCTGGCACTTCTTCTTAATTATAATGAATTTTGACAGCTTACACTGGCACCCTAGGTATACACACACAGAGAGGCAAGAAAAAACTAAGCAACTGGAAACTCTGATTGGAAAACTGAAGTAATGAGCAAAGTTACTCTAGTTGCTACCCAAATAAGAAAACTAATTATGGGTGGTCTCCAAATAATATGTCCTATGTTACCTATTAGACAACTACTATCTCTTTACTCCCCATCCCCGCACTACAGTAATTTGCCCTACTCACCTTCTGCAACACACACAGTTCCTCTATGCCCTACACTCCCACTCCCTTTTGTGTGCTGTTAAGTTCTAGTTAAACAGCTACCAGCAAAGGCACATAGGGTCCAGACAGAAGAATCCCTCAAATGCTGCCTTTCTCTCAGTAAGAGCACTAACACAGGCCTCTCTTCTTTACCCTACAACCAGTTTTTACAAAGCTTTTGGGAATTTGGTATCTGTAAGACCTTTACATCTCTGCCAAATTAACCACTGGGCTCAAAAGTTACTTTGGGAGTCAGCTACTTCAGCTGCTTGGATGAACTCAAGAACGTGTGCCACACCAGAATGAAGAAACATGAAGACAAAGGGCTCAGAAAGCAACACAATCATAAATAAAATACCAGCTGGGCTGAACTTTAGCTGAAATACCTCAGATTTAAAAACAATTTGTACACTGAAAACAACTTTGGTCCAAAGCTCTAGTTATTCCCTCATCAAAAGAATATTTTGCTTTCTTTGGGAACTTTCCCACAGTTCTACTAATGCTGTCTGTCCTGAATGGGATCCATGCCTCTGAAAGACAAGCTTAACAGTGTTTACATACATGGCCACTGTGATAAGGACAAATATTTGTTGGGTATCCAAATGCAATAAAGGCCATCTACATATCTAGTCTCAAAAAGAGCATGTACATTCATTTCAGAAGACAGTCAAAACAGAAAATGGACTATTTGCAGACTAGTTAATTACCTTGTCAAGAAGAGGAAGAGGAGCCTCTCTCTTGAGGCAGGCTGGTCTCGTGTACTGAAATAGGAATAGATCTGAAGAGCAAATAAGACAAGCCAAAACACCATGAAAAGAACTGGGACGACCAGCTGGTTCCACAGAGACATCCCCAAAGCCAGGAGACCATACACCTCCACCACCTGGGCAGGACAGAAGAATGCAGTTTGTTATTGGGTCACAGCACCTCTGATTTCATAACAAAAGGACAATTTACAGTATTGCCACAAGGAAGCTAAGAGTCATTCACATGGCATTAGCTGTCCCAAAGGAAAAAGGGAGGTACATCACACTAGTTTATCTGATAAAGGGAGAGACCAGGTTCAGCAGTGACGTATTACCACTGTCCATCTTGAGCACTGACAAGTACCTGACTGTGCAGCAAATCAGTGTATCAGAAAATATGAACGGGACTTCTGACTGCTCCCGATCCACCAAGTGTTTTGAAATTCATGCTAAAGAGTTATTTCAGAAGACTCTGAAGCCCAAATTACTTTTGTATTCCAAAGACTAATTTACAAGGCAGTCATTTCCAAGAAGCTGGACTTAACACAAAAGGCCAAAAGGAAACCACTCATAACTGCTATTTCCTCATCAGCTGCTTTCCACGGTGACACACAATCCATAATGGCGAGCAAATCTAGCAAACACTAAAAAAAGCTGCCTACTTAGCCTTTGATGACAAGCATGAGGGATATTACATTCATGGGACCTGCTGCTGTATGCACTGTGATCGACAAGCAATATGCTGCTGCCTGGGGTACAGTGCCAAGCTCCAGCTTTTAGCTTTGCACGCGGAGTTGTGAAGGAAGTGCATCTGTCCTCGGGAGGCTCCCCTGGCCTGGGACCAAGGCAAGCAATCCTATGCAGCTCCTGGCAGAGGGCTCCACCACATCAGAAAAGGGTCATGCTATGCTCATAACGTAGATTCATAGCCGTGAGGTATTTCTGGCATCTTCTGCTGCAAGGTTCTGGACCCACTCTTATTAATTATACCATTAGCCACAGTTTGAAACAGACTTAAAAAGCTGCTTTGGCCCGCAGGTTACGGCTGGCTCAGGAAACACCCCTGGTTTGGAACACCTCAATATTCACTAAGTTTTTCCACCAAACCAACAATCAAACCCAGCCTAAAAAAAGCAGTAAACTCACGACACCAGGATGAAGGCATCACTGAAAACTAACAACTGCAGAAAGCTACAGCAATGGAAACACAAGTCAGAAAATATTCAAGACAAAACAGGATTATCCTCCTCTGGAATAAGCACACTAAGCTTGACTTGCAGTGGAGTTGCAATCAGGGATATGAACATACTATGAGCCAACGTTATTTTTTCTGTTCTGTTTCAGGACCGTAGGCGAAGAGCAGCAAGCTCTTTAAAAATGAGTATCATGTTTTTCCATATTGTCAATACAATGCAAAAACCACTCAGAACTTTTTCATTCCAACCCACTCTCTACTACATGTATTTAAAAAAGCAGCTATATGACAAACTATTATAAATCCAGTGCCACATCATAAAGTCTCTGCTATTTTCTTTGTATTCTCAAGAAAAAAACTTTATACCCTCTGCATAAAAAGTCAGGAGAAAGTGTATAATCGGTGTCCAAAGGCCATGTACAAGGAATATCTCTTCCTCCTGATCACAATACTGTGACACAGCCTGGCATGCACAGATTTGAAATACTGGGGGGAAGGGGGTGCAGACAAACAAAGCCAGAGATGGGGGAACTTGTGTAACAGCTATATTTAGAATACAATTCTGACAAACAACAACAATAAAAAACCCAGCAAGAAACAACTACTTCTCCCCTCACCCCAAAATGTATTCGCAATTAAAACATTCATAGGATGCTGAAGTGTTTTAAACATAAGTGCCTAATAAAAAAATAGATACACAACTCTCAAATCTGCATCTGATCTGAACTTCACTTTAGAAAGCTAAACTCTGCATTTATTCATGCACGTGGAAAATGGAATTTCTGGTTCCAACCCGGTTCAAGTCTTTGAGCTGCACAAAGCTGTGCCACTGTTTTATCCCAAACGTTACCACTTTAAGTAAACACTAAGCATGATTTTCCTATTCTCACTGGAATAAAGGATATTGAAGCTTTGCCAGTTAGATCCCAAATTAGTTTATCAGCAAATCTACAGGCTAGTTACAGACGAGACCAGACCATGCTAGGTGCCGTACAAGCACAGAAGGATAATCCTGCTCCCAAAGACCAATTACATACAAAATAAATAACCAGACAACAATGATCAACATGACAGGCTGAGACCTTGGCACACCAGACAGCCACTGCTGCCAAGTTTTTGTTTGTCTATGACAGATATGACAGTGAAGAAGAGCTTTAGAGAAGGCTTTGAAACAGCTTAACAAGTTAGTTTTCAGACTGCTTCTGGACTGAACAGCAGAAGGTAGAAAAGCAGTGGCTTGGTTTGAAAAAAATCCAGCAAGTGGTGAGAGCTGAAATAGTGGGTCAGTCACAAATCAAGCAAGCATCAATCCTTTATATTGAAATGTACAGAAGGATGCATATACACATACATCTTTTTTATTTATATAAAAGTGAGTTGTGATGTTCCCCTACCACTAACAAAGCATTTTTTCAACTAAATATATACATATATATCAGATGTCAAAGCATTAACAAACTGGATACATGTCAGATCAGTCTTTTTCTGCTTACTCTTTTGTTAGAGGTCTCAGCAACGCTGCTGTTCTATAGCAAACACTGCAGACCTCTCACATCACTGTATGCAAGTTACAGATTACTAAGTCTGTGATCATTACAGTCAAAATCAGCCTTAGTGTTACTCCCGATTTAACACTACAATAATCACACTTTTTATACAAAAGGCATTGCTTGAAGTGAACAGCTACCTCAATTAATGCATGGGGATTACCTTGCTCACTTAATGAAGCTGTAAATAAATTCCATTTTGCCACAATCTTGTCTTTTAGCCTAGATTTTGGAAGGACTATTCAAAGTCCAAGCAAAGTGGACATGCTCAGCTGGGCAGCAGTATAATTCAGGCTAAGGTATTAAGTGCTCACCCATACAAATTATAAACTACCAGAAATTAAAGAAAGAAGATGCTATGAATAGGAACACATTCGATTTGCTATGAAGGCATGAGTTAACACACGCACAGCTGCACAAAAGACAGCCAAAGTATGTATTTATTTCCTGGAAAAAAAAAAAGCTCAGGCCAAGGAAAATAAAATGGTTACTTCTGCTGTCTTACCTGGACAAGCTCCCTGTATGCAGACTTCGCCAAGTTATATGGCACCAGAAGATTCGATGCCAGAAAGTAGAGAACTTCCAAACCAGTGAAAATCATGGCAAATTTGTTGATGACGACAATGGTTTCCAAAGGGACCAGGCAAAGTCGTGCCAGCAGAGGGAGCATGTGAGCAGAAAAGAGCCAGATCTGCTTGGTTTTCATGACGCAGGAGCAGAGCGTACAAACCACCAGCTGACCTGGAAACCAGACACAGGATTTTATAATCAAGCTGATTATCCCCTTCAGGAAAAAAACGTATTTTAATACGTTATCTTTCCATAACACAGTTATCAACATCCAGCATATTATGACAGTTCTAACTAGGACGTATCTGTTACAAAACCAGGCTGCTCTGCATTTTTTTGCTGGGTCACAAAAGTTACAAATTTCAAACTCCAAAAAGTTCATGCTTTCACTTTACAGATTAGTGACGTGTAAACCCAAAACACGTGCAGAATCATATACAAATTAATATGAAGTCCCAGGAATAAATCATGCAGAGGATAACCCAACAAGTCACCCATCTTCTTCCTTAACGTCCTCAGTTCAACTTAAATCCCATTAGTGTCTGTATACACAGCAGTAGTGTTTCTATATACCCAGCAGTAGCTTTTCTGAAGCCCACCCATGTTACTGTTTCATCCAGATCTACTGGTCATCAGAGGTCCCAACTGGCTTTTAGAACAACAATATTTACACTGTCAAGAGGAATTAATGGCCAAGAACAGCAACAGGAGAACAGCCAGGTCAGCAGCTGAGACTTCAATAATTTCCTAACACCCTGAGGCAGTTTCTCAGTATTATCACTGAAGCTTGCAAGTGACAGATAATTAACAACTAAATTATCTTTTAACAGTTGGCAGAGGCACGAGCACATCTCTCCCACACATGCAGAGATGTGGAGGGTGGTATTCCTAGAGCAGGTCACTCCAGTGTATCTGCTCCCATTAGAGTCACTGGAAGCTGTATCCTTTATCTCAGGGAAAACAGAATAGGGCAAAATGTGCGTTTCCTGGATAAAAAACAATTCCCACATCATACTGCAGTAAGGAAAAAGGTTACTGTGTATTATTTAAAAGCAGAACCTTGTTCAGCATCTGTGTTTGCTTACATCTGAAAGCCACACGGTACTAAACCCAAGTGCTTATGCTGTTTCGGGAGAACTTCCACTAATGCTTGCATGTCACAACTCTTCCCGAAACCCGGGGTTAGTCTTAGCAAAACAGAGTACTGAAATCAAGGCCGTTAACATCTCTGGGTCAGTGCTAACTCCATGTGTTCACATAAGCTTACTGACCTTGTAAGCCCTTCTGGATGGGCCGGGGAGAGAAACTGCAAGAGGAGAGCAAGCAGTACCAGGGTTCTGCTTTCATTCTGCCCAGCTTCCCTGCCCAGAGGAGGACTTCTGCTTTCAAAAATAACTGCAGCTGAGCTGAAAGCAATCTCTAATCTCTACTACTAAAGCATACAAAGTTCTTCCTCCTTCACAGTGTCCTCTTTCAAATTTAAGTCCTACTGTCAATTTGCTAGATATATTTTTGAATTAGCAGACGTCCTTTCAGAACAAGCACCCCTGCTCTCAGCAAGACACTTATCAGCATACTGGGTCTTATACGCCTCAGAGAAAGTTACTCTACTCATCTTTTTAGAAGTTCAACAGGCTCCAGCTCCGAAGCATTCTCCCTCTGCTTTGTTGTTCTCTGCCCACACACACGTTGCTACAATCCTATTTAAGATACCACCAGCACACTGCTGTGCTGTAATGTTCAGGAGCCTGGCACAGTCAGCTTGCAAGGATTTCTGCAACTCATGGTAACTAAGGCAACCCAGCTTCACACACAAAGGGATACAAACACCAGTAACCCATGTGTTCTAAGAGTGTCGTTAGTGGAACTAAGACACTGCAACATCATCAGGTTAAACAACCCAGAGCTCTTTGACAGGACTTGTGATTGGAGCTCTCCAATCACAAAATATGACCTCCAGGTTCAGTCTCATCTCCTGCAACAGCAAAACCTGCTTTCCTCCAGCAGCGGTGTGGCAAGTGTTCTGGTCATGCCTGATAAATTCTCTTACCCTTCCACCTTTTTAATTTAATCACTGAACAAAAGTGACTTGTCACGGGAAAGAGAGCTGTATACCATCAAAAGAAATACAGGGAGCACCTTGTCTGGAGGCCCCAACCTCCTTCCTGAAGTCTGCACCTTTTCAATTCTCAGCCCCTTCAGGAAGGGCCTGAAAATTTCTCCAATGGAGCTTTTAGCGACTTGTACTTCCCATTCTGAACTGGGGGAGCAGCACCTTATTTCAGGACAGACAATCTCTCCCTAAGTAAATCACAGTATCTCCAAGTGGGGCTGTACATCACCAGTCACCACACAGAACACAGCAAGATCAGTCAGAAGAAATTAGTTTGTACCTCTTATCAAATCATAAAAATATTTTAACGCTCTAGCTACCTGCTAAGACTAACAAATCCAGAGGAATGTTTGCACCCTGTAAACTTAAATGCTGTGGACTGAAACCCACCAGACACAGCTAATGAACCTGACAGCTGGAATTCCCCTGCAGAACACCAGGCTCGTCTGCTAGGGAAGGAGGCAATAAGGAAGAAATCTATTGCCTTAAGTTGCTGCCCATTCTCTTCCCTTCCCAAAACATCCACAAATACATTGAGCAGTGCTGACAGGTAGCCAAAGCCTCCCAGCTCATGAACTAATGAAAAACGTGCAGCAACAAAGCCTGTAAGGTACAGCCACTGTTCAAGCCACTTGGAAACTGTCTTTATTTCATTCCCAGTTTTTAAAAGCTGATATTAAATTCCCTGGCTACATCATTACAACTGTTATGCAAAAACCAGGATGTCTTGAAGTTAATATATAATCCCATTATTGTGCACTAAGAAAAAGCAATTCTTCATGGCAGCATTACTTCCAAAACCACGCAGCTCTGGAACTTTCACAGCTGACATGCTCACAAAGTGGCACACTCATCCAAGGGGCAGTCCTCAAAGACATTCAGTTCTTTCATCCATCACTTAGAAACATATTAGTAACACCAGTCAACGGTCACCAGACTGAATTAGATGCAGGGGAAGAAATGACTAAGAGCCAATTCAAAGAGCACTACTGAATAAAAGCATTAACAAAGGTTAAATTTATGAACCAGCTGGTGTACTGTCCACCATCCTCTTCATTCTGATCAGAACTCTCAGGAACCAGAGCTGTACCAGTAGCACCATTGCTCCCCCATGCACCTGCCTCAGTGCCTTTGTCAAAAGTGCTGCAGCACAACACTCTGGCAGAACATGTAAGAAAAAGCTGGAGCAAAGCACCTGTATGTTCATTTTGCTGTGAAGATGGCACAGTTCAGGGTAGTACACTCCCGAGACACGGCAGACTGCACTGGACAAATACCTTTGTGTGTAACAGATTCCAGAAAGCATTTCACATTTCTGTAAAACACTGTCAATCCTCACAGCACACTTCCACTGGACTTCCACAAAGACAACTGCTTGCTGTCAAGACTAAAGTTACACTTTCAAGTTGGCTTTAAAAGAACAGGGGAAATTAATAATGGGGATATTAAGAACATTAAAGCACACACGTCTGCTAGTGCAGTCAAGCACCTATTTCTGAAAAAGAACTATAGTAACAGGACACTTCAGCCTGACACCCAGTGCAATCCAAGGCTGTACTGGATAAATACAATATTATCTTTTCTCTCACTTATTTTGAATCCGTATTAAAACCTGGATGAATTATAATGTGTTTGTCTCTTAGTTTAGTTTCTGTCCAAATGTTACTGATTGACACAAATGACACAATCCTGATCTCTTCCTGCTCAGGCCTGCCTGCTGCTTTGTGAAGCTCTCTGAGGGATTCTGCTTTATCATGGGACCCTGCACTGCATCTGAGATTTAAAGAATTAATTACTGACATTTCCCCATAGAAACATGCTAAAGGCTTTAGATGTACTTTGGTGTCAATTGACCAGACAGCAAAATACGTCGAGAAATTCAGAAAAAGAGAAGAAATGATATCTAAAGATTTCCTTTCCTTGAAAAATGCCAATGTTATTTAAATTTAAAATACACTAAAAACAAAGGCAAACATCACATTTGAAAGTAAAGATGCAGGCAAGCAGGAGATGTATATATTCTGGCAGACCTAACATACTGTAAAGAAGTAAACCCATTTCTATCTGCCAGGAGTGGCTGCAAGTAAACAGAAAGCAGACGGGTTTTGCCAACAGTACAGGGCTGACTAAATCTGTCGGTAATCCGATGAAAACCATAGATCTTAGTGAAAGGAATTAAGGAAGATTTTTCTTGCAAGCTTGTCTCAGGCTTAATTTTAAAAAACACATGGTGTGTGTGTATTCCAATATCCTCTCAGAAGAACATATGGTATGGCACTGCAAATAACCCTACATTTATTCTCTTCCAGTCAAAGTTCAAAGGGTAAGGGAATACTCTAGGAAGTCCCATTCTTCAGGATTTAGCTGAGATTTTTAGGGAGACGAGTCATCTCGGCCATTAATCAAACACAATTTCAATGTAGTTTGGACTCATTACTCCTTAACTCTACTATCCCTGGGACTCCACTAAAAAAAAAAAAAAAAAAAAAAAAAAAAAAAAAA
>WUAM01000431.1:23514544-23541525 GCA_024336885.1 Actenoides hombroni
AAAAGAAAAAACCCCCAACATACAAACCACCCCGCCCCCCCCCTCAAAAAAAAACCCCAAACCCCACAACAGAAAAAAACCCACCCCTGTCATCCCATGCACACACCCACAAATCTATTTCACAAGTTTTTTGAAAGGGAATGAGTGTTCATCTAGAAGGGAAATAAATATTGGTATAAAACTTCAATTGACAAAATCTCTACAAACACATATTAATTGTGAAATTTCTACAATACGGTCCACCTAAAGATTATTATAGACAAAGCAGTCCTCCTGAATCAAGACTGTGAGTCTGAGAAGAACACAGGGGCAGAGCATGACAAACAGACCCTGAAAATACTTCATAGCTGCAAGTATGAAAGTATTGGAAATCCAGCAGCATAGAAAGAGCCAGGCAGGATACCCCTAGCCCCCGTGCCTCTTGCACATTGAGAATCACAGCCACTAAAAGCGGCAAAAGAAATCTGAAACTAAGAGGTAAAATGTGGGTAGGTTTCAATTAAGAGAATTAGGCAGAGCATTCTCCTGCATAACAAACATTTAAAGCACTTACCTACTAAAGCAGTCATGAAACGATTCATAGAGAGAGGTTCCAGGTACATTGGCCCTTCGTATCCTGATTCCAATTCGCTCCTCACATAATCCCTAAAAACACAAACCCACAAACTATTAAGATCCATCTGATCAGACAAGAGGCAATTTATTCATTCCACACGTGTAACTTCAGTGTATGTCACAGTCAATTACCTAAATTACAAAAAGCAATATTAACACTACTGTTACAGCAGCCTCACTGATGTAAGGATCTAACTGAGGCATGACTTAAGCAAGAGAAGTATTATCTGTAATTAGACTCACTGACATAGCTGTAAAAATCCTTTGGGACATCCAAGCTGTTCTTCAGAGCATGGCCTGAAACTGCTTATTGACAAAGCCTCTTAAGCACCATTCCATTTTTAAGTATCCTTATTAAATGTTCTTCTTCCTAATTACAATTTCTTTTCCCACCAGCTCCATGTGAAAAAAAAAATTGAGAGCTTGACAGAGCAGTTTTCCAATTTAATGCTTATAGTATTTTACACCTAACAATCTCTTTGCGTTGAATTAAGAAATAGGCATGAAGGAAAAGTGACAGTCATGGATTACAGTCAGGAACAGACTTGCTTTTATCCAACACAATTTTAAAGTTGACCTCTACCCTGGGAAACTTGGGGGACCAACCAGATACCCTCCAACTCACAGACTGATTTGACAGATTTTTGGACTGTCTCACTTATCTTACAGGATATTTGCAATTTCTCTTAGAAAAGATTGGGTAGGAGGGTGGGCTCAGGTAACCGAAGGAAAAGGTAGGAACTTGAGGAAACGAGACATTTTTCTGCTGTTGGCCATAATCCCATCAGCTCTGCCTTCAAGCTGGCACAGGTAACAAAGTAACTCAAGTAGGGACTTCAGGCATTTTCCACTTTCAGAAGGTGATCCTGGAACAGCACCAGCTATAACTCTCCAGTGGCTCCTTAATCCCCTGCCAGGAGACAGCAGGCAATACTCAAGACCCTTTGCATCCAGATCTCCAGCCCCTTTTTTTGCCATGCCCTGTGACCCTTCCTTCTCCACTCCCATGATGGGTGCTGCTCCAGCCTTGTTAGGCCACTACCAACTCTGCCCCCAGAGCACAGCCAAGCCTGTGCTCATAGCTGGCTGGTGCTGCCCAGTCTCTCCTGTCTAGCTGCAGCTCGTCCCGTGAATGCCAGCAGACACACTGGATCTGACCCCAGACAGAGCCAGTGCAGCCTGTTTGCTCGAGGGGCATGACACTTCATTTATTACATATTTATTACATATCAGTGAGGCAAACCACACTTGCTGGGAACAGATGCAGTCAAAGCAAGGCAAACTACCAGAAATCACAACCGACACAAGAACTGTGCTTTTTATTTCAATGCAGAACAATATGGAACTCAGTGCTACTGGAAGCATTCCCCAGAAGTGTGGAAATACACCCTTCTAGTATTTGCTTGCTACCCCAAGCTAAGGTATTCACTTCTTCATTTGCAAAAAAAATCTCTGGAATTCAAGACATAAATCTCAAAGTACTAAAACAAACACTTCAAAGCCTGTTCTTCATAGCTGACAACCCTGCCTACTCACTGCAGCTTTTCAAGTGTCATAGTATATGTGAGGTGTGTTGAAATGGGTTCTTTAGACTGTAACCTGCAATTAAAAACACATGAGGATTGAAAAGGCACCTAAGACAACCAATTCTAAATAGAACCTTCCCCCCTGTTATCAAGGTATAGCTGAACGAAAGGGTTTTTTACACCTTCTAACATCCATACAGATGTAATACTTGAGACAAAGTTGGTTTAGGTTTTTATTTATTTCACGTGAACATGGAGAAAACACTTTCTGAAAGCAATAACACCACAAACAAGATAATCCTTCAGAGTTAGAAAAGGAGAAAAAAAATAACACCATTTGCAACATGCTGAAGATGGCTTTTTGTATTAGCAACATGATGCTCCACCCACAAATTCCAGATGAAAACACTGCCTATTTCTGAACTGCTAGAAAGCAATGAACACATCAAGTTTCTTCTTTACCTGTTAAGAAACAGGTTACAAAATCATCCACGATACCAACCGCAGCAAGGTGACCTCTTAAAACTTAGCTAAGACATACTAACAAAACTGTACTTCAACACCAGCAATGTGCCTGGAGATGACCAAAATCTCCTCAAGCTGCATTTCTTGCCATTGTCCAATTCAGTCACCTGCACAGTGCTCTGTACTTGGCTTAATTCTTTAAGTAACTCGCATTGAGTTTTAGGCCTAGCAGCTTGGAGAAGCAATGTTTTAAGATCTCCTAAATTTTTTAAATAGTATTTGTAGATGATGTCTGAATAAGGGAAGTCAAAGCAATGATTCTCTTATTACCAGTACAAGCAGAAGGATTTTGGCAGAGACACCACTCAGAAGATGCCTCGAACAGCTGCAATGCCATACAAGATGCTGGGAAGAGCAAGTGCCTGCACTCAATTTTGATCAATTAAGGCTGTATTAAGCTGCAGCTTTTACATTTGAGAATTGTTCACTTTGCTGCAGCAATGTAAGAAAACAAGAATGCTAAAATCATTATTTACTAGTTAATGAAATGACTGAAGCTACATTATTACTTCAGAAAATTAGGACATAAGAATAAAGCTTAGATCAGATTGCGTGGTGTTTGTTCTGTAGATGAATTCCCAGCCTCGTTCAACCCCAGTGCTGGACTGTTAACAGAGGCTCATGGACAGCCATGACCAATGTTCTCTAGACAGGTGAGGAGATACAGTGCTTCACACACGACCGAGTTTTGTTATGGAAAGTGCAGAAAGGTCTTCTGTTATTAAAAATATGCTTTGTAATTGACTGACATAAGGCACAGTGGTTATCTGACCTAATTGACTCACACTGCTGACATTTACTTTGGCTGATTAATCTCTGCTGTCACCATCAAACACACACAGTCATAGGTTTTAAATGGCTACAGATAACCTTAAAAATAAGTGTATTTTAAGACTGCCTGTAAGAAATATTTCAGTCTCTTGGTCCCCACCCCTCATCTCTTTCTAAGCACTGTGAGGCTCAATACTTGGAATACAAGAATAACAAAACTGCAAAATATGAAAGAAGAGAATGATGCAGATTCAATTATTATCATTAGCAGTGTGTTTAACAGCATCATTTCATTTTTGCATAACTGCATAATTTATTTTCCCAAGTTTTATTGCTGGAAATGGGGAAAAGAAACGTGATCCTTTCAAGCAAGATATCGTGTAGCTACATATCAAATAAAACCAGCATCCATTTTCCTTGCCAGGAGTGGCAGGATTTTGTTTCTTAAACCTGACTTCTCCTTTTTCCATACCAGGTTAACGTGCTATCTCAATCTTTACACATTAAAGTAATTCTCAGGCTTGCAGATGAGGAAACAAACACTTCAGAAGTTAGGTGACTTGTCAAGGTCACACAGACCTGGAATTCTGAAGTCAGAGCTTAACTAGAAAATTCAGATGTTCTTATTCCCAGACTTGCAGCTGAACCACAAGCTATTTCTGGGGTGGAAAAAAAGCTGAAGTCTTTCAACAGCTCAGAATTTCCAGGACACTGCAGAGTCACAAGTGCCAGCTGATTCTGGTCTTGTTCTATAATTTGCATTAACCAAATTGGCCTCAATATGAGACCTCTTCATCTGTCTTAAATAGCATCCCAACTGGTAGTGCACGCAAGCAACTCATGGGAAGTTTTCATCTCTAAGCAAAATTACTAACAAAAAAACCACTCATGCACATATGACTACTGTATGTCTTGCTATCATCAGTCTGCTAAATAAAAACATCAGTTGGAATCGGGTAGCTTTGGCCATAAAAGGAACAGCTCCACTAACATTATATTGTGTGTTACCCTCTACTTTTTCCAGTATGAAAACTAATAGGGTTCAAAATTTCTTTGGACAAGCCAAGGCAGTGTCCACACTATACAAAGGCTGGTGCAGAGAACCCCTTGCACAGTGCTTCCTGCCAAACCCGGACAGTCTTACACCTAGGGAATGGCTAAGCTCACTTAGAAGTCTTACCAACTAGATTTGCTTTGCAAAATAGCTAGGGAATACTGTTGGACTATTAGAATCCAAGACAGCTTTTAATTAAATATATTTTTTGTGCCAGTTGATGCAAGGTTTAATTAAGTCTTTATTAACTCACTCCACAATCATCAAATGGAGAACAGCTCAGTACGAGTACACTGAACAGTCCAAGCAATAGTTACCTGTTTCAGTGTAACCTGGGACATCTCCAACCTCACAAAGCAATACAAGTCAAAATTCACACTACATAGAGACACAAATAAAAATGGTATTAAAACCAAAAATAATTAAAAAAAAAGCCAATCACCACACAGTGCTATCCCTTAATCTATCATCCAAAATTTATATCATCTCCCTTTCTCTTAAAAAACTTTAAAGATCCAGAATGGCAAAAAGATCTCTAGCTGTAAACATACTGGACCAAAGTCCTCTATCCAATGAGTATTTGTTACTAGCTTTAGTTTTATTTCAATACAAGTTCTTAAATAATGTTTAGGTTGCTTTTTCTAGTAAGTAAGCATTCTACCCTGTAAGAAACAAACTGAATCTGCAAAAACTCAGGACTCCCCTGAGGATGATAAAAACCCCTCCTTCCTTCCTACCCGGGCAGTTAAGAGGCCATAATTCCCCTCCTGCACCCTCACCCATTCAGGAAATCATTAACTGCAACTCCTGACAGCCATAACAGTGACGTGTCAAGTCACCACAAAACCTTCATTAGCACTCCCCTGAACTGAACAAACCAAACCAGAGACATTCCAGCAAATGCTTTAGACCAACAGTTTTGATGCAGAAATAACAAATCTATTACCCGACTGAAATCAATCAAAAGCACATTTTTTAAATGCTTCCCGTCAACAGGCATCAAAATAAATCAGTCCATATTTTCAAAACTTCCCATGTAAAGCCATTAACATGATGGCACTCTACCTTGGTTCCAATTAAACTTCTTGTCAGTACGACAGTTTATGTTGGCTTTCAACAGATTTAGCTGGAGCCAAACAAACGAATACGATCGGCTTTGCCTTGTCAGGCTCAAGAGTTCCTCCTGCTCTGCATCTGAGATCCAAAATGCCTTTCTTTTTGTTTCATTGTAAAATGTATTACATAAACAAAAATTAATTTAAGAATAAATTCCACTATTGCTTTAACCGTCTTCCATATCTCTATTTTCTCTTTCATTGTAGGTGCCAGGAAACTAAAAGTAATGTCCTGTCTGCTTGGTAGAACGCTCCAGTGCTGAAAGCACGTTAGCTGAGCCATTGAGTAACTCAGATTACTACCTCAGAGGTCATATTTAGTCTTGTGGCAAGTGTTTTATCTCCTCAGATTAATGGGCATGTGACACAGAAATGTAGCTTGAACTTCCTTTTAAGTCAATGAAAATAAACCAGAACTACCTGACTGCATATTTAATTCTTTAAGTTTTTTCAAGACAAAGAATAGCAAGATATATTTAGGTGCCTGGTGTAGGAAAAAAAGCCTCCACAAAACCATACCTAACCCTACATACCTAACCTAACCTATCCAAGATACTAACATAATATCAATAATTCTTCTAATTCCCAAACCAAGGTAACTTAATTAAACCATTTAATCTTACCTGGAAATTTGGTGCCCAGCATAAAGCAGCAGTGCAGTCAAAAAGTACAGGTAAAGCTGAACCAGGTGTTGCCGTGGTAAAGTTAGGAGCACAACACTTAAGATGTAACCTGTAACAAAAAACAGAGGCTGGAATTTCAGAAAAACACTAATTCTGAATTTCTTAACAGGAATTAGCACTCAAGTTATTCAGATTTCTATAACCACCTTTGTTTTCACTTGGTTTTAAAATTCACACACATATACCTACATTTTCCTCTCCTCAAGACAGAAAGCACACAAAAAAACCTGCTGCTTTTCCTGGGTTGTTTTTTTTTCCCCACCCATGAAGAGAAATAGCTCTACCAGCTTCTGTAATATAACATCTAGATGTCAAGAAGCGCACTCGATCCACAGCATTTTAACAAGACTTAATTAACATAACCTATGTAACAAAGGGAAAAGAGGTCTAGGTCTCCCTCTTCTTCTGAGCAAAAGTACATGTCAGCGTGGCAGGGACAAAAGCCTCTCCATCCACCCAACTCAGCCAATCCGTGTTAAAACAAACATCAAGCAAAAGACTCACAGAAGACTTTCCATGCTGATTAACGTCACACATTTTAATTCTTCCACTTTCAACCACTTCATGGTTTAAAGACACTTTGTGTGCCCGTAATGTGAGATGAGGACACAGAACCTGTTCTCCACAGCAGCAATATGAAACACATGCAAGCTATCAGTGTTGCATCCACCACGGCCGAGACTCGACACAGCCTGGGCTTTGTAGGCATCTACAGCAGCAGTTTCTTTACTTCTTGTTAGCACTGAGACCGTGGAAAAAGACCTGATGCAGATACAGCTTTCCTCTTCAAGACCATAGCCTGGCTGCTCAGCAGCCTCTCCAAAAAAACCAAACCTGCTCTCATTAGGATACTTAAAGCAGTACTTGGAAGTCCACTTCACTACTGGGTGGTACCTGTCCATCCTCTTCCCTTTCCCACACAGACTGCAGGTCAACCCCGCAGTGCTTGGTGCCCTTACTAATCTTTATTCCCAAGCTCTTCATCATAATGCAGTGCACTCATGCTCTTTCTGAAGGTCAGCTTAAGTGCCTGGCACTGAAATCCATTTAGGAAAAACACCCCAGCAACAGCTAACAACTTCCCTGCAGCTAAGAACAAAATGCTGTAGAAAAACTTATCCTGACACTTACAGCTATACTAGTCACATTATATTTAAAGTTTCATCCATCTATTCAGCAAGAGTAGGCACAGCCTTTTAAACTCAGTTATTTTAAACTTTTAGCTTTTTACAAACACTAAAGAAAATAACCTAACTCAAGATTAGGCTCTTGTAAGCACTGTGACAAACAGTTACTACAAAACAGCTGGGGAACACAGTATATTCCAGTATTTGAAAAAGGTATGATTTCAGAGTCAGTCAGTATTTATGTGCAAGTATTTCAAGGCTACTTAATATCTGCTACCTTCAGTAAGCCATCTCTGTAAAATTCTACCAATAGTTAGGTCTTCAAGCAGGTAACTCACAACATGCTCCTAGAAAAGGAATCAGAGCCACAGGATGCCAAAGATCAACTCAGATAGAAACGATGCTAGACAGACAAAGCCTATTTACTTTTTTAAAAATACAAATATACAATTTATGCATTTAACCTTAAAGATAATTTTTCAAGTACTTTCATAAAGTAGATGTGACACACTGCACATTTTTTCTGAGGATGTACAAAATTGATAGTTTCTTTGATTAAAACAAAGTATCATACAAGTCACCATCACTAGTTTCTGTACAGTATCCATCTGATCACTCACAAAAATGATCCGAGGGCTGGAACCCCTCTGCTGTGAGGACAGGCTGAGAGAGTTGGGGTTGTTCAGCCTGGGGAAGAGAAGGCTCCAAGGGGACCTTGGAGTCACAGCACTTCAGTATTGAATGGGGGATTTTAAGAAACATGGGGACAGTCTCTTCAATAGGGCCAGTAGTGCTACGACAAGGGGTACCTGTTTTAAAGAAGGGAGATTCAGACTGGATAGAAGGAAGACATTTTATACAATGAAGGTGGTGAGACACTGGGACAGGATGCCCAGAGAGGTGGTAGGTGCACCATCCCTGGAACCATTCCAGGTCACATTGGACAGGGCTCTGAGCAACCTGTTCTAGTCGCAGATGTCCCTGCTCACTGCAAGGAGGGCAGACTAGATGACCTTTAGAGGTCCCTTCCAACCCAAACCATTTTGTGATTGTATTTCTATCCTGAGCTTTTTTAAGGAGCCTGAAACACCACTGTAAGAGTTTCCTTCTAGCAACTGCTTTACATGGAATAACAAGCTTCTAGTTAATACAGGACAGCAGATGTTCTACACTGTGAGCTTTTTTAGCATACACTTGTATTTTATGGAATTCATCTTCTCTGTTCACCACCTTCCTTCTACCAAATACACAAATGACAAGAGCACAAACTCCTCAGAAGAATCTCCATTAAGACATTTAACTAGTTTGCACTACACCACAGCATCATGAGCCAGCTCCAGCAGCTCTCAGACCATCTGCAGACATTCTTAACATCTCATCTCTGCTGTACTCACCTACCCTTGATTGCTTAGTTAGGGCCAGCTCTCTCTGCAGAACCACCTACATGGCACAACCAGGTACCACTCCAGCACTTGAGTTGAATCTCTCTAAGCCCTTCTCGCTGTAGCCTGTGACTCACCTTCAGGTGGAGAACTAAATGGAGTTTATTATGCAGTCTTTTATTCCCCTATTCCTCTATAAATAGTCTGTTTACTGTACCTGCATTTAAGCTCTGCCATCTTCTTTACCTTATTCTATCACATTGAAGTCTGCACCTTGGCCACATGATCATGTACTTGAGCAGCGCTAGGATGTTTTGCGCAACAGAAGACATTTTAGAGGGCAGTAACTGCACTTCAACACAGCCACGTTCCACAGGAGTGTTTCAGAAGTGACTGAAGTTCACCCTTTTCTACGTGTTCGCAACTTCAGCTAAAATACAGCAGGATACACTGAAGGAGTGAAAAAAGGTGTCCAAATACAAATCAAAAGATGCGACGATTACTGTCACATCACTGCCTTTTAAACAGAGGGCTTCCAACCAGCACAGATGTTTGTAACACTGCACCAGGAAGCAGCAGAAGACAGCCAAGGTTACTGCAGAAGCTTGAGCAATGAACTCCAACACTCATGAGTTTGGGCTGGAATTCAAATGTTCACTTTGAAGCAGCCGTTTGCTCTAATTGTTAGATTTCTGAAGAGGGGGAGAGTGAGAGACATTTAAAGTAGCTCCCTTTCACTCTTATTTACAATTCCCTCTTGTGACTTGATAAGAGAGAGATTTCAACACACTTCATACTGCAATATTTGCATTTTTGCTGCAGAGACCCTATTCCCAAAGTGGTACCAACCTCATTTTTATCAACAATGCCTCTGTCAAGAAAAAAAAAAAAAACCAGAAAAAAAAAAGAGAAAAAAGGCAAACAATTCATTACCAAACTGTCTCTCTGCAGAATAAAAGACAGACAAGCTCAAATTCAGACACACTAGCAGCAATATTCTATTCCCTTTGTTCTCACCTGGACAAATGATGTAATTAGTGTATAGCATAAACGAGATTCTACTTCAAAACAAAGGACCAGGAAATGAAATTTCTCACAGCAGCTTTCTTATCTAAATCACTACGTTCTGTTTTCATTTGCACCTCCTCTGTCAGAAGAAAACATGATGCTGAGAATATATATATATCCCTTTGGAAAAATTCTCCACACACAAGGATTTACAGTTCAAGAAACAGGCACCTTAGTGGGTAACCTTCAGACACAAGTTAACAGTAGCTAACACCCACTTCCATCCAAAGCTTTCTGAGCTCTCCCTCTGCAGTGAGTGCTCCCCTCTCTTGATTTAGGCCACCCATGCTATCGTCACTCTTGGGATTCGGTGCATTATCCCTTCTCACTCACCAAACACCTTTCTGTTTAAGTGTAAGCAGCAGGGTCAGGGAAGCCCAACTGCTGCCCTGGTAAAGAAACCGTTGGAACACATTTGGGAAGAAAAAAAAAAAAAAGATCAAGAGAAAACCTCTTTCCTGAATACAGCAGTAGTGCCCTAGTGCTAGGCCACAAAGAAACAGAAGTGCACCCTTAGACTTCCAGCTATAAGGAGCGCTATAGAAAACCCACTCTGCCAGCCTTGCAAATACAGACCCAACGCTCATTCAGGAGCACAAGGAAGCAGAGGACTTCTTCTGCCTCTTCTGCAGGATAGTACAGATTTAGGCCCTACTGAAGAAAATAAAATGTGAAAACAGCAATAAGCAGAAAAGCGAAGTTAAACATTGCTAGCCAAGAACACATGCATTAACTTGCTCATGACCTCATTTACAACTTGTTGATTCAGACGGATGAAAACCTCTCACAGTGCAATGCTCATTGTTAGGGTAAGCAGCAGCTCACAGACTGCCTTTCAGCAATCTCTTACTGTTCCTGTACCACCAAGGTGCTTCCCAGCTTCTCTCACCCCATATTACCTCTTTGCCGACTCAGGTGTCTGAGTTTTACTGACGTGCTGCACCCAACGGAGGCTGCTGGAGCATGATCAAAGTTGCAACCCATCCTCTTCATGAAACATTTTAGTGCTTATTTGCATGATTACAGATCCCTTGTGTCCACTTCACAGTATTACTCAAAAGTTCCCCGCGGGTTTAGTTTAAAAATGGGTACTTTGCACATGAAAGAGTTCATAACATTTCTTAATAAAACCACACCGTCTCTTGGAGTGCCAGAAAGTAAAAGCACAATTGCTTGGATTCTACCAAGAAATTAATTTAGGGGACCCCAACTTCCCACTTGCCCATATCCTAAGAGGGTAAAAGGTCCATCTTACAGCGACTTGTAAAGCTTCACAGGAAGTCGTGAGCCACAGAAGCCCATCAAAACTCCTGACTCGATGCAGGATCAGTGCACTACTGAGCGAGGCATTTCATTCCAGCCCAACCCTTGACTGTCCTCACTTCTGTTTACCCAGACAACTATCTGGCCACAACATCAAAGTACCAATACCACAGGACAGATTTCCAAGAAGACTGTATTCGATACGGCAGAGCTACTACAGCAACAACCGGGACCTTTATTGTCAGTCACCAGCCTGGTTACACAACAACTGACACAGAGATTTAATAAACTGTGTATGTCGAAATCATTTACCTCAAGAGGGGGTATTTTTAAATACGTACTTTATATAGAGAGGTCACAGTAGTTAAAGATATGATGCAGCAGTTAGCAGGAAGATTCTGTGGCCTCTTCACTAGAGGCTAGCTCATGCCCAGAAGGAACCCTAACAGCCACTTATTTTGACGTCACGTAAAAAGGAGACAAAAAGCTTGTACATCCTCAATTCGTATGAAGCATCCTGTGAAGGACAGCTCAGACAAATGGAGTCTTCTGAACTGACCGGGCCAGCTATGCTGTCCTTCCCAGAGTGAAACCACCTCTTCAGCTGCTCTGTTACAAAAGGCAATGTCATTCTGCCAGCATGCAGAATGACCTCTCCCGCATCAGAGGTGGCTCTGACACAGGGCTCATGCAAAATGCACTTCACAGAAACCAACCCAGAAGCCAAGTCATTCAGAAAGCACCTAACACCAAAATACCCTTCAGCTTCAAGCAGCCACCAGTTGTACCACCCAAAGGGTAACATTCACCTACGCTGTCTCACAACCCCTAACTAGCTGATCACAGCAGAATAGGCACAGTGAGCTTTAAGATGTATTGCACTCTGGGGGAGTGATGTTTTTGCATGGAAACGCCAAGGCACTCCCCTTCCTCACTGGCCCACTCAGCCAGAGCTGCCCAAACAAATGTTACTCACTCTAAGAAGTTCTGTACTTGGAACTAACGTGACAAGTATTTTGCCCTTGGAGAACGTTTAAAAATTAGTTCTGAACCGAGGAAGCACACATCTAAACACACTTGCACACAAGGAAACTAGTATTTACCAAGTCACAGCACAGTGCAATTATCAATCGAGATCAGACATCCCATTATCAACATCTGCACATCCCAGTGAAATAATGCCACCAAAACAATTTACTCATTACTGGGGTAGTGCCATCAGTTTCAACAGCTGTTTCTTGAATTTTCAAATACATAACAGATTGAACACTAAGTATAAATAATCCAAGAAGGGAGTTCCTTGCAGAGATTTGCAGTATTGCCTGGACAAATAAAATGGACGACTTATTAGTGTTGTGCCATATGATTCAGAGGCTGTTTCTGTAACACAGCATACCTAATGATCAGAATTCTGGGACTAATTAGAACCACGGAGAACTTGAAGAGCACTGGAAAAGAACACAGAACAGTCACAATGCATTCTAAATTACGAACACAAATTGCCATGTTGTCATTAGACTGGTACTCAGAGTCAACTGAACCCAAAAATGTTAAGTGCCTCCTTTCAAGCAAGCTGTTTGGCTTTTTTTTTTTTTTTTTTAAAATAAAAAGAGATGTAGACTGACAAGAAGAGATACCAGCTTTATACGGAAAAGTTACCATATGCTGAGAAAGCAGCTTAGTAAAAGCTTATGACACTAAGGAAGCAGTATAGGAATTGGCTGTCTGTACAGTTGGAAAAGAAAAAAGGGTATGCTATATTCTGAGCATGGCATATTCTCTACCCTCTTCTGTGTCTACCAGCTGCAGCATACACTGCAAGAAGAGAATATGAAGATATATCATGTCTTTTTTTTTTTTTTTAAATAAAGATGCAAGGCCATATTATGAAATTGCATTTGGTTAAAAATAGTTGCGTTTTAAAATAGTAACACTGAGAAAATAGTTCTAGTACCCATTTATCCAAATGCTGCTGGCAAGAGGGAGACAGAAGACAGGGAACAGTACACCTCAAGATGGTGAATCTGAGCAGCACCTCATCTCCACATGCGCTAACAGCATTTACACATTTAGCCATGCATCCTCTTCTCACAATTTTGAGAGATTTCTTTCTGGAATGAACTGATTGCTTCTTTCTTTTTAGAGTGCAGCTTCACACAGTACTTCTGTATCACAGTACTGTATCTTTCCTCTTAAGAGGAAAGGCACCACAAAAAAAGCAATCCAAATAAAAGATCTACTAATTAACGTACAAGAGCTTAAAGAAAAGTAGGCTGATCAAAGCAGACAAAAATCAAGTACAGGATGGTAGTGTATTCAGGTTTCTCCTCCCTCACGCCCCCTTTTTAAGGGCAGCATTCATAACAAGTAGTTCACACCCAGCAAGCAATGGGACCAAGCAATTCAGATATTAACTGTGCAGTTCAAGAAACTGTTATTACAAACAGGTTTCTGAAAGATTACACACCTTCCACCTATTCCAAGTATTTAAACAGTTTCCTTAGATTTTTCCCAGTAATGTCTTTGTTTTGTAATAACAAAGAATACAATTTAAGAGAGAAAACTGCTTTTATTTTTAGGTAAGAAAACACTATGTGTTTATTGTAATTCCATGCCTCCAGTGTGACAGTGACTTAAATTCCAAGTCTGACTGTGATTACAGGTTAAGCTCATGGGTCTCCTCTTCCCATCTAGCTCAGAGTATTTACCAGTCAGCACAAATAGCATTGGTTTACCCTTCATAGGAGGAAATTACGTGGTTTCAACTGTTTCCACTTTCTTCACCAAAAGAATGAAAAAAAAGAAGTGACTCTCTACTCAGAGCTACTCTAAAATGCAGAAGAAACCACTGAAGTTTGGCAGTAGCAGAATGTGCCAGTCTACCCTACCCAAAGGCTTTTATCCCAAGACTCTCAGCATAGATCTTTCTGAAGGAGAGGCCACTTCAAATTTATATTGTTATTTTAATGAAATCTTAGTGAAACCATGTTACACCTCTAACAGCTGTGGACAAAAAAAGTGGTTTGCTTTCTAAGCTTCTTTTCCCCCCCAGGATCCTTTTACCTGGTAACAGACTGTCAGGTAATACAGGACACTGTACACAGACTGATCATAAGCTTCTCTTCAGCCAGACTGCTCGGATGGGTTACCAACAAGAAATAAAACAGGGTGACTTAAGAGTATTTGGAGAAGAGACCTGGAACAGTAGTGCCTACTGACAAGATACTCCTAAACACTCCAGGAAGAACTACAAAATCTACTCTCATTCACAGGTCACATTTGCAAGTAAGACTTGCTATCCAGGATTTTTCAATACTCTCAAAAGAAAAAAATACCTAATACATATATATGTATATGCATATATTACAATATTTAAACAGATGGCATGAAAGAATTTTTACTATTTTAGATATCATTTCTGATTTAATATCACTGGTACATGCACCTGAATTTGGGGTGCAATGTCTTTTTATCCAATTCTTGCCTGTTTTTACAGCTATCTAGTAGATATGGCAAAATAACTAACTAAATAATCAAGCACACCGCTCAACACCTTTACACCCCAAGCCTCTTGTAATTTCTAAAGTAAATTTGCAATAAATTATCTGGCAACTGTTCTCCAGCATGTACCAAAAGTACTTCCAGAAAGACACCGAGTATGATCAATTAAGTTTTCAGCTTAAAGTGACCCTGTGACTATCAAGTATGAATTCCCACACACGGAACATTTTTCAGCCAGGCATTCCTGAATTATTGCTCAAGTAAGTTTGATGTTTGGGGTTTTTTAAGCACTCTTAACAAATCTAGGAAAGTTTTCAGAAGTAAAAAACAGTTTTAATGGAGATTCCAGAAAGTAATTCCTATGCGGAAAAACAGTATTACGAAATGAAACAACATCACACAAACTTTATATGCAAGAAGTGAAGAAGCACATGTTGAAGCCTACTGCAGGCCATTCCCAGCCCTTTTATGCCGGCCAAAACCACGACAGTGCCATTTGACAGATTAACAAATTATTTGCATTTTTTCCTCTATGAAACTCATCTGTTTCCATTCACCAATTCTAACCAGAAGTTTCTCTCTGCTGTTTGCCTTGCTTTATGCATATTTAGTTAAATTCCATGCGGTCGAACTTGCGGTCGAGTGGTTATCAGGACTGAATGTTTTCCTTCACTAAAACAGATAAGGGCTGGTTCATGAAAAGGTATGAAAAGGAAAAGCTGTGCCAAAGGGCAAATTGCATTCTAGAGGCTTTTATCATATCCCCATATAACTGGAGTTTGAATCACACTGCAACAGACATCGCTTCACTTGATCAGAAACAACGGGCTCTTCGCATTTTAAGTCAAAAGGATGAAAGAAAATGAGTGCATTTAAACTGAAGAGATCTTGCTTGTAACCCCCAGTTCTGAGCAAATTTCCAACTGCGGATCCTCAGTTAGAAGAAAAGGTTCACAATATCTAGATTGGTAGAGTTTATTAATTTTTATGGCTCTCTAATCAATTCGTTTCTTGCGTATCTGCTCAAGATAGATGGACCCAATTTCCTAAGCTGCTAGAAGCACTTCTGTGATATGGTATCTTAGTCTGCCTATTGTAAGACATTCAGCAAATGTTTGATATTGCAAAGCTGCCACAGCATTTGCTGATACCGTGTTTATTAACTGCAAATATGAACAGAGGATTTTTCTATCCTAAATAAAGCAGATTATCATGTTGAAAACAGAGGATTTTTTTTCCTAAATAAAACAGATTAGCGTGTTCAAACATATTCACAGTAAGTTATTTAAATTACACGCTGGCAGTTAATTTCCCCCAACATATATCCAAAGAAGCTTAATATCCCAAACTGGTGGAAAAGTACTTTGTTTTCCTTACAATCCAATTTACATATTTGATATGTTACTTTAATTAAGTTTATACTGTAAGCTGATGCAATTAAATCTATATAAAATCTCATGTAGCCATGCAAATCAATTTAGGCCAGCCTCACACTGATACAGCTTTAAAAATCCCAATAACAAAGGAATTGAAACAAATCGACTTCATTTGAAAAGTACTAGCAAAGTTTTGTCAATGAAAATTGTGCAAAAATCTTTTAAAACAAGAAACTTGATTTCTAAGCCCACCTTGTTCAACAACTACCAGTTGGAGCAGTAAAAGTACCCTCGATATTGCAAAAGCAAAAAGTGAAAGAACTGCTGAGTGTGCACCAGCACAAAAGCACCACTTGTGCGAGGAGGGCAAAGTCAGAATCCACTGGGTTAGTACTAAAATAGCATCCAGATGAGAAACACTTTGGTAACAATACACCAATAAAAAGCACTACAGCAAGGGCAGGCATCTCAACGTACTGAAGTGAGGACAAGGTTATCAAATGACTATAAAGAGGAGCTACATCACAGATGGAAATTACCCAGTAACATCTTGATAGCTTCCTTGTTCCACTTCTAGTTCTATATTAGAAACTGATCTGATAAAATAACTCCTAAAAGGTACCTGTGTGCATATAAATGCATGAGAAAGCCAGCTGTAGTTACACGCCACTACCACAGTCCTGTTGCACATTCACCAGCAACAAACAAGTACCCTCTCTCACAAACCTATGAAAAGGGAACTGGAAAACCAGCTTTTTGCACTAAAAGTATATTGGTGTCACAGGACGAGCGTAGTGAAGCCATAACAAAGGAAGCCACATGTGTTTTTAATGGTAGTAAATAATTTCCAGACAATGGACATTAAATTTAAAAAGTCAGATGCCAACACTTACACAGTCGGGATTAAAAACCTGGACATACTGCTTAGAGGGTCAGGCAAAAAAAAAAAACAAACAAACAAAAACCAAAACACCCCACACAAAACCTACAAATAAAAAAAAAAATTAAAAAAAAAAACCAAACAAAAAGACCAAACACACATTCCTCTAACTACTTAACTAAAGCATGTTTCCTTTAGCTGACTGCAGTACATCTTCATCCTCCAAAGCCATCTCTAAGGAGGAAGCACTGCAGAGTGGGAAAATGATGTGCTAGCCATTTCTCCCCAAGCTCAGCAGTACTTGGGCAGATCCTCGCTGGCTATCAACCTCAACAGCCTGGATCCAAGCCCTAATTAACCCCGTGTGCAGTCACCAGATGAATCACATACCCACCTGGGAAGCAGGTCCCAGAACATCAATCCTTTCATCTCCTGAAACCAGCCACCTAGCATGCCAGACTTGCAGGCCAAGGTTCAAACCTTAGCTCCCTAAGCTGTGTAAGTAATTCTGTCTATTTATCTGCAATAAAAGGACTTGCTACCTGCTCTAATCCATTCACAGCATATATACAGTTCAGAAGGTTGTGAACTGAAGAGCCACGTCCATACAGCAATGAGAGGTAACCTGGTGCTGTGGTCACCATCCAAACAAGGCAATCTTTTCCCTAGTCTTTTGTTTAATGACAATGATTTAAGTTACAATACTTCTTGTCTGCGCAGCATTTCACAGCAGCTTTTTCATGAGTCAGACACAGGCAAAAGTCACTGTGCTATTCTTTCAGGGCATCAATCATGTTTCCAGGCACCAGATTTACTCTATTTACATATCAAGACTAAATAACAGAGTTCAGTAAAAGACCCTAGACAGGACTTCTTTACTGCTAACATAAACAGTCCCTTAAGCAGAAGTGTAATGAATACACTATTGTGCTATTTGTTGCAATCAATATATTATCATGCTATTACCAAATTCTTGTAGTAAGCAAAATGGTATTTACTACAATAGTGTTGGGCTTTTTTATACATGTGAACTTACCCACATAATGCATATTAAGGGCCAAGTACTTGTACTGGAAGAGAGGGTTGTTGTGCAGGCTACTTCTTTGGATCTGCTGGAAGAATGAGCTGACATCCCATCTGTACAAGACATCCAACAGCATGATGCTTGGGACCCTTAGGGCCACATTTAATACTGCCTCCAACTTCTCCTTTGCAGCCATTCTCTTCCCTTTCCGTGAACTGGCAGCAGACTGTAAATAGCACAAGACAGAGAAGAGTAATCAGATCAATCTCACTGTACAAACAACTATTAGGCTTTGTGATCACATGAATGGGGCTTCCTGTGTGGCCACAAATGACTGAATGAATCAACCAAGTTAAATTCAAATCCAGACAGGACAGCTTGTATTTTTGCTAAATAAAGGTCAATTTGCTAGCAATTTTTCCACAGTGATAATGTAACACGGGGAAAGGGCAGGGAGCAGGTTAATGCCACAAAAATGGGCAAAGGTTGTGCACCAAATAAAACTTCACTCTTATTTGTACTACTATAGCATCCAAGACCCCAATACACTAGGTACTACATAAACATTAGTATGCTAAGCTTTAGAAAGCAAACACCAACAGAATTCAGACACTACCTGCACTTGGCTTAACACTCTTTCTATGCCACCTAAATGAAATAATAACCAACTAAACCAGTTCTTCAAACATTCTACATTCACTTCCACAGTGCAAATTGAAAGAAATAATTTTCCAATTCTAAGATTTAAAAAAATAATTTATAGCATTCATTAACATCTATGAATTTATATATTTATGAAATTTGAGAGCTGTGTGTTTTGAAGATTAGGACCAATAATCCAACTATTCCAGTCTTTTTAATGTAAGTCACCACATGGAGTCATACCAACAAAAGACTATATCCTCATTCTAGAATAACAGAAAGTAATTTAATTTTGGAGCATCATGCAATCAGAGAAGATGGATGATTCAAGACAATAAAGGGTGCGTTTTTGGTGGGTTTTTTTTGTTTTTGTTTTTTTCTACAGATAAAAAAGTAACAGTCCACAACAGCATCTCAAAAGACCTACTCACCAACAGGACCATTTTAAAGAGCAGAATGATCTGTTTCCACACCCTGTCAGAGCACTGCCTTCAGCTGAGGTTTGACAGTTGCTCCCAAAGGAAATATTCTGGTTTTACCACCTGCCCACCCTCAGAACAGCATTCATCCCGGCTGCATTTGTGAGCCACCAACTATATACACAGTATTAGAGCAGTGAAGTTCAAGTATTAGGGCCAAGGTGGGGATGACCCAGCTAGTTTTTATCCACAAGCAGCCATTCAAATAAGTAAAAACAATCACCTGCAGCACAGTAAGTCCCCAGATGAGCTCAGATTTAAGAAAAGGCTCCCAATCCCAATTATTAGGGGGACAGCTGGGAAGAACTACATCCTGACCAACGAAACAGAAAAATCTGCACTTGCAACTACACTTCTTAAAATGGAAGTTTTACAGGAGTTCATTTATACTGTCCTTGTGTAAGTTCCAGAGGTTTCTGCAGTTGTCTGAGTTTTATACTCTCAAGCCAACATGGAAGCACAGCATGAAATGAAGCCATGCTCATATACAGAAAACAAAAAGTCACCGAACTCTTCCCTTATGTATGGGAACACACGTATGACCCCCAGATGAAGTTTTGTGGTGCCACGGCCAAGATGCTATCATAAACTGCTCATGCGCACATCAAAAGCCACACTGACACTTGTCAAGACACGATGACAAAATTAATTCAGCTCAAGAAGTCAGGACAGATAAAAACCGAGATACGGCTCAGTAAACCACAGTTCACAGGGCTGCTGCCTGTCATCATCTAGCCCACAGCCTAACTTTTCCAGTTATGTAAATAAACGCAGGCACTTTTTGCAGAGCTCTTGCAGCAGCTCCACAAACCCCAAAGACAGCAGCACATCCTTCCCCTCGTACGGGAAATGCCTCCCTGTGACACCGGGCATCCTACACAGTACCTGCACTTCACAGTGCCTCCCAAAACGAATCAAGAGGTCAGCCACAATACGACCAATACTTAAAATGAACAAACAAAACCACTGCCCAGGCAGCTACTAGAGAATACTAGTATTCAACAGTTAGCACGAATCAAAATGTAGTTTAAGCGTATGGTATTGTACAAACAAAAGTTGGGAGCTACACAGACTGTATATAAAGTTTTGCCAGGCTGCACACTGAAATACAAGCCCATGCTCAGCGCACAGCTCAAGTAATTAGTATCAAAACATTTTAACTGTCCTGAAATTTTCACAAGTCTTTGGTTTTGCCAAGTTTGCAAAATTAATTACAACTTTGAAATCAAGCTGTCTCCTAGCTTTTTGCTAGGTGACTTTTCCAAGTAAATCAGGGCTTATGGGTGGGTGGGGAACTGACAGACAGGTTTTCACTCTGTCATAAAAATACCCACGTAAAGTGACAACAAGCACCTGATTTCAGATAATGTGCTCATAACCATCAAACCCTTTCCAGACATTAGCAACAACCAAACATGTAGGACAAGAAGGAAATTTTCACTTGAGCTTCCACTTTCCTTATTTATTCCAAATGCAGAATTCCATGGAATTCTCCTAATACTGAAAGTTAATTGCTATTTACCACACCCAAATTAAGCTGAAAAAATTTTGCCTCCCAAATTCACACACGCAGAATCTAAAAGAACTGAAAAGTGCAACATTTATATTATCCTAAGGAAACAATCTACATTTCAAACCCTGTTAAAACAAAAGCAAAGCAAACTTTGAAACTCACATCATGTCAAAATGGATAGGCCACGAGAAGCAGCCACTGCAGCTCTGCAGCATATGCTGGCACTGACTGAAGAAGCATCCAATACTAATAAGAAACTCTTTAAAATTAACTCCACTAGAAACGCGGATGTGTTAAATAAAGCCTCGGTTGTAACTGCTGCCAAGTCCTAACAGAACGTAATACAGACGAGCAACAAAGTCCACTGCTCTAAGCTCATTAGATTGTAAAGAGCTCTCACAATACATTATTTTGATTGGTGTAAAAACAAACAAACCAACAAAAAACCCACACCACAACATTAAACCTCTAAAACGTTTAGAGAAATGATGATGGCAAGAGTTGCTGGATGCTCACACGTTAGGAAAAAACTAGGTCACTGTTGTACGTGGCCACAAAATGGGCTTAAGAACAGAACTCAGAAGCCACTATTCTGTGTTTCAAATTTTTTTCCCCATTATTTCAAATATCTCGCTGTTCCAGAACAGGATAAGAAAAAGAACAGTCTTAGGAGGTGAAATCTGAAGTTCTTCCTAAGTGAGTGCAAGCACAGTTGCGCTATTCGACCAAAACCACCTTTTAAAACTTCCCATCATAACTGATTAATGTTCATGGAAACATTTTTTTTCAAAAAAACCTTCCCTCATCTGACACACCAGTTTTGTCAAAAGCATATTCCTAGCTAGCCTCAAAGAAAACAGAATTAGCAAAACATGATTATAAAAATAAAATTCTATCACAAGTCTGTCCCAGCTCATTCCATTAGCAGTAAACTCAAGAAAAGCCCTCAAAGATAACACACACTTTTCCTTTAATAGCAGTTTCTTTCTGAGCTTTTGGCATCACAGAAAATGTTACCATTTCAGATGAAGCTGTGAGTTATGCCACTTAAACCAGTGTAACTGTTGTTTATGTACCAACATAAATATAAATCTATCCCATCAAACACTCGCTGGTAAAGCAGTCCAAAAGGCCACACAAAATCCACACCCATTTACACAAGCAGGTGCAAAAATTATACTAACAGAGCAGAGTTTCTTAGAAAAGCATTCATTATAAAGTTACTTAATAGTTACAGAAGTACACTGGAGTATCTGCAAATTTAAGACTTATTCTACTGCCACCAAAAATCACCACAGCAAGATCACAGAATCACACAGTAATTCCAGTTTGGAGCAGAATTTCAAAACCAGATTTGATCATGCAACATTCAGCCTAACATCTGTGAACCAGATGCTCCTTCTCCTGCAGGATTACAACCTGAAATACTTGGGAGATTGACTAGAAACCAAAAGAAGTAAGTTGGTTCCTCACATCTACAAAATTCTAGTTACTTTGGATATGTCCATCAACAAGCAGACTTTGATCAGTTAAATTATTTAGTTTAAATTATTTTTCAGTGATATGTTCTGAAACTAAAAACATCACCAGGAAAAGCTTTTTTTTTTTTTCCATATAGGGCAAAATTTGCTAAATCAATCTGGAAGAAGGGAAAAAACCCACACTAAAAAAACCCCAAAATATACAATTGTTGTGTGTAACTACAGAAAAGTTCAGTGTCACAGCTCAAAAACTGAAATTAGACTAAAACCAGCTGGGTTGCATTCACACATTTCTCCAAACTCCTTCTATATGCCTGTCTTGTTCTTGGGAGCAAACAGAAAGAAATCTGAAGTACAGAAGAATCCCACCCTTCTCAAATTTAGATATTTATATCATCAGTTTGAGAGGAAAAAAAAAAGAGAAGAAAAGGATGAAAAGTTCTATCAGATACGCACTTAGAAAAGAATTTCCCTGTGTGAGTCTGTAGGAAAAAAAAAAATGAAACAACCTAGAACTCCAGAGAGTACGTGAGTCACCAATCCATCAAAACAGCTCTTTCCCATGCAGTCAGCAGCAGGAAAACCAAAAGATGTCTTGCTCCCATACAATTTAAATCGGCTAACAAGGACAGCACTCAAAAATTTCTGCTGAGAAGGCCAGACACAGTGAGCATACCAAGTGCACTAATAAAGCAGTCGTGTACAGTAACACTGTCATTAGGACCCGGTCAGCATTTCCACTAATACTCAGTTTTTGCAGTTCACTAGAGTAGTTCAGTAATTTCAAGTAAGAGAGAGTATTTACCCATCAAATTAAAGGTTTAGAGAGAGTTGGTCTGCAAAGGGGCTACTCAATCTTTCTATGTAAGAAGTTAACAAGAAGAAACAATTTAATCCCCCCCCCCAAAATCTGGTCTAACAATATGGATTGCTAAACAGGTGCTGAGGTGATGTGACTGGAAAAACTGTTATTTCTACCTAAAAAACAAATGAATTCCTAAATTCCTACTCCCCCGAGACTCATTCAGTCGTGAACTGAAGCACAGTTAAGATTAATGATTCCAAATAAATTTGTAACATACTTTGTGAAAAACAACTTCTACTGCAAAACAACTTAGGTAAACTTCTTAGCTGTTCATAGAGACTTAGGTGAACATGCATCCACATTAAAGGTATATTAAAATCGGACAAAAAACAACTAATGACAGTTAAGTGTATAGAAGGAGAAAGAAAAAAAGAAATCTATATTTCCAACCTTCATTAATACTAGCAAGTTTTATACAAAGGAGAAGAAAATCAGTTCAGGAAATAAGGATACATATTACAGAGCTATGAAGTTAAAATTTTCTATAAAGATTTATTTCTGGAGTACACTGATAGACTATGAGCAGTTGCAGTACACTCACGATTATACAGCAAGCGTATTATTTAGAGGAAGTCTGTAAAACATCCTGTCTCTTTTATTTTTCATAATAAGCAGCTAAGACCAGGGAACTGAACCCGGAGTCTACCACGTATTATCAAAGGTTAACAAATCCATCAGGTATGCAGCAAAATTTTTCTATGGATTCCTATAGGACCAGCACTCTACCTGCATTCGGTCAGTTCAAATCCAGTCACATTAAGAGGGGCTCCTCATTTTTTAGAGCACAGATTTGCTGTGCTCAGTTAGGCACCTGAAAGACAGGAATCTAATTCACTAAAATCAAAATATAACTAATAATACCTTCAGGAAAAAAAAAAATCTAGATTGAATCAACAAACTGAACTGCTCTGATGTCTTTTTGGACTCCACGGTTTCTTTACAGTCCAAGGTTTGGTTTATTAACTACTTATTTGGCTTCCCCCCTACCCCCCATCACAGTCATGTTCGCAAGCCTCCACCTACCAGCCTGCCTAACCACATTTGTATCAGCACATTCTGAGAAAATCTGGGCAGCAATCCCAAAGTGCCTCTGCAGAGGACAGAATACCCAGAGGACCTGTACACAGAGCATTAGTAACAGCCCAAGATGATGCAGTCAGAGACAACCCACCTCAGAGACCTGGATCATAGAAAGCCACGCAAGTGAAGCTGGCCTACCTCATCAACCTCACACACACACACGAAATCTGCAACCCCAGTGTGTTACCAGGATGAAGTGAAAGGACAGGGTGATACATTATTTCATCCTCCACAGTTGCTCATTTAGTTTTTAGCCATTTCAGATACAGACACAACCCATGTTTAGAACCTGCAATGCCAGTAACTAGTTACTTGCCTGCTAAGAAGTTGAAATACGAAATAAGCCTCAAGATTTCTCTAGGTCAATACTGATAAAGTTCCTGTTGCTGCTGCCTTCGCTATTTCAGTCATAAATAATGAGCATCAGCTTCCAGGCCTGTGAAGTAGGCAGTTTAGCTTCCTGCAGTACCAGACTTGCATGACAGAATGATCAAACAAATGGTGAAAATACTTAGAAAAGTCCCTTTTAAAACATGTCAAAACTCAAGACATGCAACAACAAAAAAAAAAACCTCCAGAAAAACTCCAGGAGATTAAGTACCCACTTCGGAATGTTCCTTTCAAGTACGCAACTAATTACAAAGCAGCAGGGCTTCTCTAAAATGAAAGGAAATATTATAAAAGTAAAGGCAGGGAAACTGGCACAAATGCCTGAGTCATACTGAAGGTGCTAGATGTGAACGTGCACTTAAAAAGCAAAGCGACAGTGGACTGTCCACTCTATAACCACAACAAACAACGCCAGGTGTATCTGGAGCTAAAAATGGATTCAGAAAGAAGGCAAATCAACACACAGATGTAAAGAGTTCCAGATGACCCAAAGAGAAGCTATCCCTATGTCTGTGGGAAGAGAAGGAAACCAACTAGAGGTCCGCAAAAAGCCCAGGGAATGTTTTTTAGAGTGCAACATGAAACACTAAGCAGGCTTATACAGTTTTCCACGACACACCCATTCGTTGACATCTTACTGGCATCTGTATCTGCACCACGGACTCCAGCTGCTGAAATGAAGAGAGATACTCATCTCTTCCCAACACCTCCAAAGGAAGGCATTCCTCGGCATTTCTTCCAACACATGTTGCTCAGTTCCTATCTCCATCAGAATTAAGTTGCTCTCACCTCAGTAGCTCCTCCTAAGATTGATATAAATAAAGTGAATCCTGTGTTTTGGACAAGCAGCAGCTTTACGCTGCTTTCTAAGATTCTGAGGATCCTTCCACATAATGGTGGTCACAAAGAAAAAGACAAAGACAACGATTTCCTAATGCCAGTAAGTTTAGGAATTAATAAAGTCCTTTTCATGACAAAAAAAAAAAAAAAAAAAAAAGAGCATCTGATTACCATCATTATTAAAACTAACTAGAAACAAAAAGATAGTTTCCCATGCACAGGTAGCTAGTTATTTTAAGATAACTGGCAAAAACAAGCCAAGGTTAAAGATAAACCAAAGTTACAGGGGCCACAGCCTCACAGCTCTCACTTTAAAAAATATTTGTTTCAATATTTAATTAATCTTCATTAGCCTACAAAAGCTATCAAAGAGAGTAATTAACAGTTTTTTCCTTCTTCCCCTCCCAAGTCTGATCTCTAGGGGTACATCATACATACAAAGCCCCCTAACACAAATACAACTAGAAGCATCCAAGTTCCAAATCCACAGAACAAGTTAACAGAAACTCTTGTACTAAAAACTGCAGAAGAAATGAATACAGCAACACTTGCACACTTCAGAAAAAAAAAAAGTAGTATTTTGAAGGAGGTCACAGATGGCTAATATTTATGAGTCAATCACTACAGAAATATTTTTCACCGGTAAATAAAGGCATGGTATTTTTTGCCTATAACAGCTATTATTTGCCTTTGTTTACTGATACTTACAAGCATTACACAAAAACCCATCTTTGTTTCACTTTATTCTCCCGATCATATTCTTTATGCACCAAGTCCCCAAAAAGGCAGCACAACCGAAAGGTAAGAACCCCTCAAAGAGCAACCATCCGTCACAAGTGCACTCCGTACACCGAGCTACTCTCGATCACGGAGAAAGACCGAAAATTCTCATCACAAACCTTAAAGGCTGCAGAAGGTCTCAAAAAACGGATTAACGTGACATGAGTAGGAAAGCCAGAAAAAGCCCCGTTCTTCGCGGCAGGGAGAGACCGCTTCTTACATAAGCATTACCACATGGAGCAGGGCCCGGCTCCAGCGGGAACAGCCGGGCCTCCCCGCGCCCACCTGCCCGCTCCAGCCCGGCAAGCCACGCAGCTCCAGCCCTCGCCCCTGAAGGCGCGCGGCGCCAGGCCACTCGGAAAACAGTCAGGGGATATTTACAGCCGGCTGCGGAAAGCAGAAAATAATAAAGGCAGAGCCCAGGGAGGGAGGGAGGGAGGGAGGGGAGCGGCGCGACCTCCCCGGCGAAGGCAGCAGCTCGGTCACACCCGCAGCACGGAGCCACCCACCCGCGGGGCCGAGCGGAGCTCCTCGCCGGGCTGAGCACACGTCGGCAGGCGGGCAAGCTCTGCGACCCGCACCCTCCACGCACGCTCCCCAACCGGCGACTTATTTCCTGCGGGCCGCCTGCCAGGCGAAACTCCCGCATTCATCGCCGGCGCTGCGGAAAGCCCCTCGCAGCCTCCCCCGGCCCCCGCGCGCCTCCGCCGCCTTTGAACTCTAGTAACCCCCTGCAAAGCTCGCGGCGAGCCAGCGCCGGCGGAGGGAGGGAAGGGCGGAGGGACGGGAGGAGGAGGAGGGAGGGGAGGATGGGCCGCTGCGCGCAGGAGGCGCCGGGGAAGCCCCGCCACGCTAACGCACGGACACGGACACGCGCGCAAGCGGCGGGCTACGGGAACTTGCGCCCCGCGCAAGCGGCCGGGGCAGCACGCGCCCCCGCGCGCGGGAGCGGGGGGTGGGCGGGGGAAGGGCACGCGCGTGTCTGAGGCGCCGGGTGGGGG
>WUAM01000431.1:23541795-23572763 GCA_024336885.1 Actenoides hombroni
GCTCCGCGCATGCGCCCGCCCCGCCCGCTGCACCGCCCCGCGCGGGAGCCGCCGCTGCTGCTGCTGCTGCTGCTGCGCCCCCCGCGCTGCCCCCCGCGGCACAGGACCCGGGGGCGGAACGCGCTTCTCGAGGTGGAAACGCAGGTCCGGGGGGGAAAGTGCCGCTGTGGGCGGAGGAATTGGTCTGGGGAGGCTGCGCGGAGCGGACGGGGCTCCCTAACAGCCCGCGGGGCCGCGCGGCACTGGCCGTCACGTCCTTACCCTTTTCCTCCCGCCCGCCCGAAATGTCAGAGGTTTAGGTTTAAATTCCGATAGGAGAGCAAGGGGTTAGTTTTGGTTTGGGTTTAGGTCCTCTCGGGACGCGAAGGACTGGTTAGGGCAGCTGCGGGGCTGAAGGATGACTCAGAAGAGCCGGTCAGCAAAATCTGAGGTAGCGTCTGGGCAGACGTTTAAAAGGCAGCTCTGCTGTTTTAATAATACTCTTTACTGGCCTCGTGGAACACAAAACGCTGTATTAATTTAAAATACTGAAATTGACTCAGGTTTTTCCAGTGGAGTGCTGCAGATTCTACAGTCGCCTTGGTTGTGAGATCAGCCAGAAAAATACCGGACTTTTTTTGTTCTGCGTTCTCATTTTTCAGCTGGAGACGCGTGCTCGGGCCACACAGCCCCCTGTGCAGGAGCTCACACTGCACAGGCTGCATTCACAGCCCTGGCATGTAAAGCTTTGGTAACATTTTGCCATTGTGTAAAGGTTGAGTGGCCAGGCCCTAGCGTGCTTTCCTAAGTGCTAAAGAAAAAAACTGCAACCCAAGTGAAGTAATGTTTTTTACCTTAATATCTGAAAAGTGATAAAGCCACGTTGTCTGGGATATAAAAAAAAAACCCAACTTTGCTGCAGTGAGGAATGAGGGAATACACTGAACTGGAAAATCCAGTCATTCACAAGGGTTGGGCTAGCCAGCATAATAATTACTTTTTTCCTTCCATCTCTAATGAGAGCTGGAGCAGAGACATAGGTACTAATGCATAGCCTCAACACAGAGTCTTTGTGTAGTAGAGATACTAAAGTAAGGGGTTTGAGTGTCTGTCCACATTCTGCTGTGCAAAATTACCCTTGGATAAGTACCCAAAGGTTTTCAAAACGCCAGAAGAAAACAGTAGTTTGAACGTGTCTGCGTTAACTTTTATCAAAACTGTGGTAAGGCTCTGCCCTGCTGTAAGCTCAGCTGGCTGTAGCTGGTGTTAACACTGGGCCTGTCTTCTCCCAAACTCTGGTCAGCCCAGAACGCAGGAGAAAGGAAACCAAATGGCACAACCGACCGAGATCTCCCATGTGGAAGCCTTTGCTCAGGCACCATAGAGGAGCTCAGCTTATTAATACAATTTCTTCACAAGCTTCAGACTTTAATGCTATTTTTAAAATAACAGTCTTTAGCTTTTAGTTCAAAGCTATCAGAACTCTGCAAATTCTCTTCAGAAAAAACAAATATGCATGTAACATGCATATGTTACAAAAAACCCAAACGTATGTCACATACATATACACGTGATTTTTACTCAGAAGCACTTTGTGCTCTGGTCAGACTTCTAAGGTTTACAGGGACTCTTCTGCACAGGGCTTTTCTGATCCACTGACTTTCTCTCCTAAGCAGTTTGTTTCCTCCTTTATCACTTCCCTGCATGACAAGTACTTGCAGCTCTTGTTTTATGCCTATTTTTATTACTTATGCCATTACCACCTAATTCTTTTGTTGTAGCTGGGCTAAGCTCAGGGCTCCATGTCCTGGACTCCTGCAGGGAATATGGGAAAACACTGGCTTCCCCAGGCTCCAGCCACCCTGTCATTCTGCCTGGCTCAGCCAGCTCACTGCTGCGTCACTGTTCACTAACACTCGCCAGTACCCCACGTCTTATCACAAGGAGCATGAAACAGCTGTCATATAAGGCAAAAGAATTTTCACTTCATTTCTAGGGCCTGCTTGCCTTCTCATCCTTTACATGGGGTGGGAGGGGGAATCGAGAGTCACTTTTCTGTTCTTTGGGGGCTTGGTTCAATGCTGGCTGAGGCGAGGGGCGATGGTGCAGGATCTCTAAGTCCTACCTCCTGCCTTCAGTGCTGCTTGAGAGAAAAGACAGCAAGCAGCAGAGACATGTTGACAACTGTAGACAATGACAAGTATTTATAGATGGAATTAAAATATTAATTTAAAAGTAATTATATCATGAAAGTATTGTAGCAAATCACCCAAGTTCTCGCTTCAGTTTGCAAGCAAACAATAGGAATTGAACCCCACCTTTATTCCATTCTATCATCTTCCAGCATTTAATTCTGAAAATGCATTGCTTCACAAAAGCATGGGGTTTTTAATGGGCAGATCAGGCATGTGGCATTACCACTGTCTTGTCAGGCATGTCTTTTTTTAAAAGCACCTCAACTTTCTGCTTCATTTCTCTGGAATTTTAAAAGCCTTTCCTGCATTTGACACTGGGTGGCTAAGAATTCTGAATTCAATGATTGTTTATCTCTCATTATTAACAGAGGCATTTGGATTCCAAACTTCTAGTGATCAGCAACTGAGGACTGAAGGGAGCCACTATGGTGCCATCTCATTAAAACTTTCAAAAGACCTTCTCAGAGTTCAGATAATGTGGAATCTTGATTTGTCCATGCAGATGGACAAATGCCAGCACCCCAAACTGCTTACAAAGAAAATCCCTCATAAGAATTCTCAAGAGCAGCAAAATATGCTGACATGGAAGGACACTGCATGCCTAGGGTGGACAATAACATAGGCAGTTTTCTTTGAAGCTTTTTACAAGCCATTGTTTCAAAAAACATTCATACATACATATGTAAAAGCGAAGGAGTATCTTATCGAGTAGGTTGTAGTGCATAAAGTCAGACAAAGTTAAATAATGCAAAAATTAAGGTCGCCTGCAAAACCTAATTTTGGTGCCTCCCGTGTATGCCTTGTAACAGCAGCCAGCCCCCAAAGCCTTTGGCTTCTCTTCTGGCAATTTTTATCCCAATCACTAAATGAACAAACAAATAATCTTCAATTCCTGCAGAAACACAGCCACAGGAACTGGGAGCATTACAGTGTCCCACAAGAGCAACAGAGCCAGTACATCTCTTTCTCTGATTTGCTTACTCTTACTCTGCAGCCCCGCCTTAGAAATTCCCCTGCTTTTCCTTATCTGTGACCCTATTTCCTACATTTCTCCCCATCACTTCTCATGGACCCTCATTCTTCCTCTCATTCTCATGGCTTTTCAGAGCTCCTTCTAGAAATTCAGCCAGCTCCACTTTCTCAATTCCATATTTATTTTCACTCTCTTCAGGAAACCACTTCTGCAGCATCTCTGATAATTATGTATCTCCTATGATTACATATATTTTTACCACTTTGATAACACTGGAGAACACGGACTGCCTCCAAACAAATACACAGCTGCTGTGATTTATAGCTTACCTAAAGGCAAGCCATACCAATCTCTTTGTGGAGAAGCTAGCGAGCTGGGTGGTGATGTAAGGAAAGTGATGAATCGGGTTTTGTTTGGCAAACAAAAGCATCACAGTTCTCTCCCAAGATCCCTTGCCAGTGGGCCATAATCTAGAATACAAAGAATCGAAGTAAATAAAATAAAAATAATTGGGCTGAGTAGTGCCAGAGGAATAACAGTTGCATTCAGACAGTGAAAAATCATACGCTATGCTGGTACAAGCCTCTAGTATTTATAGTATCTTAACGGTGCCAGCATTAATTAAATAATCCTGAAAAAACTCCTGTAAGGGAACTATATTATTTTAACCTCCACTTTACTGATAAGGAATCTGAGACAGAGACCTACTGTATTAGTGATAACTCAAAAATGTGTTTCATTTCAAACCTGAGACACGTCCCTATCTCCAGCCGAGCTGCCAGCTGCTGCAGCACACACCACGTTACTGAATGCTGGAAATTCAGCTCTCGGTGATTTGCTCAGTCACACAGTGACTCCGAATCAGAGCTTGCATTCAACTGCCACATTCCTAGGGCACAGCGATGGCAGCGGCCAATAAACCACGCTGGCTGCTGCACTGGACTGAAGTGGACACGGACAGCACAGGCGGCTCGCACGCACATCTGCGCTGGGCTGGAACCGCCTGCGTGGTACCGACTTGAAAGAGTCTGACATTCTCAGACATTGCTGCTTTTACTGTCTGCTTAGAACAAATTATAAAGCAGAGAAAAAGGTCAGGGAAAAAGTAATAAATGAGAAAGCATTGTAGGAAATAGTAAAAAGAGTTGAAAGGCGAAACAAAAAAGCATGAAACGGAATAAGAGTAAAAATACACCGGTACCAAGCTCTATTTTAAGGATTCTTCTGTTCCTAGTGGAGAATGTGGGCTCTGCTCTAGACTTTTTCCTAATGTGGATTCCATTTAGAAGTGGGGTAGAGAGACTGGGACATATTAAAGTACGGTTTTCTGAACCAAAAAGCAATTTGGAAAAAAGAAAGGTTTCAAAACCTTGAAATGTGGGACATTGGCCCATTCCCAGGCATCACATTAACATCCGTGCTGACTCCCCACCATTCAGCTCACTGAATATAACAACTACTTAGCATCTCTCAGCCCCGCGACAGCAACCTTTTGCTTACTACTAGCTCCTTAGATCACACAGAGATGTGATCTAATCTTAATTCTCAAAGCAAACTTTTCAGCTTTCCACAAGGTTTTCAGCTTTAAATCATGAATTTAAAGGATTCTTACCTAGCATCCCCCAGAGCTGCTGGTGGGAATTTTGCTGTCTTATATGCAGCATGAACATCAATTTAGGGGATGAGCTTCTTGGCTTCAGTAGCTGCACAGGAGAGTATTCCTCAAAACGCTCAGTAATGCTTGCTGTGAACATGAGCTACTGGAAGGGAGCCAGCAGGCATCAATTTGACATGCAGTCACTTTTTCACTGCACCCTGGAGCACCCCAGGATGTAGACCACATCAAGGTGAAAGGGAACATGCATTTTCTTTAAAACCTCCCCACTGCTTTTTTCTTTCTCCTTGCCCTGCTAGTTACAGTGCAAACCCGGAGAGTAGCACCACAAAAAGAGTTAGAAAAGAAAAGGTTATGCTGTTTGGGCTCTGAATTGTAATTATTTGGTCTTAGTCAAATTACTTTACTGCTTCACACTTATTAACATTAGGATTGAGCACCACCATGCGTTTTCACAGCTAAAAGGACATATTTGTGCCACATAAATGTTGCCAGGATCAGACCATTTTTCAACAGCACCTAGCACAAAGATGTCCTAGTCGTAGCTCAGGATACTAAACCACCAGTATCATACCAGAAATTAAATATGCATAAATAATTACACTTCTTCATATTACTCTTGAAGCAGAGAACAAACAAACCAGCCCCAAACCCTAAACCCTCCTGCCTCCTCTTCAAGAGAGCTTTTTAAAAGCCCATCAGAAAATCATAAAAAATGTTAAAAATATTGCAAATAGAGAGGGAATCACACCATATACCATTTTTGTAGCCTGGAATTTTAAACAGGCCCGGAAGGTGCATACTTTTATAACTGGGTGTGTACTTAATTACTAGTTGCAGCTTTGGAAGCTTTCCAGCACTGCTGTAGCGCGCCAAGTCCGTGCAGAAGACAACTGTGTGTCATTAAAAGAAAACCCTTCATGACTAGGATACATACACAACTGGTTTTACACGGATTTACGTGCAGTCAGAAGCTAAACCTGATGTGAATAGTCACTACATAGCCTCCCATTTGTACCACTCCTTTGGAAATCAAAGTGCTTTTATGCTAAAACCTGAGTATATAACAGAACTCAAAAATACATACCCAGGCAGGAAATACACCAAATTTATATCCACTTGGGAAAGAAATCGGGCTTCTCCAGTTTTTGTTTCTACTGCACTTCTTCACTGAGATTTATGTACACTAAGAATAGTTCTTTAAAGTTAAAGCTGCCATTCTGAAGAAACTTGTACTTGGTGCACAGCTGCTTAACTTTGCTCTTTTGTTCCCTTATTTATCACCAAGTGAAAATACGGAGAAAAATTATCTACTCTCACTACAAAGCAAGACCTAAAATGAGGGAGGGCTGAAACTTTCATTTCCTCCCTTGAATATAACAGCGTCTCTGCTGATGCCAAGCAAACTTCAGTCTGAACCATTTCCACTTGGTTTCACCTTTGGAAGACACCAGACTTTGCTGCAGAACATTTTATTTTTTTTTCCCTTTAAATTATTTCTGCAAAGCAGAATACCTGAATGCAAAAGGCAAGGCAGTTTTTCTTCTACTTCTGTTGTCCAGGCACAAAAACACCGCAGCTGAAGCCAGTTCCCAAGAATCCCAGCAGCAGCTGGGAGAGGGCCCTTGATTCCACAGACACAACAGATAATGTGCCTGTAAAGTCAGCTAAGAAGCTAATAAAGTTTTGAGTCGGTACCCCTGGGTACAGAACAATCCGCCTTCAGGGATAACAATGAATAAAGAGACACGGGCGGCAATAGCCGCACATGGAAATCGCTCCCACCCGCTCCCCCGGGGCCCAGGCTGAGCTCTGGCGGGGTCCACTGCCGTTCGGCCTCGCAGCCGGTGACGAGGGCAGCGCGGGGGCCCGGGCAGGGCCCTTGCTCCGGCGCTGCCGCGGATTTTACTTCGCAGACCCGCAGTTTCCCGCGGGAAGCCGGCGGGAGCGGCCCCGAGGAGCAGTCCTCAGGCGGGCACGCGAGGAAAGCCGCTCCTCTCGCTACCGAAGGTGAAAGCGTCCCTCGCCTCACAGCCTGACCGGCCGAAGCACCGGCAGGATCACCCCGCCCTCCCCACCGCCGCTCGCTCAGCGGCCCCTCGGGGCGAGCAGCAGCCGCCCGGGCCCCCCTCGGGGCTGACCGTTGGGGCCGGGAGCCAGGGCCCGAGGCCGCCCAGCCGGCTGCGCCCGGTCACCCTGCCACGGCCACGCTGCCGCGCGCCGAGCGGGAAACTCGCGCACATCCGGGTGGCTGCCGGCGCCGCGCGCGGCCTCCCCCCCCATCCCGCTTCCGGCAAGGCTCCAGTTCCGCTTCCGGTGCGGCGGATCCCGGGACGGTGCCGGTTCCGTTGCCAGGGTGAGGGGCCGCATCGCGCTGCCGAGGGGCGGGGGGCGGATCGGCGGCGGCGCCGCGAGCCGCTGGGCTGCGGGGAGCGCCGCCGTGTCCCCGATCGGCGGGGCGGCCCGGCGGATCTGGGCCCGAACTCGTCAGCGTGCGGCGGAGGCCGGGCTTTACCGGTTCGGGGTGAGGCAGGGCCGGTCGCGGGGCGGCGGGGACCGAGGGCCGGCTCTTTCTCGGCGGGGTCGGCGCCCCCGTAACGTCTGCGGGGCGGGAGCGGCTCCCCAGGCCCCGGGCCGGCAGCAGCGCGTGGGCTTTCCCCGCTCGCCTCGCCCCGTGTCGCTGCTGGGACAGCCCCGGCGGGAGACGGGGGAAGAGCGAACCTCGGCCCGTGTTCCTGCGGCTGCTGTCCAGAGACGTGCTGGCGCTGGTGGCCGACGCAGAGCAGCTTCCGATGTGAAACCCCCTTCTTCCACCTGTTGCGGTGCAGTCGAAAGTGCTGCGATCCGGTCCGCACAGTACTGCGCTTTCTGTGCTCTGGGGTTTTTGTATTCTGTGTTGCTTAGCGAGACTTGAAGATGTGCATCTCTCTATTCCAGATTGCCCAAGAAAAGTGGTGTAATGCAACAATTTTAACTACGGCACAACTTTCACACTTTCTCTGACCCAGGGACCTTCCAGCCTCTAGGCTCTTGGTGGTCCGAGGGCCTTTTAAAGGCTCTGAAGATGTAATTAACCAAAGCAGGCTTTGTTTCAGTAAGCTTCAGTTTCAAGTGGCATCCAGCCCTCACGGTAGAAACTGTGACAATCCCTATGCTCCTAATCAGTTTTTCTGTAATCATAGATTGTGGTGACCACACTCACTCCCCATAGTATTTTGGCATTGAATAAAGGTATCTTATTTCTGCTTTGCATTTCTTGTAATATTCATCTCGACAGGACTGTAATTCAGTAAGGGCAGACAGTTGATCAAGTGCTCAACTTTGGATGGATGATCTTTTCAATTTGGTGCTGGACAGAGACTTTGAGAAGTTTCCTTACGGTTCTTGCCCTGTGCGTTTTCTTGCAGAATGGTTTGAGGTGTAGGGTAGAGGTGAGAAAACAGACAACAAACTCTTCTTTCTGTAAACTTAGCCTAAGATTTATCAACAGGGATAATTTATGATAACAACTCTATGTGTCAACATTGCTTGACGCTGTGTGGCCTTAACTGCAGTTGAATTTCTTAGTGCTTCTAAGGCCCCTTTTTCATGGCTGCTTTTCATAGGATAATACCAGGTCCCTATCTGATTGGGGGGGGGGGGAAGGGGTGGTGGTGGAATTTCATTTTTCTGTGATACCAGTTTTCCTCTTGAGTTTGTTTTCAGGGCTCTTAGAGGAAATAGTGTGGAGGTGTCGCTTGTAGTATCCTCAGCAAGCAGGTTGTATCTAGACCTTTATTTTTCATCTGGTGTGAGTTTGGTGGGTATGCCTGAGTTAAAACTTGTTTGCTCCTAATAGGCTATACTGTATATATAAGAAGTATTTTGTCGGAGAGCAGGTAACCTCTGAGAATACAAAGCCAGAGAGGAAAAGGAATGAGATTTTTGGATTCTGAGATTTTTTTCAGAATTGCCAGACCTGTATTTCTTGGTATAATGCAGTTCTTGAAGGTCGATAACTTCAGGGTTTTTTCACAGGTCTGCTCTCTCTCCTTTTTGCATATCAGTCTTTCAAGGACAGTGTCACCATTAGTGGTGCAGAGGCCTTCTCTGCATCTCCTGCCAGGCTGTGACAGCTGTTTCATACTTTTCTATCTCCTCGATTCTGTTTCCAAGCTTTAACAGAAAAAAACGTGTTCATCTTCCTTCTGCATAAAGCTAAAAAATCTTGGCTTTCTGCTGTGTTCCATGTAGGACTAAACTGTTAAATACAGTTTGTACAAGCGATGCTGTGTAAATTAGAGGTAGTATAATTATGGTTGTTTTGTCAGCACTGCAATGAAAGCGCAGTTCTTACAGTGTAATTGCGTTGTGTAGGTGTGTATTTTGGCTTTGTTTTGAAACTCTTGCTTTGATATTGCTACAGTGAGACATGACCTGAGGTGTGTGTTACTGCAGATATCACACAGTGAAAGTGGTTAGAGAAATCTGATGCTACAAACGAACTGTGGGGTTATATATTTTCGGTATTTCTCAGTTGCTGTTTTGTTGTTGCATTTGTAAAGATGCTCGTGGCTGGTTCGGTTGCGTGATTCTTGCAGGGGAGGTTTCTGAGCTTTGAACTGAGGTGACAGTGCTGCAGCACTGTGCTGGGGTGCCGGGTGTGCGGCGCGCAGGCTGCCCCTCCGCAGAGCGCGCGGCGAATCAGCGCACGCTGGGGCGGACGGGGAACGTGACACATGGCTAAACACACCCGAGTGGAACTCGGAGTCCCGGTTTTAGCACTGTTCTTTCTCTCTTAGTTTCAGCATTTTATCAACACTTATCATCCGCTCATGCAAAACAAACAGTTCTCTGCTGTGCAATGTAATAAAAACACAAAAATACTTTAAACAGACTGTATGGTTTGTCTTCTGAAAAGAGCAATTCTCCTGTTTCTTCCTTACGTGATCACTGTACTTTCCTCCTGCAGCAGATTTTTCAGAGACGAATAGTGAACATATGCTTCAAGGATGTCTCTCTCTCTCATAATAAAATGGGGCGGACAGGAGTATACAATAACCTCACTATCAGAAGAAGACACAGTGTTGGATCTGAAGCAATCTCTTAAAGGCCTTACTGGAGTGTTACCAGAGCGTCAAAAACTACTTGGACTTAAAATGAAGGGTAACGATTCATATTTATTATTTGTTGTGGATGTGCCCAAGATGTTCACAGATGAACAGCCTCTGAACCTGGCCAGAGCATTCACCTCCCAGATCTAGCTTTTGACTGAACATATAGCAGTTTTATACATCACGGGCTATTTTGTGGTATTGGTACACCTACCTGATCATTTTTTACTGGCTGGCAGGGAAGTGTGGCAAACATGTTAAAAAAAATTAAATTGCTGCTAGCCAGCCAGTCAATGGATTTGTATATGGAGGATGACAACAAAACAGCTTGTGGTATTCTAGTGTTTGATGGGTAGCTTATTTCAATGAAGCATGGAATGTATTGACAGTTTTCTAATATCTTTCTACCCCAGTAAAAAAAAAAAAAAAAGTTATCTGCTTGCATTGTAGGCAAACCTGCAGATGATGATGTTAAGCTTGGAGCTCTCAAGTTGAAACCAAATACTAAGATTATGATGATGGGCACTCGTGAAGAGAGTTTGGTAAATATTTCACTTGTTTATTACCTTAAAGAGGAATAGATGAGATAGATATAGATATATATCTATCTCCTCACTGCAATTTTAAATTTTGACTACTTCAATAATAATTTGAAAAATAATAGAAAAATAAACACCGACAGAAATCTAGTGTGCTATGTAAAGTAAGCTTTTCTGCAGAACTCTGATAGTGTATTTATTAAACTTCTGTGTTGTTCTGGACTTAAAGTACAAACCTATTATCATATTCACTGATTTCTCAAATCTGAAAAATTAGTATACTTTAGTAATTTTTTCCACTAGTAAAGTGAAATCATTTTAGGTAAATAGTTGGGTTTTTTTTCCTGTAATGTGCAGGAACAGAAACTTGATATCCTTTGTTATTTTCATTCAGTGATCCTAGTTATCTTTTATTATTATTCCTCTAGGAAGATGTCCTTGGGCCACCTCCTGATAATGATGATGTTGTCAATGACTTTGATATTGAAGAGGAAGTTGTGGAAGTAGAAAATAGGTTAGGAGTTTTAGCTATTAAAAACCAGTCCTGTTTTTGAATGTGCAGTATGCATTTTCATTAACTGTAACTTTTTGCACTGTTATATTAGGGAAGAAAACCTACTAAAAATATCCCGCAGAGTCAAAGAATACAAAGTGGAAATTCTGAATCCTCCTAGAGAAGGAAAAAAGCTGCTGGTGCTAGATGTTGACTATACACTATTTGGTGAGATTTTATGCAACTTGTCTTTTTTTGTTTAAGAGGTCAGTTTATTTGCCATTTCTGAATTTTTGCTTTACAAATATACGTCAGTACCTTTGGTGTGTGATTGTAATATAACTTCTACCTTGTAGTATTTGTCTTCTGTTCATATTTTAAAAAGCATTTGGCTTTAAATGTTGTATATTGTTGATTTTAGTGCAGCAACTGTTTACTTTCTGCAAGATGACATAAAGAAGCAATTTAGTATTCTATCCAAATAAACTTTCTCTTGACTGAATGGTATCTCAGATGTCACACTGACTAGGCAAGATACTGTAAAATAATGACTTCAGTCTGTACCTGATTGACTCCACTTTTGGGGGCTGTGGGGGAATAGATTCAAATTTTATTTCCAGATTGTTACTAAACATGCACAAAAGCATGTTTTACTTGAAAATTCTGTCGGGCTGGTTTTTTTTGAAAGCCAGAATATTTCTTCTAACTTTTCTGGGATTTAGGTGTGTCATGGCAGCTTAACTATAAGCAGTGAATAGTAACTTGCCTTATTCCTTTTCCTTAGCTTTCCTTTTTGATGAGAATTGTTTACAATCTGAAACAAAAATTAAACTTATTACTGAGTTTAAAATTTTTATTTAGAGATCTGCTAGCAGCATTTGACAGCAATTTCCTAATTGGAACAGGCAACATTTGCATGTCTGAAATAAGCTTGATGTATCTTCACAAAATTGACTGGACTAGGTTTGAAGGAACCTGTTTCATATCTGGGCTGTTAGAAATTTGCTAATGTGTGCACATATTTGGCCTGAGTCTTCAAAGATAGACCCACGAATCTCTGATTTCATTATTAGGTAACTTCTTAAATACCTATAAGGACCAACAGAAAAATGTCCTCTCTGCTGCTTCTCTCCGCCTTTAAAATGGGAATGGTATTTTGTTATTAATTCATTGTGATTTTAAAGTGCCCCAGTACTTCCCTCAGGAGACTCCTCAGGTCTCTGGACAGATAGGAAAGTCAGAATGAACTCAAGTGAAACTTAAATAATGAACTGCTTATCTCTTATCTTATTTTCAGACCACAGATCATGTGCTGAAACTGGGGTAGAACTGATGAGGCCATACCTTCATGAATTCCTGACATCTGCATATGAGGATTATGATATTGTAATTTGGTGTAAGTTTTATACTCAATACCTAAGACTTTATTGTGAATCATCATTTAGAGCAGAGACTCCAGGTGGGAGGATTTTATATTGCTTTTTAGTGTGAGTCACAAGATCTAAACACAATGCATGAATGCTTAGCTGTAATACATTCAGCAGGAATGTTCACACATTATTAGAGCTATTTTAGAAAAACAGTAATTTTTACATGAAAAACCACCACGTATTGCTCACACGAATGGGTCTGATCACAATATAAAGCTCAACATCACCTTACTGAGTGTCGCTTTGTACAAACAAACAAGTGCTTGAAGTAACAAAATTGTGTAATCAACATTCAAACACCATTTGATATCTATCTGTACAAATAATCTCAACCCAGACAATATGTAGTGAGCTGCCAAATGAACCAAACTTCTGTCTGCAGGCATGGTTGGTCATTTGCCGTTGCGTGCTGCTTTACTTCCTCTGCCACAGCTGGAGAACAGACTTTAGCCAGTGCCATATTAAAATTGAATTACAAAACTTAATTTTTGTAGTCTGGAACAACATTTCCACATATTCTTACATCAGTGGACAATGTTGACACTTTGTCCTTACCAGGCCTTACGTATTCTTCTCATTGCTTCCAGGAGAAAATCCTGCACAGGCACTATGGCTCCTCAAAGCATGTGTAGCCCACTTCTTATGAACCTGCAGACTGTAGTTCACTAACAGCTGATCTAGGAAATGGTTTAAGTGCATGCAGTGCTTTATCTACCTGTTCATTTGAAAAGTAAGCTTTAATAAAGTTCCATGAAGGAAGTTTGTCTTCAAGGCAGTGAACCCTAAAAGCTGTAACAAGGATGGATCTTTCTGAAAGTAAATTGTGTAAAAATGTCATATGTTAAGTTCTTGACTTTTCTTTTTTGCCTGTCAGTGACTTATTTTGATGTTCTTTCTGGTTCCTCCTTTTTGTTTCAGCTGCTACCAATATGAAATGGATTGAAGCAAAAATGAAAGTAAGTTGTTCTGAAAATATGTCATTTGTTTCTAGTCTGGTTGGCTGTTCTTAGACTTGTCTCAAGCTCAGCATTATAGAGAGGGTTAGAAGCTGGAGAGCTTGCATGAATCAAAACCTGACCTTTTAAATCTTCATGGTCAATTTAAATTCAATCTGTCACAAAACTAGACTAAATGTAATTTTAGAATTCCACACAAACTATCAGCAGTAGGTGCTAAATTTAGCAGAACCTGCTGAAACTTAAATTAGTCACACAGCCTTCATAGTTGCTTTCATCTTACCTCTAATTATAGAGTTCTAGTCTTTAAAGTGTAATACCTTTTCTTTTTTTTTAAAGGAGCGAACAGATGTGGCAGGCTGGAGTAGGTTATCAAGAGGAAACTCTTTTCATATTTATCTTGTACCTCGTACAGCTGTGTGGTTCTGTTGCTTCCTCTGCCTTATTAAAACATCCGTATGAGCTCTTTTTTCAATCCTAGTTTCTTCCGTACCTAAATTGGGCAACGAGCCAGTTTTGCACAGCTGACCTAGTGGTAAACATATTTACAGTCAGGCTTAGCTGTAAATCTAATGAGCTTACTAAGAACTGCTGTATTATTTGATTGGTGGGCTTATAAATCAAAGCTTATTGCCTTTTCAGGAAAACTTTTTGAAATTGAAGCATTTGTATCTCCACTCTATGGTGTTTTTTTCAGGTTTTAACAGAGCAAAGCACATTTTCCATTGTTCGCTTCCTCAAAATAATGAATTGGTACATTTTTTCTAAACAAATGGAACTGCCCCAGAGTGATCTCAGAAATGAGAATCTCTAATCAGAACTATTAAATGGAATTAGTACAAGTAAAATCGGTGTTAAGCCTTGCAAACATTGCCCTTCTTGTGTCAGTGTTACATCTCTGTTTATGTTTTATCTGTCAGTGTAGTGTTAGGACTCAGTCTTGTGGAAAACCATTGTTCAAAACTGGGCTGTTTCCCCTGCACAGGTCACCCTTCTACATTTCTAGGCCACCTTTCCAGACCTTCTGTATGTTACTGAATCATAACCTTTCTATGTCTACCCTAGAATCTTGATCAGTTGAGATGCCCACCACTAGATGCCAACTGCTGTTTCTCCCTAAACTGATAACACCAGGGCTGCTCACCTCTAAAAGTCACTTCTTGTCAGGGAACAATGATCCCAGTCATACTTGACATTAAAAGGTTTGTTTTAAACTACAAAGCAGGAACAGCATTAAAAAGAAGGGAGATAACCCAGACTTAATCTCTCTTTTGCCATCTATTTATGCCTGGAATTCAAACAGTCTAGAACAGCTAGTGTTTGCAGTGTAACAAGACACTGGCCCAGGTGGGTAGCACTTTTCATTTGCAAGAGTCATTTTTTTGATATAAAGGCAAACCAGTTATGTGTGGCTGGATATTTGCAAGAGAGCTGTTGCAGTGGGTATTTTCTCCTCGTTAGGTAGCTTTGCATATTACTGCTGTTGCACACACTAGGAATTGTCAGCAATATCTATGTTATAACATGTCAGCAGATTTTACTATTACTTTTCAGCCTCGGAAAGTATTTGAAATGGAAACAATGCTCTCTCATCTAGTCAAAAGCTTTTTATTTCTAAAAAGGATGTTTTCCTTAGAGTCTTTGTTTCAAGAGTTATTAAACCTTTAAAGTGCAAACTGAAAGATCTCTGACTACCTTGGGCTGTCTGGGACACATGTAAGAGGAAATGGTATCAGTGAACTATTGAGGTGTAGTTCATCTTCCACTGGGCTATGCTTTGTTTTAGCCTACCGGCAGGAATAAAAAACAGACAGTACAGGGTTGCTGTCCTTGCTGTAGACACTGAGTAAAGTTGAGATATGTAGAACTTGTGAAAGGTTATGCATGAAGGTATGGGCTGGACCTCTGTATTTTGCCTTTTCTGCACAGTTGCTTTGATTTTATGCTAACATCTGTTAAGTTTCCAATAATAGCACTGCAAAAATAACTTCCTGTCAGGTTTTTTTTCTTTTGGTAGGATGGTGACTTTTATGGTTCTCATTGGGTAAAAAAAAAAATTTTCACCTCCCCCAGATACCTATTTCTGATGTGTGTCTGGTAATCCTCAGCAGCTCAGCCTTTAACAATGTATTTTAATTGTGCTTCCAGTTGTACAATAAACTGTCATGATTAGAAGCTTTAAAAATAAATCTTCTTGATGCAGGAGCTTGGAGTGAGTACCAACGCAAACTACAAGATAACTTTCATGTTGGACAGTGCTGCCATGATAACAGTGCACACTCCTAGAAGGGGACTAATAGATGTAAGTACCTATTTTCCCCCCCCCCCCGATCTTTTTCTACATTCAACTGACATGTTATCATATCCCTTTGAAATGTTCAACAATAAAGTTGTGCTGGATGAATCTTGGAAGCAAAAATGTGTGGGTTTTTTTCCACTGCTGAAATTCTGTATTAATGTTTTATTTTGAGTAGTACATTTAGATGATGCTACTTTCAAATCAAATAGATAACTTTTGCAAGAAAATGTAATACCAGCAGAAAGGTTTCCTTTAATGTGGGAGGGATTTAATATGTTACACTATTTCACATCTTTTCCCTTATTAAAACCCAACTACCTGCTAATTTTTCAGCATGTCCATTTGAGTTTAGACTCAAGTTCCTATAGACTGGTACTTTAATCTCCTGCATACGATCTGATTTACCTGAAGTACCTTGTATATGTTAATTTTGCAGGTGAAGCCTCTTGGTGTTATCTGGGGAAAATTTTCAGAGTATTACAGCAAAAAAAACACTATTATGTTCGATGATATTGGCCGAAACTTCCTAATGAATCCACAAAACGGTCTCAAGGTAATTTTAACTGGAAGTTTCATTTAGTACTACTTTTTCTTATACTTCAAGTAGTTCTCTCTCATACTTCTTTGCTGTATCGTAAAGAAAGGATATTCTTAACATAGATGTTGTGTAAGCATAACACAAATGTTATATTTGCTATGCTTAACATAGCAAAGATGCATATTTTAGTTTCTCATTTAGATTTCCATTTGTCTGGACTAATATTTCCCTAATAGTAGTATTCAGTAAGCTTTGTTTCACTGTTAAGTGAGCTTTTAAGACAGTATCAAAATCAATGAAACTATGATTTCTGCTTAAATTATATCTGTGAGCTGTAATTAAGCTGGGCACTGCTGAAAGACACTGTTGAAATATGTGATATTCAATCTCAAGAGTGATTATATTCAGAAAATAATCAGATACCAAACGGTGGTACTTCACGGTAGCATGCCAATCTTATAGCAAGCATTCTGTTCTGGGAAATAATTAATACCTCAAGCCATTTTGACTACAGAACAGCAAATATTTCATTTTATAAAATTGTCAACCTGTTCGTGCTTCATTATCAGTGCTGTTTCTGAATAAGAAGCATGTAACTTAATTTTCTACTTATAGATGATGGTACAGGAACATGGTACTAGAATAACCTTCATAAATTTCTTTTAAAAAAATAAAAATAATCCAAGATTGTGTTTCTTTGAAAGTATCCATGATGTGATGGAGATAGCAAGTGATGAGACCTAGAAAAATGACATTAATTGGAACTGTACAGTGTTAGAAGAATCAGGAACAGCAAAGATCTTGCTGGGAGAGGATTATCCAGAGAGCTCCCTGTAAATTTGAAAGATGTTTGTCAAGATGTTGTTAACAGAGCTGCAGACTGGAATGTTGAATCACTAAAACAAGGCACAGGTATAATGTGTTCCAAGCTTAAAGCAGTTGTCTGATAAGCTTACTATCTGACATATCTTCACAGAAGCTATGATTGTAGTCAAATCTTTTTGTTGAAAAAAAGCATCTGGTTCCAGTGATGCCACACAAGTCAAACCAGAGCTGAAAACCCCTCATGTGTCCTGTAAAAATATCTACAAAATATGAGGAAATGTGGCAGTCCATTCAAGATCATTTTATCATTCTGTGTGAGAGGGAAGGGCCTGAAGAAGTGCAAGACAAAAATTACTTCCTGGTGGGCATGTACAGCAAAAACTCTACAGTCCACTTGACATGAGTAACAAGACAAATTGGATGTGGCCACTGATGGAAAAGGTTTTCCTTCCTCCTACTAAGAGAAGTTATAACTTAGCATAGTACTGAAAATATCTTTTAATTAGGTGGTAAATGATAGAGAGTCAGAAGCATTTTTCTTGCTTAGAGCAAATGGTTATAACCTGTCTGTTTATTTTGTATAGATAAGGCCTTTTATGAAAGCGCATTTAAATCGGGATAAAGACAAGGAGCTTCTAAAGCTCACTCAGTACCTCAAAGAAATAGCAAAATTAGATGACTTTTTGGAGCTGAATCACAAACATTGGGAAAGGTAAGAACAAAGTCCAAACTCTTTCTTCCTTCTGTCTCTGACCCCACCATGTTTTGCTTGAGGTTGTCTGTACAAAGACCAGAAACAACTGAACTGATGAACTTTGACATCACTTAAGAGTTATGAAGCTCCAGTATTCAGGACCACAGGTTGGTTTTAATGAATGTTTCCTAAAGGGAAAAGAATTTTTGAAGGAACCTAGTCCCTGGAAATCTCTCCCTTTCCATCCTTATAAAGTTAGGCTGTCAAGTTCAGATGTTAGGTTCTTTGTTACAAGACAAGTTTTCTGGTGGTTACTTGAGAGGTCTGGGGTGTTACAGTGTGGTTCTCGGGTGCTTTCCAGGTTCTGTGGTATTAGGGTATTAACTGGCTCTGAAATGTAAATTGCTGTATTATGAACGAGAGTTTTCAAAATGCTTAGGACACCAGTTAACATCCAAATTCTTGCTAGAGAATGATTAGCTGAAGTGTTTGGACAAAATTCTTCTTAATGTTTTTATGCAACAGCCTGAAGTTTCAGTACATGTGAAGAAAGTATGTGCAATATGCTATTCAAAAAACATTCAGTGCTTAAAAGAACAGCTTGTGAACTCGATACAGTTTTCTTTCTTGTTTCTGATTGGAACAGAAAGTCAAATGTTAAACTTTAAAAGCAGTGAGATTCACTGGATGTTTCACACTGTCAGTTAAATTGGTTAGATTTTTTTCTAGAGTATTTTCAAAGACTTCAATGTCACCACATAGCCAGATTGCTCCAGCTGTAGTGGTAAGAGAACTGTAAAATCCAAAACCAAGCATTCTGGAGTAACTCAGATTCTGTAAAGAAGGTAGTAAGGGCTGTTCTTTTCAGGTTGTGCTGTTTGACTTTAAAATCTTGAATGTATTTGAAGGAGTGCCTTATCTAATGGGCCTTTTTATCTTAAAGGGTATAATAGCTACTTTTCCAACTGATGTAACTTTTACCCTCTCAGGATAAAGCATATTTCCATTTCCTTCTTCCTTTTTGTTTAAAAAGCCTACTATAGTCTAAGTAAAAACATGACTTTGAATTACTGTAAGATAACCTATCATGGAATTGAAAGAAAATGTTCAAATCAAATAATATCATAAGTAGTATCAATCACATTTCTAATTTTTGGTTATCAGTAGGGTATGGCTAGTGAGAAAAGAAAGCAGATTCATACTTAAGAGTTTATAAAAGGTACTAGACATGCTTATGCCTCACTTATTTTGTGAAAAACTGTACTTTTGTTTCTTTCAGGTATCTTTCAAAGAAGCAAGGACAATAACGCTAATAAAATTGTGTGGCACTGAATTGAAGGGAACATAACTAAGATCATTGGACTTTTCCTTGCTTTTATGCTAGAGTATAATAGTGCTGGACACTGGATCTAATGCCAGAATGACTGCTATACTTGGTCTTCCAGTTGGTTGGTTGTGGGGTTTTTTTTGTTGGGGTTTTTTTTGTGGTTTTGTTTTTTTTTAAAGATCACAGCAATAAGCTCAAAGTGGGAGAAATAAGTCAGTTACTTTTTTTCTTGCATTCAATTCTGGTGTTACTACTAAAAAAATTTTCCTCTCCTTTGCTGCCGAAGTACAACCATGACCATTAAAGACCAAAACCATTCTGAAACTAGAAAAAAAAAATACTTAGACCAAAAAATTTGAGTAAGGAGCCAACCTTGGCAGTGTATGAATTGTAAAAGCCCTGTAATCCCTCCATCTTTAGAAACAGTCTCCCTCTCCCATTCCACTATTTAAATCTATAAATTACAAGTTGTCTAAGTTTGGTATGTATTAGTATGTCAGTGTTTCTCTGTGCAAGACAGTAAGATGGGAAAGTACCACCTCTATGGCCAATTTACCCCAGTGTGTGAACTTGTACTATAAAGCAGTGTTTACTGGAAAACAAAAGACTGAAGTTTGAAGGAAAGAAACCCACTCTTACTTGGTAAGCAAAAAGCAGTCTGCCTGAAAAATTCTCATATGTCAGATAAAGGGTTTAAACCTCAGATGGGAAAGTCACATTCCTAACAAAGCATGAACAAAACCCTTGTTCTCTTCTAGCTAAATCTTGTCAAAGTGCAAACACTGTGTTTAAATACAATATTCAGCCATACTGTTCTTAAAATATCATTTATTTGCGCTGCTTATGCCTGCACTATAGAAGTGTGATGTGACTGCTGTTTGGCATTACCAACACTTGTGCATTATGCAGTTCATGTATTTGAAAGACGACTGACCCTTTCAAATAAAAATGGTATATATTGTTCTTAAGGAACTATAGCAGTTGTGTAAATAATAAATACCTTTTTCATAGTTTGTGTCTTGTGCTGCCTTAAGTATCTAGTTTCCATAATAGAGAAGCCATTGATAATCTTAATTTTGTGATTTTGGGGGTCTCTTTGGTTTCTAGAGACATCAATCTTGCATCAGTAGTTAAGAAAGAGGCTGGTACGTGCCGCTGCAGATGAGGGCAGGGGTGTTGAGTAGCGAAGCGCCTCGCTGCCCGGGAAAGGAACCTTGACAGCAAATGTCAGCACGTCAGGACAGCAGACACAAATGAGCTGTTAAGATGAGCATGTTAGGCTCCGGCTCAATGACCTGTCAGAAAATATACAGTTTCTTATCTGCTGCTCTTTGTGGTTTAGTGCCAACCCAATCTGTGTTTTAAACTAGGTAAACCAGAAACCTCATGTATAAAAATCTTTGGTTTAGGTAAGTATGAAGGGTGAATTTCTGAAGTTTTGTCTCCTAAAGTTGATTTCTGAACTAAAAGGCTGACTGACTTACATATGTGCAGCACAGATATACTCTGAGCTTAGAACAGTAATCTTTTACCTAGAGAGGCTGCAGTAGCATAGATACTGGAATATAGGACTGGTATGTGGTATAGAATACCATATTCTATATGGTGTAGAATTCCTTGGAAAGAAGTCAAGGCATTGTACCTGAGTCACCCATAGAGTTTGTTATGCTAGCCAGACAGAGAGAACAGAACCAAAGGAATGTATTTAAGCATGTGCCCATGTCTTTTTGTTGAAAGCTGCATACAAGCACAAGTTTTATAGCAAATGAGTGATATTCTTTTGCTTTATACAAGGAAGGCTTAAAATATATATTTATTTTTCTATTTCAGTGACACTGGGATTTCATCCCAGAATTTCAGAGTATTTCCTGATCTGAAATAGATGTGCTCTCCGCTTTCAATTATTTTATAAGCTGAACTGGAATATGTGAGAATATGAACTCAATGTGATGGTAACAGCTGTTGCTAACAAGTCATTATGTCTTATGACTAATGTTGTTTCCCTTATATTTTATGTTTGAAGAGTACTCTCGCAATTTGATTTTATTTTTTTTTAATTTTTAAGAAGCCTGTGTATTGGACTGGCTATCTTCCAAAATTGCTGTAGTGATTTACTTGGCTAAGACATGACTGAGGTTTATAAAATCATAAAGCTGTGGATTAGGCAAGTGCAAAACTGCCATTCACCAAATCCCACAGTATGGGAAAGAGGGCTCACTCACACATATAGGAGTGGCTTAAAATTAAGAACAGCAGGTAGCAACCTTCTGAAATATGTTGTGGAGGCAGGTAGCATCAGCAGGTTCAGAAAGGAGTTGGACAACTTCATGAACGAGTCCATAGATGCTAAAAGGAATAGGCTGGGAAGGTCTAATATCCCTTACAGAGGGACTGCAGGTGCTCAGGAAGATGAGAGTGGGTCACACAGAGTGGCCAAGGCTGTGTGCTCCCCTTTAACCACTGGTGAGTGGAACTTGGGTCAAAGCAGCACAGCTCGTGTTTGTCTGTGACCTTTCTGAGCTACACATAAGGTATGTTTCAGTGCCAAACACTCAAAATTTAGTATAAGTGCAAAGTTAAATCACTACTTTTCTATTTATCCCTAAAATACTGTATTTGTTGCTTGTAAGTTTGGAGGAAAACACTTCTGCTGACTTTGTTTATCCTTTTGATAGGGAAGGCAGTTTTGACCTACTTGTATTTCCAAAGTATGATTGAGCCTTGGGAATATCTATCAAGAGCAAAGTTTAAAGCCTTGTTCCCTTTTAGATTATATTGAGGTCCCTCAGAAGTGTTTGATCAATGGCTTTCACAATCTTCGTTAAAAGAAATAGGATTAAATCATAATCAAAGCAAGGGAGTGTGTGGCTTAATTAGAGATCATAATTTATTTTTCTGTGAAACTCTGGAGAAGTATTAAATGGAGTCAGAAATACTCCAAATATTTTCATGTGTCAGAGGCTGTCCTGGGCTCCCAGTACATGTCAAGCATTTTGTATGTTGTTCTGTCTGATTATTCATACCAAAAGAGACAGTCCATTTAAAAATGAAGTTATTTCTGTAAGCTCTGAATATCTGACAACTCTAATGCCTCACTGTGGCATGAATGCTCATCATTGGAGGTACATGGAGTGACAGCTGAAGCCAAGAACTGAACTGCAAATTCAGCTCCACAAATCCTGCTGCATGACTGTGAGATCTACAGCTAGCTGCCAATTTTTATTCCTGACTTGACATTCAACTGACAGCAAGTGGATGCCAAAGGGTTTAAGACAATTTTCCACTCTGTCTGTTCAGGATGTATTTAAGTCTGATGTGGAAGTGCTGAATACTTTCTACCAATAAGATGAAGCCTAGGTAAAAAACTGTGTTTCAGAGAGTAAACTACACAGTTGTCCTGATTTGTTAAAGCTGTTTAGAACAAGAAATGCTGGGTGAAGTGTCAGAGGGCAGAATCCTTTGACATTGCAGCAGTTGTGGCAGCTGCTAGCTGGTATTAGCACAGACAACCGCTGCACCCAGTGTAGGGTGGCTGGTGAAGTGCTTTGGCTGGGGGAGTGATGGAAAAAGATTTCAGTGAAAAGGCAATGTGTAAATAAAAGGACTAGAAGAGAAGAATCCTGATCTCTCCTGAAGAGGACAAGATACATCTTTCAAATGTTATGATTTTCTTGTGTAAGTAATATTTAGCAATATCTTGTGACACCTGTAAGTTACCAGAGTCCTACACTGACATCTATGCTTTGAAAGGGCTCCTCACCAATCAGGACATGCTTTAGGTATAAGCAACTGGAAAGATTGAAGGTCTGAGGGAACAGCTTCATGGTGAGAGATGAACAATTTCTGTTTGGTTAGGTTTTCCTAGAGAATGGTGAAAAATGGCTCTGCTGGCTTACAGAGCTACGTTTGACTCTTCTGGACCAAGTGTCTATCGTAGACCTTTATTGCCCAGTCCAGCTGTATTATCCAGTCCAGATCCCCTACACTGCTATCCTCCATTACCTTTTAGATCCCCCATCATCACGAGGCCTCAACCTCACCATTCACAGATCTGCCCCTTTCTGATGGTGTTTTATTATGCAGGATTTCAAAATGAACTATTTATATACTGATGAGCTTTCTTACACGTCGCTGAGCTTCATTATTTATGCTTATTTATGAAGTTTGCTCCTCTCTGGAGATCCTTTGATGCTGCTTTGATACTGTGAGCATTTGGATGCTCCTTTAGTTCTCAGGAGTCTGTGCAGAGCTTGGCATGTTTCCTTTCCACACACAGACACGCACAATGCCACACCACCAATTTCTGTCTGTCCTAGCAAATAGTTTTCCCTCCAATTCATTTTCTATTAAGAAAGAATGGGTACAAGTCAAAGGGAGCTCATTCTCAAACTGCATAATGCTATTAGCAGTAGGGGTGGGGTGGTGGGCACAGCAAAGTGCATCATTAACACTTGATCGAAAGCTGCTTTTTGGTCTGTTTTTTAGTTATTTTGGTTTGGGGCCCTTTTTTTTGGTTTTGGATTTTTTTGTGTTTTTGTTGTTGTTGGGTTTTGTTTGTTTGAGGTTTTTTCCTTTCAACTGTCTATTTGAAATTGCACACCCACTCTGCTCACACAACACTACTTTTCATGGTGCTTATATATCAGAAAAGAGCAATGTTTATTTTGACCATGGCAGGAGGTAGGATAGACCACAGCTCCTGGGTGCAGGTCTGCTGGCTGACCTGGAGCAGAACTTGCATAGTCACTGTTGCTAAGTGATATCCCCTCCTCCCATTGCAACACCCTGGAATATTTTGACTTTTGATGTTTTGAAACACTAAGGTATTGCATCAGATTTTTAGTGACTAAGAATTTTCACCTGAGATGTTAAAGTATTTGGTGTTTAACAGCGAGAGCCTTGTTCTTCACTATTTATGCTGCTCTTGACAGGAAGGCAAGTCAAACTCTGGATCAGAGCATCAAAGAAGTCATAGTTCAATATCAATACTCAAGCCAAACACCTCAACCTTCAGGTTTGATTGGTTTTTCCATCTCCAGCAGCCTGAGCTTTTACTTTTTTTCCTGCTTGCCACAAAATCAACCCCTGGATTTTGAGTTGGGTCTGCCATGCTTCTTCCTGAACACAGACCACACAGACAGACGTGAGTGGCTGAGTCACAGGCTGCTCAGCAGAGCTTCTTAAATTGCTACATATTGGAGGGAAATGTCCACAGATAAATAAAAAAATTGAACAGCTTGTATTACAAGCCAAGAATTCTACTGGTAAGCATCAAACTTTATTCCTCAGGTGTTTTCCCTTCCTTTGGATCATAGTGGAAGTGCAAATGGTGGCACAGGAAGAATCATTTCAGTAATTTAACAAATTCTAACTTTAAGACACCCTGCTTCCTAGGGCAAGCTGAGATGGCTCTGGAATTGTTTTTTATAAACCCTACCGATTTCTTACCCTGCTTTCTATATTCAGCCTGCATTTCATGACATACAGGGCTACGTGACATTTGTGAGTAGTGCAAACTGCAAGCCCCAGTTTAGTAGGTGAACATGAGGAGAATTACAAGCAGATGCTTAAAGTGCAGCTGATACCAGTGTGACTTTTGGGTCCCTCTGCTGTCCTAATGATGGATATTCCTTGAATCAGGACCAAAATGGGCACATTTTTTTAAAAGTTAAATGTATTAAACTGCCTCAGAGATGAAAATGATAAAGTGATGTGGGTTTTGGGGTTTTTTTAAAGTCTGATTAGTCCCTTACAGATGTGACTAGATATAACAGGTATGTTGTAAAACCTTTTCCTGTAACAAAGGGTAACAAATTAAAAAAATAAGTATTTTGTGTATAACACTTGACAAGAAAAATTCAGAGCTTCAGCTACAGTTGGGTATATGATCACATCTGAGCAACATCCCCACTCCACAAATAGTATATTAGTTGAGACAACCACATTCAGAAGCTATTAAACTACTTTGTTTTTAATTTAGTGAACAGCCACAGCTTGAAGAAAGCAAGTAAATAATTGAAAATTCTGACTAAACAAAATCAAAATATTGCATTTTATATGTGCATTTCTACTTTCAATAAGTCCTAAATTTTAAAAATTTAAGTAACTAAAAGTGAATTTTCTTTTTTCCTTAATCTGGTATGATAGGTTTTGTCAGCTGACTGGAAAAAAAAAATCAAACAACCCCTTGAAAAGATATTTTCTTTAGATGCACAAAAACTAAGTACATTTCCATAGATTTAGTTCTGCAACTAGTAAACCACATAACATGATTTATGGAGCAGAAATGCACTGATACAGCTTTGCAATGGTACTGCTGTCAGTGACAAGACTTGGCTTGTCACTCACTCATTACAGCAATCCCTGATCAACACTTTGTCTGTTTTTAAACTTAGAGATAGTATAAAATAGTTGTCCAGTTAAACTTACGTCGCTGATGCAGAACCATTTGTTACTCTCTGACACATGGAACGACGTGTCCAATCGCGTACGCTGAGAGGTCCACAGCTCAGTGCTGGTCCAGAAGCCTCAGCTGGGTGCTGGGAGCCCAACTGCACAGCCTGGGGTCAGAGATAAGGGTGAGTTAGAGAGAGACCGGCAGGGAGAAACACCTGCACGCATCTCTGCTCTCCCTGCAGTGAACCCAGCACATGGCATGCAAAGGTTACAGGCAGCTGGCGAGATGAAAACATCACAATGAGCGTAGATCTTGTGAGATTAACATATAAAATCCCTTAATGGATATGTAGGCACCATAAATAATTACAGATCCACAGAGCATGACTCAGTCAAGTACAGGGCACAGTGCCAGAAAAAATGGCACAGTATTACCTCCAAATAAACTTGAACCAAGCCAGAGACTAGCAACAGCACTCAGTTGTCAGACTATTTAGTCACTAAGCAATGAAATGGAGACTTACAAGCAGAGTTTCCAGCACTGGTCAATCTTTCATGTGAATCTGTTGCGCTTTACATGCCTCTCCTGCCTTACCTTTCCAAAGGATTGAGCCTTGAGCTAGGCATGGAACAAGCACTGTAGCAAGGCGCTAAAGGCTGGGAAGGAAGCCAGACAGAAGATACTGAGCTAAAGCTTCTACTAGAACCAACATGCAACAGCTGGATTGCACCAGCTTTACGGGGCAGGAGGCAGCACAGAGTGACCTTATTTTACCCAGCAGAGACAGTACTAGGCAAGATGTCCATGCAGCCAAAGTGTCAAACAGTCTCTCCAGCCCTACAACGACCTAGCAACAAGTGTTATTTGCCCAACCCATTCCTTGACCAATGGATCAGAGCTGTTTCTCCTGTTCCCAAGTCACACTGAAACATGATTGCTACAGGACTTTCAAGACAACACAACTGTGCCCTGACAGTAATAGAGCAAAGCTGGAGGGCTATCTGCAGGTCCATGCTGTCCCACCTCCCCTCAGCCTCTCCTTATGCTAAAAGAAATGCAGTAGCTGGGCAAAAAGGTCCATACCCACAGTCATGTCCTAGAGCTGAGTGCCATGGACACTCTTCTCCCTGTGACTGTCATGTCAGCTTTCAACCCCATATCTAGTGTCTGAGACCTTCTCCTATTGCCAGAGAAACACCACAGCCACAAAACCTGTGTGTGCTGATCTTTAGGAAGGCTTCTGCTCATTTTGATCCCCAATCTCAGTGCTGGGTGCAGCCACTCACCTTTACCTACATTCCCTCTTTTTAAACAAGAGATCCACAGGGTCTTCTCTACTTCTCGTATTTCCATCACTTCTCCAGCAGCAACTGGGCAGTGACAGAGCTATGGCACAGCAGGGAAGCTCAAGTGGTTTTCACTTCATTCTCTTTAACAAAGTACTATCACCAAGGGCTATTCATTTGCTGAGAGCAGGGGTTAAGGCTCATCTCTAATTACACCTTGTCATGCCTCCTGTCTTAACAGCATAGATCTGCTTTCAAGGGGAGTGAGGTTCAACTGGTCAAATCTGAGTGTTTGAGCTGCATACAAGTTGGCTCAGCAAACCTTCAGTGCCCCACAAGGGACTCAACTTACTGAATTTAACTTTATGCAAGAGGTGTCAAGGTTCCTTCAGTCTATCTGGGTAATAGAAATGCTTTCACGTTTTCTGTAGCATGACAGTATGTACAGCTGTGCCAGTGCTTTCCCCTCCAGGTTTAGCTGATAAAGCAGCTTTTCCACACCAAGGGCTGTCTGTACACCCACAAATAGCTCTCCCCACCACGATATATAGGGCTTTCTCTGCTCCTTACACTCTCCCTTATTCCTGTCCTATGTTGATTTCCATTTTCCAGAGCAGGGAAAGTAGATTCATTAATACTTGCTCCATAATATATATTCCCACAAGATCGTCATTAAAAAAAATCAAATCAAGAAGCAGGACATGGGCTGCATATTACAGGACATTAACCATGATTCTCTTTGTCATAGAAGCTCCCTGCCACCCCCCTCAGCCCTCCCAAACTATTCTTCCTCTGCCAGCAACAGTACTGCCCAGGAGCCATCCCAGCTGTGCTGCTGTTTACCAGGGGAGCTCTGCAGTGGTTGTTGCGCAGCCCTGCAGCAGAGTCCTAGTTTTAATAAGCTACCAGTTACAGCTATTGTTGCAGGGAAATCAACAGTAAAGGTCTGGCATGACAAACCCAAGTCCTTGGGTCAGCAGCCATGACAAGTACAGACCTAGGCAAAGGACAGGGTCACCCCAGTGTCCACAAGGGCTGAAAAGATCCCTAGTCCTCAGCACTGCTAAAGTACCAACTGTTCCTGCTAACGGTGATTCGATACCTCCCCACAGACCCAGGGACAGAGTTCCATATCAGACAGGAAGAACAGGAACAATCTTTTCTCACTGACTCTTGAGATAGCTACTTTATTGCCTGCTGTCAGCTTTCCAGTGAAAAAGGACAGACTCCCCTACAGCTCCAGGATGAGCTCCCCACAGACACCCAAAGCCCTTCCAGAAAAACCATGACTGCAGTCTGTTTGTGGATGGGACATGAATGGTTTCTTCTGCCACCACCCCTGTCTCCCCACCCTTCTCTGTAGAAAAGATACAGCACCTGTTATGTCACTGACATCTAAGCTCCCTGCGTGGGTGCAGGGCTGTCTCCTGAGGTGGGGCTGATGCCAACAGGAAGGCTGCATCACTAGCACAACTGGAGCAGAGTGCCCTGTGCAGGCATCAATAAGGGCTGTTATCAGAGCTTGGCAGGAGGGTCATGTTATTGTCTCAAAACCTGTCACATTTGCCAGGCTCCTGGAGCTACCAGGGAAACGTTTGCATGGCATGACCCAAGGCTAACCAGACTTGCGAACAAAATAGTTCCTGGGATTCAGTCCACTGGGAATGTTTGGCCCCTGCAATAGATTATTGCTGATTTTTTTCAATTAAGTTTATCTTTGAATTTGGGCCTTATATTAGAAGGACTTAAGTTATATAAACAAACTAGGAATGTAGAATTTTAGTTTTCAACCAATCACTGCACTCCAGGAGCCAGGGCTTTAAAAAACAACAACAAAACGTAACAAAAAACCCAAAACAAACAAAAAACCATCAACCAAAACACAACAACAAACAAAAAAACCCAACATAAAATAACAAAAAAAATAGCAAGAATCACAGTCCAGTGCCAGAAGCCCCAAAGCTGAACTGCTCTGATTAAACACGGTACCACTAATAAAACCACCCGGTCTGTGGCAGCATCCAGTGCTCATTGTTGGTATTGCACTCTCCCACCCGACTCCTTCGCTCTGCAATTTGCTCACAACAGGAGGAGCATCATCTTGCCAGGCCTTGGAGACAATGCCACGGCCTGGACCACTCCAGAGGAATAGCAGGACCCGGACAGGCCACCATGACAACAGCAGTCAGCAAAGCACCCTCAGTAGCAGAAAGTCCTCCAAGACTCTTAGGGTAGAAGAAGCTTGCACCAACTCCAGCTGTTCCATGTCAAAGCTGCTCAGATAAAGGAGAGAGCCATTGCCTACCCTTGTGACACAGCATGAACAGATGGGAAGACCTCCACAGAGGCTGAGTCCAAGCTTCAAAAAGTGGAGCAAGTGTCACACCTGGAATCCCACCACTAATGGTAGATCTCAATATTTGCATCAAGCAACAGTGTAATTGGAAGCTCTCCCCAAATCTTAAAGGCACAAAGCCCAGGTTATCCCAGCTGGATTTCTCTGCCCCTAAACTTCTTCTCCCAGCATCTGCAGGAGAGGTGAGCAATGCCCTGGGGAAGACAGTAGTCTGAGTAATCTCAGGCCAAGGAAGTAATTGATTAGAGCTACTTTTCATCAATTATATCAAGGGAACATGCTAAGACTGCACCCTGCATGTAGATTCATTGAGAGGTGATGGGCCATACAGGAGGAACAAGTTCAGAGCACCCTGGGCCAACAGCGGTCTCAGGAGAGGGGGACAATAACTGTTGGGAGGGAGAGCTGACAAACAGAAGCCATTTACGGGGACAGCTCCCAGTGCCATGGAGCTCTATCAGTGTAATTTGTTGCAAGAACACCTGTTAGGCTCAGGAAAAATCAGCTAATACAGACACCCGGGATGAAAGGAGAATGCATGCTGCAGTCTGAGGAGGAACTTTTGAAGCTGAGAGGGTGAGTAAATGTGTCACCATTTGTGCACAGCTCTGCTGTGGGCACCTCTAGCTTTAAGCAAGCTTTTGAAAAGTAAAATCACCTCTGTAGCCAGCTCACACCTACAGAGCACCGGGACCACAAGAAGCCATGCTGCACATTTCAGCAGCGCCGTCTTGCTCCCAAAGGTTGATACACAATAGGCTTTAGGACCCCTCTCCGAAAGGAGCCTGTGCAGCAAGCCCAGAGCATCACCAGGGCCGGTGCCTCCCCCGCCGTGTGCCCGGCGGACACAAGAGGGAGCCCGAGGCCCGGGAACCGGCAGCCCCGCAGCGACCGCCGCCCGGGCCCTGCTCGGGGCGGAGGTGCCCTGGGCAGCCTGTCACCGCACTGGGACGAGGGAAGAGCGCAGGTCCCCTTCTGCAGCCCGTCTGTCCTACCTCCTTTTTAATGGGTCAGCATCATCAAGCAAAATTAAGCATCCCTTTGCCTGTTGTAACTGTGAATAAGGGTTAAGGGCTTGTCTAGAAGCAGAGGATGGCAGGAAGATGAGTTTCCAGGGCAGGGCTCAGGGAGCTGACGATTTTATCACAGGTGACTCCACAAAACTCATCCTCCCCAAGAAAGGCACGACATTGTTAAGAAGGCCAGAAGTGTCCCAGCCAGCCCTTTCCACAATACCAACATACCTGCTCACTCCTGGTTAATTGAACTGCTTCAGCTCAGAAAGGTAAGCATCCTATCACACAGCACCATCATTTTTCCATATCACCAGGAAACTCTTACACCACAGGCTGGCTATTAGGTCCATTCCTGCTACAAGCACTGAAGCTGTTCCTTGGGGCCAGCCTCATGGTGGTCTGGGCATCCCTCCAGGCCCAGCAGAAACTCAGTTTTGACCTTATCTTTCAAGTCCTGAGTGAGGTCCTACCAAACCTGCTCCTTCCAGAGACCCAAGAAGCTGACCGTATTGAAGATCTTGTCCCTCATTGCCCAATGGGTGTCAAAGCCAAAGAGGCATCTTGAAGAACCATTTCATCACTGGAGTTTTAAAACAAGCGACTCCCTATATGGCACCAACTTTTGTATAGCAATACATCTTATGCCTTCCCCCTTCTCACTTTATGCATTGTGGTAACCCTTACCTTCCACATACATTTTATAAGCCTTCCCCAGTATTTTTAGAGCAGCCTTAGGAGACACCAACACTGGCCACAATTACTGCAGCTACAGCTATGAGAAGCTCCTAAACTACACTGTTTCCTTCAGGAAAAAAAACCCAAACAAACAAAAAGCCAACAAGAAACCCACATGCATACCATACCACACAAACACACACACACACACACCCCCCCCCCCCCGCCCCACCTCCGGGGTTTGCCCGGTGGGCGAGGGCCGCACAACCTCTCCGCCCCGGC
>WUAM01000431.1:23572863-23605534 GCA_024336885.1 Actenoides hombroni
GAAACTCCCCCCACTAAAACTCTCACACCACAAAGCAAACCCCTCACCTTTTATTTTTAACTCTGGAATCAGGAGAAATTGCCAAACACTTCCCCTGGGCTCCTATTTAAGTCCTTCAACTCTGATGGGGGAAACTGTTGGCTGATTCTAACCATCTGGGACCCATTTCACCCCAGAGCAGCCTCAGCTGTTCTCTAACCCTTAAAGGACCTAATACACGCTGACACTGTCCTGCTGCTCCCTGCAACTGTTACCATATACATCTTCCCAGTCCCCTGCAATACTCGTACACTTCTTCCCACCTACTGCCCAAACAACCCTTTACATCGTCCCCATCACTCAGCCTTCCCTTCCATATTGAGTTTTGGGCTCCACCACAGTACAAGGAAGACATTGAAAAATGAGTAAGTTCAGTGAAGAGCCACCAAGAGAGTTGGGAGCTGGATCATCTGCTCTGTGATAAGAGGCAGGGTGAAGTGGGCTTGTTCAGTCTGGTGAGAAGGTGGCTTTAAGGGGTCATAAGACAGCCTGCAATTGAGGTTGCAAGCAGGTAACTAAGCAAAGAAAACCAGGCTTCTCATGGTGGTGCATGGCTTGGAGACGAGATGGTTGAAAGAAAAGAGATTGAAACTGGGTACAAGGAAAAATTTCTTGATGATGATGATAGTCAAACCCTGCAACAGGTAGCCCAGGGAGACTGTGCAAGCTCTACCCTTGGAAGTTTTCAGTGCTAGTCTAGAAAAAGCCCTGAGCAACCTGATAGACTTTAGAGCTGTCCCTGCCATGAGCAGGAGGTTGGATCAAAGTCTCTTCCAACCCGATCCAGCCTGCCTTCTCTTAGGGAAAAGAGTGTGAACCATAATGATAATCAAGTCCAAAATTTCCTCACCAGCCAGGCTGTGGGAAGCTTGCAGTCAGTACCACCACCCTATGATCATCCCATGGCAGTTAGAAAAGCCTTGTCAAACACTGTGAATGTCAGGGGAAAAAAAGTAGGACAGAGGATTTAAATGAGTTGTGACAGTGACACGTTGGGCAAGAAGGAGGAAGTGGTGGAGCACACAAGTTAAACAGGCCAAGAGCCTGGACACAGTAATGTATCAGCTGCATCACCAGCAGAGTGAAGCTGTGAGATGGGAACCCATCCTTCCCCTCTGCCATGTGCATAGCCTGGTCACAAGAGGATGCTCAGCTGTGAGCAATGGCTTCCTTGCAGTAAATGCAACCATGCACAAATTTAATTCTTCCAATATTTTAACTGCCAAGGGGGACTGAGTAAGATGCAGGGAGCACAGGGGCCTCATTCTGCTGCAAGGGGAAGGTCTGGCAGAGGTTGAGGTCCTGGGGCAGCTCCCACCCCAAACTCTGCCCATTCCTCCTAGGAAGGGAAAAAGCTGTGAAGATGCTCATGTTATCTAAAAGGAGAGAGAGTTCAAATGGATCATGACTTACATTTCAAAGCTGTTGTTAAGAAACCCAAACAAAACTAAACATGACTTAAAAGGTGGAGGAAGGAAATCAAAGTAAAACTAGTGTCTGAACATTTTGTTTCTGGTTTGGTATGTGTCTGGGAAAAACAGCCAGACACAGGTGGAGTTCAGGCTGGACAGTCTGTGGCCACTGCTTCACTCCTACCCTGTTCCTGGCACCCATCAGCCCAGCTGGGAAGGTGACCACAGCACTCTGAAAACATGAGTGAATGGAGCCAGCACCAACAAAGCATCACTGCTGTCGCGGTTAACCGGAGCAATGTGCCTGGCTGACCACGACAGAAGCCATTCACTGGCCTCTCTTGGCCTCTTCTGGGGAAGAAGTTCTGGCAAGCTTCCTCAACTGGGGGAAATTATTTCCTCAAAGGAGATGATTCCCATTCTCCACTTCCCTGGCACAAGTGGAGGAGGTGGTGGTTGGATCTGTAGAGGTACAGAGCTGTTTTTATTTGCTGTTTGCACTGAAAAAGCAAAATACAGGATGGTTATCAAATAGCAAACTTGCGGTTTCTGTTCTCTTGTGATCTGTCCTTGTTATCTCATCCTCCAGACTAAAAAGGATTAGATACAGGAACATGCTGTGAGATTTTTGGAGTCACTGAGGGCCATCTTATCTGTGCTTATAAATATCTAAAAGGTAGGTGTCAAGAGGATGGGGCCAGACTCTTTTCAGTGCTGCCTGAAAACAAGACAAGGGGCAACAGGCACAAACTAGAGCATGGGAAGTTCAACCTGAACAAGAAAAAAACCTGATTTCCCATGAGAGTGACAGAGCCCTGGAACAGGCTACTCAGAAAGGTTGTGGAGTCTCCTTCTCTGGAGAGATTCAAAACCCACCTGGACATGATCCTGGGCAACCTGCTCTAGGGACTGTGCTGGAGCAGGGGAGTTGGACTAGATGATCTCCAGAGGTCCCTTCCAACCCCTACCATTCTGTGTGATCTCAGGCGTAAAGTTGTCCCATAACCTCCTTTCTTATTAAAATGTTGCTTTCTGTCTTAAAAATTGAGTCTTTTTGCTCCTGCACTCTGAATATTGTGCTGGTACAAAAACCACGTAACATTTGTCATGGATTGCCACAGGATAACTCAGGTAGGAGAGGACATGCAGAGGCCAATCTGCTCCAAGCAGGAGGATTGATGAGGAGGGTAGTCCCACTTTCCCAACACGTCCTTCATGATCACTTGTCAGGAGGTGCTTCTTGCTCCCCTCAACCTTGCCCATGTTGCAGATGTCTTGCTGTTGAGTTTACTCATGTTAACATTTGAATTTGAAACCAAACAAGGGCACTTTCCCTGGCTGTGCAACCTGGGACACAGAGAGGGTTAGTCTGCTTCCAAGAAGAGGCAGCAGATTTTGCAACATTCAGTAGGCTGGGATGGGAAAAACACCAGGATCAAAGACAGCTGGTCTGAGAGAAGCTCCAAACCAGCCAACGCGGAATTTTGCCTGCGCGGTGCAACCGCTGGCTGTCTGCTGCCTGCACGCTGCCTATAAAGTTACCAAATGACAAAGGATTTGCCAGAATCGGCATCGCACACGTGAATTATCAGAAGAGAAGCCAGCATTAAGTCTGTTGAGTGCACTGCTAAGGCCTCTCTTTTCATGCATTGTGCCCCAGTTGAGTTCATAGAGTGGATTGTGGCATGATAGGGAAATGCTCAAGCTCTGTCCAAACAAGGTCCAGAGGTTTAGATGCTCAGCTTTTAGGTGCTTGCAAAATATGTTGACCCCTGAGGCTCATGATAAAATCTAAAGCTCCCTTTGAAAGTTAAGTGTCTAACAAGAAGGAGCTGGTGTCCCATTGATCTGCTGCCAATGTTTTAACAAGGGGATGCCACAAAGTATTTTCCTGTGTGAATTTTGCATAGTGAATGGGGAGAGACTATAGAATTAATCTTCTCATGTTTGCACAAAGAAGGATTTTCCATCCAGCATCAAGAATAGAGACAGGAGCAAGGTGAAAAACAAAGAATAAAGTCTATGTCCATTAAAAATAAATAAATACACATACTTGTGGCTAGAAAATCAAGGTCTGTGTATGATTCAGGGAGAGTTTATCCTATAGGTGGGAAGAGGAAGCCCACAGCTCTTCTCCTCCAGGGAATACTTTTTTTTAATTATTGACACTTTATACAATCTGGTGCTCTTCTAAATATAATTTTATTAGCATGAGAAGCCACTTGGCAGCAGGAAACTAATGCTAGTGAGTTCGCAGTTTTCAAGACAAAGCGTTCTCTTAGAAGGAAGAAGAAAGAGACCAATTTGGAAAGAAGAGCCTTGCAGCTTCTGCCTAAAACCAGCCTCCACCTGCCATCTTCTTGTTACAGGCTTAAATGGAGCAATATTCCCTAGCCTCAGCTTGTTTGTCTCTGGTTTCCAAAGGAGATGAGGCATATGCAGTCACGCTGTTCACCAGCTCTCCTGTCACCCTCCCACAATAACCTCCAAGAGAGGAAGGAACATGTCTACGGAGGCTGGGTAAAGAATAAAGGCACCCGCTGTCACCCACCCCCTGGGATAGGGAGAGTTGGGCAGGAGCCCACAGGAGGTTGTGCTGCTTGGTTGTCCAGAAAGCATGTGCCAATTTGTCAGGCAGGGCAGGACAGGAGAGCTATGGCTGCCGGGGACAGGAGGACACAGCCCGTGGGAGCTGTGGGAATCGCTGCTCCGGCACAGGGAGCGCCTTGCTTCCCAGGAGGAGGGTGATGTAATAGTGAAGCCACACATTAGACTCTAGCACGGCTGTATCAAAGCGCTTTTCTGGGTATTATGGAAAAAGGAATCCGGCCAAGGAGTCATGCTGAGTTTTATTTTATTGAGCAGAGACGGTGGAGATGAAGGCAAGCTGCTCCTGTGTCTGTGCACAGGCGTCTGCAGCCATTGCTGGTGGGGGCTCAGCTGCTGCTGCTCGGTGACTGAGGACTCAGCATTTCCCCAAGTGCTTCAATCTTATTTTTCCTCCACTTTTCCTGTAAAAGGAGCAAGTCAGATTTAGACAAAGCAGTGTATGGCAGACAGTGCAGTGTGGGACAAGGAGCTAATCTGTCCAAACAGGACCATTTGCCTGACTCATGTTAGCATGCCTCACAGGGAACACCAAGACATTTTCTCCTCTTCTCTGATTTCGCCCAGGATAAGGCAGCCTTGAGTGTGCCCCAAATGTTAAGGACTGCTAAGAAAAAAATGAAGTTTTGCAAGCACATTCCATCCAGGGTTGCTGGCTCCTATTGTATCTCCTAAAAAAGGTGACAGAGCCCAGGAAAAAGAAACTCAGGTTCTTCCTTTGAGATTTTGAGTCTTGTTCCACAAAGTCCATTCAGACTTTTCAGGAATAATTTGGCACGACTCAGCTCCCGCATTCCTCCAGACACTTCTCAGTATCCAGAAGTGTGGGCAGTGAGAGTTGCAGCCTGTGGCATATAGTGAGAAATGTGCATCAATTTAGTGTGTGCAGAAGGTATAGTCAGGATGCAGTTGCCTCCCGGGCCCCGTGCTGCCTCTCAGCATGGCAACCAGCAGCGTGAAAAGCCTAGAAATGAATTAAAATTAACTTGCATTCACACAGTTCCATTCCAAAGAGGAAATATTCCACCTGGCATGATTCAGGGGCTGGCCCACACAAGAGGATACCTGAGTGCAGGGCCTCCTCTCCATGAAAAACATCATTACATACATGGAAATGAAGCCAACTCTCTCTTATTTCAATGGCCCCTGATTTTACTTACAGCACTGCCTTGCAGAAGGCACACTTGTTTCCGTATGTGATGCCGTCCGTGCCACAGTGAGGGTTGGACTCCCTTGTGCAGAACACGCTTCTGTTTATAAACTCTCTGCAAATCTGCAAAGGGAATAAAAAAAAACCCTTTCAGGACTCCCATACCCTTTCTTTCACTTTCCAAATTGGATTCAAGGTGACTAATACAATGCTTTTTCTGACAAGAGGACTAAAGCAGCAGTGGTGACACTGCCTATTTACTGAAATAAAAAGCTCTGTTGGAATTGAGGAGAAGCAGTATTTCAGGAGAATTTTTTCCCTGTTTGGGGAAGGAAACTGTCTTCATCTCCCAAAGACAGTAGTGGATTAGCCTAGGCATGTAGGGGAAGACTCAGCACTGATGCTCTTTCAGGCTTTTGGCATCAACTCACTGCTGCATGGCTTCATGCATCTTGTGAAACAGTGCCCTCAGCTTGGAGCTTGCTGAGCTTTCTGCTCTCCCAGAGGAAGGAGAAGAAAACCATAGTCTATGGGGAATTAAAAATAGTGCCCAGGAAATGTAGAGGTATTTTGCCTCTGGACAGATCCCAGTGATGGACATTGTTAGTGGGGGTAAAACATTCTCAGTAGTACATTTGTTTAAATAGAAGATTGGATGACAGAGCAAAGTGGACCAAAGTGGTACTGTATACAAACACGACCCTGTGCAAGCACCCTAGACCTAATCATAGGAAGCATCATGGGAAACCAACAATCTATTTCCCTGGCCTACTTCCAAATATGGCCACATATAACATCCTCAGTACAATGGTGAACTCCCCAAAGATTTGGGACTTGGAAGGACCCACCTGCTCCCAGCAGACATTAAAAGGTGTTTACCACTCACCAACATCTTGATCACAAAAACAGTCCTCTAAAAAATGCAGATTCAGTAAGCAGAAAGAGCTGCACTAACCTCTTCAATGTCTTGACCTGCTACATCTGGAATTAAAAAATAAAATAAAATAATAAAACACCAGAGATTTTACATGTCAGCATTATTTTCTGATAGAGGCTGAACTAAAGTCACAAACCCTTTGTGCAAACCGCAGTGGAACATACACCAGGTTTTTCCTACTCTGTCATACTGCTCGGCGGAGGAGGGGGCAGGAAATACATTATCTGAATTGCTTTTCAGTATTTTGCTTTTTGAAAAATGTTACTAAAATACCATGTAATCAGTCACTCAGCTGCTAACTGCACCTCAGACACACAACCCAATCTCCTGGAAAGCAGCCACTCCCGGGGAAGCGAGCTGCCATATCGGATCTGGAGCCGCTCTCAACAGAGATTTTAAAGCTATATTGACTTTTAAGGCTTTTAGGCTCCTGCACCTCTGAACAATGGCTGGTGCTCCTAACAGGAGCGTACCATGGAGAAGGAGGATGGGACCCTGTGGTCAGCTGTACAGACATCCTCAGCACAATACAGCCCAGAGACTCTTCCAGAACAAGTTCATCCTGGGCAAGATACAAAGAGACGTCACGGGATGATGCAGAGCAGAACAGGCAGTGCCGGTCAGTAAGAGTGTAAAAATACCCACTGTAACCACAGGCTCTGGGCTTGAAGCTAATCAGTCCATCCTCTTTATGTTTCTTCAGTGCAAAAACTGCAGTCAGGTGCTTAGGGTGAGTCAGAGCTGTGGGACAGGCCAACCCTGCAATGTCTCTATGGAGGAGCCTGACACTGAGGGTGGTTTAAAAGCAGATTTTCAGCATCTGGGTCACAACACTGTGGGACAAATACCCAGCATCTCACATGGCAGTTTGGCAGCAGAGATTTAGATGCAAGGTTGTACTTATTGGGGTCACTGCCTTGTGACCTTGTCCTACACTCAGGCCCCGGCACACTGGGAGTCCCACCCAATCCTCAGTCAGTTAGACTATCATCCATCAATCCAACCTATTTCTTGTGCCAATTATATTGCTCTTTGGTGTTTTATCCCTGGCACTGGTGCATTTCTCACATCCTCAGGTTAAGCTAGGCTGCCTTATTTGTAAAGTCACTGTTATGGCTATCTGCATGTTATTTACAAAATAGCTCATTAGATAGTTTTTATAAATATTACATGCGGCTACAGAAGACTCTGTGATGATGTCTCTTGACATCAGTTTATTTTATAGGCGATCACAGAGTTTGCTGCTATTCTGCCTGGCCTTGGAAGGAAGCTTCAGAACTCTGACAGAACCGAGTCCCAATTAAGACTCAATTAGAGACAGATGAATATTTCATAATGAATAATGTGTACAAAGTAATTCACCTCTTTTCTCCATGCACTGCTTGCAATTTTCTCAAGTGAATTCTTTATTCAAATTATTCACAGAAAACAAGTATAAATAATTCTTGTTCTGCACATTCTTCAAAAACTGTTGCCACAAACCTTGCAGAGCTGAGTCAGTTGGACGCAAGCAATTGATAATATTGATGTGACCTATATGTTCAAAATCATCACTCAGTTTCCCCAGATCATCAGAGAGATGTGTAAATCTCCAGATAAATAAATGCTGAATCCTTTTAATTTGCCCTCTTTGTTCTGACTCCTTGAGGACATTTGAATTTAATTTTCAAGCTTTCCTCTGCAACATAAACGAAAGCTGAAACTTTCATCTAATTACTTTTCCACATCTCCAAGGAAAACACCAATACCAAGATGCTTAGGATCAAAACAAGAGCTGATGACCCTGAGGTGAATGAGTTTCTTCTCTAACTGGTTCAGCAAAACTCTCCAGTGAACATTTGTACCAAAAATTCATAATTACGTTCTGCTTTGGTACATTTGCTGCAAGAGCTGCTTAGAATTTGCTTGCTCTGTCTCCCAGTGACACCTCCACTGCGTTATTCACTGCAGAGGCACATGAGGAGTGGAAATATGTCATACAAGTGAGCAAGTCCTGTAGATATTTCCTACTTGCTCGGCTTTATCTTCAAGCCTGTTATCTGGTGATCAAGGATCTCTAAAGTTTGCTGTTGTCAGGGAAGTTTTTGGGAATTTTTTTTCCTAGGCTAGGGAAAAGATCACTTACCCGAGAAGAAAGAGAGCAGCAGCAGGCTGAGAAGCACTAAGGCACCTGTTGCCTTCATGCTGCAGGTAGCTCTTTAGTCCAAGCGAAGCGCTCTGTGCAGGAGGTGTTGTCTCAGCACCGGAGCCCACAGTGCGCACACAGACCTGCCTTTCTGTGTATTTATGTGTCCATCCGTAGCTGTCCTCATTCCCCACCTTAATTGTGAGAACTTCTCCACTTCGTTTCTAAAGCCATTATTGGTCCTGACCACATTTATAGTGCTTTAGGAATGCTGCCCTGTCCACATCAAACCTAGAAAGGGCTAATTATATGAGTGATAGACGGGCTTGTAATATCTTCTTTTTTTTTTCTTCTAAATAGTCACAAGATTCTCACAAGGGTGAATTTTCAAAGCAGTGATTCATCAGGGAAGCTGGTAATTTTCATTCTCTGGGTCCTCGCTGGATGCCGGCTCCAAGGCTTTGAGTGTGGCGTGATGACACTCACTAGACGTTACGAAATAAATCACAGCATGAGAATGTGTTGTCTGTGAAACCAATTATACGTTGTTCCCTGGCTATTTTTGAGGACGGTTCTAAATTTGTTGGGTTGGGGTGGAGAAGCGCTCCAATGTGACATGCTCTCATAGCTGTGTGCACAGTCCCAGATAGGACTGCTGACTCTCGTCCCTGAACTATTTAAACTCTAGCTGTCAATGTTTTCCAGCTTTTTGCACTCACAAACATGTGTTAGGACTCCGCTCCCACGGCAAGTTGCGATGAAGGGAATTTGATGGGGAATTGGGAGACCTGAGCTCTATTTCCAGCTAGATCTGTGCAAGGATTTGTGTTCAGCTGCACCATTTGCAAAATATCAGTTCAGATAAGAATAAGCTTAAAATTTTAGTATGCTTTCCTAAGGAGACAAGCCTTAGGAGAACAATGTCTACAGATATATCTGTTTATTAGTTCCCCTAGTAAATTTTGAATCTGCAGCAATTTCCAACCAGTTGTGGCATAGGAGTGAAAAAAAAATTAAAAATATTAAATACAATTTAATACATCTTCCTAGCAACAGAGGAAAGATGCTACCAACATCCTCAGCCAGCAGAGAGTTTTTGCAGAAGAGCAATGTTATGAATGCCCTACATCTGAGAAGCATTGGAGTTTGCAGCTTGCTAGACATCTTAAAATCCACACAGCAGAGAAATCGTGACTGACAGGTGATTTCTCAGATGTCTGTTGAGGGTGAGCTCACGACACAGCCTCTCATATAATTTAGTTATCAAGTCAGTCAGCTGCAGCGCCGTTCAAAACCACGCTCAGTTCTGCCACTCGCAGCACTACTTGTTTGCCTTTTCTAGTTTCATACGTCACTGCTCATGACCACAGCCTTAATGCCTCAGTCCTTTATCTATCCAAACGTGCTGGTTGCTGCAGCATAACTGACTGGCTAAGGCCTTAGCAAATGTACCACAGAGACCAATCCCTTCCGGGCTGAGGAGAGGAAGAGACTGAATTACCAACCAGGTGATTATTGTTATTACCCCTTTCCACTTCTTTATAACATGTGAAACAGGCTACTTACTGGTGTAGGTGAGAAAATTCTTCTGTCTTCTTTGAAAACCAGGGACACAAGAAAGGCACCTGGACCTTGCTTCACAGTCCAAGGGCTGTAGTTGGGCAGAGTTTTACTTGTGTCAAGCTGAGAACCTATCTGTGCTGCACCAATGTTTAGCCTTATGTGATACAAACCTTTCCATCTTCTAAACAGTTACTGCTTAGAGGCTCATAAGGCATCTAGGATACAGCCACATACCCAGTACTTGGCATTTGCCCTCCTTATAGGTGAGAAGCTCTTTGGGTTTTTCTAAAGCTTTCTGAGCTCCTCAGCAAGTATCTAGCTTCCTCAGGCAGAAACTACCATTGCAGAGGAAACTCACTATAAGAGCCTGCTGAAGACAATTTCCTGCTGTGGCTAAAACTCTGTGGCCACCCTATAAACCTCCTGACTATGAAGAAATTATAGCAGAGCAGTGTCCTATGCTGACAGGTCTCTGTTCACATCCACCAGCTATTTAGGCTGTTCCTTCACTGTCTATCTCACACACACAAGCATGTAAGCAGTGAGGACTCTCATGACTCCAGCCTGTCTTAGGGCAGGCAAAAAGGCATGATGTGATTTATATTGCCTGTACTAACAGGAAAAAAAAGCAACCTGAAAATAAGAAGTTCCATCCCGTTTCCTAGGACAGCACTGTTCTGTACTAGTACGAGATGAAGGACTAGCCTCTTATTTTCTGGTGGGAAACACCTACAAAATTCCTGGTTAAGAAATTATTTACAAGACTCAAACAAAATGCTTGAAAGTCACAGATTTTGTCCTCAATATCAGACTTAGCAACAGATATTCTTGCTACATAATGAGAGAATGACAAGTGGAAAAAGGAAGAGGAAGAGATTGTGAGCTATGGCACTTAGGACTTTTTGCCTGGGCTGTTTGCATATTAACTCCTTGACTCACCCCAAAAGATGGCACATCATCATGAACATTCATATATCTCATCACTCCTCCAGTGCACTCTTTAAGCTCCCACAAAGATGGTATCTCCATAACTTTTTTTCCCAAGATAGAAAGCATCTTGGAGCTACCAGCACATCTTCTGGCCCTTCGTTCCTAGAGTTAGAAAATCCAAGACCTTTTCCTGCAGGCTCCCCTGTCCTACTTCTGCCTCAAATACCACAAATACAATTTTTAAGATCTCTTCTCCAAGAAGCTGAAAGCACAAGCCCAGTCTAATTTCTTCTGGAGTTCTCATTAGGCTCATTACAGCCTTGCCCAGCTTGCTGCAATTTTCTGCTGATCAACACAATCTCGATGGACACACCCTTTAAGGAAGGAACAGTTCCTAATTTTCTTCCCTATGAGATAGCCTCCTCCCTTTGCCATAAGCCTTCTTTGTATAACCTGCTGCCAGACCTGCCCCTTGCCCAGGTGTGGCCAAGTAGGCCTGACCATGGCCACTTTCTCTTTAACACTTCCCCAGGGCCATTCCCCCCATGCCAGGGTCCCTAAAAGGACTAATACCTCCAAGACTCAGTGCTGTCACAAAGAAAAATCCATTTGCCTTCTGTAAGACACTGAAATTAGGAAAGTGCCAGTATTTTATAGCAGCTTGGTTTCTCTTCTAAGGGTTTGGTATGGAGTCACATACTCTCGTGAGGGTTTAGGCTGGTGTGTGACGGGCGTTAGCTTTGCTCTTTATTGTGGTTTATTTCACAACTTCTCCTGCCTGACAGATAAGTACCTAAAAGCCTGAAGACCATTACCCCTGCACTGAAAAAAAACCAAAACAGAAAACAGTCCATGGCAAAGAGAGTGGCTGCATTTATTTTATTGATCAATCAAAGCAGAGACCAATGCTCAACAGTCAGGGGAGAAGGGAAGAGCATGTTTGATTGCAGGATTGGTAAGGGAAAAATCAGGGCGAATGGTACAGCCCCAGCACTCAGCAGTGGCCACGGTGTTTGAGCCGCAGAGTTCCCCGGCTCCTCCTGAAAAGAGAGGGGGAGACCAAAATTACAGACATAGATCTCAATTTTATAGCCTAATTTTACCCAAATAAGCCAATACACTTGTGTTCTCCAAGTTATAAAGCAATTCACTTAATGTTTCACCTCTTTCCTGATTCCCCAGGAATGTTACAGATTTCTCAAGTGAGAGATTTGGGACAAACCCCATAATTCTGGGCACCTCCTACAGTCACAGTTTAAATCATTCTGTCAGGAGGGAGTCAGCAGCTCTATGAGCCTGCAAACGGGGATCTGGATTTAATTGCAAAGGAAGGAGAAGACTCACTCAGGCTTAAGATCTGTGGTGCCTGGGGGAGTGACATAGGAATGAGTACCAGGAGAGGACCGTAGAGCAGCGATGGATTTACCGAGGGGCTAATGGGAGCTCTGGGCCCTCCACAACAGCTGCTACCACTGTGTGTGTGCCCTTGCTCCTCTGGTTTCACGGCTACACAGTGAGCTCCATACTTACGAAAATGCACTGCAGAACTGGCACTTGTTTCCATAAGTTCTGCCATCGGAGCCGCAAAGAGGGTTGTATTCAGAGGTGCAGACGCGATTGTTACCCGTGTATTCGCTGCAGTCGATCTTCTAATAATGGAGAAACAACACGTTTCAAAGCTTTTGTTTATTTTCCTACATGAATGCTTTATGTTTATTTAATGTTTATGTTATGGCAAGGCATAAAAGCGCTTCTCAGGTGCAGGGCTCTTTTGTTCTAGCAAGTCTGCGAACTCAGCCTGAACTGGGGAGAAAGCAAGGGCAAAAACATCTAATACTACTATAAATAGTGAAATGACCATGCTGATATTTCCAGGCTGGCTCTCCCACTGGCTGCTTCGGTTTAGCAGAGGCAAGCATACAGAAAGTCACAAGCCACACTGCAGAAAGTAGTCCCACGTGATGAATCACCGCTACTAATAGTGCTGGTCGTATATGGCCCTCCTGCTCTTCTGCAGAAGGGATGAGGCAGAGTCTCTTGCTCAGCCTCTTTCCCAGTAAGTGAAGGAAACAACAGTCGCTCACTGCTGTTTCTCAGGTCAGAGTGGGGACTGCATACCTGAGTTAGAGATTTGGTTCAATACCCTTTGACCCTGGCATATTTTAACTCAAATCCTATTTGCAGGCCAAACACACCGGGACAGTGCAGGTGTTTCTATTATTTAGTTATGATTTGGTGATTTTTGTGTTGTAAATATGGTGTAACAGCAATTAAGAGTGCAGATATCTACACCTTAAATTTACCTCTGTCTCTGAGGGAAGCTCAGAGCATGGTCCATGATAGCGCACGTTCAAGTCAAGACCGTTCCTTTGGGAAGAAAGCAAGTTGAGAATGAATGAGCACAGCACAGATGCTTCACAAGTCAAACTACCTCGTTACACTCCAAATACCAACTTGAGCATCTACAGATCCAGGAACCCCTCCCATGACCAAGCCCCGTCACTTACGCCACAGCATTACAGAAGTTGCACTTGTTTGAGTAGGTAACCCCATCGGTGCCACAGATGGGCATGTACTCCATGGTGCAGGGGACCCCCTGACCACTGCTTGACTTAAAGTGGCCGGTACAGTCGATCTGAAACAGTCACAGAATAAAGTTTTAATCTCTGCATCCCTTTGCATCTGTCCTTTGTAATGGAACATGGTGCAAGAGACATCTTCCCCTCTCCCCAGAGCTGCAAGGGAAGAGGAGCTTCCAGCCCCAGCATGGTGGAGTTGAAGGAGCGCACACAGTTGAAATCCTGCACGTGGGCAGGGCATGATCTTGGTTTTTCTGGGGATGGGCTTCATCTCTATTGTCTTCGGGATTTTCACCATGAACACCACCGTGAAGGATCTTTGCCTAAAATGCCTTATGCGGCAGCAACTTCTGACACAAAATGTCAATGCCACTAGAAAATGGAGTTTACACTCATCTCAGTGTTTTTGCAGTTACTCTGAGTGCAAGAAATGGAAGTTGCTGTATTATGTTAAATTGCACAGCCAGAGTGTTTCTTTACTTTCTGTCTCTAAACTAAAAATAGAGATACTTCTCCACCTCAAGGCAGCTCCATATGATAGTAAACAAACTTTATGATAAATGATAGAATCATTTTTTTATGTTACAAAATTTTCATTTGGTCAAAACCCAAACTTCCTTTGGGAATTTCTTAGCTTCAACAAGCCTTTACGTCTAAGTCTAAAGAGAAGTGTTTCAATAACACCGAAGAATTATTGAAATAAAAAGTTTCCATTCTTAAGTCTGGTGTTATACACAAGATAACATTTTAAAACTCACTGATTTTAACTGTTTGAACAAAATTTTAAAACAATTCTTCCAAATCTCAAATTCTTCATTTTCATTCAATTTTGGACAGTTTGAAATTTTGTGGTTTCAATAGAGAATTAATCTGAGACAAGGCTTCTGTCTAGCTCTTTGCCTTCTTTTCACCCACCACTGCTCAGCGCAGCAGCAGAAGGAACCAATCTCAGGCCATACCTTAACACATCTTCCATCATGCTTCTTGTCAATGTTTCGGTTACGGCTAGAGGGAGGGAGAGAGAGAGAGAGAAGGGTAGGAAGTATTCATCTGTTCATACCATGTAGTCAGCTCACTCATTAAGTCTCTCTACTTGTAAAGCCCTGATAATTAATCAGATTCAGGAGCTTGGACATGGAAGATCGTGGACATTAGGGAAGACAGAAACTTCTGAAAAATTGAATCCACCCCACAATTAGTCACAACCCCAGAGAAATTTGTCTGCTGCTGGATCTGTCATTGTAAGTAATCAGGAGACCTTATACTCACAATAATTCTTTGCAGAGGGTGCACTCGTTGGGGTAGGTCACTCCATCAGTCCCACAGACAGGTTCATAGTTGCGGGGACAGGCAACAAGCATTCCTCCACTCAATGGATATTTGGTGCAGGCGGCCTGTTAAAGAGGATTTGTCATTTCTCCAAGTGAAGAGAAGAGTGTACTTGTGTTAATCATGTTTTAACTGAGTTGGGAGACTGCTGTTTGTCATTTTTTCTCTATCGTTCCTCCATGGTGAAGAAGAGCATGAACAAAATATACCATGTTTCTTATAGCATACAAAGGCACCTTCCTGCTATTAAGACTTTCAGTACTTTTGGCAAGAATTACAGGTAAAAGTGGTCATTCCTTGGGGAATCAAGACAGGGAGGATATTTAGGCAGTTATTCAATAGTTGTATAGATTTTCTGCTGGCACTCGGTGCTGTGCTGACTCTCACTCTACATTATTTATTGCTGTCTTTTTTATCATCAACATGGTAAGTTATCTTTCTCTGACAAAGATATTTTATTATTTTGGGAGAAAGAAGCAGTATAATACTTAGGGGTACCTTTACTTCTTCCTTTCTCACTCACTATCCTTTTTTTCTCCCTCAAACCTTCCCTGGGGTACAGAGTATGAATTATTCATCTAAACTTAGAAATCAAGACTAAATGACAAAGAAGATCTACTACTCACCCATCGAGCAGTAACAGTATCTACAATAAAAACAGAGATTATAAAACATAAAAATCTTACAATGTCCTTGACTAAAATTCCTTTGGAATCATTAATTTCCCAACAGAGTAACCAAATACACTTTCTCATTACTGAGAAGCAATTGCTTTTCCAAATTTTTTATTTACTCCAAGTAAGCAAGAAGGTATATACTTAAAAAGTCAATTACTTGTGAAACCAGAAATTTTGACTCACTAAAGAAGAAACAAGACATAAACTTTTCTCCTTTTGCAGCACTATTATCCACACTAAGGCTAATAAGCTTAAATCAGACAAATATATCCTACCTATTTATCGTATTTATCTACACAAGGATAAAGTTCATTAAAAGAGAGCCCACATATTACTAAATCACCATGTTGCAAAAAGGCTGAACTTTCCTTTAATATATATAGTAATATACATATAGGCAAAGGTTCAGGAGGACTGGAGATACTAGCATAGACTGTAACAAAAAAACCCAACTTACCAGAAAGGCAGCTGAGAAGCACCAGCCCCAGAAGGGCAATGCTCCCTGTTGTCTTCATAGCAGAGATGGTTGTACAGTCGGTTGCTTGTAAATCTGTTGCTGCTGAGTTCAGTCGATGGTTCTCAGACGTCTCTCTCCGCATTATATATATACATTTCCCCGACCTTGTGAAGTCATCACAGAAAGTAATTATTTGCTCTGTAAACTAGGAAAATTGTATTGATTATTGAGCTGAGCTCTAAAGAATACTTGTTTGTTAGAGAGAAGGCCTGAAGAATTAAACAAAAATGTGAGCTACACCCAGCTTGTTAACAATGAGTGATTTGTACTTTCCAAACAAGAGCACTGTCTCAATAGTAGATGTTGTGAAATTACGTATGGAAGTTGGTAAAGCAAAAAAAGTCTATTTGTTGGAAGTGTTTGGACTTGTGCACACCATATTCCACATACTAGAAAGTATTTGAGCTCCGGGAGATTTGCATGGTACACTAAAGCCGGGGAGACAGAAACATGGGACACTTTAAGCTTTTACAGACATAAAAATCTCAGGTTTGGCAGATATCAGTGTACTTTAAAGATGCTGAGAACTCAATTAATCTGTCCATACTCTTTCCTGTAGTTTTCTGGTACAGTGGATTTCTCACCAACAGGAAGGAAATCATAATCACAACAGGAAAACGGTACTTAAAATGTCAAAAGTTTATAAGACATTCCTATGTAGGAGCATGTGCTGTTAATTTGTTGGCAATGGGCATGAGCCTGATTAAGAAATGTTGAGAATAAGTAGCCTTAAATCTGGACTGGCATAACGTTTCCTCTTAATAGCAAGTGAGTGGTATTCTGTGCAGGTGAAACAGACTTCTTTATAGCAAAGGCATTAAAGAAAAATTTGCAGCAGCTGCAAACAGAATGTGAGTCCTTAGGCTTCCCCCTCTATCATAGGGCATTAAATTTAGAGTGTCAGCTGAAAGTCCTATTTTAGGGAAGATAAATGAAGAATGTGCTGGGTTCTGTTAAGCAGTTCAACTCTACTGCAAGTGTATGGAAAAACAAATAAGGAATATTGCATAAAATAATACATTTTTGATATAAGGTAGTCAGTGAAAGAAGTGAGGGATGGAACATGTTTGTGCTTTAGAAAAGCTTGATTCATACATGTGGCTTAAAGGCAGCCTGAGTTTTAAATAGAAAATCCAAATTGTTTTTGTTGTTATCCTGGGAGATGTTCAAGTCTTTACATGGACAGATAAATCACAAAAATGTAGCAGAAAGTGTAAGGGAACTGTAGTCACAGAAAAGAGCATGCAGGATTTGGCCTGTTCATATCAATGAATTCATTTTCCTGAAAAATAAATGAGTAATGTTATTTGGATCTCATTCACAAATATCAGAAGCTGAAGGGTTCCTTTGAAAGCTGTTTTAGTTGTATTCTTAGCACTCTGAGTGACGTGGCTTTCAAATTCCTTGAACTGATTGTGAGCATATATGGAAGGGAAGCAGTTATCACGGGAGCATTAATATTGATTATTCTCCAGGGCCAAGAATGCCAAAGCCTGAAAACAAGGCTTTAGAACTTGCACCAACTGCTGGTGAAGACGGCACTTGCTGGCTCTGCAGTGGTTAGTGAGGCTACAGGAATGCAGTCAGTCTCCTCTTCAGCCCTGTGACCCAACGTTCTCCATACCCAGCTCCAGATCTGAGATCCCCAGTTGCTAGAAACTGTGTTGCTTCTCTGGTTGTCTCTACTGTCAGAATGAAATCATGCTGGTGGGCCAGGAGCTGTTGGGAACAGCAGGATATCTGCTAGGGAACGGCATCATTCTCATGTTTGGCCAACACCTACCATTTGATTAACTAGATCCTCTGGGAAGATCCCCCTCTGATCCGCATGTTGCTTCCGAGTGTCTGGGTAGCCAGCCAGCATTACTCCAAAAGCAGCTCTTTTCCTCCCTGCTGCTTCACAGGGCAGCAGGGAGGAAAACAGAAGCAAGGAAAGAGTCCTGCTCCAGGGTCTTCTATGAGAAAGGATGAAAGACAATTGGTAGCAGGCAGGGCAGGGCAGCAAGAGCTGTTGGGCTAGGTGTGACGTGGGATTGCACAAGATGCTCCCTTAGCAAGAAACAGAGGGAATGGGACCGAATTAATTGGAGGGCAGCAGATGGGTTGAAAACAGGCATTAGAAGCAGTCAAAAACAGCCATCTCCATGCATATGGAAGAGGGAGATTTGGGAAGTGTACACGTTGCAAATGGGAAGGGCAAAATGAACTCACCTGCCAAACTCCCCTGTGATGTTCAAGAGTATCATGATGGCAGGCTCAGTAAAGTATAGGATTGGGCATAGGATTATTTTAAAGTTTCTACAGATATAAGATCCACACAAAAGTTTAAATAGAGCACTTCCTGATATTTCAAGTTCCTAGAGGGCAAACATTCAAGACATTTACAGGCACATGAATGGGATAAATGTTGGTAGTCATATGATGTGATATTATTAAGGTAAATTTCCAATAACTCTGGAAATTCCACCCAGTGTCTAATTCACCATTTCTTCCCATAGCAGGGGCATTTTACTGGAAATATTTTCCTTTGTTATGGAAACCCCCTATCTCAAGCAAGTCCGTAATCTACAACGACCTAAACCATTCTTCATCTATGTTCCCTGCTTTAGTTTAAAACTTGTCACAGGGTTCATTTGGCTACAATGAGAAATGATGCTTTTAATTTTTTAAATTTTTTTAAAATAAAAAGTGGATGCGTGCATGCCAGAGTGTGAGCTGTTACTCCAACAGCAGTATCATTGTCCTCACTCCCATAGCCTGCTCTCACACACCACAGCATAGTCAAGAATAAAGTGGTACTGTGCTCCAGTCTATGCTGCTGCAGAGACAAATGCAAAGTGCATTTCTTAGCCGTTGACCAGTCTGTGGTCACACTGCAAGAGCTCCCCAAACCAGGCTGTTGTTCCCAGACCTCTGCACATGGGGGCAGGACTGGATCTTTTACGAGAACCTGAATTCAATTTACTGCAAGCAAAGCCCCGGCTCTAAGCTGTACTCATCTAATATTTCTCCTTGTAGTTCAGCTATCTGATTGCTGTCTGCATATCTCCAGCCTTTTAAGCATAGATGATATCACAGGCAAGGGTGCCTGGAATAATTTGACTGTCTGGGAGCTGCATACTAACAGCAAAAGCCTGAGGATCCATCCCTTGCACATCCCAATCCCTCAGTGAATCTTGGCTCTGCCTCGCTGCAATAGCTCTGACACAGCCAGCCCCCCAAAACGACATCTCCAAGTAATTTTCTTTTTAAACATTTTTTTTTTTTCCTCCACATCAAGAAAGAATGTAGTAACAAACCATTTATCCTGAATGAAGCCTCAGAGAGAAAGTGCATTAACAGAAAGGTCTAGACTGGCCTGAGGTACATTTTGGCCAGCAACAAGTAGAACAATACACTAAAACAGAAGCATTGATATAAAATACAGCAGAACAAAATAAATACATACAATGTGTTAATCAGGTTGTGGGGTAATTGAATGGCACTTCCTAAATTCACAAACATCAGATAATGACATAAAGTGCCAAGGTACTGCTTAAAGAATTGTACCATAAAATACCTCAGCAAGCAGACAATGTTTCCTCCCTTGAATTTCCTGGAGGGAGAGTTAAATTAGTAATGGTGAGAGGCTTTTGTGTTGTTGTGGCAGGATTTTATTGAGCAGTAACAAAAAAATTATTTCCAATGAGGTGCCCATAAAAAAGAACTATCTTCCTCTCCATCCTAAGGAGCTGCCCCCATGGAGCAGGGGACCCGAGGTGCTGCTGGGTCCTGCTCTGCCCTTGGTCACTCTACTGAATAAAGATTCTGCATCGGGGTGGAGGATTTCTTCCCATCCATATCTACTCACAGTTTCCCCTCAGTTGCCTAGGGAATTTTCCTAAATCCTTGTGGATTTAGTGGACACAGCCTCTGGAAGATGCCGTCTGAGGACCACTGGGATTTTGAGTGTGACTGGGAGCTCCACTTGTCTCCAAGACATGATGGTTCCTGGAGGCCATCTTCATCCTCTCTGGTGCTCCCCAGGAAAGAAAATGAGTGCTGGATCTGGTGTTCTCTTATCACCAGCTCCCCTACTTAGTGGACAAAGACAAAAAGGAGCATGAAGCCCCTGAGCCTCTAACCCCCAGCACTACCTCCCAGACCCTCAACTCATTTTGGTCCTAGGAAGTTGCACCTGACACTGAAATGCCTTCCCCCACCCAGACCTCCCTCTCACAGGAAGGACATTCCAGCTCCAGGAAGGGAATTGGCACTAAGTGGTTGCAGAGAGTCATGTCTTTGGGAAATAAATTGTCTCCCTTCAGAGAGCTGTTCTCTCCAGTCTCTGACAAGTGACACATAGTCACTTAAGATCATTAACTATTTGACTGTGAGACTACTGCCTGTACAGCATACCACAGTGCCAGCACTCTGTTGTTAATGAATAATAAATTAACGCTGTGACTCTGAGCCCTTTCTTTCATCAGTTGGGATTTCCAGAGGCTGGAGAATCTCAAAGGATCCTCTACATGTGACAGTTGACGTAATTACCTACAAGCAGCAGCTAAGTGGTGGGTGAGGTGAAGAAATGGCTGTGGTAGTGACTGCTAGAAGTTCTCCAAACACTAAGTCTTTTAGGACTGACTGCCCACTGGTTTTCTACAATATCCTGCAGTGGTGAACATTGCAAACATGAACATGGGCAGCCAGTATCTGCCTGCCCAGAGAAAACATCCTGTCTGTTGCTTTGGGAAGCAGAGTGGATTGCAAAAGGACTTCTCTCAGCTAAAGGTGGGTTTCCAATCCTGCTTGCAAGGGGAAGAGATGCAGCTGGGAACTGCCCTTCTTCACCACTTGTCTTGTGGGCATAAGAAATCGGGGCTAACCCTGGAAACTGAAACAGGGATGAGCAGCTCCCTGTGCCAGTAGGACCCTCTGCGCCTCCATAGGCTTTGCAGAGCAGTCACAAAACACCCCCAGGTGCAACATTCTTGGGACTGTCTCTAATCATGTGTATGTTCGGGTTTGCTTGGGTTCTTCACGTGCTGCCAAAGTCTTCCATACAGCAATGCAAGCATGAGGCAACAGGTATTTGATGGCAGCATTAGGGAGGCAGAGTGTTCTTCTCAGCCAAGCACAGGGTCTGTCCAAGATGCCCTCAGCAGAATGAATCGATTGGAGCATTGCACCAAGATAGATCTCCAGCCCCGGTTTTCTTTTGGAAAGCTAGATGAAGGCAGACGACCTCAAGATCTACTCATTGCCTTTGCAGTTGGGGTTGATTTCTTTGTAGATCAGAGCAATGTGTTCCCTCTCCCTGTAATTTGCTTGTTTATACCTGCACCCCAGGATTGTTGCAGTGATGTAATCATGCAACATCTTATGTAAAACCAGAATGAGACATATTATTAATGCAAGACATAAATGCTGATTTATTTCTTTTTTTATTATTATTATTATTATTAAGCAGAGGTTTCAAGACTCATCAGGAGCTTTCAAGGTTCAGGACAAGGCGTTAAGGGAGTATCTGCGACAGGGAACATCAGCAGGGAGGATTCATCTTCCTGAGCTGAAGCCTGTTGGGAAGTTAACACATTCCAAGATAGTTCAAGCGAAGAGTTCAATGGCTTTTCCTGCAGAGAAAGAAATCTGCACCTCAGAGACAGAACATCTGGGCCTTTACTGCTTGTCTCTCCCTCTGGTGAAGAATATCTCATAGAGGAACTTAACCAAAACAGAAAACTTCTGAACACTATTTCAGCTATTTCCTTTTATTACTAACATTCAAAGCCAAGATAAAGACTTAATTTAAAGGAAGAACAAATAGTCTGTAGGAAATAGACTTTGTTTGCCAGAGGAAAGCTCTTCAACAATTACTTAACAGGAAAATGAAGAACTCTACTAACCTGAAAGAAAATAATTCCTGGCAAATTATCCCAATAAAAAACTGACCCGTGTTAGTAAGAGAACAGGCAAACACAAAATAAAATAACATCTCTCCAATCAGTTTCCAAGACTTGATTCATTAGTTTAAGCTAATTTAGTTAGTGAAGAGATTTATTTTCATACCTACAGGAATGCATTACAGAATAAGCATTTATTGGAATACGTTATGCCATTGGACCCGCAGTGTGGGATGTATTCCATCGTACAGGCAACACTGGGTACCAGGTAGTTACTGCAGTAGTCCTGTAGGTAGATGCAATGTATGTTCACAAAAAAGCTCTCAACAACAGATACATAAGTGACATCAGTAGACCCCACCCACACCCTAAACCTCACCCACACAGTACTGGCCAGCAACAGATGCTGAGAAAAAGCCCAGGGACTGGGCACGAGTCTGGTGGTACATTGTCTCCAGCCCATGTAATCATTGTAAACACTGCTGCAGTAAAGTTGACGCTAACTTGGACACGAATCAAATTCTGTACTACTTGTTGAAACCATCATCAGATGAAAATGGCAATTTCACCCAATAATATCTGTGGCAAATAGTGTTCAGCTGGGTGACTCAGGATTTTCAAATGCTCAATCACAATGTGATTAGTAAGGATTTATATGGAAACTCCTTTAAGGAAAGAAATGGTGGAAAATAGAAAGATCTGCCCCTTACCTGCAATGCATCAGTATCTGGAAAAAAAAGGGGAAAAAATAAAAAAAGGAAGGAAATATGATACAAATGCAATTAATGGGTTCTATTAAAATTAAAAAGAATTGTAAATGCATGCCCAGAATATGCAATTTTTAGTTCAGTGTTTGTTAGCAAATGGCTGCTTAGAGCAATAGAATTTCATGTTTACAACATTGATTCTGTGATATATATTTTTTAATGAGGTTTACAGCCAAGATGGAGAAGGCAGTACAAAACAAAAGAAGAAAAATGCATTTTCCGTGGTTCAAAGGATGGAGCAGGACATGTATGCAAAGCTAAGCAAGTTATTGAGGCAAACAGGGTCATAAAGCTAAGTCATAAAGTACACAGAGGTAGCATCTTATATATATAGCCACAATAGCTCTTCAATAAGAGAAGTATTTAGTGAGATGTAACTTTTATAAGGCTTCTACGACTGTTCAGGCTCTCAAATTGCATTTCAGTTCAGGATGACTACAAGAAATGTTCGCTTCCATTCAGTAAAATAATTTGTGTTTCTGCAACATTTCAGAGGTTAAATACTGGATGTCTGAGTCTTCGGGTTGTACCACGTACATGTCACTTCTTTCATTATGCATAAACTAGCGCTGAGAGTAGAGCTGTTCCCACAGTTGTTCTTACCCACTCAGTTCTGTTGCTAAAATATTACCCCATAAGTGATAGTCTTTGATGTCAAGTCTTTTCAACACTATCTTTCTAGGAGTAAATAAGTCCTTGTAGACTGAAGCTCTCTCCAGACTGAGGATGTTTTTGTGGTTTTAAAGACAGTCAGAACTTACTCAAAGGCAGAGCAGAAGGCAGTAAAGCTACTCACCTGGGATGCGGTAAAGGGCTAGAGCAAACAGCAAGAGCACGCCTGCTGTCTTCATGGTGGCTGAAGGATCTGCGTGCAGCAGAGCCTGGGTTCTTCTCGGCAAATGTAGCTTTAATTCTGCCCTCAGGTGGTAACCATGCTTATATGTACATGCACATGCTTGAGTATGTGTGTGCGTGCTTTCATATATGGCTAACCCATCCTTGTTTTGCAGAAACTGGTGTTTTGTTGAGGTGGTAATCTTGACAGAGGTAAGCCATGCTGTAAGCCAGGGAGAATGCTTCTTCATCAACAGGAGTCACACAAGTTCAGATACGTTAGATACACCCTTTGTCTCATTATTTCAAGTGAAATATGTGACAGGTTCCTTCTGAAGGACCATAGAACATTCCTGCAGGCAAAAGAACAACTGTGCAAACCTAAGCACTAAGCAGCAGCTGCTGTCAGGTTTTCTCTGTGCACACCTATCAGTGCCTATTTATGTGAAGTGCTTTTTCCCCAATAAAATGTTGAATGAACCACTCCCAGAGTGGAAAGGCTACTTTTATTCTCATGCTTCATCTCAGTAAAGCATCATCAAGTTATAGTAAAACCAGAAAAGCAGTGAACTGGGAAGGCAACCAAGGGGTCATCCCGGACACTGAAGGGAGTCCTTCGACTGGACAAGAGATGGAGCAACTTTTACAGGCATACACAAAGAATTTACAATTGTTATTTCCCCTGAAAGCCATTAGCATTGTGGGTTAGATTTGCAGCAATGGACTGATTGTCTGATGATGACAAAATGATGTGAGACCCTAGTCTGGAACCTAGAAAAGTTGAACCCAATCTGGAAATTGCTGCTTCATCCATCTGCCCATATCAACATAAATCCTTTGTTTTATCACCAAAGCATTGCTTTTTTTGAACGACCTCATTCCATCAAGTAAAACAAGCACTCCCCTCCCTTTGGCTCCCAGATGAAATGCGTATGGGACATATTAATTTTTAGAAGGAATATGCCCAATTTATTTATGTTTCTCTTGTGTGAATCAAAAAACCAGCAATTCAATACTCCAATAGAGGACAAAAGCAAAATAAATTTCATGGACAATATGCCAATGACAGGTCATGCTCCCAAAAAACAGAAGGATACTTTGTCCTTGGATTGTGAAACACAGATGAAATACCCTGTGGGCTGGCAAAGAGTATTATGTTATTAGATACTAAGAGAAAAGACAAGTAGGGAGGGGCAGGAACCATCTCTAGGAGGGCATTTATCTTAAAACACTTGGAGGTTGTTCAAGGATGATTTCAAGATGAGAAAAACCTAGAAATAAGTCATCTGGAGGAGCTGGACAAACAGGCAGGGCCCCACTCGTGTCTGAAAAATATGGGCTTTGCTAACAGAGTGCTCTTGCAGAGTGCTACGCTTCAGGTGAGGACTGTGCTCAGGACGCCAGGGACCAGCTCTTGGTGCAGACTCCACCACAGTCTGCATGGGTTTTGCTGATCAGGCCTGCCTGGGGAAAGTGCACCAGAAATGCCTTAGAAGATATCAGCTGGTGTCATCGCTTCAGCGCAGCATCTGAGCCCTTTACAACATCAAATATCTAAAAGGGTCTGAACATTAATGTAGGCTGACTATCCGTTATGTGCAAAGACACACAGCTCTGAGGTTTATGCATCTGTATTTAATTTTCTGCCTTTTATGAGAGGGAAGGGAGCAGGATGTTGTTCTTGTTATACCCCAGAGCTATGAGCACATAACCTATTCAGCCTGGCACCATCATTCAAAAAATCAGAAGAAAATGTTTCATGAGACAACACATGAAACAAGACAAAGAAATGTTGCTGATGCAGTTTATTGAGAAAGGAAATCAGGAGTGAGCTGAGTTCCCCAGAGGGCGAGATGAACTGAGGTGAGATCTTTAGCTGGGGTTTGCCAGTGGGGATGCTATGTTGAATTCTCTCAGCACTGATACTCAGCATTTTCCAAAATGACTTAAAGTGAGAGTCCCATTGCTGTCCCTGAAAGCAAGGAGAGGAAAAAATGGATTAGACACAGAGTCCTGCCTGCTATCTGTCCTTTTGCTTGGCTCCCAGAGAAGGTGTCAGATAGGATCTGGCCCCAGAGCCAAAGAACTTGCAGACTCAGAGTCCCATTAGCTATTTGATTATTAACTGATGAGTGAAATGATTTAGCCCATTCTTAAGACTGAAACTATTTGGGGGGGAAACTATAATGAAACGTCAAATTTAATTTTCTTTGCAACATGCAAGAAAAATTCCATTAAAGTTAATGGTCTTCAAGCCACTCACACTAATGCACCAGGCCTAGCTCGTCGTATGCTCTAATGTAAACAAAAAAAGATTAGTTGGTGTAGTGGCTGGTATTCTCTTCTGCCCCAAATCCCTAATTCAACACTGGTCAGCAAACAAGGAAAGCAGCAACTGCAAACTTGTGCCTATGGGAGGGAACTGATAACACAAATGTGATCCATGTTTGTACATACATGACAGCATTGCAGAAGTCACACTTATTGCTGTATGTTTTGCTGTCAGAGCCACAGATAGGCCTGTAATCAGAAGTGCAGGCAGGCTTAGGGTGGTCACTGCAGTCAACCTGCTAAAAAAAAAAAAAAAAGTTTATGTAAGGATATGAAGGAGTCAATAGCAGAAGGGCTTTAGCCCCTACATACAGCTGCAGTGCTAATGATAATGATCTAACTAAAAGTAATTAACTTCCTTGCATAATCTGATATAAACTGAGGTGTCAGTTTCTCCTATGCCAGAAGAATTTAATAATATAAAAATAGATCATAATTTCCTGTTTGAAGAGATGCATATCATAACCTGACCGCAGTATTTCTAAGCAGCAGCAGTTCACTCTGTGAACATGCCATGCCTGTGATCACACTGCACAGTGTTCCCAGTCTGGACAGGAAATTAAATAGAAAAACACTGGTGTCTGGAGAAGTGTAGGTGCTGATGCCTGTATAAGGGTCTGGTATCTCTCCCATAGTCTTAAAAGAGGAAGAACAGCACTTAGCTAGATACTGCCAGTGCGGGATTTTGTTTCTTCGTGCAACGGGTGCTAAGCTTGCTGAGTAGTATCATAGTGCAAAAAACATATATGGGTCCTGGAAGAGGCTGAGCAATATCGTGGAGGAAAAAAAATCTATCGAGGCTCACAGACTACACAGAAATCACACCTAGCTGAGGCCCACCACCTGAAAATAGCTGAAGGTTGGAAAAGTCTCATACATACTCAGTCTAGTCTCACTCCCTCTACACAATCCTTAAACCCCTGCTAAGAGTAGGCTCTGCATAAAGTCATCATGGGCTTGATGGACCATTGGTCTGACCCCAAAAGCCACTTTCTGTTCTTATTCTCAGTTCTGCCCTGATGGATTTCTGCTACTACTTTTACTGATCCCTTCCTGTGCAGTCACCTTCTTCTTTTTCTTCTTCCTCCTTCCCCTGACAACAGTGGGACTGAAACCCGGTTCCTCATCACGCAGTTCACTTACTGTAGCAATTTCCTTCTTACATTCACCATCATGCTTCCTGTCGACACTGGTTCCAGACTCTCTGGGAAGGGAAGAGACCTGCGTTAGGAAGGTCTGTGTGTAACCTGCCCCCACGTCCAAGCAATGCTGATCAGCTTCAGGTACAACATACAGGGTACAGGAGACATCCAGCTTAGGTTGTGTCCTCGTGACTCTAGGTAGCAGCTGAGGTGATGTCATCCTGCCACAATGCTGTCTTATAGCATGATGTGAAGGGCTAGGGAGGGTCCAGGGTGTCAGGGTGAATGAGGAGCTAGGTTGTGTGACAATGTAGAGGCACCTTAAGTTACTTGCTGTCCTCTGCAAGGCAGCATCTGTCACACAGACCCTTTAAACTTAGTTAAGGGAAGAATTCTGTCCTGTGTTAGATCCCCACCCAGCCCTCTACTTCTCTTTCTAGATCAAAGGCACAATTTTCCTTCTAATCACAAAGGAAAACAGGGTCTAGTTATCAGGGAAAGAGGAGGATCAAAGTCCAAGTGCCTTACAGAAAAGGCCTTGGTAGAAGTCCTGATATTCAGAAGAGTAGCTGCCAGGAGTTCTAAGCATTTGCTGTCCCTCACAGGAGAGCTCTGCACATGAAGTACTCACAGGTTATGGGCACACAGCCAGCACTCGTTGTCATAGGTGATCCCATCAGTACCACAGATGCGGTCGATATCTTTGCTGCAGAGCACCACCTCTTTGCCTTCCTCATTTGTTGTGTTGGGATATTTACTGCAGTCCACCTGTTGAGGGAACATACAACAAAGCACTGGTGAAGGCTTTCTTGTAGAAAGCAAGCAGATCCGGTGAGTATGTCGCTTTGGACACCTACGATACCACCACAGCAGGAAAAATGCTATTGTCACTGTGATGACAGTTCTCTTGCAGATGACCAATGCAAGGTTCTGACATCTCATATGTCCTCTTATTTAGTGTTTGAATTTTGTCTTGGGTGAGTCAATAGGCATCTTTGGGCACTTAGAAACAGAACATAGCCCTTGTTTCACCCTTGGTTTAACTTACAGGGACAGCTTCTTTACATTCTCCATCATGCTCTTTGCTGACATTGGTTCCATATTCTCTGGAGAGGGAAACACAAATGTTAGGAATTTCAGCAAAGACATCTTGCAACACTCTAGGCACTGGAAATATGTAACTAATGTAAGGGAAAGATGACTCTTTATCAGTTAGGCGTATATATAGAGAGAGAGAAGATAGTGACATCCTCCCTGACCATCTAGCACTGAGTGGCTGGCAGGGATGTAAAGACCTTGGGAGCTTTAGGGCCATTTTGGGCAGTTCAGAGCAGAGTATCTCTCCATCCTTTTGCTCTGCTTTGCTGTGATGAGATGTATCCTAGGGCCTGTCATCTGACTGATCCTTGAGCTGAAGAAGAAAAATCTGAATAAATTAAACCAGCAAATAAATTACACCTGGGAGAGACTTGGGGACTAAACCAATGTCTAGGCAACAGAGTGCCACGCAGTGATATCTTATTTTGAAGGAATGAACACCAGTGAAGTATGACAGATCACTGTTAAAAAGTGATGCTTCCAGGAGTCCCAGGCATTGCTGCCTGAGATCTTCTATCAGTACGTACACGTTGTAGGCGCAGAGCAGGCACTCGTTGCTGTAGGTGACTCTATCGGTACCACAGATGGGGCTGGGGATCTCAGTGCAGACCAACACCTCTTTGCCTTCTTCATTTGTAGTGTTGGGATACTTACTGCAGTCCACCTGCCAAAGGAACACACAGCAACAGGGGGGAGATTTTACATTCACAGCTCTCATTTTGCATGAGACAGTGACCAGATACAACTAGCAGTGGGTTTTTCATTACCATAGCACGAACTTGTGCTGGTGGGTCAATCTGGTAACACGTGAATCCTTCTTGCAGAGACCTCACACAGTAGGAGAAGATGAGGAAAGGGCTGTAGCCATGTGGCCCCTCAGATGGGGTAAATCAGGGCTGGTCCCTCATGCTCACTTGGCATCATTTTATAAAGGCTATCTATTGTTCCTCCATTCTTATATTCCTGTGCACTTGTGTTATTATTTTTTCATTCTCAACATATGGGTTTTTTCGGAGGAGTAAAACTAATTATTTGCTGTGTGCAAGCTGGAATGTCCCACAGTATTTTATTCTTCCTTTAGGTTGCCTTCGGGTAGGTTCTGATATCATAGCCTATTGCTATCAATTAGAGCCAGTCATACATGAACACTTTAAAGCTTAGACCTGTTTAAAGTTGGTGAAAAATCAATTAATCCAAAAATGTCGCATCATTACTATTGCTATGTTATTAACATATAGCATAGATGCAGAGCTAAGAGCAGCATAAATTAATGTTTTACACTGTAGAATCTGATCACAATGACAGTAATTTCATGCTGCATGAAAAACAGCCAAGCAAGTCTGAGGTTCTTCCTATTCTTTTGGTTATGTCTTTACCAGGCCACAGACCTGGGAGAAGTGACAGAAAGAAATCTTCCACTCACCTCAACCCCAAAGGCAGCATCTGGAAAAGAAAAGAGAGGCAGAAAGTGTGAAACAAAGCCAATAAGATAAGACTGCTGTTAAAGCTGGAAATCTATATGTAAAATTCCTATACTCAGGACCAAACTGAGTGATTTCCAGTGACTGGTTTCCTGAACTAAATAAACTATGTATGACTTTTTTTTTCTATTTTGATAAGTATAATAGCTTTAACTATTGCTGGCTATGATGAAACATGTTTTTGAATAGCTTTGTTCTTTTAATTGAAAATAGAATAGCTTTTCCTTCCTTATCTTTTTACACATCCGTTTTGACCCTAAAGGACTCTGTTACGTATCTGAACAGAAACGAGTCAATACAGATAAATGCAAATGCAAATAGTCACCTACGGCATAGGCAAATACATACAGCATCTGTTGTCAGGAATATGCATTTTAAAGAATTTGAGTGTGAAAGAAAAAAAAGTCTTTGACTTCATAATTCCGTGAGATGTAAATATGCAGTGAGAACATCAGACTCCTGCTTGTTTTCATCTCTTTTTTTCTCCATTAGAAGCAAAAGTATTGCAGGAAAGTTGCCAGGCTGTAAAGAACTTGTTTGCACCATTACAATAGTTCCCTGACTAGTTAACGGAGGTCTGACCACCTCGTTACAGCCTTGTTTCAAGTATTTATCCATTTGCCATAATTGTAAAACAACAAGCGTAAGCAGTGTAACTGTTGAGACAACAGTGTAAGAGGTGTAACAGCACTAGTTGCAGCACAGAACTCCACTTGGAGTTATCTGTATTTATCACAGACAACCAGCTACAACAGTAATCGATTTAAGACTGTCCTGAAATCTGCTCTTGCATCTAATGTGATGCCAACATTACCAAGACAGCCTAGCTCTTTGTAGATTTTCTCTCTTTAAAGCCACTGTCTGATCCTTTTAAAGACAGCCAGGACTCAGACATGAAGCCTCTGTGGCACCTTGAGAGTTACTCACCTGGGAAGCAGCAAAGCACGAAGGAGAGGAGCACAAACACACCTGCCATGGTCATGGTGGAAGTATTTCTTGAGTCTGCAGGCTGCCTGCTCCTGCTCTGCTCACGAGATGGTCTCTCCTAGGCTGACTGCAAATATATACAAATGCAATGTCTAAACTGTTCAACTGTAACACAAAACAACCAGCAGAATCTGTCACCAGTACAATGAGGCTGGTAATATTTATTGAGGTCTTGACTTTCAGGTAATGGTCTGCATCTGCTAAGCAATTGATTTTGGCTGGACATCTGGTTAATAGCTTGAGACAATGTTCTCAGTGATCAAAACCAAACAAACAGCCTTTTAGACAAAAGAAACCTTTTTAGGATTCTAGTAGAATTTGAGGAACACAAAATATTGGGGGAAGTAAACAGCAGGCCCTTCATTTGTCTCTGCAGAGCAACATCTCCCTTCAGGGAGGAGCTTAAGCAGAGCATCCAGTACTACTCTGCTTGCAGATCAGGCTAAGAGCATCTGCTTTCCTTTCTGGGTTTGGGTGGGTTTTTTCACCATTGCATTCCCAGCTGTTCACCACTAAGTAGGAACATGGATCAGGTGTGGCTTTGCCATCAGCAGAACTGGCTAAGCTTTGTCAGATGAATCTGGCAGGACTTTGTCTAACCTGTGAAGCTAATGGTATTTAGCACTTGTCTGATAAAAGAAATGGCTTGACAGATTTCACTGCCTGGCTCAGCAGAGAACTTGAAAGCAGGCTAAATTCTGCCAAATGCCACTAAAAATGTCACTTGAACCTTATCAGCAGGGAGCACTTATTTGCAGACGCAGTCACAGTTAAACACACTGACCAATTCAAAGTGTTCCGCCAGGCCATCTTAAGAACAAAAGACACTGGAGGCTTGGGAACCTATTTACATAACTCCAGCTACACTTGAAAGTACAGTAGGTCCTTTTCCCCTACAGATATTTTAGAAAATTATACTTAAAAACATAGATCCTGTCCCAATTTCCCTGTCTGTCTTCACCTCCAGCCTTCATGCCATCTCCAAATTGCTCCTTCCTAAGAGGAGGTCTGGACCTCTGCTGGTTTAAAAGCTGTAATTTTGCAGGAGTGGATTCTGCCTTTAACCCAAGTTTCTCACCACAGTCCCTTTCACGGGTCTGAAATAACAAGCGTACCTGGGGGTTTTTGGTCATGGTCATAGACTTCAACACCATAGGGGCTGCAGAGCAAAAGATGCTTTACACTTGTTCCCTTGAACAAATAAGGCACCACCCATTAATAAAATGAAAGTTAGCTGAAATCACTGAAAGTTAGCCCAAGTAATTGCTTTAGTGTCTGATACCTCACAGCAGTCTAAAGGGTATACTTTGATCCTGAAATGTATAGATGGTATAGTGCATAGAATCACCTATCCTGGGCACTGGCATGTTATGAAGGCCAGAGCAAGGCTGTTCTTTTTTTACCTAAAAGAGAAGGGTTTCTTCATGGGGAGAAGCATTAAAATAATTATGCTGCTGGGTTTGTTTCCATAAATTACAGGGAACACACATGAATATTTTAGACAGAACTGGCACATCTTCAGGATGTATTGCCCTAATACGTCTTGTGGATGGCATCTCTGGAAGCCAGATACATTTCCCTGAGCATGTAGAGGAGCACGCTGAGGCTTCTGTCACATGCCATGATTGTTGTCTTCATCAGTTCACACGCGCAGTCTCTGCACAGTTGGAGGAAGGTACATTTTTCTGGGTTGAATATGAACTTCGCTACTGCCTTCTCCAGCCAGGCAGCAAGACCTCTGCAAATCATCCTCACCAACTGTCCCAGTCCTGAGCTGGCAGCTTTAGACAGGTTGTCTCTTGCTCAGTGCCTGCATGCTGCACCTCCTGGCTGCTCCCTGCCCCAGACAGTACCATCCTCTAGGCAAAACCAACCTGATCAGTGGAGAGCACCTTCCTGCTGAAAGCTGATGTGTGTGCTTGTATATGCCAGAGAAGAAATTTCCACTGCAACTGCCACATTCAGCACTGGGTCTGGCACTTACTGGCATCAAGCAACCTAGATTTCCTCTGACCACCAAAATGCCCATTTGATGTTCAGCAGATTCATTCCTTCACTCTTTCAACTACAGAAATTTTAGAAAGACTCAAGCCTGTGACAAGTAAGTGCTGACTGGGGAACAGCAGTCTCCCCTGAGCTGCTCAGGTACACCCTTCAAGGCAAGTGACAAGAGTGCAACCCAGAAATCACCTGCCTTCAAACTCCAGCCAGCCACCATCCACAGCCAACTGCAGACCTGTTGTGGTAGGCTAGGAAACCCCTAGGGACCATCTATGTCTGT
>WUAM01000431.1:23605634-23642888 GCA_024336885.1 Actenoides hombroni
AGCCAATGCCCACAGCCTCCCCACCCAGGGTTACAGCTCCAGAATAGCCTGCCTCTGATAACAGTGTGGAAAAAAACCATAGCTGGCTAAGCTCATGCTGTAGGACAGGCTGCTCAGTTCTTAGCTACTCCTGGAAGAACAGTTAGAAAGAGGATTTGGTCTGCAATCCTGGCACTGATCTCATGCTGTAATCCACTTCATTACAGTCTTCCAATCCTCAAAGTCAGATGCAGCATATGGCTAATGACCATTTGAAAATCCTCATGTGTGCAGAAGCCAGCACAAAGGCAAGGATCAGCAAGTAAGCAAAGGCAGTGCCACATCTCAGGGTACCACATGTTATGGTCCTGAGAACCAGAGGTCTGCAGGCTGGCACCAAGTGCAGGATTTGGCCATTATACAGTGTCCTTTCCCACTTACCCAAGGAATTGCTTGCTTTACATTTCCCATTACAGTTCTTGCCAGTATCGAGTTCATACTCTCCAGATGAATCAAAACTGATGTTGGGAAATTATCCTAGTGGATATCTGACTTCTCAGTGTACGTAATACACCAATAAATGAAGGACGAATTATTTAATACACTTTTCTAAACATTCCTGCATTTTGTCATATTATTTAATTAACAAGTAGTTGTTGTAAAAGTGGGAAATAACAATAATTAGTTGTAGCCGTTTCATGAAATTGCCTCTAATCACTCCAAAATGCCCGCTAAATACAATTCAGACTGCAATTTCTATCTTTGTCTTTCTCTTGGCCGAAGTGTGGCCAGTAACTATTTGTACTGAGCTATGCACTTGGAGAAACCAGTACAGGGTAAGTGGAAGGAAGGTCTGCCTCTCACCCAGTGCCTGAAGGCACCATTGGAACTAAGAAATAAAGCAAAGTCACTGATATGATTAAAACATATCAATATGAAAATATATCCATGTATTTATGAACTTATTAAATAGAGTTTGATTTAGGTAATGCCAGTGAATGTTTTCCTGAACTAATAAGATCACATGCAGAACTTTGTACCCTGCAGGTGAAAGCTAACATGGTTTCACATTACTTATGCAATGAATTAAATGTACTTGGCCTCGCTGCAAGGACAGATGTTGACACATGGGAATGAGTCCAGCAGAGGCTGCCAGGCTTGTCAGGGGCTGGAGCACAGGGCAGTCAGAGAAAGCTGAAGGAGCTGGGTGTCAGCCTGGAGAAGATATGGCTATAGGAGATCACATTGCTATCTGCAGCTCCCTGATGCGGTTATAGAGAAGACAGAGTCTTCTCAGAGCTGCACAGCAAAAGGATTAAATTCTGAGCGAATATAAGGACCTGTTCTTTGCCACGAGGGTGATCAAGCAATGGCACAAGAGTCAGAGAGAGGCTGTGCATGTCCTTCCTCACTGATGTTGAAAATCCAGCTGAACAAGGAAGGCCTTGAGCACCCTGAGCTGATATTGACTTTGGTTTTGCTTTAAGTAGGGATTGGGCTAGAGACCTCAAGAACTCTTCTAACCTGAATTATTTTATATATACAGTACTTACATAATGCTTGATCCTATGGATAGTTTTTGTTAATGAAGGAACATGGTACTTCTCCATGGTCCAGGAGACCAGCCTCAGAGTTTTCCTACAGCCTCTGCTAAAGGGCCACAGGTAATTGGTACAAATTGCTCCCAGAACATTTTTATGGGAGACGACCAGTACAACAAAAATAGTAGATTGTAATAATTAAAAAAATCACAAACAACACAAAAACACAACCAACCACCACCACCCCCAAAATATCACCAAAAAAAACCCCACAAAAATAACACAAAATAATCACACTAAACTATTCAAATTTGAGAATGTTATTAGCTCCCAATGATTTCAAAGTCTCTTCACTTCAGCCCAGGCCCCCTGCGATCACAACACTTCCCCAGAAGAGCATCAACATTCAAACCTACACCAAAGTTTCCTGAACCAGAATAAAATCAGCTGCCAAAATAGTGGCCACTTCACTGCTGTGCTGATAGAGATGTGGGTCTCAGCAGCATCAGCTCTAGGGACACACATTCACTTCTCACCTCACCAGCTCATGTTGTGCTCCAGATCTGGACTGTTTCTGGATGATGAAGATGTCAGGTCAGGGCTCCGTTGCACATGGCGAGAATTACTCATGTGAATGTAGAAAAATGCTAGAATGAGCAGAAAAAGGAGGCACTAAACACCAGAACACCTAGCTGGACAAAGGTGCAGGTTATTGCTCTTTGAAGAGACCGAAGGTCGCTTCAAAGGAAAGGTGATTCAGACGTAATGCAGGAGATGTTACCCTGCGGCTGATCAGAGAAAGAGCAAATCATTGCTTTAATCAGTTTTCCTGACACTTCAGTGATCTCAGCTGTGCATCACTGAGTGCTTGTTTCATCTTTGCCACAGCCCAAACAGGAACAATGAAGAAGTGGCTGCAGGGAAGTAGCAGCCAACCTGGGATTGATGCTGTTCAGGGCTGCCTGGCTAGAGAAAGTCAATATGGCAACTTCACTGCGAAAGCTGGGAGTCTCCTTCAGGACCTGACACTGGGAGAAAATATTTCAAAGGTAGGAAAAACCAAAGATTCAATAGACATTATTTATAGCTCAATGCATAGTTAAAATAGGATGAATAAGCATGTTCTGCCATGGAAGTAAATTGCTTTGTGGTTATATAAACCAGGGGAATAGTTGAACACATCTCCAAAGGACAGCAGATGAGGCATTTTTAAGCTACCAGCCATCTAGCAGCACACACGTCATCAGAACAGCGCACGGCAGAGGGATCATGGCTGTGTCCCTTGGATTTCAGACAGCTATGCAAGTCACCAAAGACTGTCATTGCCAAGAGAGGCTTATAGGTGGAAATAAGATATTGTAACTGACTAACTAGCAGGCCTGGGAAAAGTAATTCAGTATGTTTGGGATGAGCAATTGCTGAATGTAACCGAGCAGCAAAGGGGAATACAAAGGCCGTGAGGAAGATCGCTTGATCCCTGGACAGCTGCATTCAAGAGCTTCTTTACAGAAGGATAAACATCCCTGATGGAACTACAGTTTGAAGGCTTTGGCAAGGCTGGCTGTAGAGCCAGGTTACAGTCTCACATGAATCACAGGGATCATCTCTTCACAGTGAGCTGCCATGTTGCATTAATTTATCATAGGAACATGCCTTCAGTGCTGGCTGCCCTCAGTTCTGTTTCGTAAGATTGACAGGCATGTCTAAAGACCACAAAGTGTTCTTGACAAGAGGATAATTAACCTTTGATGTCTACACCTCCCTCCTCTTGGTAAGTAAAACAAGTTTGTGCATTTTGGGGAGGACTGGCTGTAAACGAATGATAGTTTCCTTTTATGCTCTTGATCAGAGGTCAGGAGGACTGGAATAACAATCTTTCTGAGCTCACTGGATAATAAGTAACTGAGGAAGAGTTTCCTTGAGTAAACGGCCAAAGCCTTGAACTCGGGGCTTTTAGCCCATCCCCAAGTCTGCAAATGAAAGCCCCACAAGCTTGTAGCTCCACAGCCCTTTAGGACAGATCTGAAACCTGCTTCATGCAAGCTCAGGGCAGCGTGAGCTGAGGTTTTGTCCAACTTGAGGGAGTTAAATGTGCAGAGGTTTATAAACAGATGATGACGTGTATGAGAGAGAAATTGTTCAAAAGTGGCTTTTAAGTTAGATAAACATTTCAGGAGTGTGTCCTGCTGCACAAACTCCACACAGGAGGAAGAAATCAGAAGTGCAAAGTAACTGTTCCCTGGAAGTCTCAGCCCATTGCTGCCACAGTAACCTGGAGGCATTGCTCTGCCTCATCACTGCCCCAAGAAACATCAATGTAACCCTTGCCCAGGCAAAGTTTTCTTTTGACTTGAAATCATGGGATGAAGCAATGCAGAACAGGAGTGAGTAGAGCATCAAACAAAACCATGCTCCCAGATCTCACCTTCTCAGCCAACAAGCTAGCAAAAATTTCTCATGAGGAACAACATCTGGAAAAAGGTGACTGCTTTCATTTATGAAAAGAAAACCAGAAACCTCTGGGATTTGGGATGAATGATGGTTTACTTTTTAAGATCTTGTAAATAAAGCAGCAACAAGAGCTTTTCTTCCTGAGGGATAGGGTGCAATAGGCTAAGAATGAAAACCCACTGCTCTCCCTGGTGGGAAAGAAAGGGAGCACAAGATGAGAGACAGGATGTATCACCGTGCTGTAGCTGGAATATTTGGCTGAATACGAGGAACTGGAAAGAGTTTCTATTGCTGAAGGTCTACCAGCATCATAACTATTGAACACTTCTTTCTTTGTTATTAACATCAAAAAAGGGCAACAATTCATTTACCCTGTAGAGCTGAGCTCTAATGAGGCCACTGGCTGATTCTTTGCAGCTGGACATAGGTGGAGCATCATTGGTGCTGACAGAAAAGAGCATGTTGCTGAATTACAGGATTTTACTATTTCACAGACATTGAGGTAGATAGCAGGACTTCTATAATCTCTAAACTGTTACACTAGAAAGTAATTCAGTTATTTACTCAATACATTAGTTCATGCATGACAGCTACTATGTTGTACCTGATCATATGATTCCTACATCCCCTGGCTTGGGCACTGTGCCCTATTCACAACCTGACAAAAATTCTTGTCTAAGGGGAGCTGAATGCACTGATATCTGCCGAGGTTTTGTGTGTCTCCTTTTCTGATCCTGAAACAGGTTATGCTGCACTTCCCTATTGCACTGCCACTTGCTGGCAGTGCAGTTTGTTTGTGCATGCTTGCATAGCAAAGAAATAGTTCTGCTGCTTGTCTCATATTTTGCATCTTTTTACCACCCTTCTCTTCATGCGTTCGAACGGTCATTAGTGAATAGCAATATTAGAAAGCTAGCATTAAATCACTGCCAAATGAAATGTCAACACAAGGTATATGCATCACTTACATCCAATCGTACGCTGCCGGCTCAGCATCCGGCTGACAATATTTGGGATACTGCCACAGAGAGCAATGGGAGTTCAGGCTGCTTCTGGGTTTGCCTTCTTAGTCACTGGGATGACTGCTGTTCCCATGTCTCTGGGTGTGCCACGTTCTCTGAAGAAAGGAAAGTCTGCCATTAGAGACTGAGTTATGATCATTTTCCCAAAGAGGGGTGGGTGCTGGGAATGTAAATAAAACTCCCAAATTATGCGAGTGAAGAAGAGTTCATCTGAGTTAACCACCAACAATGAAGTGGTTTTACTGTCTCTGACTATTATAATACTATCAGGCAACAAACCTATGCCATCTGAACATGCTGCATCATTTGGATTTCCAAGCCATCTATTTTCTTTCATCTGCTAAATTTTCACGATTTTCCCTCAGGCACAAACAGCAAGTGAAGAGAGGGAAAAGGACAATAAATTAGAAAAGCACAGGGAGAGGCCAGGGGCCCGTCACTCATAAAGCCTGTTCTTTCCATCAGACTGACACATTATAGGCATGGATCCCACATTCACTGGTATAAGTGAAACCATCTGTACCAGAGCTTTGCTCTGTCACTTGGCTGGGGGCCCTGACTGGCTATCCTCAGTGATGCCCCCGGGTTGTATGCTACAGCTAAGCCTTAAAGAGAACAGAGAAAGAGGGTTTACAGCAATAAATTTCCAAACATTCCCCAGGGGGACTTGAATGAAACTAAGGTTTTACTTCTATGAATGAAAAACAGGCAGGAAGCGATACACTATGTGAACGCTCTTTGTTTGCAAATTCACAGTATGTTTAAACTTATAGGGCTGCACCTCAGCTGGTGAAAATCTGGAAAACCCTCCACGGCTGAGTGGATGTCTGCCAGCTGGAGACGGGCTGCCTTCCGCTGCTGCTTTCTGCTTCTTTCCTATCTACTCGTTGATCAGCAGCGAGCACACAACCAGAACCCAGAGCATGGCAAAGAATCAAATAAAATTGTATCAAACAATAAATTACAACAAGAAAATAAACATTTCTCAGTATGAACATATTGATAGATGAAACAGGTGGCTACCAGGGATTATGTTCCTTTAAATATAGAGGTCTGAGGAAAATTTGTCAGTTCCCAAACTATATTCTTTGCTAGCAGCCAGTTAAACAGATCTGTGCAACTGATACAATGAGTTTGCATAATTAGTTCTGGATTTCCTTTTTTTTTTTGAGGAACATATAAAAGTGGTTACAAAAAAATCATTTAAATATTCTTCTGAAAAGAAAATAGTTTTAAAAATCAGTGTGATGAGTCCTGTTACTCTCACCACCCCCAAGAGTGTGCCAGAGTATCTAGGCCCATCCACATGCCTCTCTAGTAAATGCAACATATGAAAAATAAAAAAAGCTAAAACAAGGTAAGTTATCAGCAGACATATTTTTTTAAGGTATTTTAAAGTGTTTGAATGAAGTTCAGGTACAGACACTATTAAGGAAAAGTTGTGGGGTTGGGTTTAAGTCATAGATGCTAAAAAATGGTGAACAAAAAAAACCCCCAAACTTTCTGCTCTAAACGAAAAGACTAAGTATTGATTTCTAAATCCAACTTATCAATCATGATTTAAATGATTCACCTCATTCTTCCTCCTCTTTGTGTTTTAAGAAAAATGACTGTAGACTCAGAAAACATTGATAAGACTATAAAGATAAGTTAGACAAATAAGGAAGGAGAGAGGACATTTATATTTTTAAAATATTGTCTCTGCGATATGTACCGGTGCGTTTACAGGTCACAAATCCTGAGGCTGGGCAGTCATCGGTGTGTAATATGTCAAAGTTCGTCAGCCCTTGGTGTGGCTCAGGAGCTCGGTCCCCACTGTCCAGAGCCAGAGGGCTGCAAGGCAGACTGTGGAGCTGGACCAGCTGCGTTTCCAGCAGTAAGTTTTCAATGCCTGATGTTGCAGTCATAGCAGGCACTGGAAAGTCAGATTTTTTTCTTCACTGCATGCTTGACTGAGGGTATAAAGCTGCACCTGCAACTATTTCTGTTCATGGAAAGAGTGCAAAAATAAGAGTCCACTGAAGCAGGACCAAATCCATGCTTGCAGCTGATCCTTTTAGTGCCTTTTTCCAAGTCCAAAACAGGCTTTTCTAGCATGACAGTTGAGTGGGTTTTGAGAGTAACCTGACCATTTTGAAGCTGCTCAGGCTTTTGCCCAAGGTATGAAAGTCAGCCTCAGGGCTCTGCAGCTTTAAGCACCTGAGAAGCCAATGCAGCAGCAAGCTGAGCAACACTAAAGCATCTGTCATCCTCACACCGGAGACAGCTACTAAATATACTTGCAGTCTGGCAAGCACAGAGTTCATGAGATGATTTCTTGGTGTTCCCCAGCACACTAATCTCTATCTATCCATCTACCCAGACATGCCTCTATGGTCAAGGAGGTACTCAGTTCAGTCAACCATAGCTTAAACCCACCTTTTAAGTCTCTGGTACTGTTATACCTCTCTCCTAAGCCACAAAAATTCAATCCTTCATCTTGAATATGCTTGCTTTTGCCTCACCATTGTTTCCTCATCAACACAAAGCAGAAAGAAATAATCTGATTAACAAACACTGAGGAAGTAACCCTGGAACAGCTGGAAGAAAACTCAGAAGCACAGAAAACAGCTCTGTTCCTGAGAAGACTGCCCTACTTTTATAGAGTTATATTGCTTCATAAAACACCCCCTGAGCCTGGGGGGATATTTAAACTCCACTGTCAGGCTTTTCCCATTTTCTGGGCCAGTTTTAGTGATTTATTCCATTATGTACTTTTACATGAAACCTACTGGCAAATACTTTGTGGAACCTTCTGTCTAATGACCACTTCGGCTTCTTCCCTGGATTGCTCTGACTTAATCTCAACTTTGTGCCTCCTTGAGTTCATGTTTGCATTTGGTGTCATCAGGCAATGAGCTCCACAGAGGAGGCTTTGGCACTGCTCTGCTCAGCTAATGCCATTCAGTTGGATCTTGACAGCTTTACAGGCTTGCAAAAGCCAGCAGTCAGAGCTAACTCCAAGTGAAAGTCTGCCAAAGGCCACAAAAAAGAATTTGTTCAGGTCTTATCCCTGAGAATAACCAAGTAACACTTAAACAAGAGTAAAGCAGCATGTTCTGCAAAACACCTTAACAGAAAATGGCAAAAAGGTTATATAAACCAAAGGAATGTTTACATTAGGACACAGACCCAAGAAAAGTACAATAAGCCATTGTTAGTTACAGATCGTCTTGAAAAGCACATGCCAGTCACAGACACTAATGGCATGGAGGTACTACGGCCTCATTCCCTGGTACAATACCCACAGTAGCTCCAAGTCAAAAACATTTGCCTTCAGCCTATTCTTCTAGTCCAACAATACAAAGAGTGATTTTTCAAACTGGTCTAAATAATTGTGTTATTCCCTGGTAAACTACAACGGGAAATTGAATCTGGGAGGCACTAACTGTAGTTCAGAAGTCCTTTAACCCTGAAATATTGGACTTGCAATAGCTTTGGTGACCTGGTGTGGAGCTAGTGGTAGTGGCTATGTTGCTAACAGATGAAGGGCAACCCCTAGGTGCCCCTAGCTCCCTGACAACCATACACCAAAGTGACAGCAATTGTATCACCAGTTCCTGAGCTTTTTTTCCTCAAAGTAGGCAAAACATGACTTTGGGGCAGAACTGCTTTCCTATGGTTTGTTATATATGCAGTTAAAATGAGCCATCTCCGTATCCTTTTACTTCCAAAATGGTTTTAGAAGGCAGGGAGCTGCAGTGATGTACCACGGCTGTCCCCCAACCCAGGGGTGACTTCTGCCCACCAATCCTGGGGACATGGTTGCATTAATAAATCAAGATATTTCATGAGTGGACATTTCTGCTGCCTGTGACTCTGAAGGGAGCTTGATATTCCCCTCCTGTAGATTATATACTATAACAGCATTCAACACTGAGGGCAAATTCAGTGGAGACAGGCTGGGATCACCTTTCCTGACAGCAGCTGCTGTTTCTTCCACAGGACAGGCTGCACAGGCAGTGGGAACCAGGACAGGGACACCTCTTGGCTAGACAGACAGTTTCCCTTTCTAGGCCACAGCAAGAAAGTGCTCTCCTGGAGACAAACCACCACCCACACCCTAGACATTGCCCCGTGGAAGAGGTGAACCATGCCCTTGAGGTGAATGTCTCCTTGCACTGACTATAAATATGGAGTCCATAATCAGGTCATACAGAGATCTTAATGGTTAGATGAGACTAATACTGACAAGGAGACTCTGAGGAGTAGAGAAATGCCTGGAAGCTCCAAGGGGAGGCCAGGCTCTTATTAGAGCAGGGATGGCATTGACATATGGCAGGAAAAGAGTTAGCCACTTTGTTCGTCAGAACAGAACATCAATAGCAAAATATACATGCACCACGAGAAGTACTGTGTCAGGGAGAACAAGGGCAAAAAAGGATGAGACATGGCATTAAGACAGAGAAATGTTGCCAAGTGAATTTATTGAACAAGTGTTTCAAGAGCTAAGGAAACAAGAAAAACTGAAGGAAAGTTGCTGTGGAAGATCAGCCCTTGGGAATTCATACAAAGGGAGCTTGTCTTCCTGAGCTGGACTCCAGCACAGACTTAACATTCAGCCATACTCATGAGGTTGAGACTCCTTTCGCTTTGCCTGGTAACAAAATGAGAGAGAAGAATTAGACACAGAACATACTCAGTGCTGAAGTCCTGCTCCTCCCTTCACTGGCCCCAGTGTTGGCTTAGTGTTGACTAGAGATAAACAACAGCCTCAAAAGCCCAAATAATCCCTTACACTGTTATCGTTAAAGGAAAGGTGAAAGTTTTCACACAATTGATACAATCCGGTTCATTTGGTGAGGTACTTTTCACATGCCCTGAATGAGCTTGTGGGACAGAGTAGGTGCTGGTGAAAGTGAGTAAAATGTCTTTGAAGTAACAGATGGCCACATACAGATCACAGGAACCCTTCACATTTTCCCTTAAAATGCAAAAACCCACATCTCCTTGCACAAGTCATGGTGCACCAGAAATGTCCAGTGTATGCCAATAAGCAGTTAGTCAGAAACACATTATGAAAAGAGCCCTGCATTTGTAGTAGGTACAGGAATTGAAAATGAAAGGAAAGGGTTTACTTTTGTACATACAGGTAGGCATTGCAGAAAACACATCTGTTGCTATATGTTTTGCCATCAGAGCCACAGTGAGGCAAATATTCCATGGTGCATATAGGAGAGACTTCTTTGACACTCTTGCAGTACTCCTGCACACAGAAGACAGACATGAGACTCTGCTCGAGAGCAAACTATGGGTACCCAGAACAAGGAATGACACCCCACTGAGACATGAAACCATCTACCATCATAATAACCAGCTCAAAGTTTCCTCCCGGTGGCAGATGTGTACTGCTTCTGCTCATTGCTCATTTCCTTCACTGTTACAGAGCAAATGGGATGGATATTGGCTGTTTTATGACCAGTGTGAAATTCCTGAGGTATTTTCTCAGGTCTGCACACAACCACTCCCCCAGTTTCTAACCCAGAGCAGAGAACAGTTCCCCATGAGTGTAACAGACACTGGACCTCACTCTCTGTTCCCATCCTTCCCCACTCACTCTTGTAATATCCTCTTCACAGCGTCCATTCTTTCTTTTCCCAAGAGTGGTCCGATGTTCCCTTGAGGATGGAGAGACCATGGTTAGCTGCAACCTTCCCCATTACAACAGTAGTACAAGAACAAATCTCACTCCCATGTAGTGCACGAGAGATTTTCAGATAAACTGGCTTAGCATTGCCTGCACAGCACTAACAGGAACATGCCCTTATTGACCAGGCACATGTCTTTTGAAGTAACACTCTCACTCGCTGGTGTGTCCACCTTTGGGGAGCTCTGGGGTCAAATGTCCATGTCAAACACCAACTAGGGCAAGCAGGATAATAGGGGTAGACAGGCAGGACCCATTCAGCACAGGGTCTCAGAGAGCCCTCATACATTCCTTGGTGCTCACAGATCCAACCACCACCATGTGAATTCCCCAGCGAGAAGGACAACTACTTACAGGTTATGGGCACACAGCATACACTCGCTGGCATAAGTGACACCATCAGTACCGCAGACAGGATCGTAGATCATCGTGCAGGCCATCAGCTCTTTGCCGTCCTTTGTTCTGGAAGTTGGGTAACTGCTGCAGTTGAGCTGGGGGACAAAAATGGCAAAAGCTCTGGCATGGGCTCTGCTCTGAGTAAGGGTGCCCAGACACAAACCCCTCTGCTTATGCCTCTGCCTTCTAGGGTCTACCATAGGATGAATTATGGTTACATATTAACTCATTCTTCATGGAAAAACCTGCAATTTCCTTTCATAGCCTTATGCTGGAGAAGACTGAATCAAGGCTTGAAGGTAGACATTACTCATTCAGCTTCGTATGATGCCCCTATACCTTGCAAAGCCTACCAGGGTATTGCAAAACACAGCTCAAAAATTATCTGCAAATCAAAATGGCCTGACTTATGCACTTCCTGCAATAGGGCCAACTGTGCGTGACCAAGTGTGTGTGTCTTTCATGGCCCGCGAGAATGGAGGTGCTGACAGGCCTTTTGTTGCAACTGGATGGCTCCGAGTGTTGAAATCTGCCAGCAGGACTGACAGCAGTCAAAGCTGATTTACAGCGGTTGAAGAACTGGCCTTGAGTTTTAGCACTCCCGGTTTCTCCAGTGTGAGCTCTTCCTCCCTGATTTATGTATCTCACCCAGGCTGAGCACAGCCCGTACTTGGGAAACAAAGGAATGACATTTCATAGTTTGTTTGTATAGAAATGAAATATCTTACTTGGGATGTTGACTTTTTCAAACACATGCTAATGAGATGGCTTTGTTCTTCTATTCCCCAGTGAGTGCAAATAGTTTAGAGCTGTCCAAGTATAGCTAAGCTGGTATTTTTACAGGATTCATTGTCGGTATACATTAGATTACATTGCATGTACAAAAAAAAAACCCTTTAAAAAACCAAACAAAAACCAAAACCAAAACCCAAACAAACAAAACCAATAACAACAAAAAACCCAAAACAAACAAAAAACCAAATACACACACAAAACCAAACCAAATCAAACCACTAGAGAGATGTTTAAATCCTCTGGGACATTAGGTATCAGCATTCAAAGCAGGAAATTTTCTAATCTTTGCAGAACATCCTTCTATAAAATGCAAGCATCCAGAAGGCACCAGGTACCCTGGGTCCTCTGCATCCTCTTCCCATATTGCCAAGACAGACTGCTAAGTTCCCGTGGCAGCTATGATAGACTGTTGTGGAAGAGGGATTACTTCTTGTAAAGTTTTAAATCATTTACAGCACCTGTCTCCTAACTCATTCCTCACTTGTCCTCTCTTCTTTCTTTTCCTGACGACGTGCAGGAAGCGCACCATGTTCCTGCTGCCGGGAGGGTGATATTCACCCGTGGAAGGAAGGGCAGCACAAGCTGTGACCCCTGGTGGAGGCTACACCACCAAAACCAACCAGCTTTTATTAAATCATGCAATCAGCACTAGCTCAAGCTCTTATTTTTCTTTAAGTTTCACTTACTTGGGGAACTTCCTCTACGCATCTTCCCTCATGCTTCTTGGCAACATTAGTTCCAAATTCACTGAAAGAGAAAGCAGAGTTAAAAATGCTCAACAAGTAACTCTGTGGAGCTCTCAGGGGGTGACCTCCAGGGCTTACATGTTATGGGCACAGAGTGCACAGTCATTGCCATAGGTGACACCATCTGTCCCACAGATCTCATGCAGGATGAAGGGACAGGCTGTGATGGCTTCGCCATTTTTGCTGTTGCTCAGGTACTTGCTGCAGTCAACCTGGGGAGATAAAATGACAATGCTGTGTCAGCTGCTGGGAGATGGAAGAGTGCCTCACCTGCAGTCTGTCCACTCTGATCCTCCAGATTTTAAAGGCTTTTGCCAGAGGAAAATCAGAGTCTTGCTAAGGAAATCAATTAAATAATTGTAGCTGTGTTTCATATTGTCTGCTAACAGAGGGAAGAAAGGAACAGCTGGACAAAAGGATTATTTTCCTAGAGTAGTACACATGCAAGTTTTAAAACAAGCATTTAACCCAAGGAATCTGATGTAAAGTGACTGACATTAAGTCTAGCTTTAGTTAACTAAATCTGAGATTTTATTTCAGCTTTTTCAAAAGAGCTGCACGAACTGTTTCACCAGCTCCTGTTGCAAAAAAAATAAATAAAATGTTTACAATACATAGAATCTAATAGTTTAAATATTTGAGGACAAGTAGGTAAACACCTACTGGAAATCAGTCTACGCTAGCTAAGCATCACTGACACCTCATTGTCATTTTGCATAGTTTCCCCAGTGCAGTGTTTCTTATTACTCATATTTCCCACGTGGTCCTAGAGCAAATTAAAGCAAAGACAGTATTTTAACAATGTGTCTTTACTATAGAAAATATACTTCATTCCCTCAGGATGCATGAAACTATTTTTGGTGCTTTAGAGCTGCTCTGCATAAGCAGAATAAATGTGTTGGGATATTATTGGCATATATTGTTACTGTGAAAGATAATAAAGCTATTTCTGTATGCATATGTGAGAGCAGCTTTTTCCTGGCTGACCAGAGCACAACGATTTTTTTAACCTGCCTATCTAGTGCAATGGAAGTCCTAGCACTGAATGAATACACAGACATCTAACACAGCTTTTTGTCTTCCTCTCTTACTGTGCTAAAATGGTTCTTGGGCTGCCTCTGATGATTTATGTTCAGAGATCTGCAGTAGTGGGACATTTTTTTTTTCTCAAGTCATGTCCTGTTCCCATTCTCTCTTGCCCTCCTGTGCAGCACGCTGGCAGCAGTCACTGTGAGCAGCTAGGGAGAACCCCAGCACCAGCACGAGCCCCGTGCATCACCCCTCCATGCATCTGGGAGCACGGTGGGTGTGCCGAGCTCAGCCAGGTTCTGACTGGAGACTGGAGAGAGAAGATGGTGCTTATTTTATAGCTGGTTATACTTACAGGAGTAGTTTCCTCCTTGCATCTTCCGTCATGGCTTTTCTTAACTTGAGTCCCATGCTCTCTGAAAGGGAGAGGTTGGCATTAGCATGCTCACCGGTTAAGCCCTTTGACACCCAGGTGTCCCAGAAAGCAAACCAAACCCACAGCAAATATATTTGATAAAGGAGGCACTGATTGCCTAATGAACCAGCTTCTTCTGGTCATTAGCAAGCATAATCCTAAGTGGTAACAGACCTATCAGGTCTCCCCACTATGTGCTATGCAGCAGCCCCCATCCACTCTTTCCTTTGCCCAAATCCCACAGCCCTCAGTCTTCTCACACAGAGTTGGTTCTCTTGTAGCTCCCCCAAGGAGCACAAAGCATGAGGGAATGAAATCAAGGTGACAGGGGCTTCAGGAGGTTGAAAGAGAAACAGACACACGTGGATATGTTGGTATCAAAAGAAAAGTCACCTGAAGCACTAACTACAGCTAGTGGCTCCAAAAGAGAGTCCTATGTACAGCACTTACACGTTATGGGCGCAGATGCCACATTCATTGTCATAAGTAAATCCGTCAGTGCCACAGACTGGGAGCAGGATCCGTGGACAGCCTACCAGGGTTTTACCACCCTTTGTCATTCTTAATGGGTATTGACTGCAGTTGATCTACAAAAAAGCAAGGGTGTCAAACTTAGAGAAGTCCTTGTTCCCCAAGAAATACCCCAGTGTAACCTCCTGCCATGTCTTTTATGCTGGGATGGTGAGACAACACTAGTGCTGTATCTCAGCTCTCTCAAAACCAGTCTGAGTCAGAGGGAATGAAAAATACAGTCCCCTTTTCATTCTGCAGTATAAGCAAAACACCAAAAAAGTGAAGGAATTTAGATTTTGCTGACAATGCATTTGACGAGTATCCTCAAATGAAGATCTAAGCCAAAACTGACCAGTTTCCACACTTAGGTATTGGCATGTCCTCAGCTCCTCCAGGTGAGCTCTGGGACTTCTTAGTTCATGCACTAAAACTAAAATTTCAGGCGTCTGCCACATACCAGTATATATCCCCACCTCAAGTGTTGGTGTAGGTATGAATTTGAAATGCAAACTCTGTGCCTAGCTCCCATGCAGCCCATCTGCCAGGGCTGTGCAGCCAAGGAGGGCCCAGAAGACATCTGCCTCAGGACAGATAGGATTTGTAGGCTTCCTCAACACAAGGGGCTGATGAGGCTTAATAGACACATGGAGGAAGACCAGGCTTCAGGCCAGCTCACTTTCACAGTAGAAGTAGCCTCAGGGAACCGCTCAGTTGATACAGACAAAAAGAGAAATACACCTTGTATTGAATGCTTACCTCAGAAGTCTCCTGCCTGCATTTTCCATTATGTTTTTTGCTAACATGGGTCCTGTGTTCTCTGGAAGAGAGAAACAATAAAGTTGAGGGACTAAATGCTTAACCTCTTGGTTGCAGTCAGATGCAAAATGAAAAAAACATAGCTACAGACTCTGTAAGAGTGTACCAGAATAGCTACATTTCTTTACTCATTAACAAGTTCATTGCATCTTCTCATAACATGCAATTTAAAGCAATATTTTGAATTATTCCTTCCTCTGCTCATGGTGAAACTGCCCAGTACAGAGGCTAATCCAAGGACTTGCCACCTGACTCTTCAAGGTTTCCCCTCATAAGCACTAAGAAGGTATCAGAAGGAAACTCAAGGTAAATCCAAAACCAATCCAGTTTCTAAGAGACTTAAAGAAATATGGATAATCAGAAATGCAGAAGGATGGTTCTTAGGACTGCAAAGCATTGCTGGCTACTTAGAAGGACTGCTCGAAGTATGGTACTTACCCATTGTGGGCACAGATCCCACATTCATTATCATATGTAATGCCATCTGTGCCGCAAACTGGACTCAGGATCCTCGAACAGGATACTAGTACGTTGCCATCTTCAGTGATCCTTGTTGGGTACTTACTGCAGTCAACCTGTCAAAATAAGGAGAACAAGCTCTGGTGGAGCCCTTGCTATACAAGAAAAGTTGATGCAAAACCTTTTCATTCTGTATCTCAGCCTCCATGTTTCTGCAACAGGACAAAGCCCTGATACACCGAAGCTAAATCTTCAATCAGAAATGAGCTATTTGCATATTATCCTAGTTCTCTAGGAGTCAAGAAAAAAGATTTTCTTGGAGAAGGGATCCTTCAGGCAGAAGAACATGTACAAAATTTCAGGCCCATTCTCATTTTTAAAAAAAATTCTTGAATTTAGTGAAAAACATTTTTCAACAGCTGGAAATCTAACTTACACTGTTTTGGTTTGTGTCAGTTTTCTCCCTACTTCTCCATCTCTGTGATTATTTATTACTTCAGATTCCCTGTAGATAAGTACAAGATTTCAAAAGATAGAGAAAAAATGGTTATCTATCTGTTGGAGAATGGACTTTCTACATGCCAGAATTTTAGTGCTGAAATATAGAAGCTTTTCTTCCTGTTGGCCTCGTAAAAATATACAATAAACTATATTCTATAAATATGTATGCTTAGTGCTATTACAAGTCTTGCTACACCTGTGAAAGCAACCAACAAGGGAGTTTTGAATCCCTGCTGCAAAGGGTAGAAACACTTGTGATCTCCAGAGAGAAAACTGCCACATTGTACAGAATGTTGGCAAGTGAAATCCTGGGCCTCCCCTTCCCTTGGGCACAAAAGCCAACTTAGTATATAGGGAAGTGAGTTCTGCAGTGCTAACTCACTGCAGCTTCTCATTTCATATCCACCTCCATTCTCCGTCGTCGGTTTGGTGTGGTAGGCATGGGATGACCCTCTCTTTGGACCAGGGAAGATGCGAAATCCACCCTCGCTGTGCATAAAAGCAAAGCATGGATGAGGACCCTTGTCTTATGGTCCTCTTGCAGTTTCCTAGGGAAATCTGTGGGTTTCTCAGGATTCTATTAACAGCCTTAAGAGATGGATTTTTTACTTCTATTGCACTTACGGTGAAAACCCCCTTGCATTCTCCATCATGTATTTTGCTAACATTGGTGTGATGTTGTCTGAAAGAGAGAAATGCTTTGGTTAGGAAGCCTCGAGAATAACTTTTTCTGTTGCACTCTAGGCACTGGAACAAGAAAGCAAAATCCCACCCGCTTTGTGGGACACTAACAACTGCTTGACTTATCTGAACGCGCCCCACAGACAGTAGCAGCAACTGCACGGTAACTCCATATCACAGGGTAATCAAGTGTTAGGAGTAATTAGGTGTTACGAGTTACACTTTGACCTGTTTGTGGCTCCACTCTGGGTTGTCCTGTGGTTGTTTTGTGATTCCCCTCACAAGCACAGACAGAAAATGGGAAAGCGAACTCACGTTGGCTGCAGAATTACAAGCAGCCAACTCCAAAGAGTCCTGCAGAGACATCTGCCTTAAGAAAGACTAGTATTTTACAGGAGTGGTTCTGAGAGCCTTAACTATTGCTCATTATCCATAGAAGGATGCACAAGACTTACGCATTATAGGCACAGATCCCACATTCATTGTCATAAGTGAAGCTATCTGAGCCGCAGACTGGTTTCAATATCCTTGGGCATGCTACTATGACATGACCATCTATCTCAGTGCTTCTGTAAGTACTGCAATCAATCTGTGCAGAACAGAGAAAAAAAAAACACACCACACACATTTTTTTATATAAAGATATAACACTCCTATGTAGTCTGCTTACTTTCCCTCAGCCTTTGGGGACAAATCCAGCATCAAACTAATTCCACTATCAAAAGTAGAAGCCAGAATCAGTTCTGTGGGAATTCTCTCCCGATGAAAGGAAATGGCACAGCATGATTTGGATTTTGAGGTCCTTGACAAGATCCCGCTAGAACATTTGAGGTGGTAAGATCCAACTATAAGACAACACAACATTTTAATTTTATTCCTAATTACAGAGGGTAGAAGTCTGAATTAGAAAAGCACAGAGACATGGTACCAGATAGTCCATAAAAACCCTCTCAGCTTTATTGTCAGATTTTAATTCCCTTTGGACTGTCTACATTGTGTTTTCCTTTTGTGTAGTGTTCGAACTGTTCCCTTTCACAGTCAGCTGAAGTCTTCCACAGACTTTTTCTTACCTTAATAGGTTTTGGCTCACATTCTCCATCATGTTCCTTCTCTACACTGGCCTTGCGTTCCCTAGAAGAAAGCAGACCTGTATCAGGGATCGCAGAGACAAGGGTTGCCTCGAGGCTGGTGGTGTCAGCACCCAGGGGCTAACTCATGTGCTCCTCTGCACCTTCGGGGGATGAAGCTGCCACTCTTACCTTGAGCCTCTTGCCCTACAGCTTCTGCTAGGTTTCCAGCAATACTCACTGGTTGTGGAGGCAGATTCCACACTCGTTGCTGTACGTGATGCCATCAGTGCCACAGACTGGCTTCAAGTTCCTCGGGCAAGCTACCCAGACTGTCCCATCCTTGCCGATGCCGCTAGAATACAGGCTGCAATCAACCTGCGAAAGCAGCACAGAATCAGACCCAGTGTTGGCTCCCTCATGAAAAGAAACCCCTCTGCAGGCTCCCACCACTGCAGCCACAGCGCTCGCAGCTCCTGCTGGGAGATAAATTAAAGGGATTCTCTTGAATCTGCTCAGGAAGTCAGGAGGAGTAAATTTTCTTCACAAAAGTTTCTGATTATGTTTTCCTGTCAGGGTCCAGAGGAGGCCCGGCACAGAGAAAGGATTACTGTGGATGAGACGATGCCTAATGAAAGCAGCTGATAATTGGGAGCCTGGCTGAACACCAGAACCCCTCAGCTCAGAATCTGATCATTTCAAATCATGCTGTAGTCTCTGGTGACTTACAGCAGTCTCGTAACTGCATGGGAAGAACCTGCGGACAAACCCATTGCACAGACCCTGCTGTTTTCCTCTTGATGATATAGGTATAGAAAATCTATGCAAGGAACACGGTTCTGTGGGTCTTACTGGTTAGAAAAAATTAATCAGAACCACAGCCTTTGATGTGGTTATCATAAGCATATCAACCTAAGACAGTATTCCTCACGAGGAGGTAACCTATTGCCTTTGGCTTGGAGTAATGAAATGATCTAAAAGTTAATATAAGATTACATAATTACTTCTGTGCTTTTTTCCATTTTATTTAATGAACTGAAAGTATTGTAAAAAAATGGGGGAACCTTTACTTTCTCATGAAATTAGCAATAGCTTTCAACCGTACACTGGCAAATATTATTTGAACAGCCAAGCTTCCATTAGATTTAATCCAGTTGCTCATCAGGTAATTACATACTGTTTCTACTTTACCAGAAGCCTGGAATAGAACAGAATAAATAGACCTGTAGCTCACCTCAATTCCAAAGGCAATACCTGAAATAAAAAAAATGGAGACAGAAAAAAAAAAACAATCAATCAATTTATTGATATGCAGAGACAATTTATGTGAATCTCTTTGTGAAACTGTTAAATTCCATGACTGTTGTTGACTAGTTTATTTGGTTTAGGAAAATATGAAGTTTTACATTATGCTAGCAAATGGTCATAGGATGAATTAAAAATTTCATTGCACTTTTGAGGGGAGATAAAACAGGGGAGTACATATATTAATCCATCCCTAAGATGTTATAGAAAAGGAATACAGGTACTTTCAATTCAGTACTCTTGGATTTTAACTTTATATTTGACTTTCAAATGCCTGGACTTCTGTTTAAGGGGACTGTTGACCACTGGCACTGTCCATCTCCAAACACATCCTTCTTGGTTACCTGGATCAGCACAATAGTCTTATAGAACAATCCTAGAGGTTAAAGTTTGTACTTATATTGCTCACATGGAAAATGATGCCATTTCTATCGGTTTTACTTTGTCCTTGTACAGAGTAGCCCCATGTGCAAGCTCCCTCCCTGCACTAGTGCTGCTCCTTCAGCAATTTGCTCCTACAAACCAAGATGATGAAAACCATCACCTGTCTTAGAGTTTAATTTTTTTTTTTATACACTTTCTCTGGAAGTATATTTCCTCATGGAATAAGTCTCTCCTTCACCTTGCAAGACCCAAATACTTCTACTGAAATGAAAATTCAGCTAGATTGATCTCTGCAGAAATCCAGGACATACTCACCTAAGTAGCAGCAAAGGGCTAGAGCCGCCTTCACGAAAACCCCTGTCACCTTCATGGCAGACAGAGGTATCACACCAGTACAGCCTGCTAGCTCTCTGTGCAGGAGAGGAAGATTGAAGGTAGGGACAGGAATATATAGCACACCATGGTATCGAGTGTTCCCACCTTACTGGCCGTGCTCCAAGACTGTCATCAACATACAAAGCCAAAAATCTATTTACTCAGCTCTAGATTTCTAGCTAATGATTGACACAGGGGTGTGTGCCGGGAGGGGGCTTCTTGCATGACTCGAGGGGAGCAAGGAGCATGCCAGGACCCCTCGCTTCCTGGATGGATCTGCCCCAGCCCTGGGATGCCCCTCACAGCTGTGGCACATTGTAGGCTCACATCTAAGCTGCAACCACCTAAATGCAATTAGATCTTTCTCCTCCTCCCTAGTTTTCAACTGAGCTGCCAGATAATAGCCAAACCCCACATTATTTAAGTTCAGAGCACGATTTTGTACTCTTCGCTGCTGTATTTCATCCCAGTTTGAGCCCAGGCAATTTCAGCCCAGAAGGTCACCCTGTGTTCTGCAGGAGAAATTCTTCTCTTGTCCTGTTTTAAAAAAAACTCAGCAGTGCTTTGCTCCATAGGCCAAGTCTTTATGTACTACAGCAAGAAGCAAAAATACTAAGTTCAGTCCTAAAATCCATCTCTTTTGGCTGTTCACTGGTGTGGTGAAAACTCCCACGGTACCCTCTGCTCATCTGTTACCACCATGGCCAGTTCCTGACCCACCTTGCCAGTGACACCATCCCACAGGGCAGCAGGCCAAATACTTTTGATGTCTGTGTAGACTAGATGTACTATATTTCTTTTATCTAGGAAGTCAGCCAATTTTGCAAAGATTGATATTAGCCCACGCATGGTTTCCTTCCTGAAAATTCACCATGTACATTATCCCCTTACACTTTTTATTTATAGTGTTCTTCAATTTTCCCCCTGAAGATTTGCCCACTGTTAAGGTGACAGAAGTTGTATTGGTCCTGAACACTTTTTTTGTCCTTTAAGGAGATTTCTGGCAGTCCTTTGGGTTGTTCTCAACCTCAGCCTTCTCAGTTAGGATCCAAAGTTCTCCAAGTTTCTCACTAACTTTTAATTTTTCAAATTCTGTACTTGGTAATCAAAAGCCTGCCTTGCAGATCTATTTTTTGACATAATTTAAACATAGTGAGCTCATGTTGAATCATCCCACTTTTATTTTCTAAGAGAAGGACATCTCCAATGCCTTTCTCACTTGAAAAGCAAATCCACAATAACACGATTTTGGGGATTACCTAATGGAAAATTCTATTTGCTTTCATATCCCAAAGCTCTGCTAATACTAATAGTTTGCAGTGTGCATCTGCAAAGCTAAAGTCTCCCCAGATGTCAGTATTTCCAGCTATGTTAATCTCTAGTGCCTTTAGAGAGATGTCTATTCATATATCTTGTTTTCAATCCTTCCCCCTGATATTCAGTCCTGATGTCCCTTATCTCAGTTCCATCAAGTGTCAAGGTCTCCAGACCTTTGGACCAACACAGGCCCCAGCTACAAGGAATTCTCTTCATTCTGATTACAACATCCATCTCTCGGAGCTTATTTCAGCCAAGACTATCATCAATTAATGCTTCCTGGCAGAGGAAAATGTATCTTGACATCTTAATTGCCAGACTCTGTAAAAGCTCTGTCATGGTCAAGCAGATTCTTGCCCATGTCCACAGAGATGACACCTGAACCTTACCAGAAAAGAGGTATTATTTGCAAAACAAAGTTGCAGTTAAAATAGATTGGCTCAACATGTTCTGTCAAGACCAGAGTTATTAAATCTGGGGAGTAGTTTGCAATAGGAGACAGATTAAAGGGACAGAACAGCAAACACTTGTCAAGGCTAATCCTAGAAGGAACTAGGATCTATAATACATCACCACAGCTAGAGCACATGTCTTCTGTCCCCTGCACTCACTTAAGTGCTTTGGGCTCCTGCCCTGTGCACAAGGAAGTTCCATGCTGTGGCCCTGCTAGCAAGCCGCCTGCTTCACAGAGAGCAATTCAGCAAAGCTTTCTCCACCAGCCATTTGTCTGTCAGGACAAAGCCTTTCAGGACCAGAGAAGAACATGCAGTACATCCCACCCAGGCTGGACAGGGAGACCTTTGGTTTTCTCATGTGTTTACACCCTTATGTGCAACCCCCGCTTGCAGTCATATTATGTTGATGTCCAACTGTTTTATTTTCCCTTTTCTGGGCATGCCAGGAGAGGGAGGCTCTTCAAAGCCCACCTGGCCAAGCAGCCCTGGACATGAGCACTCTGCCCCTTTCTTCTGCTGCCTCTCCAGGTTACCTCTAGTGCCAGCTGTGAATCATCTGCCACCATTTCTGCAGAATTTCACTGACATGGGCTAAGAAAGGAAGCGACGCCTTTGAGGCCAGAAGACAATAAAGCCAACTCACTTGTTTTTCAGAAACATATGCAGGAATTGTCCATGCTTCCCATCCACAAACCAAGGATGCGGTTGTTACTACTGTTTCTTTTAGGACCTTAGATGTGAAGGATCTGGATTTGTAATTTTCAAGTAGTTGCATTTACAGCTCATACCTTCATGCAGGGGAGAAGGTCACAAGTTCATGTGTTGTGGTCCAGTGGGAGTGTTGGGCAGCAAGAAGGCTCCTGCAGCAGACTTGAGCAGGGACATCTCAAGGAAATGGCCTGGACAAGAGCTCCCCGTAGTAGGGAGACTTTTGCAGGCAAGGACAGATGTGCTAACAGATGCCAAACAGAAGCCCTGAAGAGGGGAAATTCACCAGTCCCCAGGATAAAAACAGATGGGCCATGGAGCAGAAATTGTGATAATCAAGGCAAATAATGTTGAAACCCCCATGTATCCATACACAGTTGCTTAGTGGGATTGAGTGTTACAAGGATGTAAAGAGAGACAGAAAAAAGAGTTCTGCAGCAGACCCAGAGAGGCTTCATCGCACAAATGGCATCCGGCTCTCCATGTTACAGCTCAGTTCTTGAAGAAGGGAATGCCACTTAAGTGCAGCATTTCTGCCTCTACTGTGGCAGACTGTGAGAGGTCCATGGCGGGAGCACGCCGTGCTGCCATGCATTTGGCTCTCCCTCCATGTGCCTGTGAGAGCAGCAGGCAGGCGGTGGGCAGAGCTATTAGGCTCCAAAGGGACAGCCTACAGAGTACTGAGAAACACCACGGTGAGTTCAAGGTCTACTGAGGCATCTGATAGAGTCAATAGTTCTCACTATATACCAAGAGCAGCATTTGCACTGAAGAATTGCCTTTTTTTCCCCCTAGGAGGTGTCAGGTATTTATGCAAGAAACTCAAGGTCCCTGCAGAGTAGTTAAGCTCAAAACCCAACCGTGTTGAGAGGCATGGAGACCAAAGCTGTCGATTCATAACGCCAGTCTGCAAAACCTCAGAACCTGCTGTGAACCACGTGGGGTCTGTGGATATTGGCAAGAGACACCCTTAATCAAGTATAATTTACAGCAAACTGAAGAATCCCCAGAGTTCTGGTACCTTTCCAGTTTCATAGATGATTGTTGGCCTCATTACTGTGTCAGAGGGCAGCACAAAGGGTAACCAAAAGCAAATGTAAAAGGAAGGGTAATAAATCCCCAGTACCTCTTGAGCCTTTGCCTCCTTCTCTCCAGAAGCCCCACAGAAATAACGCGCAGCATCACTCACGCAGAGTCCCATCACACGCAGGGCTGCTCAGGACAGACATCATCAGCGAGCCCTCAGAGTGACCTGCAAAAAAAGGGGGGCTGAAAGCAAGAGAGGACTGACAGGGCAGGCTGCTGAGAGCACAAAGGAGTTAGCTTTGCTATGTCTGATAGGACTGTGAACAACAGTACAGGCAGTTTTAGCACATCACTGTCCTGCACCTTCTCAGCAGACAGGTTTGGAATTTGATTAACAATCCCTTATCACCAGCTGCAATTTTTGTGGGTGATAATTTCTGCTGGCAGCAGGAGAAATTCAGAAGGTGCTCAAATACTGACAGAAGAGGCTACTGGGGCACTGTCTTCATCAGTTCATTGCTTTTGGAGAACAGTTAATGCAGGTTTTATGGGTGATTATTTCAAAAGCTAAATACTTGAAATCACTACAGATCATAATAGCTTTCAAGTGCACTGATTTTCATTTACAAGAATTTATTTTAAGCCACAAATAGCACACTGCTTTTATGAAATCACGTAGAGGTCTCTGCGCATGATTTTAGCTGGAATCAGTGAGCAGACATCATCACAGAACATTTTTACTGTCTGCTATTCACAATTCTCAGATTGCATAAATAACAGTCAAGAATTTATTCGTTTCATCACAGCTCAAAGGCAGACAAACTTTGCATCCCTCAAAACAGCTAACCAGTACTAAATTGGTGAGTTTTACCGTGCATGACTGTACTTGGTGAAAGGATTTTCCATGTAGAAATAGGCAATAATAATTTATTTCTAAATCATAACATTTGCTCAGATTAAAAAGCAGCATACAAAAATATTAACAACTGTTCATGTCAGACTGCTGATAATAAAATCAGATTTTATTATTATCAGCAGAAATAAAATGTGAATCATGCGTAAGCATTTTGAGAGTTTAAAATCAATTCTCATTAACTGCAGTAAAAAAAAAAAGATTTGATAACTTAATTGGAAAAAAAATCTATATCTTCTGTGGGAGTGAAATTAATTGGCGTTAGGTAAAATCCTGCCAAAATCTGAAAGAAAGTCACTCCAACCTTATCTGCAACACAAATTGTTTACAGAGCAGGTCACAGTTAAAATGGACTCAAACACTGCGTTTGTTCACTCAAGGTCTCCTGGAAATGTCCTGGAATAAAGTTTACACAAATAAAGAATGTTATTTGCTTTAAGTAACAGCTATAAAAGAAAGTACAGGAAGTACGTGCAAGCTGCCAGCGGGTTTCTGTTAACCCACCAGCACAGTCTCCTGCTTTGGAAATCCCACCCTGGTCTCAGATGTGTTGCCCCCAGTGAGGCAAGGAAGCCCACAGCTCAAAGACCTAGCTTCATCCTAAAGTAGTTTCAGACTACAAAGGTCTGTAACTCAGTTACTTATCAAAACAATGATACATTTCCTGAAGTAGCATAAGCCATCCAACACCTTAGAACTTCTCGCTTCATCTCCCCCAGCACCAGGACCCTTCCTGCAGGAGATGACTCCTGAGATGAGTACTGGATGAGCCCTTGTACCCACAGGGATTTGTTTGGGGAAGGAAATTTAGGCCAAGGCAGAAGGGTGATTCAGAAGCACAGGATGAAGGTCCATGGGCCACCAAGATGGCTGAAATTTCTGCTTGGCCAGCATTGCCTCAAGGGTACTGCAAAAAAAGTACTACTCAGTACTTTTACCCTTTCAGAGCAAGAAACACTGCTGGCCAAATTCAAACCTCCATATCCCAGACACCTTCCTGGCTGTGCCCCCAACTACAGCTTCAGTGGAGCAGGGCTCAGCACACCATCTAACATGACCAGTCAAGGTGCATCTACTTCCCACAGCTGCTCATAACAAAGTGTTCTGGATTTCAGGGTGTCTCTAATGAAACGGCTGGAAGAGGACATTTACTGCAACAGCTAAACTGCCAGCCCATTACATGGGGTGCTTTAAAACCAATTTTTCTCTTGGACTTCCAACTGTAAACTGATTAAGTCTCAAAACAACCCTCTGAGGTAGGCAAATATCTTTTAATATCCATTTTACAAGCAAGAGAAAAGATCTGAAAGGTCAATGAAGTGATTGATGCAGGACCCCACAATGATTCAGAGAGAACCTGATCCCTGGTCCCTCCTCAACAAAACCCCATACCACGGTCTTCCTCCTCAGGTCCAACACCTTCGCCAGTTATTTACAGAAGCTGGTGCAACCCAGGGGCCTCTGTGCTTGCTTATTGCCCAAGGCACATGCAGTGTAAAGTGGGAGAGGAGACTCCTTTGTCCCTCCCATGAGGCTTAGTGAAGAAAAGTGACATGGAGCTGCTGAGTTATCTTTATTGTAGAAGCACACTAAGACACAGCGAGGTGACAGAGACCACAACGGCACGTGTGGGGCAGACCTGGGAAGACGACACTGAGTCCCCACAGCCCTTTGCCCTCCACCTGAGCAAGGATGGACTGCATTCACTGCAGAAGAGGATGAAGGCAGCTCTGGCAGTTCTGGGGACTCAGCAGCATCCCTGATGCTCGACACCAACTCTTCCTTTATTTGCCCTATGGAGACAGCAGGTAGACAGTTTATTATCATAGTCCCAGAAGAAAGATGGACCTGAAAGGACTACGAGGAAACCTCAAAGCTATGATGCTCCCATGCTCTGTAGGAGCTTTAAGCCACCCCTGTTTCCCCATGATGGGGGACAGCAGTATGCTGCTCTGCCAGTGTCCTCCTTGCTCCATGGGGACAGCTTGGAAAAAAAAACCAAAAAACTAGAGCTGGGGGAAAAGGAATGAGCAGAGCACTCACCACCATGGGCACTAGAAAGTTTGCATATTCCCACAAGCTCAGCCCCACCATCCCCTGGCTGCAGCAAGAAGCAAAAACACACACTGCAGAACCCTTTGGCCCAGCCCTGCAGCCTGTCCATGTGAGGCTGGACCCTCCAACCCTTGTAAAACACAACTTCCAGAGGACAGGCTGGTCAAGACAGGGTAAATCACTGCCCTTCTTTCTGTACCTTTGGTCACAGCTGATCCCTGGTGTTTGCTGGCAATCTGAACTCCATTATTTCTGGAAAGAAAGATTAAAAAAACCAAAACTAAGTTCATCCCTAGGCACAACCACTGCTGTGTGACACTTGGCAAGCATTAGTATCAGTGTGACAGCCCCTCTGGACAGCTCAGCAGTACAACTACAGCCAAGCCTGGCACCAGGGTAGCCAGGTTGGGTAGCTGCCAGCCTAGGAAAACAAGACTAATTTCAGCTTGAAACTAGGTGCTTTCCATATCTACTACCCAACTGGGAAAGGTCCTGTTTTCTTTTTCCTCTTTCTACCACATTAAAAAGAAGCATGAAAAAAAGAGCATTGTAAGAAAACCGGGACTTGCCCACTGTAAACCTTGGAGTTGTCTGCTTGTTAAAAACCTGATTAAACAAAGGAGAAACTAGATATTCCATTTTTCCCCTGAGCTATTCATTAATGTGGACAGACTAGTGACTACCACATGGGTGATTTGCGGAAAAATCTTTAAACAAGTAAAGGAACTGCAAGATATACAGCTTTAAAAGTGAAATCTGCAGGAAAGACCCACAATTAATTCATTCATATGACATAGCATCTGCAGGACCTAACAGATTACTAAAAGAAGGTATCTAAACCCAGAACTCAGACCTACATTTCTTCAATAAAGCAGAAGACGATCAAAGGAATTTGGTTACAGCCCAGATCTCCCAGGAGTGCTGGTGAGCCCAAACGTTGGCCAATCTGAGGCCCCAGGGACAGGCTCTCTCTGCAGCAAGGTTTTCCACCACAATAGTGCACAGATACATCCTTTAGTGTCATCTCTCTCTCAAACCACACTGCTCCCATCACATCCCTTCCTACAAGCATCCTTCCCTGATGGTGATCTGATCACCAAGCAGGGAGAGTTGCCAGAAACACCTGGAAACCAGCAGGAGCTTTGCAGGCAGGAGAGGATGCAGACACAGAGCTGTGAAGGCATGTGGCGACTTGGACACACATTTTGTCAGGCACCTCAGCTTCTCCATGGAGAATTTCAAAATACAGCTTCAGGAAATACTTAATTTCTGGGTAACAATTTCTTATATTCCTCCGAAGCTTAGAGAGATACGTTTGCGTTTGCATTTTCATTCTGCACATTGCAACTCTCTAAAACCATTCCTGATGTCAAAATAGCTTCTGGAGCTGGTTTCGTCGGGGCTTTAGTAGCATATATCAGGTGCTTGATTATTCAGTAGAAAGAAGAATTCATTATACTGCAACTGACCATGAATTTCAATGCTGAAAATAGCATTGTTCTGTAAATTGTTCATAAACTTCTGTAAATTCCTGGTCTGCTTCTTCAAATGACATAATATATCTAAATAAAGAACAAATTATTGTGGGGAAGGGGTGGTTATGTTTGACTTTTTTTGCCACAAGGAAAAAGCTTATCACTTCCCCTTTTAATTGCATCCAGCTCGCCTTGGAATACTTAACATAGCTACAAGCTGTCTGACTTTCAGTACATGGTGTATTCCTCTAATTGCAAAGGCTTGAGAGCTGCAACAGCTTGGTAAAGTACAGAACAGTAAGGAATTCCAGATCAGGCACAGTTTTGTGGGAATCCTCTCTATTTTTCAGTTGCCATGGTGAAAAAAAATAAATTCAAATCTGTCTTGGACAGCATGAGCACAGTCACCAACAGGCTTGCATAGTGTTTTGTCTCCCTGTGGCCCAGAATACATAAGCCAACAGCAGCTCCAGCACACTAAAGGTTGAGACCTGAAGGCTTCCAATATGATCACAGGCAAATTTCTCTCTGCACTACAATTTCTTCAACTTTATCCAAAGTTGAGAGCACTCTGCTGCTTCACAGAAGATGAGAAGAGGAGCTAGAAAGTTTGCTTTTTAATGTTTTGGGATTCTGCTGCTATCCTGGCACTGGATAGCAGAGGAAGCAGAGGAAGAGATGGCACGATGGCTCTCCCACAGGAAAGCGCTTCCCTGTTTACAAACACATTGATACCAAGTTCATACTCAGAAGCCAAAGCTCCCATCCAAAACTTTACAGAAGTTCTCTTTGACTGGTTCAATATTTTAATTCTTTCCATGTTTGGAGCAGGAACAAATCTCAGAATTTCCCTGGGGGTGAATATTCAGTTTCTCAAGAATTCATGACAATACACAGGACAGTCCTCCCTGGGTGCTACAGGGCATCCCACTCACTCAAGAGAAACAAACTGGGACACCCTGGCTGCCAAAGTGCTGTAGACTGCTGATCTGCCACTGGTGGAAAGACAAACCACAACTGACAAATGTTTAACTCTTCTGTTGTGTGGGATTGCACAAGATGTCAAGGCTCAAGATCTTTCCCAAAAGTATGCCATTTAGTGAATAATTTTAATTTCCCAAACATCTCCCTGGATATTATTTGGGAAATGAGCCCTTTATGGTTTACACTGTTCTGTTTTTTCTGGCCTCACCAAAGTCCCAGGAGGAAAGACAGATACTTTCCCAGACATGTCACTCTCCTACCATACACCCTCTGTAAAACACTGAGATTATGCACAGGTTATACATTAAATCCAAGTCTGAACCTGTATTTAAACATCTGGACCACAAACACCCCACTCCTGGGGCTCTAATTGTCCCACTAGCCTGGGTCCCTACCATGCACTTGGAGTGAAAATGGGATGCTACACACAGCCAAGAGGCACTTTGAGTGGCAGTTTTCTCCATCTGAGCAACAAATCACACTGCAGAGCAGTGGGCGGGTTGGGGGTGGGTAAGAGGAGATAGCATCTCCAGTAGCCCACTTCCCTCCCAGCCTGCTCTACAGCTGAGACCTTCCAACCTGCAGGACACTGAGTTGACCCTAACAGTATAGAGTGTGCTGCAGCACGCGGCTGCAGAGCAGCATGGCTTTAACATGTTAGCTCCATTAACTTGTTCACTCAACCTGGTCATCTGTCTGCAGGGTCAAGGTGTTGACCGACACACACACACACACACACCCCGGTATTCCTGAAGAGCACAGCAGGGCAGTTGATGACAGACTGCCAACCCCCGCTTGCTTTTCAGTCTCCACTGCGGCTGCCTGGATCAGGCCCCCATAAGCTGAGCCAGTGCCAACAGAGAAGTACCACAAGGGGAAAGGAAAAGATTGATGTTTCCCCAGCCCAGCTGTGACATGCTGCTTACCACTTCAGGGGCAGGCTGTCGGCATTCACCTCGATAATTTATCGTGACGTAGTTTGAAGCTCTCCTGCAAAGGGAGGACAAGACATTGCTTATTATTCACTTGCAATGCCACAGCTCTCTGCCACCAGCATGACAGTCCTCTGTGGACTCCTTAATGCTTTGATGCCACTTCCAATATGATGGCATTTATTATTCCCCAAACAATCTTATGATTGGGCAGAAAGGGAATAGGGGACTCTGGAAAGTTGTGTATCTTAATTAGCTGTCATCAGATTAATCTCAGGCATTTTGATCTATGTTTGCTTAACAGCAAGGCACCAAGGACACACTTGATAGTGAGTCATGATATATCAAAACAAACACTGTGCTGCAAAAGACACTCGGGAATGGTGGATGGCCCTGTATTACTGAAATCTCTCCGCCTACTCACATGGCAGCTGAACACAAGTCACATTCATTTTTGTATGTTTTCCCATCAGTGCCACAGACTGGTTGTGAGGATTTGCTGCAGAAAATCCTTCCACCCTTTACGCCGTGCAGAATGCGATCACAGTCCAGCTAAAGAGAGAAAGAAATCATATTTGGTGTTGTTTCACTTGCAAGACCCTCCTTTACGTGACGTCAAAACATTTACAAACCAAGCCTTGCCATGGGGCCCCTCTGCCCTGCAGCACATCCAGCACATCTCCAGCAAGGCCAGGATTGTAAAGAGATAGCATCTCTTGCTGGACCAGCCAGCCAAGCTTTTGGAGACAGAGCCCTCCCTGCCCCACTGCCAGACACAGACCCACTCATCTGATCCACCCTGGCACCTCAGTAGAGGGCGTGTTTATTTCTTTCACTGTCAATCCACAAGAAGATGAAAACTGCAACCACCTGTCCCCAGTCCTCCTTATCAGGGCTTTGATACCATTTCATCCCTAAGAACGAAGATGAAACCCACTGACCAGAATTAAGGAAAAACCTTCACAGCAGGCTCCTGCTGTCCGAGGGCGGTGCGACACGCAGCACAACTTCTGACACCCACTGAGTTAAGAGACACGAGCAGATACGAGCAGCTATGACTAACTAAGGGTGCCCTCGTTTCCTCTCAAGCATGACAACAGGAATATTTAGACACAGCTTTCCTTACAAGCCATGCATGGCACAACGAGAACAAACTCACAGCACATGAAGTGGTCTTGGGAGACCCCAAAAAAAGCCTCTCACACGTAGGTTGCCACTCTACCAGCACACCAAGGTAGGTGTTTGCAGAGTTGCAGCAAGTTTCAGACAGTAGAAGTCAGAGGTTCTGCAGCTTGTTCCCTGGCAAACACACAGCCCCTTCCTCAGCCTGGCCGCCCACCTCTGCTCCAGGTGTTGAAAAAAGGCCAAGACAAAGGAGTGATTAATGGGCTCCCTTCTCCAGAAGCAATAAAACGTGTTGCAACAACTGCAAATGGTGCAATCAGAGAAGAGCTGCAGCTGGGACGGAGAGGACATTCTGCCTCCTGTCTCACCTGGAGATGCAGCATTTGGCACGAAATGGTTTATCAACAGCACTACAGGGTGAGAAGCACCACAGGGAAGGAAGGTTTCACACCAGGCAGCACGGGGGTTTCAGTGACGTTGGGATGCTATGATAGCACCTGCTGGTTAAGCATCACTTACTAATTTCATTAATGTGCTGCTTCCTCCCTCACCTTGGTAATTACCAATGACACGAAAGCAGACAATGCTGTCCTTTGCAATTCTCTGCTAGATGCCTTCCTACATGCCAGACATTGCTGTCTGCAGTATGACCCGTGTGCCTGCATTGCTGCCCAGGGCAGGCAGCCACCCCACCGGCAGCCACACATATCACAGGTCCCAGCAGCCAGTGCCACCGCTCCTTTGGCTGTGGGGAATTGCCTATGACAAAACCCACAGGTGGCCCTGGAAATAAGAGGGGAGCAGATTTGCTCTCTGAATCACCTCTTGTCAGTCAGGCTCATCAGCATCCACTCCCCCCTTTGGTGCTACCAGGAAATACCACTAAGCCCTGAAGCTGACCGGCTTTATTACACCTAATGCTTCCTCTGGAATGCATCAAAATTGCTGTACCTGACCCACCTACAAGGATTTTTGACTCAAACAGCCCTTTTCTAAAAGCAGTCAGTGACAGAGGCTTCAGGGAGAGCTGAGGTAGTTTGTATAAGGTCCCTCCAGCCTCATAGAAATACATTTCCTATCCCTTCAAAAAATATTATTTAAATTACTGTATGCAAATTCTGAAGGGATTAAAACATCAGGTCATTCTTTTTTAATCATCCTAGCTCTTGACAACACCCTGTGACAGTGAGATCCAGTTTAGTCACCCTTTTTATAGTAACTTATTTTCTCTTATTAGTTTCATATTTTCCTCTTTTAGCTCTGTTGAAACTATCACATTTTCTTTTCATGGAGAGAAGAGCGCAGACATCCCCATCTTCCTCCTGTGCTATTCCATATACAGTTATCTATCCCTCTCTCCCCCCCTTTAGTGCTTCCTCCCCCTGACAAACTTGTCCTCATCCCCCAGTCAGCTCCCATCACCCTGGTCTGCCCATGGCCTTTAAAACAGCAGCTTCTCAACATGTGGCACTTGTCACCCCACTTCAGCTACATGGGGGGCAGGCATCCAGCCTGAGCTCAAGACCAACACCCTTGTAGCTGATGTACTTGCATAACGAGCCAAGCCCAGAAGCAAAACTGGCTTAGGAGGGTCCATATGGGCACATCCAGCTCCACTCCCTTTTCATCTGCTTCAGTGCCAGGTGATACAGGGGCTAGGACTGGGGTACAGATGCTTTCACTCATTCAAACCCTTTCAGAAACAGCCAAGGGAGAAACTTTAGGGTCACAGCAAGAATAGGAGCAGCTTCTGGGAAAGGAGCTGGCAGGGGCTCAGCACCAGCAGAGGAGTGCCCCATGAGTGCCCCAAGCAGCTGCCATCCGAGATGCGGGAGGTGGGTTTACCAGCTGATAGGTATTGGTATCTCTGTTCTGCTCCTTGCGGCCAGGTGCCTGGTTCCAGTTCCTACCGCTCTGATCTCCATTTCCTTGTGGGCTGTCAGGGAGAGAGAGCAGAGAGGCAGCTCAACACACCATCCCTCCCAAACAGTGGGAGCACAGGGTGAACCCACGTTCCCCACAGGCTCCCACAGCTCTCAGGGAGCTGCTTGCACTATGACATCCACCCACCCACTGGGACAGGAGAAGGGGAGAAGCCCCCCAGACACATGCTGACAGGGAGGCAGCTGACAGCTGGACAAACCTTGCCCTGTGCTCAGCCCAAGTGCATGACTACCCCAGGGCTCTGCACCCCTCTGTCTGCTGGTATCACTTGGTGGATGTGGTGGTGCAGGAATTGCACCAGCCACAAGCAAGAAATCTCAGGCATCCTCAGGAAAGGCTCTGAAAAAGCAGCAGCTGAGTCCCGCTCAGGTCCAGCAGCTATAAACCAAACAGTAATGCCTGACCAGTGCCCAGAAAGCTCATGGTGCACCAGGCACTGCCTCCAAGCCAGCAGGTGAAGATGAGCCAGGGCCAGGCAGACACATGCCCTACCAGGCAGCAGGGTTTGCTGGGGAAAGGTGTCCTGAGAGAAATTTTGAGGACAACAATGACTAGTGCTTCATACAAAGGAAAGCCAAGGCCATAAAGGAGCAAGGGTTGCATGAGAAACATGCCCTGCTTTAAGTAATGTGTCTCTTCCCCATCACCAGCTTAGCCAGTGGGGAGAAGAACTGTACTAAGCACTGGCCACCACAGTGTCGAATTCCCCATCCCAGACAGTGCCACTTGTGTGGTAGTGGACCCTTCTGGCTCCAGATAACCTCCTAACCACCCCTACAAACAAACATGTAGGTGGAAGGGAGCAGAAACTGGTGCCAGGGCTTGTGGGGTGGCTGGGGGAACAAGCTGTCATCCCAGATGCTGCTGAACTCACCCTCTGAAGGGACGTCTCTCGTTCACACCCTGTTGTGACCCTGAACCACCACAGTTCTTCTGCAAAAGGGGCAGAATCATGTTCAACACCCAAACTCAGAAACAACTTTTAGACAACTAGAGAAGAAGCAAAGTTAAAACGGCTCCTGTCCTCCCGTTTCCTCCTCCCAAACCCAGAGAATTAGAGGTCTGTTCTAAGAGAAGCAGGTTTGATGCTCACTCCATACCCACCAAATATTATCATCTGAGGGTTTACAGGATCGTCAGGAGTCTGAACCTGTCCTTTATGGGCTGTTCTGACAGGCCCACTTTGCATGCTCACACACAGGTCCATCCAACAACTGGGTGAGGTTTTGCATTACAACCTGCTTCTCCTCCATTTTTAGTTGACTCCAGTGTCCCAAGAACCATGGTCACTCCAGGGTGACCACAGACAGTCCCTGGCCATCAAGATTACACAGAGTCTCAGTAGTCCCTTTCTCTGAGTTCAGGGCAGTCTCTGAGCTCCATCTCACCTGTTTTGTACGCTCTGAAGGTTTGTTGCGCTGCGCAGTTCCACCGGACTGACCTCCTCTTTGGGCTTCCTTTTTACTGGAAAAAGGGGAGAGGAAGAAAAGGGAGAGCTGTGGCAGTGCAAGTACCACCAGCACCCAGGGCTGCCCTGTAAGCCAGCTTCAGGCCATTAGGCACCACATCCCCACGCACAGTCCCTGTTCCTGGTGGTCCTGTTCCTAATTCCCACCCCTAAACCTTCTCCCTTCTCCTCACCATTCCCACTGTACGCTACATCCTGGATCCAGGTGGCTGCTTTCATATCAGGGCTGCTTCTGCATATGCTCTATGGGAGTAGAGAGAGAGCATCTGGAAGGCAAAGTACACGTGTGGGAAACTCCTCGGGAGCTGCCGACACCCGACAGTCCCCTGGGAAAGGGGTGGCTCTCTATCAACCTTTCTTGTCCTCCTCTACTCCACACTGCTTCTCACCTGCCCCTGGGCCCTTTGCATTGAAAGGCAAATGGGAAGAGGAGCAATGGCCAGAGCCCTACTGCTGGAGCACCTCTTGGAGGGCCACTGGGATGCAGGACTCTCTCCCAGGCATCGCTCAGATGCAGCTCCACAGGCAGAAGCTGCAGTTTTGGAGCCAGAGCTTTTCCCTCTTTGCTGTTGCTGCTCAGAGAAAGCTGTACTCACAACTTCTCAGCACACATGAGACACTTGTTGGTGTGCTGCTTGCCAGCGGAATCCCGAACAGGGTTATTCTCCCTCGTGCAGGACAGCCGTCCGGCAGCTTCAAACTGGGAGCGGAACTCGCTGCAGTCGTCCTACGGAAGGAGGGCAGCAGTTAGGGCACTCTGTCCTCCTCGCCTTATTGAGCTGGTTCTTAGAAACTTGGTGGTTCCTGCCGGGAGAGCATTGAACCATCACAAAAGCATCACAGGAGAGCCTGGGTGTGGGCGAGAGAAGAGGGTGTGCAGTACCAGCCACTTAGTATATAAACAGAGGAGTGAGTCAGAAAAATTATGGGTCCTTCTGCCTGCACAGCACGTGTTGGGAGTTTTCTAGTATGGTCCGACTAATTATTATGCCCCTTGTTGGGCTATCCAAAGCATGCCAGTGATGTGACCGATATGGTTATGAAGTCCCTCCCACTTCTGCCAACACCTTTAATACACAGCTACAGCCTTTTCCCAGATCGCAGCTCAGATAACGATTTCATTTACAGAGCAAGTAATATCCCCAAAACCAAGCACACTTTGGGATGTGTCAATCAAGCATCAGCAGTTAAAGCATAAAAGCACAATGCAAACATACTTAATAGACCATGAGCAGTGGAAGGTTGTTTGGAGAGTGGATGATTAATTTCTTCCTTGTTCAAAATTGCTGTACAGAAACCTGTTATATAACTTGGATGTAAACATTCAATCCCCCTAATTTCAAGTATTTCAGACACTGCAACAGCCAATTCCAAACAGCAAGTACAGAGGATAAGTAACTGGATCCCACTTATCCTTTGTTTTTTTACAAATAGGTTTTAACACTTGCAATTTTCTGCCCATTTTGCAAACAGGAGAGTTTTGGCTACCTTGCGTTAAGGTCCTTAACAGGTCACAGGCCTCATCCTGTAATTCACTCAGAAGTTTCCAGCACCTCGTCCTCTCTGCCAGAGGAGGATTTCCCCAGCTCTTTCCCTGCATCCCATCCAGGGCTTTGCTATTGGACTCATGCTGGTAAAACACCCAGAGGACAAAGCCCCACATGCCCCTAGAGCCAAACTAGCCATGGGTAGATGAGACACGATCAAGCACAGGATGAGCCTGCACCTGCTGTGGCCAGCAGCCATTCCACATTGCTCCCACCAGAAATAAATGTCACACCCTATTTCAGAGAGGCTCTCCAAGAGCCTCACTGCTCCTCCCCATCTACAGCATGTGCTCACAGCCCCATGTGATTCAGGTGGTGCTTTACATTCCTGACAAGCCCAGGAGAGCTCTCCCAGACCCTCTGTGCTTTGTTCCCTGAGACCAACTGAGCTTAGCACCCTGATCCTCTGCCTGCAAGACAGAGCCGCTTTCCCCTAATAGCCTCTCTCAAACAATCTCCTTTTGAACTAGCATTTCTGGAGCTCTGTTAACTTCCCAACCTCTGCTGCAAAAAAAACCTCACTGAGTACATCTAAGACTAGCATTTGTCTTTTTCATGGACTGTCACACCCCTGACCCACTAATGAATCCAGGGCTTTCTTATCCTTTCTCATTTCTAACTGACAAGCAGGATTTTTGTTAATCACTGACTGTGTGATCATGCACTGTTATTACATTTTATCTTGTTTCTATTACTCCAGGCCTCAGCGCTATCCAATTAGTCCTGAGTGATCTGCTGATCCTCCTCTTCTGATGCTGCCTCTCAGCTTTGCCATCAGCAAATTTCACATATGCTTCCATTTTTTTGGTGCCAAAGTCATTAGGAAAAGCACTGAAACAGGATTATCCCCAAGACTGAGGCTTAAGGGGACTGCACCAGTCCCTACCATAGCAGAAGTCAAAAGGTTAAGTGTTGTAAGGAGGGGGAAAAGTCACTTTTCAGAGCTGCTTTTGCCAATGTATGTAGACACAGTGGCTGCAGGGTAGCAGGGCAAAGATGGCAAATGGCAGCTCTGTGAGAAAAAAGTTATCAACAAGAAAAACTAAACCTGAGCCACAGGCCTGTAGAAATAGCATAAGGCTGAGCTCTCCTCCCAAAATACAACTATCTCTTGAGCTTTGTGGAGTTCAGATTTAGAGCTTTT
>WUAM01000431.1:23644201-23669424 GCA_024336885.1 Actenoides hombroni
CGTGACAATTTGAAACATGGGCTTCTTTCATGAATATGAATTTATGCAGGTTGGGGTCAGATTTTGAAGGTGGCATTTTACTTTTTTTTCATGTTGACATTATTGGTAAGCAGTAGATGCTCCAATATACCTGAAAGGTACTCTTCAAGATACCAAGAACTGTTAACTCTTAGGTATCTTGTCTGACTAGATCTCGGATTGTGATACTAATGCAGAAAGTTGTTTTCATAGACTTTCAGAATGTCTTTGGTTGGAAGACACCTTCAAGATCATCTAGTCCAACCTTCTATCCAATACTGGGAACGCACCACTAAACCATGTCCCTGAGCACCAGGTCCATGCACCAGTTAAATGCCTCCAGGGATGGTGACTCCACCACTGCCCTGGGCAGACCATTCCAGTGTTTGATAACCCTTTCAGTGAAGAAATATTTCCTAATATCCAGCCTAAATCAGTAAGTTAGATGAGCAGATTTGTCTTTTGCATCCAGGATAGCCTTATTTCTAATAGATAAGACATACAAGAGCCTGGCCAAAGGACCTAGGTTCTACTCCAAGAATAAAAGCTACAATTTCTCAGTGAATATTGAGAGAAGAAGTCAGTTTTCCAATCTCTCATGAAAGAACACACTACTAAGAATTTTAAAAACCATGCACAGGAAAAAGACAAAGCCACAGGCATAAAAAATAATCCTTGTACATCTCACATTCCCAGGTATGTTAGAGGTGGGCATTCTTACCTTCTACGTAACATGATGTTATGCATTCATTGAACTAAAGCACTCTATTCCAAAAGAAGGCTTTTGTAGGAAAACCTGCTTAAGCATTTCAGCCTGGTCTTTCTTTTCCTCTAAACAGCCTTCCTGTAACTTTCAGGGCACACAGCAGGTTTGTAGCATAAGAAACACATGCTACACGTCTATAGGTTCTTTTACATGGCACTTTTAAGGTTATCTGCCATATGATCTGCAACACGTTTTTTTTCCCTTCGCGCTGTGTAGAGGAGATGATTTGATAACTTATCCCAACTCTGCAGATGGGGAAGTCAAGCTTAGAAAATTACTTGCCAAAAGCCAGACAGAAAATCTATGGTTGAACAAAGAAATTCAGTGTAGGTCTCTTCCTGACACTGTGAAACTGTCCTTCTGCCTTCAGGACCACACCTTGGCAAGTCAGGTGTTTAAAAAAAGATGTCCCTTAGGACAGCTGTACTTTACAAAGCCTTTAAAATGCACAGACACACAAGAGCCAGAAAGCTACCCTGCTTAACCGGAATTTTAAAAAAATAAATAAATCACTGCATCCAACACTATCTGATGGAAACCAATTCACTCCTATCTAGAATAGAAACCCAGAGCTCTAAAATACAACTCCCTCCACATAAAGACTTGCTATCTAGAAAAACTGCTATGGGTAAAAGAAACCAGAAGGTGCATCAACAAGATAAACAAGGGACAATTAAAGCCAGCCTGCTCCCACACCCTGCCCTAGTCAGAGCTCACATGCACCATCATTGCTATTAATTATTTGTCAGATGCCAATGGTGTGTCTTATAAACAGGCAGGTATCCTCCTCAGCCTATACTCTGGGTCAGGCACAGACCTTATGTGCCATGCTGGTAATTGCCCAACAGGGACTAGATTGCCTGGGAGGAGCCGCGAGTAGTTTTGGTTTCTTTTACGCTCATGGATGGCACAAAGCCTCACGCTCCTTCAGACCCTTTTCCCAAGGCAGAGCACGTTTGCCTTGCTCCCATTGCAGGTGCATTGCTGGACCCTTCCCCATTGGCCAAGCCAGTGTTTCCCACACCACAGACAAGGAAACACATTCGACAAGTGGGTCAGAGGCAGAAGCTGTAATACCATCGCACCACCCTGCTCCTGGCACGCTGATAAAACTGGCTTCAGTAGCGATGTTTCACCTCACCTCTTCTATGGAGTTCACATTCCTGTTCACCTCTCCACCACTCCCTTTGTTTTTTGAGTCTTTTTCCCTGCAAGAAAGGGAACCATGAGTAACAGAGCAGCAGGTAGTCCTCAGACACAAAACCAAAATAGCTAGTGATTAAAGGACAGCCCTGCCAACCCCACCTCCCAATTGCACAAGGCAGTGGGACAGACCAGCACTGGGGCTCCAGCTCAGTGAGATGTGCCCAGAGTGTTAGCATCTCTGCTCAGGGCAGTTTGCCACCTTTTCTCTCTGCCTAATACCCAAGTGTTTCAATTCTATTAAACACTATCTATGGAAACAAGAAATGAAATCCATGTATGTTTTAACCCTGGATTTGCTCTTCAAACCCTGTGGTGTGTCCCTCCCTTAATGTGATGAGCTTGAGAGAGCTAATGTGTATAAGGGTTTGCTGAGCTGCTACTAACTGGTCTGTCTAGCTCAGGACTAGGATCTTACACCACAGAGCCTCCTGAGAGTGGGTTCATCACTGCAGGAAGAGAGGACGTGCTGTGGGTGGGCAGGATGGTTGCTAGAGCCAGCGTGCAAGCCAGCGAAAGGCTGATACTCACAGCAGCCTTTGGCACATCAGGCACTTGTTAAGATCTTCTTTGCCATCTGGGCTGCTGACAGGCTCTTTAGTGGTGGGACAGGAAAACTTCCCGCTGCGCAGAAGCGACCAAATTTTCGTGCACTCATTCTGAAAAGCGCAGAGGACAGTCAGTGGAGGCTCCCTGTGAGGCCATAGAGATCCTGAGAGCAGCTTGTTCACATTTAAACTTTTTTGGGTGGGCTACAGCAATAGTCTGTACAACACCAGGCCTGAGGCTACCACAATCCTCATCTCCATCCCTCATCACACATGGTACAGGCTGCATCCAGAGCTCTGCTCATGGCTTCTGAGGCAGAATAGACAACGAGAAAGTTCAAAACCCATTGCAAGGGCCATTATTCGTAGGAAAAGGAATATATATTTAATTTGCATACAGCTGCAAATTGCTACCTGCTTCAGGGGAGGACTCTATTATAAAGCTAGTCAAGAGCAGAAAACACAGCCCTAGGAGCACCAGTGGGACGCAAGAGTAATGAATTGACCAGGGTGACTGAAGAGCAATTTAGGTGCAAGACTAAAGAAAGAAAAGTACAATCCTCTTAGGAAGAAAAGCAGTAATATTTTGTAATGCTGCAGCAACCAATTGCCTCTTCTGCTGTGTAACTGAAATGTAGACTAGGGAGAGTCAATGAACCATTTAGTTATTTTTGGCTACTATATTTTCCAAAAGGGCCTTTACTAAAGAGAGACAAGCTTGTTTGATTAAAACATGAATGGAGCTGACTTCTTAGTCATTGAATCAAATAATTTTGTGAGACAGAGAGGACTTGCCTTAATTCTTCTAATTCTCAAACTTGGGAATTATCAGAACCAGTGGTTTCTGCTGGATTAGAAGCAAAATTCTGAAATATCATTAAAAATATAATTTATGCCATTTCTAACTGTCTTATGAGATTTCCAGCCCAGAGCTCTTCAGATACGTACTCAGCATATCACACCAAACATATACTGTCAGCTAAGCCGCTGCTGTATTACAAAAGTATTGTCTAAACATGGAGAATTTCACTGCTTTTTTGACCACTGAAAAAGCATTACGATATCTAAGTATAGTACATCTAAACGACTTTGCTCAGAGCATGCATTAAGCAGCATAGTTGGCAAAACAAAAGGAGAATCAGAATAGAAAAGGTTGGACTCGCCTTAATCGAAGCTTGGCTGGCAACATCTGCGACAAAAACAAACCAACACAACAATGAAACCATACAAATTTTTTGAAAGGAAATTTTAAATAAAAAGCATTTAATTAAAATACTCAATGCAGTCTTCTAATCCACCAAAATACCTCTAGATAAAAGCTAATCCAATACATTATTATACAATAATAGAAAGCACTGGGCATTAGAGACCTTCTGGAATGCTGCACTTTTTGTCATTCAAATGCAAAAGCACATCCATTTTTTGCGTATTTGTGCCTTCCTTTACTGTGCTACTTTTCTCAGTCTTAAAATCCAAGTTTCAAGGATGATTCAGTAACTGTTTCTCTATTATTTTACCCCACTGCCTCAGTTGTAGTATCAACCTTAGCCAAAACTTTTTGACTTTCTTAATTTTCAGTTAGAATTGAGATACAGGTACCAGAGCTAGCCCTTAATGTCGTTGTTTGTCCAAACCTAAAAATTCCTTCTCAAGGTCCATTCCATTTTCAGTACTTCACACAAATTACCAAATTAATAATGAGTCATCAGGTGGGTAGCTGATATACATTTCTTTCTAAGACCTTTAGAGTTAGCATAATTCATGTTTCACCCTTTCCTCTTACATCACCAGTGGCATCACAGGGGACCATCAAGAAATCCTCTATCTCTTTTTCAATAGATATAGGCAGTAAAGGGAAAGATCATTGCAACAAGCCTAATTTTCTGCTCAAGTCTCTCTACTGTAGACATATGAAAAAGCATTTCTTAGAGTGTTGACAAGAAATCTCCACTTTTCTGCATTTACTAAAAAACTGTATTACAATTTTGTTCAAAGTCAAACTTTTAATGCAAAAATTCAGTCTGGTTGGAAATTTGTATCCCTCCACTTAGACAACTGGGGGGTTTTGTTGTTTGTTGTTAAACTGTTAACTCTAATAAAAACAGTTATTTTCACCTATCAACGGAAATTCACTGTTTTCACATGCAAGAGAAAAAGACATTATCAAGAATGTGTTATATCAAATCAATACAAGTAGTACAGTAAAAAAAAATCATGGGTCTTCTGCTTATGCCAATATGTTTTTTAAAGAACAAGGGCTTTCTAATCCTCTGTCTTTACAGGTGTTCCCAGGCTGTGTCCTCTGTCAGTCCCAGATTTCAGCACAGAGAACATCAGAAGTTACTAACCTGAGAAGAAGCAGAAAAATGCCAGAGCAAGGACCACCGAGGCACCTTCTATTTTCATGGTGAGGGTGGCAGCTGTTTGCCTATGTTGACTCTATTAGTGCATTGCTCAATGAAACCCAAAGAAAGGGCTCAGGTCAGATCCCATATATATAGATGACCAGATTCTCCGCCTTCATTATGACATAATGTTACCAAGAACCATCATTAGCTGCAAAAACCAGTTTGATGACAGTAGCTCTAAATTCTAATGATCCCATTAACACAATTAATTTCCATAAGGATGGGACATATTTGAGTCACTCCCTGCATTTTGTCAAGGTAAGAAAATTATAAATAGATTATTTCAGTTTCCCCACAGAGCTGGAGGAATTCTTGCCATCTTTAAGGTTGTTCTTAAAACAGTGGCACCCCAATTGGCACACTACTAATACCCTCTCATATCTCACTAAAATAGCTGAAAGGGTTTTATTTTAATAATTGGGCTCCAGCAAAGACAACTGCAAGGCCAGGTCACTCGAGACCTCTGGAAGTCAATCTGCTTTTATTAAAGCACCTCAGTATGAGGGTAGATACTAAGCATTCAGGTAAGGCTGAAAAGCATCAAGTTTAACACCTTGTTGAAAATATTTGAGTTTGATGCCACAGTTCATATAGCAGCTGTGCTAATGAGAAAACCACATTGCCGAATCCTCATCCCTTCCCTCTCTCCTTGTTGTCTTCAGAAAACATTGCAGCATTACTAATGAAAACCTTTTCACAGTCCACAAGGGAACTGGCAGGCTGTAGAGATACTGCTATTCAAGCAGATTAGTGCTCATACAGATGTGGTGTTATTGATGTAAAGGGTCCAGCAAGGTAGCTCTGTTTAGATCTCTCCCAAAGAGGAGAGAAAAATGAAGGTTGTCGTCCTGTGCAGGGCTTCTCAGGAGACTCAAGAAAGGAAAATAAAGATAACATTGAAGTTTTGGAATGGGATTTACATGGGAAGGAGCTGTATGACTGGTTCTCCAGCAAAAAGAGAAGAATTCAGAGAGAAAAGTAATTTGCAAGGTTTGAAACAGGTAGATAAATGAGAGTCAAGCAGACTAGAGTGATGAGGGGCTCAAGCACAGGCAAGCTGGCTGCAGCTGTACAGAGAGGCAGATCAGCACCATCTGAGGAAGAAAACATACTTCTGCATGACGTGCTTGGCCAGACAGGCCAATAGAGCCCAGTACAAATTTTTGTAATAAACTGCTGCCACACGCTTCTCAGATCAGAATAGTTGATAGCGTTTACAACTGGAGCCAAAGCCAAGTAAGTGGAGTCCTAATTTGGTGTGCGATCTTCCCTACCATTTCTTTTCAACTTAGCATGAAATCATGTGCAGGGTCACAGTAAAGAGCTTGGAACAGAGAAGTGAACCGCCTACGGTCATACAGATGGTTTGTGGCAGAGCTGAAGTTGCCCTGAATCATGAGAATTTCTGTATGCCTATTTTGGGCATGGAATTAGGGGGAGCCAACAGGAAGAGAACTAAGCTGATAAAGCATGTCTTGGTAAATCCTTGGGAGAGACTGGAAAAAAATCCTGAATGGGAAAAGTAAAATAAAATTGTATGGCAGTTTAAAAGTGGACAGAGATGGAAAGCTATTTGAAGGACTAATACAAAACACTTTGTTACTGAACTGTCTTCCAATGAGTCAGCCAGGAGGTGGTAGAGTTTGGGGAGAGCAAGTGCATTTTTAAATGGGTTTTAGTTCTAAAATTTTCTTTTCCTCTGAAAGCTCCATTCCTATAGAGAAGTGAAACAGTTCCCTGATTTAAGACAGCTGGCTGATCACTCTGTTCCTGTACAGTAAGTACCAAACCCAGTCAGACTGGACAGGTGAGAGCAGCTCCCAGCCTGGCAGTGTGGACATAACAAAGAAAGAGGAGACACACGCTCAGGTCTTGAGCCTAGACGAGCCCTGTGACCACCACATCTCTCTCCCATAGTTTCACCACTGCAGTACCCTGTCCACCAGCTATACCCACACCAACCTGTGGGAGGTCAGAATGGCCCAAACACACCTTGATACCAAAACAAGGACTATGTTTAGTACCAAATATTAAAAAAGAGAATTATTTCCTTCCCAATTACTACTGCATAACTACAACCTCCTAAAAAAACAACAAAAAAACCCAAAAAACACCCACACAAAAATCAATCAAACAAAAAAACTAACCAGCCAAAAACAAACAAACAAAAAAAACCCCATGATACAAAATGTGATGTTGGGCATGGAGAGAACCCTGCAAAACCCTATCATTTTAAGGATTTGCTCCTGTGTGCTTGAGTTACAAAAGGAAACCTGAGCAGAATAATGAGGGATGACAGCAATAGTGTATTAAACATAAACCTTGCCTGACTCATTTGATTGCCTTTCTTGATGGATTTACACAATAAAGTCTCTATCCTGCACTGGAATCCAGACAGCTCATTAATTTCCATAGGAGTTTGTATTGCAGGATCAGATCTGTAGGAGAGATGATTCTGATGCTTTAGCAATGCGTTTAGTACAGCACCTTGCTAATCTTAATTTTAAAATGATGTCAAACAGCTGAAGAGCAATATGCCACTGAGAAAAGCAGCTGAGGGCAAGAAGAGATATTGCAAAGACTTTTGTTCATGTCTCAGCTGAAATTTTGAAAAAGTAAACAGCATATAATGATACTATGCCTGGTAGGAGAGCTCTTACTGAGTCCATTTTCTACCACATTCTAGAAAAAACAGGAAACAAGATTAAAATAATCATGGAGGAACAAGTAGGGAAATATAGAGGAAAATGGGAGCATACCATGAAATTTAGGCAAGCTCTTGTCAGATGGAAACCAAAGAGGCTGTGAGGAGTCTTAGGGACCGAGTCCAGCCACCAAGCTGGGCCAGCACCATGGTGGGCAGGACACAACCACAGAGGACATTGAACTCCTCTCTTTGGTGTCCCCATGGAGAATGGAGAAGGGACTCAAATACACAGCCAAAAAAATTGCATCCGAATTAGAGATGAACATGCTTACACTCCCTTTCCTATAATAATTCTCCCATTCCTCCACAGGCTGTGCCTGCACAGCAACATATCTATAGATAGATGAAAATAATTGGGATGCCTTGTCCACACAGAAAACGGTTTTTCTTTCCTCAGTGACATGGCACTGTTTTGCAAATGGGATCACCTCCTTTCCAATGAGTTTAGCATCATGTAGGGATGTTCCTGTGAAGGGAAAACTTCCTGGCAGCATAATTGGTTTAGGTTTTTAGGGGGGTGAGTGTTTGTTTGGGGTTGGGGTTTTTTTTGGTTGGTTGGTGGTCTTTTAAACCATCTTGTTTAGTAGCTTTTCATTGTTTGAATGCTAATCGCCAGCCCAAACAGCTCTGAGGGTGCCCTCAATGGTCAAGAGCATGAGCTGTGCAGCCCCATTCTCACCCCAGAGTAGGGCAGTGTTGTGTGTCAGGTCTCCAAAGCCACCACAGTGGGACAAAATGAGTCCTGATAGGGATCTGCTGCCCATGTTTCATCTACTTTGGCACTACTGCCATGGACAGTCCTATTCACAGCACTCTTTGTATTCCCCCTCCACCACCCACCCCAGAATACTCCCATCTCTGCAATCAGTGCTGTGGCTTCAGTATCATCAACATGATTCTCAGCAAGCAAAGGTAACTTTAACCGACATCACCACTGGGTCCTTAGACCAGACTGGAGAAACAACACATGCTTGTGTCAGTGTTGCCAGTGCTGCTCACTCTTCTTCCTGCACTACAGACAAGTTCACACCACCACAACCTTTGCAGCCACACAGGTCCCAGCATATACTCAGGTAGTTTGTGCTCTTCCATCTCTCCTGGTGCCCTGTTCACAACAGCACATGAAGCAGCCTTTGAGACCAGGTCCCATCCCCTGCTCTTCTCTTCCAGGGAAATTAACTCCTTCACACTACATGAAAAGTAACATGAGTAGGAAAACTAGATCCCACATATTTCTAATAAAACTACAGACATGCCTATATTCCCACTATAGCTGTCCTTTCCTGACCTGAATGACACACTTTTTACCTTCCCACCACCTCTCTTCCCTCTCAGAGGAACCTAATCAACACCACTGCTTAACAATTTCTCTGAAATACTGAAACGTCTCTTTACCAACCAATGACTATACCCCTTTTACAACCTAGAAATCCTCAGGGTTACAAGAGAAGAAGCATAGTTGTTTGGCATATTTAATAAAGGAAACTCAGAGTAGATGGTATTTTGGTTCATAGCCAAAGCAGAGTCCAGAGCTCTCAACTTCAGTAGTGGTTCATGAGTTACAGTTCCAAAGTAAGACACGTGGACTTCAAAGATACCCATTTTTAATCAGTCCCTCAGCATTATTAACCTTAGGTTCAGAGCAAGCAGCCCATTGCAGCCCACTTTGAGCTCATCTTCAGCTGTCAAGTAAGAAATATCAAGTGAATTTTATTGTGCTGTCACACTAACACAGCAAGCTAACAGCTTGTTGGGCAGCATCTGCCTAAGTGTTGCCCACAGAGAAGGTCTCTTCTAGACGTCTTGCCTACTGCCTTGGAAAAGGACTCACCTCTGCTGGCAACCACCACATCAAGATGGCATCCTGCCACCCAGAGACACCCAGTTATGCACCTACCCTGGGCTAGACTCTGCTGCTACGAGTCTTACCCATCTCTTCAGCACATCTTGGGAGGCACCTCATCTGCACACATCCCATACAAAAAACAAGGTTCATGACACTGGACAAAGCTCTTCTGGGAGCAAAACCCAGCTACTAATCAGCCAACAAGCCAGTCAGCCCCAAGTTAATAGAAATTAGTTTGAGCTTCTGGACTGCAATAGTCACATGACTCAGAGCTGCCCTCTTCATACCTACTGCTGCTGCAGCTCAGGCGAGTGCTGCCCAGATCTCCAGGGCAGCAAGTCTTGGACATCCTGAAATCCCCACCACCACTGCAGGTACCCAAGGTCTACACCATGGTCCTTTCCCTTCAGCCAGGATGAGCTTCCTGAGCCCAAAGCAGAGCTCCACCAGTCTGACCCAGGGAAAAGTTCCTCTCTGCTGCTCATTTCCCACCGTTGCATTGGTGGCCGCAAAGGTGGCAGCGGAGGTGTTAGCACTCAGCATCCCGGAACACTCTTCCCCCCCAGGCAGCTCACCGAGGAGTGTGAACAGCTGGAGACCCCGAGAGGAATGATTGGAATTTCCTGATTTCACCCACCTCTGAGAATCAGGTGCACAGCGAGCCCCGTGCACCCTAGTGCTCACGACACGTCAGCAAAAACATTTCAGAAACATGTCTGGAGCATGGCAACGAGCTTTACTGAAGAATAAAACACACACAAAAAAACCCAAAAACCAAACACACAAAAAACCAACCAAACAAAAAAAGAACAAAAACCCCACACCACATACACACAAAAGACCCCAAACCAAACAAAAAATAACAGGCAGACAATAACACCACAAAAACCCACCTATGTCCAGTGGACTTTCTGCATCAATAGGAAAGAATGTGGATAAACTTTATTTGGACCAGTTACTTTGCAAATCTCTTTACACCAAGAGCATCTAACAACTTCCCCTAAATCCAGCATCTATTGCATCCTCCTCTGGACCCAGTGTCATAACATGAGACCTTCCCTGTCACCAGGTTTATTTTCCTGCCCAAATCCACCTTTTAGTTTGATCTAAAAATTACAAAACATATCTTGGGTAATGAACTGTCTTACAGGCCATTTGAACACCCTCCAGCACAGAGAAATCCTGGGCCTATTTGTCACATCTGCAATGCAATGGCAGCAATTTCCAGCACCCTGTGCTTGAACCAGATCATTGACTTCATCTTTGCAACCCTTCCCAGGCCATGAGCCACCATGACATGTGGCTGACTGTCCTGGACAGGCCTTTGTCACTGCTGACTTAGCTTGACAGTGCCAGGGAGGAGGGGGAAATTAATCAGGAAGTGAGCAACAGTGAGAGGTGTATGTCCAAAAGGCAGGGATGAGGACAACTTTGGAAGATCACAATAATGGCATGTGTTACAGGCCATCTTCAAAGGACTAATGAATCCTTACAGGGTGCCCCTGTTATTACTTGCATTTCACAGATGGGTACATTAAGATGCAGAAGGCCACATTATCCTCTGGGTCACACCTACTTCAGTCTATTCATCCCTGGTCTTATACTGGGACTCATCCCTGTGGTAGGAGAGATCCTCCACAAGTCAAAACAGCAATGCTATCTCTCAGACCTGGTATGGGAATCACTAGTGTCATCTACGGTCTGTTTTGCACAGCATACCAGATTAATAGCCCTGTTTATCTCCTCTGGCCTTCAAAACTGATCAATTTATCAATTCTTCCCTCCCATCAGGCTGAATGGTATAAGAAGCTCTGGTGTACTGCTGAATTGGATTTTTAATATATATAATTCTCTTTTTCCTGGATATGAAATATAAGGTAGAAAAATCCAGGGAAGAGATGCATCCAACTGTTTAACATACCACCCAGTCTCATTCTGGCCATGAAAATGTCCTACCTTCCAGCCAGGAGACTCCCCACAGCTCAACAACTTTTGTTCGCAGAAGAATGAAGCTGCCCTGGGAAGCTGCACTCACTGGGAGAGGAAAGTTGCTCCCCAAGCTATAACCAATGCCATCTGAGATTGAGGATGCTGGAACCAGAGGGAGATCCCAGCATCAAAGGAACAAGCTCTCCCCACCAACTCTGAGGAAGAAGCCTGCCATTCCTATTGTCAACGCTTTCCAGGGCAGTATTTGCTTATTGAAAATTGTCAGGCTGGAGATGGCAGAAGTTGAGTTTTGATCTACAAGGCCTCAGCAAGTAACATCTGCACAGTGAAAGGATTTCCCATTGCAAAGCACCACGACATCCCGTGGAGTCAAAGGACTTGCAGCTTCAGAAGGCCACCAAAATCGGTGCTTTGATGGGCCTTAGCAGAGCTAGCTGATTTCATCTCCGTTAACAGTATATGCAGTTTAGATAAGGGTAATCAAAATCTCATCATTCAGGGCGTAAACTGATCGCCTGCAGGGGTTAGAAAGGAATTTTACTTCATGTGCAGCATTGCATAACCGCCCAGATTCACTGTGGGTATTCTCCAACCTCTGCAGAGCACCAGCCGTGGGCCACAGCTAGAAGGGAAGCATGGCACACCAGCTAAAAACCCAGAATCATTGTGAAAAAAAAAAAAAACTTTAAAAAAAAAAATGCAATTCTATTGTTTGGGAACAAAGCAGAAATTTTTGTGACTCTGGCTTCAGTTCACACATGGAAGTAAAAGACAATGACTGTCACTGGGCTAGTGAAATAACAGAATTTCAACAGAGGAAGAAAAGTCTGTCCTGAAATTATTTTCCCGTGGACAGTGAGAAGAGTGCCTGGAGAGCCCATGAGCACAGTGCACTAAGCATTATGCAGCACAAAATGACCCACTTGAGTAACACTGCCCAGTCCTGTGTTGCCAGCTGGACCCTGTCAGTGCCACTCCAAGGAGGGGTACCAACAACCTGCCCTCCAGTAAGAACCGAGTCCTTCCATGTCACCCAGCAACCCTCATCACCAGCCATCCCCACCTAAACAACGAGGGACAAGACCACTGTATTTTTCTCCCTGCAAAATTATTATTTATGTTTTCTCGGTGGCAAAGCCTCTATATAGGAACTGGCTGCAGGGTGTGGTGGCCTAAGTGCCAGCACCCATTGCTGCTGTAACAGCAGGAGGCCAAAAACACACCCCATGTGGGTGTTGCTTGCTCTTAGATTATAGTATCACCACGCCTCACTCTGCTAATTGCACTATGAAACTCTGATCTCTAGCTTATCCACAGACAGCAGGTACCTTTAGCCATGCCTGTGATCCCTCAAGGCACCAGCCGTTCCTTTGGAGAAACCTATGGGAATATTGGATCCCAAATTTCTTTGCCCTGTAAAAGATAACTGAGACTAAGACGTTTCTACGCATGTATCTGAAAGAAGACCACAGTGTAACGACCACAGGTGACTGCTGCTGTGGATTGTGACCAGAACCGCCAGCCAATGGCGATAACTTCCAAAAAGCTGAACAACTTTTCATTAAAAAAAAATAAGCAATTACAACTGAAAGCAGAATATGCTTGCATGAGAACTATGGATTTTCCATAATCTTCTGCTTCTCCTTCCATATCCCCCAAATTTAGGAAAGCATACAACTAACATGAGTACTTGCATTTGGTCAAAACCCCCTATTTTTAAATTAATGCTTCAGGGGGGAGGAATCACCAGAAATACATCAGGATTTGGGGGAATCGCTTTAGGTCTAACACACTTAAATCATCTCCATTCAGTCCTCCCTGCTCAGTTGTCTTCAACTCACGCACCAAAACCCAAGTTTTGGGCATTCAGTGTGTAACCCTGGAGTCTGCTCCTCTGCACTGTGGTCAAATACTCCCGAGTGCAAGTCTAAAGCCATAAAATTCCTTGCAAGTTTGTACCTGATTTTCAGCTAATATGCTTACTATTGAGCTAATAATTCCTATGCTCTGTCAGGAGTGTTTTGCCAGACCCTTTCTGGTAATAGTGCTAGGACACCATGACAAATTCCAGCTAGCATGGCTTCCCTTACACACAAACATGAGACTTCTGACATTGATGTCCCACAGCAAAGCCCTCTTTAGTGTCTGACACCAGGACTTGTCTGCAGAACAGCTTCTGGCCGGACATCAGCCACTCCACTCATGCTGAGCAGAGAAGGGGTCACTCTGGCTGTGCTCTGAACTGCACAAAAGCTGAAGACACACCCCATCAAGCATCTGTCCACATGGCCAGAGAGCTGAGGCACACTATGCCCAGGAAGACATGCTCCAAGTCCTGCCCACCCCATGGATCTGGCCTTCTGGACTTCCCTGCAGGTATGGATCATGCCTCCCTAAAGGAGTGTGATCTGCTGAGATAAAGGCACCTTCCAGGATCTCCAACAGACATGGCTGATTATCCTGGCAGCCTTGGTCTTTTCTTCAGCTTTTCTTCTGGAGAAGAGAGAAGAGAGAAGTGAGACATCTTCCCTCTCTACATCACTAGAGACTGCACCTACACTGTTGGCTCCCCTTTTTGTTCTACATTTCTCTGGCCTCCCACCTACCCTCCAACAAAGAGGGGGAAAGAACCTTCCCCAAAGAGTTTGTGGGCCCATGGAGCTTTCATCCTGTTTGGTGCTGTCTGAAGCATTCCCTCAGACACTACAAACCATCCCTAGAGTCCTTTTGTTTGCTTCTCAAGCTCACGCACTTCATAGTTTAGCCCATATTTAAACCAACTAGTTTCCCCGAGGACTGTTAGAAACAATGTCTTTTCCGCAGGCACTCATCCACATGCAGAGCTCTGTTATCCCTGCAGCAGGAATGTGCTTGCCCCAGGAAGTGCCAAGGTTTACCTAGTTATGTTTAACTATCCACAGCTTTTCACTTGTATTTGATAGAAGTGAAATACACACTCTGGCCTCTGCACCCATATCCAACTTAATAAGCATCTCGTTGCAGTCAGATCAGCAGTCTAATGGTGAAGCAGATCAGCTAACAAATGCCTAATGACAGCAGTGAATGAAGCTCGTACACCAGCACTGACTGATCAGCAATTGGCTAGCGAGAGTGGCATATGGCAGACACAAACAGCATCCTAGAGCTGTAACAAGGCCAGGGAAAGATCCAAATCAGTGTTGTTTCAGTGTTTTGAGGAATATCTAGAATATGATCTGACCCTTTTCATCACCTGTTCCTAGCAGAAGAGTAAAACCAATAAAACAGGCAGCATAGAGCAAAGGGGCCCAGCTGCCATTGGTGTTATCTTGCCCTGAAATACCCAGTGTCTTGGCTGAACATACTCCAAGTTTTTGTCCATGATGGTACAAGACCAACAGCAAAATTATCTTTCCTGATGGACTGCTGGCATCTCCCAGCCTGCAGTCCCTTCTGGGGCTGGGATTGTATTCACTCTGTTTCCCAACTGAAAATAAGGCCCTAATCCAATCCGCAGGCTGCAGGAATGGAGCCTTCCAAATAGGATTTAGTAAGCTTTCACAAAGCTTGCCTATGCACCTTTTGTGGGAGTTTCCTTTCTCTCCCTTCTGAATCTGTTAGATGGATACTTGATCTCTGTTGCTGCCTGTCCTACCATCCAGCTGCCTTCACTGCAGAGCTACTTGTGCGAGCTACTGTCTGTCCATGCATCACTGGCTCAGGACCAGATGCAGCGTACAACTCTATCAGTGTTCAAATGCTGTTTTCTTCTTGTATTCATTGCTGTACATTCTCAGTCCCAGAAGCTGTTTGCCTGATGGGTTGACTTTAGGAGACAATTTCCCTTGTTAATCACAATTGTTGGACACACCAAGGAGCCTGCATCCAAAGATGTAGGACAAATATACCTGTGATTCACTCTGGCATTAACACTGTGCTACCTCCATGGAACACTGAAGTAGAAAGGACCTCCTAGGTCATCAAGTTCGTCTGCTTGGTGTCATTGGTAACCACATCACTAGATCAATTAAGAGATGTTTGATTGGCCTATCACAGCTAATGGGCTCCTCAGTCTGGCAGAGGAATAACGGGATCTGAGGGCTAGAAGCCACAACTAGGCTAAGTCAGGCCGGAAACAAGATGTGGCCATTTAACAGTGTCTGAGTCTGTGCAAGGGAAGAATGATTCAGGGCACCCCATGTCACTAGCAACGTTTTAGTCTAGTCGTGACTGTTTTGCCAAGACAATTTTATTGACTTGCTTTCTGACCAAAACCCATGAGACTCCAGGAGTCTCCAGACTGATGCTACACGGTTTGTGAGGGGTAACAAAGAAAAGCCGTTCCCATCAGCTGTGTACTAATACACTTAATTGGAATTTTATTTTATTTTTTCCCAAGGAATTGCACCTTCCCTGGGAGACATCCAGAGGAATTCACAAGCTGAAAGAAAAGGTTAAAAGAAAATAAATCACTGCTGTGAGTGAAAAAAGAATTAACTCAGAACAATCCTCTGGCTGCAGCTAACTGGCTTAAATCTTACCCTAAGAGCTACATCTATCATCAGGCTTACAAAAGCAAGCAGTTAAATGGAATTTATCGTTTTCAAGGTATGGCATCAAATAAAATCTAAAATTACTATATCCATATGCCCTAGGCTTTTTCCTCACATGCTTTTGAAGAAGCTCTCCTAGAAATTAGACTGACATCTAAAATAATTAATGTATCTTCAGGCTGGAGATTTAATTAATAACAAAGAAATAATAAGTCTCTCATATTTACTAAGCAACCTGAGCAATTTTTTTTGGTCGTATTTTCCCCTAACTGAACACTACTACATTGCACTGTGGCTCTAGTCCCCTTTGAACACTAGTACACTGCACTGGGGCTCTAGTCCCCACTTCCTGCTCACTATCAGTTCCAGAAAAAAAAACAAAAAAAAAACCCCAAAAAACCCAAAAACAAAAAAAAAAAACAAAACAAAAACCTAAAGGAGATTAAAAAATCCAGGCCAAATAAGGTGGTTTGCTGTATTCTCAAACTTTTCTATACTCCACACATTTCACAAAATTCAAATTTATTACTTTTAAATGATGCATATCACTGCAACAATGACTGCAAGTCACTGCAATGCCCCAGACATTCCAAATGAATGCTTGCATTGCATGGGATTGTGTTTCAGACTTGTGTGGGGTGCTTAGGCTATGTGATTTAGTGGAATTGCCCAGAATTCACAGCACATTCTACACAAGGGATCCTAAATTTGTAGTGAGAGTGTAATGAAGGTGATTTTGAGTCACTGACAGGACAAGGATTCATCTTGCCGCTGAGTTTTTCTCAGGAATAGAAGAAATCCCTACAGCTTCTTGATGGATATTTGAATGACCTCTCAAAAAGCAACAGTCTCGAAAAGGTGCCAAACTCCTATAAAAAGAAAAAAGTCTGTTTACATATTATTATGGTACTGCTCAAGAAATCATTTACTCACTCTATCTCTGCTTAGGGGATGCCTGAAGACCTTTTTCAGATGATCATCCCCTTCGGTCTATTTCAATGGGATTAGAAGGCCTAAGCAGAAGATCCATGCTGAGGATTTGAGCTGTACATACACAGCTGGACTACTTTGTGCACATGTGTTAGGGCTGATCATGGGCAGATCACTCAGGTCTGCACATTGTGAAGGGTACTCTTGGACCTGAAAGACAAAGTGCCAAGTCTTGCAGCAAGAATAAACTGGAGATCTGCTGCGACTAGAGATAACAGTGACATTGAAGAACACCATGGAGCACTCATGCAGACCAGCAGCTCCAAAAATCTGTCAGAGGAGGAGGGAGGTGTAATCTTTCATAAGGATATCCCTCTGAGAGAAGAGTATTCTGTGAACAGGATGAAAAAGATCAGTGTAAAGGGAACAGAAAACTGAGGACCAAAACATCAATTGCCTACTGGATGCTAACAGGGTGGTCTCACATCTGGACTGGCCCCTACTCTGAGCTAGGGAAGAACTCAGGGTGTGGTCCACACAGTCGCCACCAATGCAGAATGGAGAGAACAATCTTGAAGGCAAGACTTAGCCAGTAGCTACCAGGCTAAAGGCCAGGGCCAACCCGGTGGCATGCATCAGAAGTGCTTCCTCCAGAGCCCTGTAGCAAAATCCAGAGACATTGCAAAGTTCAGAATATAGTAGCGTCAAGACAGGCTTGATTAGGTAGACCCTATACAGTAAAGATCCAAATACTAAATCTAAACAACAATGCTACTGGCACACAGAGAAGGTCTTTTAAACTAAATATTGTGGGATAGCCAACAGTTTGACAAGGCATGTGGTTTGGGAAAAAGCAGTCTCCAGTGGAGAAGTCATGAAAATTTTGTATCTTTGAATAAAAGGATAGGAGAGAAGCCAAAACCAGTCAGGGAGGGAAGAAACAGCAGACTTCAGCTGCATCAGTTATTCTTCTCTGGCCTGCAGAGAGAAAACAAAACAAGACATCACATCTGCATTTCTATCCAAGCACCAAGGGTCCAAAAAGCAAGGTGAGTGAACAGCAGTGCCCTGGTTTCAAATGGAGCTATTAACATAACCAACACCTCAGAAACCTGGTGGAGGGAAGATAAGCAGCAGGACAATGGTAATGAGTGGGTACAAATTATACAGGAATGAGAGCAGGCTGTGCAGGTGGAGGAGCTGAGCATCAAGGAGCTGGGCATTAAGGCATACATTAAGGAGAGCTTATCAAAGAGCACCACCAAGTTAACTGTATCAACAAGTGCCACAGAGTTCCTAGGGTTGCAGTTCTATGCCCAGACATTACAGCATCAGAGTTACTCCATCACCCACCCATCCAGAACAGAGTAACAACTGCTAAACCTTAAGGGAGATGAGTGAGGCTGTGATGGATATAGGAGGATATAAGCACAAACAAGAGATGTCCGTCTCCCTGTACAGATGGCATAACTGACAGGAGGGAAGATGTCTACATTTAAAATGGGAAGGTACTGTTCCCTCCAGTAGCAATTTATGACCTCTGAAGCAGACAGCTTCTTCTTCAGCATGTCCTGGGCAGCACCAGAAACTAGCAGGTTTGCTTTCAGGTATATTTGCCAGTGGGTCTTTGCACTTTAATTAACAGTCTTGAAGGAAACCTTGCAAACCTGTGCTGTAAGTTTAACATAAATAGGGAGCTGTCTAAAAACACAAATACTTGTTCAAAGGAAATTAAAAAAGAAAAGGTAGTAAAGAAAAAACACACTCATATGGTAGGAAAGCACTTGAAGTCATTAAGTGGGAAAAAAAAATTGTATAAAAGCTAGCATGCTTAAAGTGGGACAATCAAGAGTAAAATGAGTCTAAGTAGAAGCACTGTCCAAATAATGACATATAAGAGCAGAGTCTAAAATTTAAAATCTGCAACTGCCAAAATACACCAAAGTTTCCAGGCAGAATTTTCTAAGTCACAGGCACTAATAACAAAACACACTGAAGAGTCTATGATCACAGGGCTAAGGAAGCCTCCAATTAATTCTTACTCACAATAAACTGATAAATCTCAGTAACACAGAACCACAGTCAGGGATTAAATCCCCCCAGGAGCTCTGAAGGGGCTCAAACATGCAATCACCCAGCTCAAGTTCCATACTGCACTTTTGGGGAAAAGGGAGGAAAGCTCCTATAAACAGAGCAGTGAAGTACACAGAGAGAAGTGACAGACTGAGGAAGACTTAACAGGTTTTGGGGAGGCAAGTTGTGTCTCATCAGTCCATTACCATCCCCCCAAATGTAGACAAGCAATGGCATTGCTTGATACAATGAACTTTTGTTTCTAATGAACCAATTTAAAGATCCTTCCTCTAAAGGCTTTGAAGAATGTAAGGTACCATAAAGTAAAGGAGCAACTGCTTTGAGTTAAAAATGAAAACAGCAATAAGATGCCAACTCTCCCAGAGGAGACAAGACCCAACAGGAATCTCTGCAGCTCAGCTTTCTATAAAAGACTCTGAAAAGGTAACTAGCAAAGGGACAAATAAAATTATTCAGTAGAGTTCAAGGCTTCAAGTCAACTGAGAGAAAAGTGTAAGTCACTATTGACACAGCAGCTGAACAAGAAAGTGGCAGACAAATTCAGTACTGAAAAGTGTAGACAGGGGAAAAAGCTAGCTGTGCTATACCTGCATATTACAGTTCCACATTAGCAATCACTGTCAGGGGGTGTATTATGAAGATGGTGTGGGTAAGGTCACAAATAATTGTCACCTCATCATTAAGCAGCAATCAGAAAGGTTTAGCACCCGCTAGAAAATGTTAAGAAACAGAGAGAATGAAACAAATTATTTCTACCACACGGCTGTTCAACTGCTGGCCTGCTTGCTCAGCTGCATGATTCGGCACAGTTGTGGGACCATAGCCTTCCTCATTATCATCACAACAGGGATCTACAGAGCTAGACAGGGCACAGAGAACCCCTCTCCTGGCCGGAGAGGAGGAAAAATAGGAAGGGCTTTTATCCAAAAATCACAGCAACTCCATTGGTGGAAAACAGGCTACAAAGCAGGGTATGGTTAAGACAGAGTTCACAAAATTGGAAGTGACCCAGAGAAAATGAACAGTAGATGTTGTTCAGGATTACTCATAGCACTAGAATTAAGTGATACTAAATAAATTATCATATAGTAGGTTTAAACAAACAAAAGGAAGTGGGTTTTTTTACCCTCCCCATACAATCTAATTGCATTGTGGAACTCATCGCCCCAGGATGTTGAGGATGCCAAATGCATCAAGGGAGTCAAAAGTCAATTAAATAAATTCACAGACTGGTCCATCAGTGGCTATTAACCATGATGGAGATACAGGCTCTGGCTGGCAAGTCACTAAGCCACATGAAGCTTTATCAAAGGAAGAATTACTTTACGTTTGCCCTGTTTATTCCCCTTGGCATCCACAACCAACCATGGTCAGATCCAGGACCCAAGTACAGGAGTTATCCCAAGCTGGTGCAGGCTCTCAAAGTTGATACGGACATTCTCAAGTGTCAGCACATGCCAGTTCTGGTCTACAGATCTGGACTGTCTCTTTGGACCTGTCCTGAAGTGACATTAAACCTTCTGAAAACAGGATGGATTGCCAATATCTTGGACTGAAATTTTGGGCTTTAAACCTCAGGAGATTCCTAGGACACGAAATCCAGAATCACACCCAGATGTCAGTCCTTTGTTTGGATGTCATGATTTATATTCTGAGTGACACTTCCTCTTCTGTCTCCCAAACAATGACAAAACAAAGAGCTATAAACAAATCCGGGCTCTAGATGTTCTTTTGCCCTCATTAGTGACCAGCTTGGCTAATACTATTTCATCAGCCCTTTGTTTCAGGGTGGCAAGCCAACATCAGCAAGTTGAGGACACTTTGATGGCTCCCCCCCTTGGGATGTGACAAATTCCCAGGACACTCCTGCCCAACACTCACTACAATAACAAGCATGGGGCTGAATTACTGCCTTTGACAATGTTTGGTACGTGGAAAAACTTGTGCTTGCTAATTACCACGATTGCTCCATAAAAATCCCCCTTGGGCAGCCACGTGCAATCCAGGTGAGCCACAGCCCTGCCCCTCAGCAGTCCACAGTAGCAACCCAGGTGGAGATAACATTTCGTCTCTTTGAAGAGCCTCCCCAGCTCTGGAGGTGTCCCACCCACTCACCAGATCTATTCCTAGACATATCAGTTTCTATTTATTTTCCCACTGACTGTTACACTGGTGCAAAGAGACAAAGCTGAGAATCAGACAGACCAGACACATAAGTAGGCTACAAACTAAAGATTTTATTCTTGCTTTGAAGCCTACTATCTATTATTTTTGATAAGAGGTGCAGCAGATTTATTTCCCTGGTTTGAGCACTCCTAAGCCTCTTTACTAAGCCCAGCAGTGAGAACCTCAAAGCAGATGCCAAACCTTGCAATCTTTTTATGTGTGGTAGAAATAATCCCTCTGCCTGGTGCCTGGGACAGCTGAACCCTGACATCCTTGTTTGCTGCTGATGGACTGGCACTCAGGAGCCAAAGTAGAGCCAGCAACGGTGTCTCTTCTCCCCCCAGAGCACCTTCTCTCCACAGCCAACCAACAACCACACACTTTGTTTTTGTCTGAGTTCGAGCCATAGTCTTGTGCCCAGACTGGAAAGAAATACAGAGATCTGACCCCAAAGCCCATCAGATCTCCCCATGACAGGCCTCTACAGAAAGATTTGGGCAGTTTCCTCCCTGCAAAGGATCCGTTACTGTTCCTCTTCTTGTGATTTCATTTCTACCTTTAGAAACTTCATAAATTGAAGTGTGGAGCCCTCCCTCTCCCCCCCCACAAAAAAAAAAAACAAACCAAAAAGTAAGAAGGCAACACAGCTCCCCAAACCACCCATGTTTCCAGATAAACATAAGCCAAGGTAACAAGGTTCTTTTGGCTGGCTGGCTGCCTTGAACTGTTGAAGTCAAACTACGCGAGTCACACCACCATAGCCAAATCCCCCAGTACCAGGGTAACTGCAGACATTTTCAACCAGAAACAGCTTCAAGGGCAAAGCTAATCATAAAAGGAATAAATCAAGGGGAAGTACTTGGCACTTCACGTGGCAGGGAGGGGCTGATCAACTTTTACTGTGGAGGAATAAGGAGGAGAGAGAAGGAAGATCCACTTTCACTTCACTCCCAGGATGCCCAAGCACTTTCACATCCCTGCACAGAGAACAGCTGCTGTAAGTCTTTACATCTCATAATGATAGATTCCTCGTTTAAAAATAAATCAGTGCAGCCTGGGATGAATGCCAAAACATTTCCCCCAGTTTTTCTACATCCTACATTTTAAAGGCAGCTGATGAGTTCCATCCTTGCTGATCCCTCATCCCTCCTTTAATAACTCCCTGTGTTCCCATTAAAACCAGTGCATTGCCCTCCTCACCTTTAAATTTCCCCAGAGCTGCAGCCCTCTGCTTTGGTTGTACTTGTTCAGTTTCACATCATATTGTGTTACTTCAACAGCACTAGAAATCTCAAGTTCTTTCAGTAAATTCTCCCACAGACATCACCACTGAACACTTTGCGTACCAGGTCTAGAAAACCACCTCTACTTGAGTTTCTCCACCTCCAAAAATACAGGCAAATTAATAGTTCAGGACCAGTTGGAACCAACACTGTTATTCTTCATGTATTGATTCTGACCTTCAGGTTGAAATTGTTCCCTAAAACTTACAGAAAGGGATCCAAGGTTTGCAAACAAGGTGCTCAAACACACCATGTTGTGCAACGTGTAAGCTATCAAACCCAGGATCTCATTACACCCTCTGCCTCCCACTCCATGTTGTGTTCCCTTGTTACATCTTGTTTCAAATTAGACTGAAAGCTCATCATGCCAGCGGCAGTGGCTCCCTGTGGCACCACTGCAGCAAACAGGATTAAAAAGTAAGACTAAAGATAGCTCTCAAAAGGATCAGAAACCAAAGAGGAAAACAAAGAGATGTAGGCAAGTCCATGCCCCTGCCCTTGATAAAGAACAACTCTCAAGATGCATGAATAACTTCAGGACATCCATGAACTTGATTTCTCTATCATGAGTTTCCACTTTTCACTTCTAGCCTCAGCACTCCACAAATTAAGTGAACTTAAGTGAAAAGATACTTTGCACAATCTGTTTTGTCAGTATAGCTCAAGGATTTAACTAGTTCATTCAAACTGGGTCATTTGTGTTGTAGACAACAGAGCACACTCAGCAAGCAGGGAATGTAAGAATTTTAGTGGCAAGAAAATAAGCAACCTGTCCTTTTGTCAAGCTGCTCTGTGCTAGCCCAGGATCTCACACCCTCCGCAGAGCATGGTTTTGATACTGCCTTATTGCCCTGGCTTCTGTTTCAGGACTTACCTTTGGAATTAAGTTATCCCTCCCACAATAACATCTGGTTGGAAAGGTGCTATCTGCTCAGCTTTCCACCCAATCGTACCCAGAATCCCAGGTGCTGCCCTTCCATTAGGTCATACAAAGACCTGCCATTTATGTAACAGGCCATCACCTCCCAGGGGCTTTACATCAACTGCATTGTTTTTTCAGTGGCCTGAAGAGGCTGACCTGGAGTATTGTCTGTTGTTTATCAGCTGGGCTATGAAGAAAGGAGACTTATGTCACTGGTCATCAAGAGTAAGACATTTCATCTTCCCTGGAGCTGAGCCTGGGATTCAGTGTACTGTCCCCCATCATCTCCCGCTGAAGTCCAGGGTAACAGCACTGAGGTTTGGGAGGTGAAGGAGAGCTTGTATTACACATCTATTTCACCCTGCTGCAGTAGAGTTTCACCCCTCTTCACAAGACTTGATTTCCATAAAAAGCATTCAGTGATGGAAATTACCAGCCCAAAAAGCATAATTCTAATAGTTCAAGTGCACAAGAGCAGATCAGATGTCACTGCTTCCCAGGAGACCTTAACTCCTTTCTTCACCTACCCACTCTAAGAGCATCCTCTCTGCAGGTCCACCTCTCCCAGGCCTAGCAGGTAACCAGTGGATTTAGCTTCTACAGGACCTTCTGACATCAAAAACAAAAACCAAGAAGTGGTTCTGGTGATTTTCTCCGAGTAGGCATAGTGGGACTCCCCTAATAACACAGTCAGTTTCAGAGCCACATATCCTTGGACAGCATAGCTGTCACTGGCACTACAGACCTCCAGAGAAGATAGCTCTCCAGGTTACAGAGGGAATATGCAGTGCCCACACCAAAGAGCACACTTATTCACAGAAGACAACAGCACAGGAAAGCAGAGCTGTCATTCCCTGGGAAATTCCCAATTTCAAACAAAATTAGTTTTGCTCTTGTAATCATCCTCCATCCAACTGGTGCTCAGGACAAGAGGATTCACAGGCAAAACATTAAGCTCCTCCTCTCATTGTTTGCTTGCAGCAGTAGTTTCAAAGACCCACAAGTGAGACCACCATATTTACATGCCATTTAACTCAGCAATACAGTTTTCCTGCTGGGAGAAAGGGTTCCTCTGGCTGGGTGGGGTAGGGCTGTCCAGGAACAAAACCCTTTTCTATAGAAAAGGAGGAAGAAGTTCGTTATCTCCTGCCTTGTCCTAGAGCTTTGGGGTGAAGGCACTAACAGCAACAGCAAACAAGTGCTCAGCAGCACTGCAGTGATGTGGTTTAAGCAAAAAATAATAAAAAAACCACCATCTTTCTTGAGCACAGAGCTAAGCAGACCCCAGGCAGTAAAGGGTACATGATGAATAATAATCCCATCTGAAGCAACAGGCATGAGTCAACCCAGATGAGATCCTCATAGAACCCCCCCCCCCCCCCCCCCCCTCCCCCTCCTCCCCCTGCCCCCCCCCCCCCTCCTGGGAATCAACAAAAAAAACAAAAGCCGCCGTCCTCTACGAAACCGTCTAGACCACCGCCATCAAAGCCCCAAAGCCCCCCCCCCCCCCCTTGCCTTTAGCTCTTCCTCGGAAAACCCACATGCATTATGAGGGTATCCATAAAACAAACATTTGGCTGCTTCCTTGAAGAAACCTTGGAGATCCCCAAACCAGCTGTGTGGGCTGAGTCCTCAGCAGGGTACAGTAACTGAAGCAAAAAGAAACCTCCTCAGGGGCTGCTAGAGCATTTGGGATGGGGGAAGTGGAGCAGAAGTCTTTGTAAAAAAGCTATTTACATCTCTTTGACCCTTGTAAAACAGGTCCCCAGGCTCTTTCCCTCTTGGAAGCATTTGGATGACAAGCTGCAGCAGCTGTTTGATCTTTCCCAGGGAAAAGGGGGGGTCCGGAC
>WUAM01000431.1:23675330-23694234 GCA_024336885.1 Actenoides hombroni
AGCATTGCACTGCAGGGCCTCCCAAGGATTTAATTAACATGCAGGTCTCACTCCAGAAATCAGGAAGACAGCATCCAGACCTTTCCACTGTTACTCAACCGTCTAACATTCAGCCAGAGAGACTGCAGCCAGGCTCTGGATGCACCCAAGAAAGAAACAAACCTCCAAACGTTATAAAGAGTTCACATCGTTCATTTGCAAAGAGGCAATAGAGCCCAAAGCCTCTTCTTAAAATCCTATTCTAACAGAAATACTACCGACACAAAAAGGACTAAAGCGACCTCTTTCTAAAGAGCCCGCTCTCTCTCTCTCTCGCTGCGAGTTATCGTTGAGCACAGAACCCAGTGCAGGTGACAGCATAGCAGAGCTTCTCATAAACCTGGCACACAGCAAAAACCTGCCTGCCCATGAGCAAAGGCAGATGCAGACACACTTCTGATGGAAGAGCTCGTTCCTCTGAGTCATTTGGGAGAGGTCCACCCTGGAGGGGAACCACCTATTCAGAAATCACCTTTGCTGCCCACACACCCCCAAAAACATAGTTTTGAAACCAAAAATACTATTGTAGATCACACACTAGCTTTCAAAGAAAGCCTTACAAAAGCAGGGCAATCCCTGAGAGTATACTTAGTCCCCTGTTACACCAAGTCTCATCATTTCCTGGAATTAACTTAATTTTAAGACTCACATTCAGCCTGCAGACCCCTCAAAGCCCAATTACATCAGGATCCAGCTTCTTCCCAGTGCAGCACCCAAGGTACTTCCCACCACAATCCCACTGTTGCCTGCCCAAACCAACCAGCCTCCGTCCAGCTCCAGGGGGCACATATTTATAATATCAGGAGGAGTCACATGCCTTGGGTCAGCTGAGCTTGTTCCCAGTCTTTTTCTTTTCATTTTCCCTCCTTCAGTCAGACTGCTAAGTGGCACAGGAGAACCAAATTCAATTAACAGGATTAATAGCAATCAAGTCCCTACTGGAGTCAGGATTGTGCTTTTCAGACCTGGAAAGAAACTACATGTCACTGCAGCAAGATAAGCAACAGGTGATGCCAGAAGCATTTTATTTCCAGGAAGAAAAAATGGTTTGTCTTTCCTCTCTCTCTCTGATCAGAATTTGGCCCAGATGGAGCCAATTCCCTTCCAGCCTGCTCCTGTCTCAGCCCTGTTCTTTGCACATAGGAGAGCTCAGCCTTCTCCAAACACCAGTTATAGGGGTTGATTAAACCATCTTGAAGCAGCTCTCTTTTTCTATGTCTGTATAAAAAAAAAAAACCCCAAAACCTGCCTCAGAGTATGTGTGGGAAAGAGCAGAGCACTTGGGTACAAAGCTGAAGTTCCCTTTAGTTTGCCTTCTCTGTGGTATTGGCTCATGACAGCCTAACCCTGGTGTGCAGGGAGGCTCTGCAAAGAGAACCAGTCCCAGCTACCCATGCTCTGGGATGTTCCCACTCCTCTGCCCGACCCTTCCCACCACAGGGTCCATCCTTGCAGGCAGGAAGGGAGCATCACTCAGGCAATTTGTCTTCCAGTCTCATTCCGTCATCACAGCACCTCAAAGTAGTTATTTTAGCTACAGAGCAGCTTTCTGGCTTCCTGTGTTGTCCTTTAGTGTTCTTCCTAATTGAGGGCTTTGAACGTTAATAGCATTTAGCAGCTGTTCTTCTTCTGGCAGCAGCGGGGGGGGGGGGCACCAAATCTTTTATTTAAAATTCTTCTGTAAGGAGTGGAAACGTGACCTACACCCTAATCAGATGTCCCTCAAATTGTCACTGCTCTTCCAGGGGCTCCTTTTAGCCACCAGTCCCATAAATTGTTGAATTCACCAGTCCGCACAACCTCCCCAAGCAGAAAACAGGGATCTCTGTCTGAATATTTCCCCCAGGGCCAGGCAAGGGGCTCTACATCGTTTGGTGGGAGTTGGAGGCTCCTAGATCCAGTGCTGGGCCATCAGTGTCCTCTCCCTGCTGTGCCACCTGTGGGTGAAATACTGGAAAGAACTGGATGGGTTCACCAGGAGGTCCTGTCCATGGAGTGGCAGAGCATAGCTCCATCCAACGAGCAGAGCAGCAGCAGCTAGGAGCTGTGAGGTCTCACCTTGGTGGGTCTTGCTGCACTGCACCAAGAGGAGCACGCTGGGTGCAGCAGCCACAAAGCAAAATGGAAAAAGGGATGGCTGAGTAGCCAGTGGGACACACTGAGGTTGATGCCTACAATTCCTCCCCAGCCAGGGTGGGATTTGCACAGCAAAAAGCTGCCTGAGTCCTCAGAAGAGGGTTAGGATTTACTTTTGTCAAGGCCTTGAATGTTTTGAAGTCCAGAGAGAGGCAAGGAGCAGTATGCTCCACCAGTGCCCTGGGGAAATTGCAACAGAATCACCAGCAAATGCATTCAAAGATCACAAACCAGACCCAGATGATCATGAATCACAGCTTAGAAACAACAAACGGTTCTTCAGCCTCTTCAAAATAATGGCATTTACCAACAGGCTTGTTTGAAGCGGTTCACATTTTCCAGCCTTATTCTGAACCCAAGAGAGAGAACGGGCTAAAGCAAAAGCAGAGCTCCTCTCGCAGTCCCAGCACAAGCTCACACGTGTTGGTGGTGCAGGGGCTGTAGGAAGGGCTGTGTGGGAGCCCCTGGTGCCGGTGAAAGTGGGCAAGGGGTAATCCCTTGGCAATCTGAGCCCGGACAGGCTCATGACGCCCCTCTGGGGCGCTGCGAGGTGGCACTGCTGGCTGTGAAGGAGAGCAGGGGATCTCTAACTAGGTTCCCAGCTGCTTCCAGGGCTCATTTGACTTGGGGGGTGCAAGTGAGGCCAGCCCCACACTCACCACACTCACCTCTGGATGCCTGAGCGATGTCAGAACAATTTTGTTTGAGAATGCTTCCCCTGCTTTTCAGCGAGGAGCATATGTAGGTGATGCTGAGTGCACTAACATGGTAAAACACCACGTGCTCCTTGGGTCCAAGTGCATGGCCAATCCTGAGGCTTCAGTCGGAGCAAGACCTACATCCCAATAAAGTACATGCAGTAAAGCTATTAGGTGTCATCAATGTTTTAATTCTTGATTTAAATATTAATATAATGGAAGAGCATAAAAGCAGTATCCCTGAAAGCACAGGGTCATCTAGTCCAGCACCTTGTCCTCAGAAGGGACTCAGAGACCTCCTCCAAGTTTTTTACTTCTCCAGTCCACTGCCGACTTTCTAAGTCTCATAGTATTTGTTCTAGTTTATAATAATACAGCATCATGAATGCAAAGCTGGGCATCATGGTAATTATTTATGACTTATGCTTCTGGCCAACACTGAGTGTTTCTGTAGAGGCTTTAATTATCATTTATGCATCTTTCTTCCAGGGCTCTGTATGGGTGAAAGCTGAATTTATAGGATCCTGGAAATGGCAGAGGATGGATTTATTGCAAAAGGCTGCTCCTAACCACCAAAACGCCAGGTTCAGTGAATGTCAACAGGGCACAAAATGCAAAAATGAGGCAACAAGTTAGAGTCCCCGCGGGTGGAACTGTAATTCCCAGAGTAAAAAAACAGGACTTGTGACAGCTGTATCTGTGCCTGATCCGTGTCTTGCACCTTGATGGAGATCACCAGAAAGAGGTCTCTGGATCTGAGGCCCCATCTGGAAAAGGGACTGACAGCATGAAAGTGGAAGCACAGATATTTGAGCTCAGCAACCTGCCACACCCTCCCTCCCTCCTGTGCTCTGCAGTGTAGCTGCACCTCGGGCTGCCCAGCCCCTTGCCAATAGTGCCTGGTTGCCCTCCATGTAATTAATATTGGGGGATGCTTAGGGAGAGTGTGACCTCTGCCACCAGGCAGCTCTCTGCAGAGGAGCAGCAAAGCACAAAGCTCAGGGACATCTCAGATAAACAAGCAGGTGCAAGAGAGCATGATCAGCATCATCTGCAGCCTCCAGCATGCCTATCACTGTCTGCTCCTGGCAAGCATCTTAGCACTGGTGGAGAGCTTACCCAAGTCCAGGCACTGTGGGGCTGCCTTGAGCTTGGAAGCAGTCTGGAATTCATCTTCCAAAAAGCAAAGTGGGGAAAAAATCAGGATGCAACATTTCTTGAGTATTTTCTACAGTAACCAGAGAATAACACAGGAACTTCAGCTGGTTTTTAACAGGAAACCAAGTTTCTTGCTAAGTGGGTCTTGAAACTATGAGCCAGGGGCTTCCAGAAGCTCAGGAAATGGGAAGGAATGAAGAAAAGAGGATCTTGGCAGGGATAAGTAAGGATAAGAAGGAAAAGCATACTGCAGGCAGCAGCCATGAGCTTTGGCAGCCACTTCCTTATGTAGAAGGAAAAAAACCAAGTTAAAAGCAGCTTGGGGAAAGGAGGTTCAGCAATGGATTATTTCATCTCCATTACCAGAGCAAAAGGGCTGCTCCTCATATCCCTGATGGGCTGAAGACAGTGCTTTCACTGCAAAGCACCTCACTTCCACAACCAGGCAGAAAATGTAGAAGGCATCAAAAATAATGTCACATTTATAAGGGAAGCGATTCAAGTGCAAAGCTCACCAAGGGACATAGGGAGCTGATTACATGCAGAAATCAAAGGGAAACCCTTGATTGAAAGGAAATGTTTAGCCACTATGTTCAAAGGCTCCCTAAATCAAAGACAAAATCCTTATTTAATCAAGGCCATTGACCAAAGCTGAAAGCACACAGAGCCACCAACAATGCCCAGAGTATCACCTTTCATGGCAGGGTTGCCAGTGCGGATGCTCTTATACCAGTAACCCCTGTCTGTGTCCTAGGGACGGGTCTCAGCACTCAAAACAAAGCACCATTTTGTAGGGACAGTAAAAAACAGCCATCAGCTAAGGTCCAAAGCATCACAGTGTCCCTATTTTAGGTCCCTTAATCTTGCAGCCTCTGTCTTTGAGCTTGAGCAGTCATTAGGAAAAGGAGCAAGAATTAATTGGGCACTATCTAATCTCAGCCCAACCCTAGGGTCAATAGCAGTTACCTAAAGTTTATCAGCAGTGTTTGGCTATCATTTATCAGCGTCGGGGAGATTTTACTGAGACAGGTATGCAGCATGCTGACGCATAGGCGGGGTCAGGGAGGACTGCCTTTTCACACCAGAGAGCAGATATGAACAATTAACACAATGATAAGCACAGATTTTTTTGTGGCCAAAGCAACCAGTGGTAGCACTAGATAAGACTAAGGGTTCACCAAGAATAAAGTTCAAATTTATGATCGAACTTCTGAACTAACGTGGGTCGCATGGCACCTCATGGCAGCATGACTTCAAGGAAGAGCCATCTCTGGAAACAGGCTCAGTGTTTCCAACCTCTGCTGAGCTTTTCTCACTCCTTTTTAGTAAGTTCAGGATCAGAGTCTAGCAGCAGAAACATTGTCACCAGCTCTAGCCCACGTCCACTACTTCTTTCTTTTTCCTCCCAAAATCTTACTTCTATCAGTCTGTGCAAAAGTGCAATTCTCATTTAAAAATCTGTCCATAGCTAACCAGAAGAAGAAATGTTGTCAGAAAAGCCTCATTTCATAGTTTGCGTTACTCTTCCCTTCCTTTCCACACCTTTCTGTGCTTTTTAATAGCCAGTTTTTCCCATGCAGCTAAGCAGGCTGAGAGCTCTTTGCTGGAAGAGCCTTGTCTCCTCTAATTGTCTGAAATGGTACAGTGAGATGGACCTGAGAGTTTCAGCCTCCTCTAGCCACATATTTCATTGAAATCAGAAGTACAATAGCGTTTCTCTGAGTCCTGGGCCACAGAGCAAGCCATGTATCAATAGCCATGAGCACTGCCAATGGAATTCACAGGAGTAGCTAGAAATGCCAAATATTTCCGGGGTTGCGATGAAAGTAATTCACAATTTTGTTGTTGTTGTTTAACAACTGGCTTACAAAGTGATGGAAAGCATTATAAAAACTTGACAAAGACTTGGACAAAATGTTTTCAGCAAATTAAGAAAAAATGTGAAAATATTCTGCATTTCAGACCTCCACTAAAAAAAACTCCTAGTCTTGGGGACATCGGGTTAGGTAAGGACCACAGAGGAGACAGGCTGTTGTTTGCCTGCTGATTTTTGAAAGCTTCTACAGAAAATATCAACTTGTTCTGTTGTGTTATGAATCTCTGCAAGGATGGGGAATCCACAGCCTTTTTGGTCCAGCCTTTTGGGCACCATCACAGTGAATTTTTTTTCCTGATATCCAGCAGTGACGACCCTTCCTGCAGCTTGTCTCTGCTGCCTCTCACTCTTCCACTGTGCAGCTCTGGGGTGGCTCTGGCTCCATCTTCTCCCAGTCACCTGGCTAATTCTTAACCTTCTTGAATCAGCTCTGCAGCCAGACCAATGCACCCAGAGTTTGCTTGGACTTCATTCAACTTTCTAAAGAGTCAGTTTTCAGAGATAATCACTTCAAACTCACCTGGGGGAAAGGGGACCTAAAGGAAACAATAGCTGCAGGCAGATAGGATCATTTATCCAAGCAGGACAGAGCAATGGAGATATGGGATCCTTATCAAGAGTGGTTCATACCAGAGCTCTTCATACCCACACACACTTCAGGGCAAGGCCATCCCTGGTCAAGGGACATGTGGTCCTTGGGAGCAGAGGCAGAACTGGACTGAGCTATGCAGAAGGTCAGATTAGACCAGATCATCCTCCAGGAGCCTGTCACCCCGAAAGGAAGGAATACACCATATGCTTCCCATCTTGTTCAGCTGTGTGAAGGAGAGAGTGGGCAGGGGGTGCTGCTTCTAGTTCAGAGAAAGGGGAGTGACTTGCTGGAGCAGATTGAAAACTGTTTGCCCAATTATCAGCCACAGAACTTAATTACTCTGCCCTGGATCTCTCTGGCAGCTGCAGGGGCAGTCGGATGCGGAGGCGGGAGGCAGATAGGATTTAATAAAGAAGCAATTTTATGAAGGAATTCTTTGCTTTTGGCATTTTCTGTATGAGTGTGAAAACCAATGTTTTCTCCAATAATGCCAGGGAAAGCAAGAAGAGCAGTGCTCCATGTTTCAGCTCCTGGGAGACTGACTCCACGTGCTCCCCCCGCCTCTGCATCCCATGGAGATCCCGCCAAGGAGAGGGGCACAGGTGGTCAGGAGAGGAAGTCTTGCCAGGAATCAGCACCCCCTGCACTGTTCCTGACCCAGGATCACTCCTGGGTGGATGGTGGCAGCAACTGTTCCATCTGCAAGGGACAGAGACCCAAGGCAACTGCTGTGACTATAGTTGACCACATCTCAGAGGTATCCCCGCCAGCCATGAACCATCACCCCAAAAGCCATAGCAGATGAGGAAAAGACTTCTATGGACTGAGTCTGTGGGGTGTCAAGTCACTGCAGTGGTGGGAGAGCACAGGCAAATGGGCCAGGATCTGGGCTGGGCACTTACCCCCACAGCAGGGAGCTGTGTAATTGCACCCCAGCCCATTTCAGCCAGTAATCCTTACAAACACATCCCTAGCACGTTCATCCTCCTCAGGAAGCATTTGACTGGCATTCAGGCACGGCCTCTTCTGAGCAACTCAACAAGCTGTGATTTATGTGATGCCTTTGTCTTCAGACCCTGTTGTCAGCGGTACCGATTCTCAGGCAAAGCTGCCGATGCCTGCAGATTTCCAAAGGTCGCTATCAGGGGCACACTGCCCTTGCTGAAGGATAACAAACAGAAGATTTAGTAAAAGTAGAGATGATCATTTGTTAATTTTGCCCTGTAGCTATGTGCAGCCCCCTCCCCAGAAACAAGAGGTCCCTGGGGAAACATTTCCAGGACAGAAGAGAAAATAGATTGATACACTACTGTCCTGGGCTCTAAAGACTCTCCTACAGCTGGAGAAAATACATGATGTTTTCACAGCAGCTACTCACAGGATCCCTTTTCCTAAACTGAGTCTTCAATATCTCCCATGCACCCAGAGCAACAAAATCGCTTTCTCAGCATTAATGGGAAAGAATCCAAGACAAAAATCACTATGCACTAAATCATGGTTGGATTTTTTTTTCTGCAGGAGAAATCAGTGTTTGAGCAGTATCCCCTGGATACGAGAGCAGCTAATCACTGCACACTGGCTAGCTCTCACCTTGCTGATGCAAAATGGCTTGGTCTGTCTCCCATGCCTGAATGGATCAAGCTGCACCATCCCCCTTCCCCCAAGCAACTTGCAGATCTCCCCATGGGTTCCTGCATGCACAGAAGACCTCCTCTCCTCCATGGGCACACTGATGCATGGGGCTTGCTCTTTCTTCTGCACCGACTGCTTTCAAAACCATCTTGGATATCACAGGCAAGGTCCTGGGTACACCTGCAAGCTCCAGGCCTGGCAAACCCAGCAGGTAATAGAGCTTTAGGGATTTTTAGCCTTTAAATCCAACTGAAGCATCATTTTGGACCTGAAAGAGCTTTGAGCATCTTTGAACTGTCTTTTGTGAACACCTCTGGGCTTCACATTTGCATCAGCCTTTCTCCAAACTTTACTCATCCCACCCATCACAGGGCAACAACAAACTCCCTGCCTGTCTTTTTGACCATCCTGAGCACTGAGACTCCTCCTGCATGTCCCCAAAAGGTGCCTTCCCTTCATATATCCCAAGGAAGGTCCCCACAACCTCCACCAAGGGGTTTAGGGATGCCACCAGCACAGGACTGTGATGTGGGTCTTGGCTGTGCAGCCATTCCTTGGTGGCAGGGGTTGAGACACTGTTGGGAAAGGGCCAAGGGGTCACCCCTCACTTGCACTGCCCAGCAGAGCAGCTACCGTACAGCCCCAGCACCACCAACGCGTGTGAGCTTGTGCCACATGTCACAACATCTCCCTGTTATCACCCCAATTCCCAGGTGTCAGGACTGCAAGAGGAGTTCTGCTTTTGCTTTAGCCCATTATAGAATCATAGAATCGTTTTGGCTGGAAGAGACCTTCAAGATCATCATTCTCTCTCCTGGATTCAGAATAAGGCTGGAAATTGTGAACCACTGCAAATGAGCCTGTTGTTGGTAAATTACATTATTTTGAAGAGGCTGAAGAACCATTTGTGTTGTCTAAGCTGTGATTCATGATCATCTGAGTGTGGTTTGTGGTCTTTGAATGCTTTTACTGGTAACTCTGTTGCAATTCCCCTGGGGCATTGGTGACTTTCCTCTGTACATCAAGTCTTCACAAAAAGGAAACTGCAGCCCTGGTACAACAAGTGCTCCTCCAGCATGTCATGGATGGGCCTTCTCAGGGAAGTAGGTAGGTTCCCAACTTTTTCATTCCCTTGCAGTGCAATTTTTTTTATTCCTTTGCAATATTTTACTATTGAAAAAAAAAAAAGTAACTTAGAAGCACTCATTTTTCTGAAAGATGATGCAGACATTCATCCCACAGAAGGACAATCACCTCTCCCTCATGACCCACCTAGAGGCAGATCTGCTGGTTCAGCTTGCCTCCTTAACTGCTGTCCCTTCCCTGCATTACTTGTTTGGCATCCATCTCCCTTCCAGAAGCCAGGAGAAGACACCATCACAGCTGCAGAGGTCTTTTGTCCCACATCACGTGTGGTGGCCATCACCAAACAAGGTGACCGAGGGGAAGCCATTCCATACCAGCACCTCCTGTCCTCTCCATTTCTCTGCAACAGGCACTGGGCTCAGCAAGTCACACAGCATGGCTGGCAGAGCTGCCTGACTCATTTTTCTCTACTCCTCCAGCTGATGTGTTTGGAGGAACATGCTGCTCTGACAAGGTGACACATCCTGAGAAAGCCCACACTGCTGAAGACGTCTCCCTGCTCCTTCTACCAGGAGCACCCAGCGCAATAGCAGTTTGCAGCTCTTTTTCATCCCTCACCAGTCAAATAAGCCCCAAGCACTTCTATTTGATTTTCCTGTAGGATATAGAATAGATGTCAATCAGGAGAGAGGAGTCTTGAAATCCCACGTTTTTGAAAGCAGCTCATAAACACACAGATGTCAGCGGAGGCACTTGGAAAGGAAGGGCAATTGCTAACAGAGAAACTGCATTAAAAACCTAGTGTTACTGCTGCTCTACTGCAGCAGCGTTAGCAGCCTGTGTTGGATTCTTCTTTTGGCAGAGGCAGCTGCCCTTGAATCAGTTGGTTTGGCTCAATTCATTGTGGAAGAATTAAGTTCAGTCCATTGTATTGTATAATCTGGAGTTTCTACAACCTGCTTCAGTAGTTAAATACTTAATCTCATACAGCTTGTGAGGGGTTGCGAACATGAAATTAAGTCAGTGCAAATCTATCAGGAATCTAGGCAAAAAATTAAGTGTCCTTGAGGCAGGGGGAGGTCAGCTGCCTGTCTCTGCTTTGATGCCTCTGACTTGTGGAGGAAGGAAAGGAGAAAACCAGGACTTAAAATGTCCCAGGAGCCAACACAGTTCCCATCTGCAGAGCAGCTCTCGTAAATACTGAGGATTTACCCATCAAACTCAAGTTTGGAAATGTGCCTGGATGTTTCCAAGGAATCTGAGGAAAGATGTTTCTGTTTCTGGACAATCAAAACTATCACATTTCCTGGCTACAGCAAGGATCTCTAAACTGAAAAATGTGCAAATGTGTTTTACCAGGAGCGGGCACATCCCAAACAAGGGTAATCAGAGAACCTCTTTTCAGCACTGCTCTATTTACATGTGTTACAGATTGAAGAAGAAATTCTTTTCCCCAGTTGCACTGCTGTATAACCATCAACACCCTTACTAAGATCCCTTCCAGCTTTGGGAAGTGAGACCAAAACATCTATTGGCATCTATTGGCTTTACTCATGCTGAGAACCTGGCAGGGTGCTGGAGGAGTAACAGAGGACAGTGCTGGGTTGACATGAACCTCTTTCCACTATAATAAGAAAATATCACACTTCCATCCCTTGCTCCTCAGAGGGTGATAACACAACATGAATCTTTGTCCCAGGTACACTAAAAGACTGTTGCTTGCTCACAGATGTCCGTCCACTAACACCCAGCCCAGCTATTCACAGCTGCTGAGCAGATCCTACCCAAAGGCAGCTTTACTCTCCAAGTTAATAAAATAACAGATGCCATTAAGAGCCGTTCTTTCAGCCTCATGTTGCAGGTTGCCCAGGGGAGAGCAGAAAGAAGCCCAGACAAGAGCAGGGAAACTTTCCATTACCACTGAAGCAAACTCACAAGAGATGTTTACGGCAGGGGAAAGCACCTTCCAGAGCCATATTCAGACTGGGGTCTCCCTTGGACAGTGGAGCAGCTGCCAATGGAGCTGAGATTTCTGTCTCACAAACAGCTCCTTGAACTGCTCTTGGCATTGACTTTTTCCTGTTCAGCTAATTAAAATCTGTCTTTGAGTCATAAGCCCCCATTAGTAATAATTTGCTTCGCACTTCTCAAGTGATTTATGGTTGAGATATCAAAGTGCTTTAGAAACATTAATTAATCCTTCTAATACCCAAGGGACTGATCCACTCTCCGCAATGCACCATTGGTGGAGTAAATGTAGGAAATCCCCAGGGTTTACTCCAAACTGCAGGCAGGGAGAGGAGAAGGGAGCAGCATCTGACCCAATGAGCTCCTTTCAGCTGCCTGCCTGCAGTCAGAGGGATGTGCCTGTAAAATAACAGCACGGAACGTGCAGCCACAAGTGAGCCCCAGGCACGTCCAAGCTCCCTGCTCTCCAGCAGCAGCTCTTGCTGCTGTTCCTACCTGTCTGGGGAGGAAAAGGGAGCTCTGACACCCTAGCTCTGCTCTGCGAAAGGCATGTGTGGACCAAAGCCATCTTCACACAGAGCCCTGCAAAGAGTCATTAATCAAAGCCCCACTACTCGTGCTAATATATGCACTTCCCTTGCTGTCCTGCCCCTTTCTCCAATCTGCTTCTTGTACCAAGTCACTTTTTCCCCCCTTATAGTGCAGAGCCAAGGCTTTCTCCTACACCTTAGATGTGGCTCCAGTCCTTGCCAGAGATAAGGATCATTATGTCCATTGGCTTTGGACAAGCTTTCATCCTTGGGCCCACCAATGAACAATTTGCCACCTGGCGTTGTCCCTGTACTTTGAATGTTGTCATCACGAGGCTGCAGGGTGGAGCTGGCTGCTCAGGGTGGTGCCAGAGATGGGAAAAGGTATAAGGTCCCCGCATAGACTGCCAGAGGTTGGACCTCAAAAAGCCTGAGAAGTGTCCTGTTTACTCTTCACTGTCCCCAGTAAAGCATCACCTTGACCATGAAGGCAACCGGTGTTTTCCTGCTCCTCTCCCTGGCACTCTGCTTCTGCCGTGGTAAGTACAACAATTTGCTTAGGAGTCATTTCCTCTCCTTGCTAAAGCTCCCAGGTCTGTTGTGTGGGAAAGTGAGCCTGGGAACAGGCCAGCTGGGGCTGGGACCTTGCTGTGTCCCTGGGCAGGGAATACTGGACAATGCTGCAATGGCCAATGTGCATTACACCAGTGGTCTGTGAGCAAGCCTAAAGCAAAGGCTGTATAAGGCTGCCTGGCACCTGCTCCCAAAACCTGGGAGACCTGCTGGGCTGACACTCTTCTTTCCAGGTTAGGACTGGGCCTGGGGCTGGTGATTTCCAGGACAGTGTGAATAGGATAAGAGGAACTGGCCTCAGGTTGTGCTAAGGTAGGTTTAGACTGGATACAAGGAAAAATTTCTTCACTGAGAGGTTTGGAACAGGCTGCTCAGGGAATTGGTTGAGTCACCGTCCCTAGAGGTATTTAAAAGATGTGTAGATGTGGCACTTAGGGAAATGGTTTAGTGGTGGACTTGGCAGTGCTGGGTTAATGGTTGGACTCAATGATCTTAAAGATCTTTTCCAACCTAAACGATACTGTGATTCTATGGTTCTATTCTGGTTTTAAAAAAGCAAATCCAAGAAGACAGGAAGCGCATCTATGCAAGGGAAAATGCAGCTCTCGCTACGAAAATCAATGTTTAAGCCAACTGTGTTTTCAAAATGCCATATGGTGCAGAGGGATGAGAACATGAGCTGTTGCTGCTCTTCAGGTCCTGCTTACCAGGGATTTCTGCATTAGTGGCTTCATTCAGAACAGGAGGGTGTTTCTGAAACAAGTCCTTCATCATCCTATGTACTGTGTAGCAGTTGCCATTGTTGCTGTCTGAGCACAAAGTCTGGACTCATTTCAGATGAACTGAACATGTAGTGAGCTATAGCTCCTGGGTCTGGACCAGTACTAGTCCAAAGTAATATCCCTGAAACATTAAACAATGTGTCTATCAGGTCCTCAGCACCAAACTGGTTCAATCTACAGACCCACTGCTATTGAGCTGCACTGATTGTTATTATAGGTGTAGTCTAAATCCTCCATGTAGATGACTTCTGGACCTATAAGCAACCCAAGGTCATCTTCTCAGTACTACCTTTTGTCAAACAAATTCAGGTTGTTTTTCAAAATACACCCACTTCATGTTCCACTCTTGTGATCCCAGTTGTCAACTCAGGGCCAGCTTCTCCACGGAGGAGCCCACCAAAGCCACAGCTTACTCCCACCAGCTTAAGTGTGAGACCTCAGGGTCCATCCATTTATCCTTCTAGTAGAGACTTTCAGCAACTTGTCTTTCACTTGCTTCCTGTGGTACAAACCTACAGACAGCAGAAAAATCACCTTGGATTTACTCCAGCATCAGTCCAGCATCAGCAGGAGTTTCTGTTACCCATAAACACGTGATAAAAGATAACAAAATTCACCTTTGCTCTCTGGCAGGTGTCAGGGAAAGTCACTAGAAGTGCATCTGGCCTTAAACAGTGCCTTGCACCATCATGGTGTTTCTGCCATGGGAAAGAGGCAGGTGCAGCAGGGAGGGACCTGCCTGCAAGATAGAGGAGATCCAGGGAAAGAAAAATTGTTTACTGGGACAAAGGTGTTTGAGTGAAGCCATATGGTCCTCATTCTAAAGAATCTTTACTAGCTCCCCTTGAAACCACCTTGAGTGATGGGTGCTAAAGTGTCTTCTCTCTCTCTCTCTCCCCACCTTTTTGCTAGGAAACGCTGAGATGGATGGAGCTGCTGGCAAAGAAACAGAGGTGAAGGCTCCTATTTTTGTGCAGCACAAGGGCATGCCCAGTTTAGTGAGACAGCACTAACCTGCACCTGGGAGCCCAGCCTGGCTAACTACAGTGAAGTATAGTGAGCTGCTGGGCTGGCAACCTAAAGATGGCAGTGCCTGGGAACCTTCTTCCACCTGCAAGACCACAGCAAAATCCCAGTGATGGTACTGGTTTCTGGCTGCATTTCCCCACACTCGGTGGAGGAAAACTGTTAATAATGAGCTGCATATTGCTGTTACCTGCCAAGAAGGTCAGAGCTCCCCTTACTCTCTGGCTTGCAAATGTGGGGTGCAGGTATTGTTGTGGCATAAAAATAATAACTGGGAAGAACACGTCCAGGCATCACCCACGGAGCATCACTTACTCGATGCCGTTGCTCCTAAGGGTGTGAAGCAGTGGCAGGTGGAGTTCAGCTGGCCAAGGGACTGCAAGGTGACAGGTGATCCCAGTGTTTCTAAGAATTCATAGCAGAGCTCTGAGCAAGCTGGGATAGGCTATCAAGATACACAAAATACTCACCTCCCTGTGAAAGAGAAGATCCTTTGGTAAAGTGAAAGCATCTTTCATATTTTCAGCATTAGCCTTTTGTGTCTCCAGGCAGCTTGTGGCAATTACGACCCACGAAGAGGTTGTACTAAGATCTTTGACCCCGTCTGTGGCACGGACAACCTCCTATACGGCAACGAGTGTCTGCTGTGCTTTGAGAACCTGTGAGTATCTGGATCTTCCGCAAGTCTAAAAATCACGCAGACAAGGGCTACTCCATATGTCTGGGATTTCCTGGAAAGCAAGCTGCTTGCATGCAGCTGGGTAGAGCGTGGGCAGTGCGCCCAGCACATCTGGCACGAATTTGGCTTCCCGTGCAGATGCTGCATCTGCTGCTCTAAGTGTGTGGACTCCACCTGCAAAATAGGTCCACTGCGTGCAGCTCGCAGCACACAAGCTGCGCACAAGCAGGGACCGTGCGGCCAAAATCTCCCTGCAGCTGCCAAGTGGCAGCAATTGCTCGGACTGTGCTGGCAGGTGCCCAGGAACTCAGACAAATGGCAAAGTTCTCAAAGCCTGCCCAGATCTAGCAGGCAGGCAGAAAAATATTTTTCCAGGTGACCTCAAATGTGTGGTGGCTGAGGAAAAACTGTAGTTATTCACCCCAGCAATTTGTAGCTGAGCTCCGCTTTCTGTCTTCTCTGCATATGAAAGGATACAATTTGCTCTGGGTATTTTTAAGAATGAACCTTATATTTAAACTGCTGGTGCCAGATTGCACTGTCTTAGCAGAAGGCCAGGTCCAAATGTTAGCAATGTCTCTGGCAAGGCTTGAGTCATTTAAGCTAGCTCAGGCCCTAGGTAATTTTGAGTATATTTATACATCGGAAGCACTCTGTCTCAGACAAGGGAAAGAATTACTTCCAACTCTATGTTATTAGGTGGTTCGAAAATCTTTCTTGGGAAGATTGAGTCTTATCTACAGACAGATGCCCCAGTCTGTGGGGTTAAGGGAAATTCAGCCTCAGCTTTACCTGGCGGATGCGGGGATTTTTTGGTGATCAGGCTCACATGCCCATCTGCCATCAGCAGAAGCTCAAATTTCAGCTTTTCTATCCCTGGATGAAAGGGCTTGTAGAGCCAAATTCTACTTTTAGGAGCACTGCCTCCCAGCTAGCTGCAGCAACAAGGAACTGAGTCCAGATCACCCGGAAAAAGAGCCTGTATAAGAATGGTTGGTCTGGTTGTCCCCTCTTTCCTTCATTAACCCAGGCTGCTGCCCTAATATTCTGCTCCTGGCCTGCTCAAATGCTGGTTTTACATTTTAAGGCTGAAGAGGATGCAGTCAGGCAGAGACATGCTGAGTGGGATCTCCTGAATGAAGGTGCCATGGTTAATGACCCGGCACAGCATGGCAGGGTAGTAATGACCATGCTTGGAAGCCAGCAGCCCAGCACCAGCTGTCAGATGTATTGTGCAGCAGATGGGGGTGGGAGGTTTATCAGACACAACATCATTAGGCCTTTGGCCACAAACCAAGAGTGTGATAAAGAGAGCGGGGAAGGCTTTCAAAGCTACACAGAGAGCAAAGCAGAGTCAAGGATGTTACATTCCCCCCGACACGGAGCACGGCTTCGGAGGGGATGGAAGACCTCAGTGGTCATAAGGAAAGTTTGGGGTACAAAAAAAAGAAAAAGACTGGCTGGTTCTGGGTACACCACCAGCTCAGGAGTCAGGGGAAGGAAGGGATGGATGAGAAGCTGGTGCTGGCACCAGCCTTGCGTTGACAGGCACTGTGTCCCTGGACTGCCTCAAACTCCTGTTTGTGCAAACTCTCAGCAGCTGCAACTGGAAATGCGCTGCTCCTGTAGGAGAAAGCCCTGAACCTGGCTTCTCCCCTGACACATTCCCAAGCAAAGAAGTTTTGTCATTAGGAACAACAGCCATTTGGTCTCCTAGTCAGGGCAATCTGGGCCAGACACCAGGACTTTGAAGCTGCCTAGCGCCAAATTTCTCAGGGGACAGATTAGCGGAGAGTCCTCATCTATAATGCTTTCGTCTACAAGGAAAAGTCAGTCAGCCAAGAGGCAGGATGAAATGTCATTTGCAGTTTTGTGAGTGCAACCGGTCAGACAAGAGCTGGAGGCCTGCAAGGAGTCTGGAAATAACTACTGCAAGAGCATCTGGTGGGTCCCTGCAGCAGCAGCGTCTCACTTGTCGCCTTTGGTCACTTCACTGTGACCAGCATGCAAAATGCTTTTTGCAAAACACAAATGAGCTTGAAAATCATTTTACCAGCATTTCTCTATGCACCTGAGAAATGGGTTTGTCTTTGCAAAGAGGAGAACGTCACGATTCCACATGAAAATGGAACAATTCAGAGTAATTAGGTCCACTACTGGGCAATAAAATAATAATTTTTTTTTGCAGGTGCCTTTTTAATATTTTCCTCACTTTTGCTGCAGAAGCAATGAGGAGGGGAGGCTGAGAGCAGGCCCAAGCCCCAGCAAGACACAATGGCAGGCATTTATCTGTGAAAACCCACAAAACAAAGACATAACCTTTATCGCCTGCAGCCAGACAGGCATTAAAGGTGTCTTAGTGCTGACCTACAGCACAGAGGTGAATTATTCTGCCAGGAGGTGTCAGAAAGCACGAGCTCTTGAGCTTATTGGAATTAATTAACACATGTCCATGGTAACCCTGAACTCCCTGTCAAGACTATGTGGCCTGCCTTACTGTGAATAACACTTAAATGATGATTTAAGCAGTATTTTCCTTTCTTTCTTTGTCCTCTAAGCCAGGCTCTTCTGTGTAGCAGGGACCTGAAGGCATCCTCTAGCATTTTTAATGTCTCTTCCAGGCAAAGAAAGACTAATGTGCGCATAAAGAACAGGGGAATGTGCCAAAAGCCCTCTCCACGCTCCGACACCACTCAAAACTAAGAGGAGCAGCCGTTCCAGAGACGACAGCACAAAGCTGTCCCTTGCTTACACAAACTCTTAATAAAATGGAAACATTGACACATTTTACACTGGGATTTCTTACACACAGTACTGAGTCCATTTCCTGACATTTAAAATACGTTCCTGAAAAATATGGTTTGTTTTGATAATGTCCCTAAAGAGCTGTAAATTACTGATAGGGCCCCAGGGACAAGGCTATAATCATAGAATGGTTTGTGTTGGAAAGACCTTTTAAAGGTCGTCTAGCCCAATCCTTGAGTGAGCAGAGACATCTTTAACTAGATCAAGTCGCTCAGAGCCCTGTCCAGCCTGACCTGGAATGTTTCCATCGGCCACTTCTCTGGGCAGTCTGTGCTGGTGTTTCACCACCCTCATCACAAAAAATTTCTTCTTTCTATCCAGTCTGAATCTCACTCTTTCAGTTTAAAATCATCACCCTTTGTCCTGTCACAACAGGCCCTGCTGAAGACTGTCTCCATCTTTCCTACAGGCCCCCTTTAAGTATTGAAAGGTTGCAGTAAGGTCTACTTGGAGCCTTCTCTTCTCCAGGCTGAACAACCCCATCCCTCTCGGCCGTTCCTCACAGGAAAGGTGCTCCAGCCCCCTGATCATTTTTGTATCCCTCCTCTAGACCCACTCCACCAGGTCTTTCTTGTGCTGAGGACTCCAGAGCTGGGCACAGTACTCCAGGTAGGGGTGTCACCAGAGTGGAGGATTTGCCCAAGGAGACAGCCAGGCTCTGGCATAACAAGGAGGCTCTTTCTTGCATCAATAATTTTGCTTTCCTTTCCTAAACTTCCAGCACCCAAGCAGTAGGAGATTTTAGCATTCTCACAGCTTGCAATTCCCTTTGTTAAACACAGAGCATTAAAGTCGTTAATCCAGAGCCTTTGCCAGGAGAAAGAATCCAACAAATCATCTCCACACTTACCTCTCTCCAGCCTTGTCCACAGGGTAATGCCCTATCACACAGTCCCTGCGCAGTGACAGCCACCAGCCTCAGACTCATCCTGCAGACCACAGCCACTCAATGCCTCAAGAAAACAAAAAGGCTCAATTTTTCCAGACGAACATCTTTTTTCTCCCCTCTCGTGGCTTTACTGAGCTTTGCTGCTGCCCCACCGTGCCCGGGCCGCAGGGCTGCGACCTGTCGGGAGGGGCGGCGGGTGCCCGGCGCAGCGGGACGGAGGGTGCGGGTCCCTGGATGAGAAAGGGAGGAGGTTTCAGCACTGGAGGCCGCTGTTGCTCCGCAGGAGCCGGAGCCGAGCCCGCAGCTGGACCCGCAGCTGGCGGGGGGGCCCGAGCGGGGCAGCGGCGCCGGGCGCCCCGCAGGCAGGATGCTGCGCTAGGTCTCGGTGCTGCCCTTTCCAGCCCTGCAACGAGGCTCAAAGCCGCTGAGCTGGGG
>WUAM01000431.1:23703482-23736208 GCA_024336885.1 Actenoides hombroni
CCACACACCAAAAGGAGTCAGGGGTCTTCAGGGGGGGGCAGCCTGTTTAAGGATAGGGATGGCTGCACACACAGCTCCACCTGTTTACCTCCATGAAAAAAAATCTTTTTCTTTATGCTAGAGACTCACGCGGCAAGCTCAGATCCTATTTTCCTGGCCATGAGCACTGTCCCATCATCCTTCCACTCAGCTTCCCCACCTAATTCAACAAACCACAGCAGGGACTCACCACCTCCTCAGCAGGTTTGCTGCTGTATGCCCTGCTGAAAGCGTATGGCGTTTTGTTATGCAAAAGATAGTACAAGGAGTCCCTCCTGCGCAGCAGCAAGCAACATAAACATTTCCTAAATGAGACCAGCCAAACACAGAGGCAGATATCAGTTAAATCTATAGGGAGATGCAAATTCTGCTGCATGCTTGACTGCCAGGAGTTCTGCAAACGCTTTAATCAAGTCTGGACTGCTCCAAGGTGAGCATGTCAGAAATTAATTCCTGATGATCTCCAGTACAGAAGAAGCTCTTAATTTGTCTTTCCACCCAAATTGCTTGGCTTTGCTTCTTTTCTCTTTAAAAATTTAGTGAATAAGTAATTACACAGGCAGAAATAAAACTAGCAGAGAGTACAAGAGAGAACACCTCCGGATGACTGGTGGAAGTTGAGGCAAGTGATGGCTGCAAGAAGGAGGTGGCCACCTCACACAGCCAGGACTCCCAGGGCAGAGTTTGGTCAATTGGAGCTTTACCAGCAGCAGACTGACTTAAAAATACGTAAACCAGCTGGCCCTGAAACTTCTGTTGTCCTCATCTATCAGGCACTGACAAACACCAGCCATTTTTAAATAGCCTTAGGAAAGTTCATGCTCTGCAGATCATTAGTTTAGGCAATTATGTTTTTCTCTGTTGAATGTCAGATGTGAAAAGGTCATTGCTGGAGATAGGAAAGGGGCTTCTGTTCCCAGAAGAGGCATGAAGACATGCCACATTTGGATGGAATAGGAGATATCCTTGTCCTTTGGCTGAGAGGACACGTGTCCTCCCACGCATCACCTCCCTGTCTGCTTTGCCGTGTCCCCTCTCCCAATGGCCACATGTCCTCTCACTGGGCTTCACACTGAGACTTGAAGTGAGAAACGTGCTGCGGTTGATAAAAGCTGCTTGCACAATATATCTGCATGCCTGAAAGGTGTGAATGGCATCTCGGCTCCGGTCACCCACGTATTAAATAGCAGTCATTGGAAATGAGTGGGTCTCCTGGAAGTTTGGGAGTCTTGGTAGCCTAGGCTGGGACCGAAGGGTGAATGTATCTCCCTGGGTCCCTGTTGATACTTACGCCATCTTCAGATTAAAGTGATTGAAAAATCAGGACTAAAATCTTGCTCTGGAAAAAACATCAAAATCAACCAAGCAACCAAATATAAAAGCATGATGAAATGTCATAATGACCAGTCTTCAGGATTATGTTTCTCTAGCTCATTGGATGAACAGGTGAGAACCTGGCTGGACTCCAAGCTCAGAACACATTGCTGAATCTTCCCTCCATCCAGGGCACTGAACAGAGTGAAGCCCACACCCGACAGCCGAGGAAGCACTGAGCAGATACAGCTGCTTTAAAAGCTTTGCCTGATACTATACTCACAATCTTCACACACCTATTCCTTGGTGGCACATTCTAAAGGGCCATACCCCTTTTTCCTCTATTTTGGCACTGCCAATTCATCACAAACAAGGTAAATGTCTTCCTGCACCGAACTGTGCCTAATAGACCATCTATCTTGTTGCTATTTATTTTGGCATATTTGACTGTTTTAAATCCCGCTTAAAGCTGTCTAACAACCAAGATTACACCAGACACAACTGCCATATAAACATCTCTGTTACTATCTGTACACTGGAAAACTGGCTTTTTTTTTTTTCCTCGCTTTTGCTAATATAACACTGGCAGCAAATCACACTGAGGTAGGACGGTGGGGTATGACAATAATTATGTTGTCTAAGTCCAAGGTATGACACCAACATTGCCTGCTGGTACTAGACACCTTGGAAACCTGTGTAGGCTTGTAGCACGCAGGCACATTGAGCAGCATCCACGGGTGCCCAGTTTAATAGCTATTGCTCAACACTGCCATCCAATTCTCCTCGGAATAATCAGACGGGCTTGGCTGGTGCCAGGCAAAACAGACATCGTCTCTCCACCAGACCCTGCTGAGAGCAGCTCCAGAGGTGCCCAGCCATCCTGTGCGAGGGCAGGATCCAAGCTACAAAGCAAAGTGTCCACAAGGATTTTGACAAAGTGACATTTAAACGATGGTTGAAAATTCATCCAACCCACATCGCGTGGTTGCTGCCAGCCTCTGCCTGTTTCCAGTCTTCTGGATGCACGTACAAAGCTGCCCTGAATCTCCAAAAAGGGCAGGGAGGGCTTTTGTGATAAAAAATTTAGGGCTGTGATTTATGTCGGTTCAGTTGATCAGCATCTCCTTCCAAGCATCCCTCTGCCTGCTTCACAAACCCCTGCCCGGGAACACCCCCGCTGCACAGCTTTCTGCAGGAAAGGCTGTTTTGTGAAACAGAATTTTTCTGTAGAAATAATTTTATTTTTACGACTTTTCCTGAGTTTTCTTATTTTCTTCTCCAGAAAGTTGTTTGTAAAAGTGAATTTTCCTCATCAGTTTTCCATTTCAAAATTATTCTGCCATATATTTCACCAGTCTTATAAATTAAAACATTTGGCTCAGATTTAGATTAAAAGATTTTAAACTCAAAAAGTACAAAACATCCCAGATTTCTTTAAAGGAAGTGGTTTCTTTGAATCAGCCAAGGGTGTCCAGGATTTTCTTTTCCAGGAATTGCTAGGAATTTCTAAAATGGGACATTTCCTACCATGTCACACCAGACACACTTTAACATCCCAGACCTTCTGCCAGACAGTTCTCCAGGTCCTCCACACCAGAGTCCTCACAATTGCTCCTTTTCTAAATATTCCAGGACACTCCTCAAAGCATTTGCTCTGCACACAAGGCAGCATTTTGAGCACTCCAACCGTCTGTGCATAGCAATTCATGCTTCATGAACTTGCTTTGAAGAAGGTGGAACGATGGGATAATCTTAAAACCAGTTCTCGCAGCCCTTACTTAGGCGCATTGCTCCAGATTTGTGCAGTTTGGCCTTGTTTGCATTCAAAGAGCCTTCAAGCAAACATTAACTGAGAGGACAAACAGATGGTGTAATTAAACACCAAAGTTTGCCACCACGGGATGCTCTGCCAAATCTCTTAAACCTTCCCAGTATGGCTGAACAGGGAAGGCTGGAACAAGCAGGCTCTTTGCTGTCTCCGTGCTTTGTGAGGAGCCATTTCTAAAGCCACTCACAATTTCCTTAAGGCAGAAGATCTGAGAGTCCTAGAAAAATCATGGCAGAAGGACCCAAGATGCCCATACAAAACATCATAGGGTCCCAAAGCAGCTATCACAGCTCCATGCCTTCATCTGTGCACAGCTTTCTTGCAATGGAGGCAAAAAGCAGAGTGGCTCTGGAGGATGGAGAGCTTTGGGAGGCAAACATGGGCTCGGTTGCTGCAGCGCCTTGCATGCAGGGATGGAACCAGAGAACATCACATCTCTGTGCACCAGCACAGGGGTGCCTTGCAGAAGGCTACCAGCAGGCATCTCAAATGTCCCTGCCTCCACAATAGTGTCCTCCTATGTGAGGGAGCCCAAGGGACTGCTGAAGTGTTGCAGAAAGACCGGGGGAAGCAGTAGGAGCACCTGGGGCTACATCTGGAGCATGTTCAGCATCTGGAGTGGAGCAGAAGGTGTTATCAAAGGGCAGAGAGGTGTCTTGCCCCAAGAGCTCACCCTCACCCACAGGGCTGGCTAGTCAGGAGGGCCTTATTGGTGGGATTGTCTGCCTGCACTGCCAGGATGTGTTCTGTGGCACTCCTTCTAGGAGCCACATTAAACTGTTCTGCTTTTTTCCAAAGAGCTCTACAGAGGCTCCCAAATGTGATTTTTAATATTAGTTACAGTCAAAAGCCAGAAATTCACCTCCTAGCTTGTGCTACCAGTACCTGGCCTACAGCATACAATGCACTGCTTTCCCAGGAACATGTGAACTTGGCTCAAAAACCCCCAAAACAACCAAGTAAGGTGTTTATAGCTTTGCCTTTCCCAACAGCACACGTCCTGGCCTCAGGAGCCAGCACGTGGCTTACAGCACACCCAGGGCTCTTTCTTCCCTTTAAAAACCTTCAAGGATGAATCTGTCTCAACTTGCTCATTTTGCTTTGTGGGCTTTATTTTTTTTTTTTCCTCGCACCTCAAGTCAGTAGAGCAATTCTATCAGCCATGCTCCCAACAGTTTGGTGCAAAAATACAGAAGGAAGAATTCATTTTTACAGACTAGTGCAGCACAAGCCACATTCTTGTTTTCATGGCAGATACGGTGCAAGGTCAGGGCATTTTAGACAATTCCACACTCCTGGGGGCAAGGACAAAATGTCACAAAGTCACCCCTGCCTGCAAATCCAGGCAGAGGCTGCTAGAAAGAAGCTGCCTAAACATCATAGCCAGACCCTGCAGATTCATTTCCCCAGCAGAGGCAGAGTTTGGGATGTAGAGGAGAGCAGTAAGCTCTGCACCTCCTCAGGCAGACAGAAATCACAGTCCTTCAGCACAGGATGGTGGGGTCATGGCTTCCAAGGATCACAGAAAGCCATCTTTGAGTTTCTGAATAGAGGTCATCTCTTCCAGGCACTGACACACAGCATCAAATGAGCTCCACATGACTTTGGCACCACCAAAGCCCAACACTGTCCAGGAGCAGTTGGGAAGGGCTATTGGGAATAACAAGTGCTCATCTCCATTGCATTAGGCAATGCCATCACCAGCACACAATGTGCCAGGAGTTTGGTTATATTTTAAGGAATGTTTTTCCCCTTGATTTCTAAGGAAGAAATTGAGCTTTCCTCTAGAAAAGGAAATAACCCCAAGGCTCCTAGCCCTGCTACTGAAAAAAAAAAAAAAAACATAAAAATTATCCCATGGTAGTCCTAGATGTGACTGAACCCCTGCCCAAAAGCATTGCCCTCCTGGGTGGACAGCCATCCTCCTCTTTACAAACCTCCCTTGGACCTTCAGAAACACACACACACCATTTGAAATCACTCACACCCCAGGAAGATGTTGAAGCTGAAATAACACCATGCTGTCACAGCCAGCTCACAGAGGCTGGAGCACCAGTCCTGCACCAAACCATCACTATCTGCCACCCACCCTGCTCCATATATGAGAAGAAGCTGTGCTAGCTCAGCCCCAGGGCCATTTGACCTCCTGCACAGAGCATCACTTACGTAAAGAGAGTGAAAACAGATTCTCCAGACCACCCTCCTCATCTCTAATACCCAGCAAGGTCACAACTGCAGCTCAAACAGCACAGAGCAGCTCACCAGCCTCACACATCTTGCTGCAGTTTATTACCACTGAGGTCCCTAGATGCTCATCTCACCCTCTTCCACTTCCCCCACCCTTATCACATGTCTAAAAACACTACAGCACACACTACATGTGGCCCATGCTCAAGAGCTCATTTTTGACATGCAATGCACTGGTTTCCTTCCCTATATATTATCTATAGGGAGATCACACCCCTCAGCTAAAGACACACAGGGAACAAATCTCTGCTTTGCAGGGACTGACCAGGGCTGTGGGAGGGACAGGTTTTATTATTTTTCTCAGCTGTAGATGTTTGTTTTATTTCCTTAAGAGGTTTCAATGAGGACATCTCTCAAAAACCTCTCTCCCACAAGAATCCAGCCAGCTCCTTGCTTTTATCTCTGTAAGAAAGAAACAAGAACTGCTAACACAATCACTGTTCTTACTTGCTTTTAAGTCCACAGAATTGGGGAACATATGCTTGTGCACAACGGCAGTGTGACGCAAGAACTATTTCCAAGTCACCTGCTTGAGTGCTTTATTCCCAAGTGTGTTTGGCTTGAATTTTTATTTTTTTTTTGGTGGAGGCTTAAAGATACTTACAAAATATGCCCATGAATCCCTGTGGTTGCACAGCCGGTTGTTCAGATGTGTTATAGGAACTGTAATCAAAGGTGTAGGTGCAAAAAGCCAGAATTGGGATCCTCAAGACAAGAAAGAGAAAAGCCCCACAAAATTGCTGCCTCAGGCTCTGTAAAAGCTTTACAACCCACCTTGTTCTGCAATGTGGTGAATGGTGTTTTCCATGACACTGCTGTAGGAGCCCATGTCACTCTGCAGCTCAGGCCAGCTCACACACAGAAGAAACCCAGTGTCTGTAAACAGAAGATGGGGATGAGAAATGCAGCACATGATGCTCTGAGGTAAGGGCTGGAGCATCATGGCATATTTCTGGTGACGTGACCCCCAGAGGTGGACTGAGGGGACCCCTGGGTTCCTGTGCCCAGAGTCTGCAGTGGCAATGCTGAGGAATACACATTGAACAGGGATGGGGCCCTGAGCACCTGCTCTGCACAGCACCAGGCACCTCCTGTGCCTTCACAGTCAGGATTCTTGACCAATATAAAAAATACAAAAATAAAAAAAAATAGCAGCTTAAAAATCTCACATGCCACAAGACAGCTGAAGTCTTGACATGCAAGTGTCTCCTACTGCAGAAAGTACTTAAGGTTAAAAAAAAAAAAAAAGGAAAAAAAAAGAAATCAAAACAAAAATCACAAAGAAACTACAGAAAGCTTTTCTTTTTTTTTTTGAACTTGAACTCCTTCAAACCCTTTTATGAGTTTCTTTTGCCCATCTATTTGAGGAAAAGACTTGCAGATGCTCTTGCAGTCAAGAAAGGGTGAGTAGCCCTTCAAAGCTGTATTTTCATTGTACCTCTGGACTATCAAACTCACCAATCGGTCTTATTCCCAGCAACACACCAACAAAACAAACACCTCATCCACACCTCAACTCAGTCCTGGCAGAAGCAGACTGCTGCCCTGAGAAATCCCTGCCAGACCCACTGAAAAAAAAAAAAAAGCCAAAAGAAAAATAGGATTTTGCAGCTGGAACTCTTGACTGTCTCCCAAAGTAGCATTAATCCACCTCACCTTCCTAAATTCCATGAGGAAATAGCTGCAAGGAAGGGGTGGAGGAGGAAAGAGAACCACTTATGAAGCATCAGCTGCAGTCTAATTGGAGCTATTAGCAAGCTCTTAGTGGTGTTTATTAGCCTTTACCCAACACTGCTGAATGAAGGAATCCTGACATCAGCCTTCTGGCTTTGAAAGCTGTGTTCCAACCTCAGTTCAAGGAAGAGAAGTGTTTAGAAAGGTTGAACTGGTTATAAAAATCACAGCTGCAGTTCTCCTAGCCGGCTCTGAGCTTGTTCTGAGCTCTTAGAAACCAAAGTCCCAGATAAGGGGACCCACCCTGGGTGGGGGAGGAATAAGAAGATCTTTCAGTCAGAGGAGGTCCATCATGATATCTCTCTCAGCTGGAGGCCTCCTGCTCCAAGTTATGACTGTTGAATCATTTTCACTTGATAGCATCATGTTGACTTTGCTCTTCTGTTGGCCAGGGATTGCCAACCACGGGCCCAGAGTGATTGGGGTGAGATACATTCAGAACAGAAGGCAGCAAAGCCCTGGGCCCAGCTCAGGGCAAGCTGGCCATGAGTCAGGCAGCATTAAAATAAGATTTACATCATCTTATGTGCAAAACATTCATCACTGGCTGCTGTTGGATGTCTTCAGTCTGCAAACAGTTTGTCTAAAATGAGGTGTTCCTTAAATATGTCATGTCATTCAAAGGACATGCAGCCAAAAGCTGCATGCCTCAAGCAGGGCTAATCTCCCTGGAGTCACAGTAACATATTTCAAGGGTGTTTGTCATGTAGAAGGAACATTTAAAAATATACAAATATATGTTATAAACCACAGGCTCTGCTGGGAAGGATCAGGAGGAAGAAACCTCTGTGGTTTAACTAACTCTTAGAAAAAACACAATGTGGAGAAAACTTACATGGAGGGATCTTAGCTATGGGTTTGCCACAGCCAGTAATGGTTAGCACAGCAGGGCCCAAACCCACACAATCAGGATGCCACAATAAATGAAAGCGCTTGGCAAATTCAAAGCATCCCTAACCAAAGGAAACACTGAACTCCTCTGTATCTTTCTCAAGCACATACATAGTCAGGTAAGATCTTCCATATCTCTATGCTGGACAAGCTTCCTTGCTTTTGTGGTCTGGCTACCACACTTCAAAATCTGTACAATAATTTCCTTTTCAGATAAGCAGATGCAGGTCTCTGACATCTTAATGGATGGGTCTGCCTGGGGAAACCCAACAGAAAGCCTTAACTCTTAGGGCTGAGTGCCAGATCAGTACCTGAAAAGCCAAGCAGTTCTCTGAGCTCTGACTCATTCACAATGTGGGTAACAACTGATGGCTGCAATCTCAAGGCTTTGAAAGACAAAGATATATCTTTCAAAATTTGTGGTTACAAAGAATTATGGTCAGCTTCCATAATTGCTTTGCAGGATGGTGTTGGTGGAAGCTACCTCTTGGACCTGGCTGATGTGACCACTGGCTCTGCAGGCTGAGTCATTCCTTCGCCACCTAAATCAACAAAACTTGCAATGTTAGCAGCACCATTTCCTCTCTCGATGAGCAAATGCTGTACACCGTGAAGGTGTTGCTGCAATCACAGCCACCTACAAGCAGCAGCAGCAGCTTTTTTGGAAGACAACATGTGGTGAAAAGAAACTTTAATTTCATCCCTGTTATAGGTCATACTCACAGCTTCCAAAACCCAGTCAAGTTTAGCAGAGAAAGCATGTCCAAGCTTTGCTCTCACCATCAGCATTTCCTTGGACATTGTTCAGCCTCCCAGGTGCTGTCATACATCAGGCCATGGTGCCAGAAGGCAAATCCAGCTTGGTGGCTCATGCCCACCAAGCAGCCCTGCCAAGTCAGCCTCAAGCTGGTGGGAGGGAGAAGTTGCTACTGCGCTCCCAAATGCTGACCCTCCTGCTGATCCATCCTGAGCACCTTGGAAGTGAGAAGCCACATTCCCCTCTTCAGGACTGAGCGTCACAAAGATGCTGGGGAGGGTGAGCCATCAGGAAGGAAAGCAAGTTTTCCACAAGGAAATCTTGCCCCCACCACCTTGGGTACCACCACAGACGTCTCAGACCATGTCATCCCATCCAGTCCCGGGCACAGCAGCTCTCTGCCTGCCACTGCTGCAGCCCTGTCTGAACCACCCTGCCCTGCAAGGAAATGCTGCTTGGTCTCAGGAATGCCTGCAGGTGATGATGTGAAATGTGAACAAGGGAAGCAGTTTGTGCAGAAAAGTAATGATCCCTTTGGGATCTTCCCAGTTTATACACAATTACACCAAGCAGCTAAAAAGTAGGAGTGCTCAGCAAAGAAGGAAAGCGGATAATCCACTGGTGTAAGCCCTGCAGCTCCCAGAAGCAGTAACCAGTGCAAAGTAGAGATGACATTTGAGGATGCATATTATCTCCTAGTTCATGTATGTCAGGATATCCGCTACTACAACCTCATAGAACTAAGACTACCTCTGTCTTCACCTGCAGCTGCTGCTGAGTGTAGTGTAGAGTAATGCACCGAGCTGAGCCTCACACAGGGAATTCCGCTCCTCCATGCCAATTTATAGCCAATTCAGGATTTCAGCAACTATTTATTTATCACCAGGGCTCCCTGCAAACTGTTACCACATCGGTGAGAAGTTATTCAAAATGAGTTTCCAAATTAACAACTCTGCATTCATTTCTTTTATGTTCAATTCAATTTATGAGGAATGTCAGCAAATCACAGGATCCCACTCAGGGTAAATTACCTGGGGATTTTACGCATGATCATTCTGCTGAGCTGCAAAGGCAGAGTGGCAGCCAGCTCGTCATGCTGTTTGCACTGCCTAAGGCACCAGGGAGAAGGAACCCAACTACTTCCAAAGAATGATCAGGTTGGAAAGATGCTTCAAACATCTTGCAAGGATGGATGAAGCTTCCCTGTGCAGACTAGAACATGCCAGGGCCACACACACCTATCTCCCAACCCCTGCAAGGTAATTCCCCTCTCCCCAAATTTATCATCACTAAGTGAGAAAGGAAACAAGAGCCCATTCTCTTTCTATCTGATTTTATTATCTGAGACAAGAGCTTTACTCCATGGCAAAAAGCAAACTAGGGTTTGTTTTGTTTAGAAGTGAAGAAACAGCAGGTCTTGACACCATGGATTTCTGGCAACAGTTATGCTTTGGAAGAACAGTTTTATTGGCAGCAAAGTGAAAGACTCCTGTCTGCTGGAGCAGCCTTTGGCTTCTGTGGATGTTTCTCCTGATCCCAGGCAGATGGAGCACATCTCCTACCCTGCAACACTCCAGCAATTTCTGATCCAGAATTCCTGTGCCAGGTTAGACTGGCCTTGGCAATGGGGCAAGAGTCAAAGCCACCAGTTCACACAAGGAGGGCTGGGAACAGGAGCTTATGTACAGGAAGCAGAGTCAAAGATGCCAAGGGATGTCACTGCTCTTTGCAGAAGTGAAAGAACAGGGGGACCAGGGGGCCATGCTGAGGACTGGCTTCTCCACCACATCAGAGTGGCAGCTGTCAGAGGTTTCTCAGGGCGCAGCATGGCAGCAGTGAGCCTATGCAACAGCGTGGGGGTACGTTTAAGCTGGGCTTTGAAGGACAAGGGCTGCCTGAAGAGGTCAGAGACACAAGGCAGAAAGGTCAGAACTGGAAGCTTACTCCAGGGCACATAGGCCAAAATGAAATCGTCCCTGGCCATGCCCAAAGCTGTAGGAGAGCCACAAGACATGGAAGGTAAGAAGCAGCTGTTTGTTTTTCTTGCAATGTTTTAGTTGCAAGATCCATAGTTGAGATCCACTTTATCCCATGTAGATCCCTCCATTGCAGTAAGGATGGGTTTAGCCTCCAGTACAGGAATGACAAGTGTCTCACCCATCATAAACAGCCAGCCAGGAGCCAGCAAGTAGCTGAGCCAAGCATCACACAGCAGGACACAAGCAGCTGCCTTGTAACAGCTTCCACAACAGCCAAAGTGGAGCCAGCATGGGCATAGCTGGGGGGGGCAGCTCTGGCTGTAAAGCAGGATGGTGCAGCTGACAAAGCTCTGCAGCCCTGGTGATTTTCAGGGCACCAGGACCAGGAGAAACACTAACAAACTGGATATGACACAGCTCCAATTGCCAGGGCTGGTCTTCCCAAAACCATGATGGTCTTTGACAAAAACTTTGGCCTTTTTTTTTTTTTTTAATGTTTTAAAATTTATTTTTCCTTTTCTCCCCCCCCCCATGGGGGGTGGCACATGGCCAAATAAAACAGTGCTGTCCAGCTGCCTTCAGCCTTATGTTACCCTTCCTTCCTTAATGAATCTTCTGGGACCCACAAGCCCCCGATCCTGCACAAGTCTCATGCTCCCTTTCAGTCCTGCAGAATGACCACAGCTGATGTCACATTAAATTTCCCAGCTTGGAAACAGAGCAGCACAAGGAAGGGCAGGTGATAATTCTTTCTGTGATATTTCTTTCTGTTCTCCCCTTCAATTTAAAAGCAGGGCAAAGCTTGTGGAGGGACTGGAGTATAACGGTCATCAAGCTGCAGCTCTGAACATCGCTCGGTACATGGTGATGCCCCAGAAATAGAAAAGTGCTAGATAAAAATAAACTGCTGGGACCATTTTGATCTTGATCCTTGGGAGCAAGGAAGTTTCTTCCCTGTGGTCCTTCTTCTACCCTTGTGCTGCTGCTTGGCCCTTGGCCATGCTGCTTGGCTGTCCCCCTGATGGACTCTGCCATGCATGTCCTAAGTATAAAACCAGCTGGGCGGCAAGTCTGGGGGCTCATACCCAGAGATGGCTTGGAGTCTCCTTTAGTGGTTTTGCACCTTTGATCTCTGGAACATGTATTCCAAGCCCAGAAAGGGCTTTTGTGCTGGCCAAGGAACTAATTACATAAAAGGACAGAGAGAACTGGTAAGGAATAGAGTAAAAGGATTGTGATGTAAAGGAAAAAGGCAGTCTACCCCCATGTCTTGAAACACCCAAGACATAAAGTGAGAACTGGCAAAGGTCAGGCTGAATTGGCTCTTGCAGAGGGTGGCAAGAAAAATAACAACAGAAGTTTTAGCCGTGTGCATCAGAGGAAAGCAGGAAAGAAGAAGCAGAGCTGCTGTACAGAGAGGATGGGGTAGAGATTAAAGTTAGTCCAAGTGTGATCCAAAACTAATGCATCCTGTTTCTAACATCTTGTCAGTGTGTTGAGGGCATAAGGATATGAGGATAACAGGACCAAGGAGATGAATGTGGGAATGTCACATCCCTCCAGATCAAGAGTCAGAGAGCAGCAAGTTCACGTTATGGGCACAGCTAGTTCCTGTTCCCCAGCACTAAGCACCCAGCACTGAAACCTGCCCATCAAAATGCTCACCAAGCACAGGGAAAGGAGAACAGAAAACACAGCACCTTGTCTTAAGAGAAGGAAAAACGTAACTCTACCAACTACAGATCATTCAGGCGTCCCATACCACACACCAGACATAGAGCAAAGTCCAAGGGAAGGGAAGTCAGAACTCAGAACATTATTAGCCTGTTTTCCACTCCCCCAAGAGTACCAGACCATCTGATAAGATACTGCCTGTGTAAATGGGAGGACTGGCGATGTAATCTACCTCAACTGCAGCAAAGTGTTTGCTGGAGCATTACCAAGTCCTCGATACCCTGGGGGCACAGGGACCAGCCTAAGGCCTTCAAGGCAGATCAGCACCAGTTCCAACTCTATGGCAGGGGCCTGGGGCAGGCTTGGGACGGGTTCTTATAAATGATCTCTTCCCAAAACCAGGACTCAGCTCACAGTGTTCACTGGTTTGAAACATCCCAGGTAAATGGAGATCCATAAGCAAGGGTCTTTGAGTATCATTGTGAGAGGGTCTCAGCTTCATGACTTGGGACTGGTTTTGGTCCTAGCCAAAAATACTAGAGGAACATCTCATTCCCTTCAGCTCCTACTTGTGGCATACGTGTGAGTGCTAATTCTCCTTCCCGTAACTGAAGCACTCGACTTGCCATCTGATTTCTAGACATTTCTAGGAAAATACTCATCTCCACTGAGCAGAAAGTCGAAACTGCAATGTGTCTAATCAGCTATGCTAATCTACTGCTGCCATGCAGAGCCAGCACACACAGCTTCCACTGCTAACAGGCTCTTACTGCACAGTCGAGCAGCAGCATCACTTTGTTTATTTGAAGTGATTTACCTTTTAATTTCTCACCCTCCTTCCAAGAAGCCAGTACCCCCAAACACAAATTGCTGCATTGCAGCTACCGGTACCGCTCCAGGCTTCAGAGATGTCCAGGAAGCAGTCTGGGACCAGGGGCCTCAGCTTGCAGAGAGCCGCAGGGGTGTACTAGAACCACCACAGCTCTAATTCAATTTCTACCCATTTTCCCTTTTGCCTTCACTTAATTATAGATTGTTATTTTTTAAACTGAAGCAAACAGTCGATTCTGTTTCCAAGTGAATTGCCCATGGGCTGGCTCCTTTCCTTCAGCCAGCTAATTTTTACAGCAAGCTCCTTCTCAACAGACCTGCAGTCTTCAGGGAGCAATGCCTCGTTCAGGAAGAGACCATCGTCTTTTACAGAAATCAGAATTTAATTTCCAGTTAGTGGCTGTTTCATGCAACTTTTCAACCAGACAGGAAATGCAGGCACAGACTTAAAAAGCAGTAATTCCCAGCTTGAATTGGGACAAAAAGTTGTGATTTCAACATTTTTTCCAAGTGAGGCATCCAGAACAATGACAGAAAGGGTCATTTCACTCCCATTTCCAGCTTTTTCTACACCCAACCTACTTGTTATGCTGCAGGTGAGCACAAATTTCTAAATAAGTTGTTTCAAAGCAGAAACCAAACCATTCTCCTTTGAAAAGTGTCAGTGTGAGACTTCACAAAGATTTCTAAATAGAGATACTTCAAAAGAACAAGTGCAATAAGGAGACTGGTCAAAACGGATCCTTTTCTATGCAGACTGGCAGCTTTGAAGAACCTGTGTTTTCTGATGAAAAGATCCTAAACTGCAAATGTTCCCTTGGCAGGGCTCTGTGCTGCCACAGCCCCAGTTACAACTGTTGCAGGGAGCTGGGCTGATCCCATCCCAGCACCAAGCAGGGAACCTGATGGGTGTCGATGACAGCCCAACAGCCTTTCCCAGGCCCATCATGGCTCTCTTCCACTTTCTTCACTACCTGCCTTACAGTTTGGTGTCCTGCTGTGGGTCCCAAGCTATGTGTAACAAGGGGATTGCAGATGCTTTACCAGCTGCAGGACTTGGCTCAGCCACCCAGCCAGGATCCTTTGCAACTGCCCCATCCCTTGCATAACCCAAACTTGATGTTTCTTCCCCCAAAGGGTGGCAGACCACAGCTCTGATCCCATCACCTTCTGCAAGGCTGCAAAGGTTACTTCAGGCTCCTCCAAGCCTCATCCTCTGCTTCCCCTCGGATGTCCCAGGCTGCAGCAGTGAGAGCCCTGCAGGCAGGGAATCAGCACCCGGGCAGCAATCAGCAATGGGGACAGTCCTGCCTTTCCCAAGCAAGTCCAGCTGAATTTCACTAAGAGATTTCTGAGCATTTCTTAAATGACTTAAGCTGTTCTGGAGCACTCCCTGCAGACTCCTGCCGGGTTTTGGAGGGAGCATGCTCTTCTGAGAGAGCTGTTTCCTATTTTTGTCATCACATTGAACATAGCCTCTAAATTAAAATCTTCTATTTCAAGTCTATTTTGATCAACTCCACTTGCTTCAGCTTAAAAGATACAATAAGAATAGATGAGCTCTTTACAAATTAAAAGCTTCTCTTGCTTAACAAATTGTCTCTGTGATAATTAATTGTCTGGAGAGAGATTCCAGCCCTACGTTTTTGGCCTCTTGCCAGGCCATGTAAGGGGGGGGGGGGGGGGGGGAAGGGAATATTTGGGAATTTGTTGCCTTACCATGCCAGCTCTTGTTCTCCCCGTACAAGGTAGGATAGGTCTGACCAGTTCACCTGGAGCGAGCCCATCCTGGTCACAGCAGTGTCTGCTCTCCTCCGTCAGCACAGCTGTCACTCAGTGCCTGTCACAAGTCTCAGCTTGAGGTTTGCAGGGGTAAAGCTCCAGGAATGTTTCACCACCTGCTTTTATTTTTTTTTTTTCGTAGGTGATTATTATTAGACCACAGGCCTTTCGCTCTGAGCCACTATGGCCATTCCCGACACCAAGCTGACTTCGTTCAGGACTTCATCCAATCTAAACTTCCTTAAGAAATCCATTATAGTTCATGACTATGCTCATGATGAGTAAGTCTAAATTAATCTTTCTTTTTGCAGTCTAAGCCCTTGGATGAAACTTCTCTTCTCAGGGGTAGGGAGTTCCCACTCTCCTTCCCTGTGGTGAAACTAGAATTATATGCAGGTTACAATGTCTGCTTCTTTTCTCAGAGAACATGTCCTCCAGGACTCCATCACGTGCTCCTCACCCTTGAAGCTTTTTAGCTAGAAAAGCCTCGGTGAAGAGGAAGATCATAGTTGGCTTTGCTCATGCTGGTAGATGCTCCAGGCCTTCCTGCACACAGGAAACAAGGGGGAAGCTGGTATCAGTCAGGACCAAGCCTGGGACTGCAAGAAGTCCCACCTGAAGCAGAGGACATTCACACTGTGGGTCAGGGCAGAAATTTTCTCTGCTTCTTTACCTCCCCTCACATGCAGCTGCATCCAGCCAGGGAGCAGCATCCCACAGCACAACCCCACTTTTACAGTTACCTGCAACGAGACATGAGATGGAGGTCATAGCGGTTTGGCACAAAGGAACGGTACATTGTAGGGAGGGTGTCACAGCCTCTGTCCTGGCCTGGTTGAGCTTGCCCACACCACCATGAGGAACCACCAGCAAAACCATGCTGCTTCGTCCCCAGGTGGTCCTCACTGTCAGCGCCTGTGTGCAGAGACCTGCTGAGCATCCACACCAGCTTCATGGTCCCTCTGCAACCCTCAGTGCTTGCAGGCCCTCCCCATGCCCTGTCTGCCCATGCTGGCAGGTCGGGCAGGGTCCTAACAGAGTCCCATCGCAGGGCCCAGGCAGGGTGTGAGCTGGCAGCAGCAGCTGGCAGCCTGTGTGGGCAATGCCTGTGCCCAGGTCCGTGCACCAATCTTTGTGCTGCTTGCCAGTCCCATGGCAGTCCCGCTACAGGGGAGCATTTTGCTAATCCTTTCATTCTTGCCCAGTGCCCAGCAGCAAAATCTCCTGCCAGCTTTGCAGAGAAATGCTTCGGAAGCACCTGGGACTCAAGCAGGCAATAATCCTGCCCTGTGAAGCAACGGGGCAGGAGCTAGCTCCCAGCCCTGAGAGGTCCTAAACCACAAAACCAGCCTCAAAGCAGGTACTTTATATAAGCAGACTAGACATCACTGGCCCCAAGCTGACACCAGAAAGTTCATTCCTGCAGAAATTGGCTGACCTTCCTGACAGAGGACCCCAAACCACCAGGAGGGCTCTAAGTAGGGCTGCAGCCCAGAGCATCCCATCCTCCCACCCTGCTGCTAGATCAAGAGAAGCCCATGGCTCAGCCTCCTCCACACTCAGAGAGGGCAACAGCTTTCCACAGCCCCAAATTAACCTGTGGCCACAAGATATTACCCAGGCCATGATCTCAGAAGTGTTTGGAGGAGGATTAAATATTTATCTGGAAAACAAGGACACGCACAATTGCTTTTGGCAGGATTAGTGTTAAAGCCCATAAAAGACCCACCATCTGAGCTGGAGCTGGCTGCTCCCTTCCTGGGGATGCCTTGTGCACACCAGCACGTGGGTACACACTGTGCCAAGGCTCCCACTCCACTCCCAGCCTTATGGTCTGGGGGGGAATGAGTGTCACCTCCTCCCACAGACCTCAGCCTTTCCTTTTTCTCTTTACAGTGCGTCAGAGAGATGAAAAACCCTGTACTGGTGTCATACAAACTGCTCTCTTCCTAGCACAGTTTATTTTATGAACAGCTGTGCTTGAATGAATCGAGGACCTTCCTTGGCCCTTGGACACACTGGCAAGCATGTGAGCCTTCAGCTGCCTGAAGGGTGCTCCATACTCGTGTGAAGCCAGCCAGCACCTCCAGTCCTCATTAGAGCTTGGAGAGCTTCATATAACACAAATAGACAGGCAACCTGGAAATAAACCTCTAACAGCCTCTCTCTGCACTAAGACAAGCTTAAGAAATGTATCACAGACTGTGGCTATAGTCTGACACTATATCACAGCAGATGGGATCCTGCTAAAGCCTCCTTGGGCTCAGCAATACAGCAACCCATGGGATGGGAAAGGCCCAAGCATCCTTTTCTTTTCCAGCACAAATGTCCTGATACAGGAAAGATGCCTTTGGACAGAGATATTCCCGGAATAACCAGGATTTATGGTATGCCAAAAATATATACACTGGCAGGATGTTGCTTTTGAGTTCAGTCACAGCCCAATGAGGGTCTCCCACTATCATGGGGAGCTGCTTGGTCTGCACAGACTGGTTCCTTGCACAGTCACCGGAGCCCCGTGTCAGACAGGCTGCAGCTGTTTCACATGTCCTTTCCTTGTAACATTTATTTCCCACAAGTATGCTTGGGCTTACACAGCCCCTGGCAAGGAATATCAGAGATTTCTGTCATAATTTAGCATTTCGTCCAGGGCAGAATTTTTCTGAAAAGCATCTGTTTAAAAAAAAAAAATAAATAAATAGCATATTAACACATCTAGGATGTCTTTGTCTTATTTTCAGCATGTTTATAACCCACTGGAAATGGAAGTGTTCAGATGATTTGCATAAGTTACTGATCTCTCCCATTTAGCCAGGAAGAGCAGCAGTCTGATGGGGTCAGGACCTTTCCATGGCTTTTTAGTTTTGTGTTTCCAAAAGAAATCAACTCAAGTCCCACTTCCCTAACCCAGGATCTTCTGCCAGAATTCACATAAACATCTCTGAAATCCAAGGGACACGCTGCTGGCTTCTCTCAGCCAGCACTGCCCAAGGAGCTGTTCTGCACCCAGGTGCTTTATTTTCTAGATATTGTCTACTTCTCCCTCCTCCTCCTTTGGCTTTTCCAAACCCAGTCCAGGCTGGGAGAGCAGCACAGAGTTGCACTGCAGAGCCAAGCAGCCGTATGCAATTTCTCAGAGTGGCTACCACCTTCCAGGCATAACCTTTCCCCCTGAGGCATTTCAGGAGCTCCCATGTTTGCCAAATCTCTCATCCCTACTCCTAGAGCCTCAGACATTCCTGGGCTTCTCTTACATTTTTCCATCTCCCAGCATTGCTGTAGCCTTTAATAACTGCTACTTTCCACACACAGACACAGAGGATGTCCTTGCCATATCCCAACTCATTACTCACACCACAGCTCAGCACAGCCCACCTGGGGAATGTCCCAGTTTATGAGTGTCTCTGGTTGCTGTCTGCTCCATGCAGCCCAGCAAGCTGGGCCAAGGTGGCCACAGTGCCTGGGCATGAGTGCTGGGTCAGGTCTAGCAGGTCTCAAGTACGTCCTTCCTTTTGGAGCTTGCCACCACCGATGTTTTCCAGCTCCAGCCTCTGCAGGTACCACATCTACCACTTCTCAAGTTGCTTCTGCCGATGCGCACTGCACAGCAGCCCACACCAGTGGGAATGCCCCTGCCGTGTTCCTTTGGCCTCTAAGTCTGTCTGCTTCCCTGCACCTCACTGCATGGTCCATGCAGGCTGTGCTTCTCACATCTCCAGTGCTATGTACTCCAGCTAACTCAGATCTAGTACACCAGCTCACATGGCCCCTCAGAAGCTCCACAGTCACCCTGCCATTGCACAAGCTCAGATTTCAAGGATCCCCTGTGCTCGGAGAGTTGCAGAAGTGATGGGTTTTCCCACTACCCATGCCCAATGGCCTGAAGCCACTTCCAGCACTCTGCCCACAGCATCCTTCTGCAGATCTGGGACCGAGGGATCCGGTCCAAGGACATGCATGGCAACCCAGGCCCAGCTCCAGTCACCAGCCCAGTCCCAGCAGTTGGGAGAGACAGCATACTGGGGACAGTGCAACCGTGACTTTCTGCTGCCTGCCCACTTGCGCTGATGAAAACCAGTGAGAGTTTGAACCCCCAAAGGTCCCCAGAGGCATTGGGAAGATCAGAGACTCATCACAGCTAGAAAAGACCTGTAAGATCACCATGTACAACTGTCAACAACAACAAAAAAACACACAAAAAACCCCCACCAAAACAAACAAACACACACACACCCCTCACCATCCCACTAGAGCATGTCCTGAAGTTAGTTCCTAGTTAGCAGGGCTTATTGACAGGGCTTTAAACTAGATTTGAAGGGGCTGTATCTGGGTTTGCACCAGTGGGGCAGTGCTCTAGTATCAGGAGGTCTCTGAAGTGCCTATACACTAACGCACTAACGCACGCAGTTTGGGGAACAACCAGGATGAACTGAGATCTGTGTGACGTCTCAGGGCCACAACCTCATCGCAGTTACCGAGACACGGTGGGATAGCTTGCGTGACTGGAACACTGTCGTGGGTGGCTACGTCCTTTTTAGGAAAGATAGGCCGGCAAGGCGAGGTGGTGGAGTTGCCCTTTATGTGAGGGAGCAACTGGAATGTATTGAGCTCTCCCCAGGGGGCAATGAAGAGCAAGTTGAAAGCTTGTGGGTAAGGATTAAAGGGGAGACTAGTATGGGAGATGTTGTTGTGGATGTTTACTACAGGCCACTGGATCAGGATGAGGAAACTAATAAGGCCTTCTTCAAGCAGCTGGAAGTTGCCTCACAATCACAGGCTCTGGTTGTTGTGGGAGACTTCAATTACCCTGACATTTTCTGGGAAAGCTACACAGCCAGACACGCACAATCCAGTAGGTTCCTGCTGCTGGACCTTGTACTAATAAACAGAGAGACTGGTTGAGGATGGGAAAGTAGGGGCACCCTTGGCCGCAGTGACTATGAGATGGTGGAGTTCAGGGTCACATGCGGCAGACACAGGGTCACAAGCAGGATCGCTACCCTGGACTTCAGAAGGGCTAACTTTGGCCTCTTCAGGGAACTGCTTGGAAAAGTCCCGTGGGACAGGGCTCTAGATAGTAAGGGGGTCCAAGCAAGCTGGCTAATATTCAAGCACCTTTTCCTTCAGTCTCAAGATCAGAGCATCCCGAAGAGTAAGAAATCAAGCAAGAGAGCTAGGAGACCTACATGGTTGGGCAGGGAGCCAATGAACAAACTTAAGGGGAAGAAGGAAGTATATAGAACATGGAAGGAGGGGCTGACCATGTGGGAAGAGTACAAACAAGTTTGTCAGATGATGCAGGAATGCAACAAGGAAAGTTAAGTCCTCCTTAGAACTAAACCTGGTGAGGGAGGTCAAGGACAACAAGAAAGGCTTTTTCAAGTATGTTGCAGGTAAAAGGAAGACTAGAGGAAATGTGGGCCCGCTGCTGAATGAAGTGGGTACCTTGGTGGCTGAGGACAGAGGCAAGGTGGAGTTACTGAATGCCACCTTTGCCTCGGTCTTTACTGCTAAGGCCAGCTCGCAGGGGTTCCAGTCCTATAAGCCCACAGAGGAAGTCTGGAGGAAGGGAGATTTCATATCAGTTGAGAAGGATTGGGTTAGAGAGCAGTTAAGTAAACTGAACATCCACAAATCTATGGGCCCTGATGGAATGCACCCATGAGTGCCAAGGGAAATGGTGGAGGTCATTGATAGGCCACTCTCCTTAGTCTTCAAGAGGTCCTTGAGAACAGGAGAGGTGCCTAAGGACTGGAGGAAGGCCAGTGTCATCCCAATCTTCAAAAAGGGCAAGAAGGAGGACCTGGGTAACTATAGGACGGTCAGCCTCACCTCCATTCCTGGAAAGGTGATGGAACAGCTTGTTCTTGTCACCATTTCAAAGCATATCGAGGAAAGAAGGGTTATCACGAGTAGTCAACATGGATTCAACAAAGGGAAGTCATGCTTGACTAATGTGATAGCCTTTTACGATGGCATAACTAGATGGATAGATGAGGGAAGGACAGTGGATGTGGTATATCTCGACCTCAGCAAAGCTTTTGATACTGTCTCCCATTATATCCTTACAGCTAAGCTTAAGGAGTGTGGCTTGGATGGTTGTGTGGTGAGATGGATTGGAAACTGGTTGAAGGACAGAGCCCAGAGAGGTGTGGTCAGTGGGGCAGAGTCTAGTTGGAAGCCTGTGGGTAGTGGTGTCCCCCAGGGGTCAGTCCTGGGTCCAGTACTGTTCAATATATTAATCAATGACCTGGATGAAGGAATAGAGTGTGCCCTCAGCAAGTTTGCTGAAGATACAAAACTGGGAGGAGTGGCTGACGCTCCAAAAGGCTGTGCTGCCATCCAGCCTGACCTGGACAGCTGGAAAGCTGGGCAGAGGGAAACCTAATGAAGTTCAATAAGGACAAGTGTAAAGTGCTGCATCTGAGGAAACACAACCCCATGTATCATGACAGGTTGGGGGCTGATCTGTTGGAGAGCAGCTCTAGGGAAAAAGATGTGGGAGTCATGGTGGACTAGAGGATGGCCATGAGCCAACAATGCGCCCTCGTGGCCAAGAAGGCCAATGGCATCCTGAGATACATTAAGAAGAGCGTGGCCAGCAGGTCGAGGGAGGCTATCCTCCCCCTCTACACTGGTGAGGCCCCACCTGGAATACTGTGTCCAGTTCTGGGCACCCCAGTTCAAAAAAGACAGGGAGCTACTGGAGAGAGTCCAGTGCAGGGCCACCAAGATTATTAAGGAAGTGGAGCATCTTCCTTATGAGGAGAGGCTGAGAGAGCTGGGTCTTTATAGCCTGGAGAAAAGGAGACTGAGGGGTGACTTTATTAATGTCTATAAATACATAAAGGGCAAGTGTCAGGAGGATGGAACCTCATTGACATCCAGTGGTAGGACAAGGGGCAATGGGTATAAGCTGGAGCATAGGAGGTTTTGGGTAAACATAAGGAAAAACTTTTTCACAGTGAGGGTGACAGAGCACTGGCACAGGCTGCCCAGAGAGGTTGTGGAGTCTCCTTCTCTGGAAGGATTCAAAACCCACCTGGAAGCATTCCTGTGTGACCTGGTCTAGGTGATCCTGCTCTGGCAGGGGTGCTGGACTAAATGATCTTTTGAGGTCCCTTCCAACCCTTAATATTCTGTGATTCTGTGAAGTGCCTTATCTACATGTTTTATTGAATACCTCCAGGGATTGTGACTCCACCTCCCTGGGCAGCCTGTTCCAGCACCTGACTACTCTTTCAGTAAAGAAATTCTTACTAATATCTAATCTGAACCTCCCCTGGTGCAACTTCAGACCATTTCCTGCAGTCCTGTCATTAGTTACTTGAGAGAAGAGGCTGCACCTACCTCAATACAACCTACTTTCAAGTAGCCGTAGAAAATGAGGAGGTCTCCCCCCTCAGCCTCCTCTTCTCCAAACTAAACAATCCGGATTCCCTCAGCCTCTCCTCACAGGCCTTATTCTCCTCATAGTGCCAAGTCCAGGGGTACAATCACTTCCCTACTCCTGCTGGACACACTATTTCTGATACAGGCCAGGATGCCAATTGCCTACTTGGCCACCTGGGCACACTGCTGGCTCATGTTCAGCCAGGTGTCCACCAGCACCCCCAGGTCCTTTTCTGCCGGGAAGCTTTCCAGCCACACTTCCCCAAGCCCATAGCACTGCCTGGGGTTGTTCTGACTGAAAAGCAGGACCCAGCACTTGGCCTTGTTAAACCTCATACAACTGACCTCAGCCCATTGATTCAACCTGTCCTGATCCCTCATGAGAGCCTTCTTACCATCAGGCAGATCAACACTCCCACCCAATTTGGTGTTGTCTGCACATTAGAGTGAGATGGAGCACACTGAGCTCAGAGCCAGCCCTCTAAGTCTCTCCTCCTCCCCCAGATAGCAGAGACCTTTTACTGGGAGGGGTTAGGGCAAGGGGGCTGGAGAGGGGGCCAGGGAGGGGACCGTGCCCTCATAACCAGAGCCTGTTAACATTTCCTATACTGAGTCTTCCAAATGAAAAATCCCTCCTAGAGCAGAGCCAAGCGAGGGGCCCTGGAAAAGTCAACAGTCCAGAGACTTTAGCTGACGCAGACATTCCTGAGCAGCTTTGAATCTTGTTTTGCAGGAGGGATCCCTCTACAGCCATATGCTGCATGTACTTGAGAAGCTCCCAGCAGCCTGTCCACGACTCTGCTACCTGGAAACATCACAAGGCTGCCGATCAGCAGGAAAACTCTCTGACTCCATCAGATCACAAGCTTATTATAGATCTGTGCTTTGGTCTGCAGAGATAGACACATGAAAGGCATTTTAGTCTGTGTGCCAGCGCCACCAGTATCCCTGTTTGGCAGAGATGGAGGCTGGGACATGCTCTCTGTTCCCAGCGCAGGGTGTTGGGGGAGCTGCTGGATCAGTCTCCTTCCAGCCTGAGGATCCCAGGGCCACATCCAAATTGTAATAAGCCAGTCCCTGGCTATTTGCTCAGGGGGCTCAGAAGTGGATGGTGGGAACCCAAGCACCTCACTTGCAGTGCTTCACTGCCTGCACTGATCTCCCTGGGCCATGTAGCACCAGGTGGGTGTCCAAGTTCACTAGAGCCCTGCTGACAGCCCAGGACCTTCTCAGCTGGAGAGGGAGAGCTAAAAGGGAAACATGTCTCACACAACTGGCCCAGCAGTTGATATTTGCAACCCATAGAGGAAAGATTTAAGAGACACAAAAATCTGCCACTGTCCATTTATCATTTGGTGTGGTTCTTCTCTGCCATTGCACATGCAGAGGACAATTTCAGCAGAGGAGAGTGGAGCCTTGCAGGAAAGATGCCCAGCCCAGAGCATCCCTGACACTGACCCAGAGCATGTGAAACCTCTCCCCAGTGCAGCACAAAACCCCCAGCATGTCAGTGCCGGTTCTTCCTGCCTTCTCGAGTTGCACAAAGCACAAATTTGCACCCCAAGGTTGGCTGGGCTCCAATTTCCTCCTCCTGCTTTACAGCTACCCACCCTTTTCTCTCTCCCCAACGCAACTGAAGACCCTCGGTCCTCCCTGTGGCCTCTGAACCATCCCAGACAGCCCAGCTCCAAGCTCAGCTGTGCTTGCTCTCAGGGGGCTCATGCCAGTTGCAAAGCCAGGTTTGCTGGGAGCGAGGGACAGCGTCGGGCCTCCCCGCAGCAGGCCAGTGCGTGCCTGCGGCAGAGAGCCACGCAGAAGGCAAGCTTCACACGAGACAAGCAAGCAGCAAGGGTCCCAAATTCTTAACATCAGTAAGGAAGGAGATGGTAACACGCAAGGAAGAGAGAAAGGTGACGGTAGCACGCAAGGAAGCAGAGGTGGGAGGCAGCACACAGCCCAAACCACAATCTGTGCCTGGCACAGCTCAGCAGAGCCTGACACACATGTGCCTGGAGCACGGCTCACTTTCAGCATTTCAAATTTGCCGGATGATAACCTCGGTGTCCAAGTTCACAGCTCTGATCCCACCCACTTGTGGTCTGACTCATGTTGCAGTCACCACGCTGCCTGGATATTGGTACGCAAGGAGGGAGAGAGGGGAGGGAGGGAGGAGAGGAGGCAGCCGCCGCTCACAGCACACGCTTCTGCTCCACAAACTGAGCCGCGCACACCGGGGGAAAGTTGGCACAGCACAGCCACCGAGGACTCCCACCAGCTCGGGGGCTGGGGGACAGCAGCACCTTCCCCAGGTAAAGCTTTTGCCTTACTTTTCACTTGGTTGTTACGCTGGTAAATCACTTTCTAGGCGAGATCTCAGAGGGGTGAGTGGGTCCTTGCTGTGGTTGGGGCGTACTCAGCACCTTGCAATGGGCCACCTGGGTGTCGCTCGTCAGATCTTTGTGCCATCATCATCCTGCTGCGCCTGGAGCAGAGGCCAGTTTGAGGACTTTCTCCGGCTGTTGCTGGTGAGGACTGCCAGAACTGAGAACATCAGGGTCAGGGGGAGGATGCGGGTGGAGTGTGTCCAAGGCACAGAGGCAAAGCCCGGCCCCGACTAAGCGTCTGCAGGTATAAAGCACCTCTGCCCACGCAGCCTCTCCACGAGGTTTGCTGCTAAGCCAACTTCTTGCACCGAGCCCTCTCTCCAAGCTCCCCAGCCCCTTCACCCAGCTCTCCACACCCTGGCAGTTGGTGGAGCAGGGGTTGGGCTCTGAGAGACAGGGTACACCTTGGGCTGGGTGTCCCAAGGTGAGCCATAGCACTGGCACAGGAGGGGTGGGTAGTCCCCAGGGAGAGGCAGGGCCCACTGGCCCCTGGCCAGAATAGGCTTCAGCAGGAAGCTCGACCCTATAACTTCTGCTGGAAACTCATGCAGCTCCAAGCACGCCTACGAGCCCAGCAGCTCTGTTTTCAGTTTCACCTTTCCCAGGCACCCTCTGCAGAGCAAACTTTTGAAATGCTGACTGCTCTGCTAGTCTCAGCATACCTCTTCAGGTCTTCTGCTTTCAGAGGACCCGTACTCCCTCTTACACACAGAAACCTTTTCCTCCTGGGGATTATGATGGACGGCTGGTGGTCATGGTGAAAATTGCGTCCTGCTTCCCCCTTTCCCTCTGCTCAAGTCAGAGGCAGTAATTGCTGCTATCAGCCAGGGTCCAGGCTGGGATGGGGCAGAGAGGGCACCAGAGACAAAAGTGTCTTGGGATGTAGCCAGACAGACATCCAGTGTCCCCTCACACCCCAGATGGGCTGTAAAGGAGCTCTACAAAAGTGAGAGTTCAACTGTCTGTGTGCACCTGTAAGATTGTGGGGTGAGCTGTGTCTACCCACCCAAGCGAGGGCATGGGGGACCTTGAATGGGTGAGCACTCATGAGCAGCACACCCAACAGCCCAGGCCTGAGGAGCTGAGGGGAGATGAGCAATTGCAAGGGAAGCAAGAGCTCCAGTGATGGGGCAGAGGTGTGCTGAGGAACACTATGGGGTGCAGGACCACACGGTAAGCAGCTAAGCCCTTTCAGAATGACCACTCAAACTAGAAACAATGCCACAACTTCACCAAAGCCATCCACAAACAGCAGGGCAAGGTAGATTCAGCACCACTCTCGCATTTGTCCCCTCTCACATTGCCTTCAAGCCCCAACTCCGACAAATATGGTCTTGTCTCATTGTGAGGTAGGGTCATAGCTCTGGCAGGGGATTGAACCAGCCCTTTGCCAGGGTCCCTGCAGCTCCTGGCCCCACCTGCTCCTCATCATCAAATCTCAAACATACACTCTCGTATCAGAAGAAATCCCCACCTTCCCACTCATCTCACAGCCTTAGCTGAAGTACCTCTCACAGCGTGTCCAGATGTTTAATCTCTGGAAGCACTTGAACATAATTTTAGAAAAAGCCATGACGCTCTGCTGCAATCTCTGCAGGGCCAGGGAGTTTGCTTTGCTCTTAAGTGACTTCTGGCAGCACTTTGCTTGGAAAGAAGCTAACATGGGAGGCAGAGTGACATATCAGGTCTTCATGAAAGCAGAACTGTCCTGTCCCCAGCATAGAGCTAAAACTCTTTGTGTGGAGTTTCTTGCAGCCGTTGCTGTACCACATACCCTTTGGGGTAGCAGGAAATACTTCCCAAAGTCAGGCTGCCACGTTCAGGTGGTCGCCAAGTGCTCCCTTCTGCTTGTGGTGTGGATGTACCTCGGCTTTTAAGAGATTTTAAACAAACCTATTGTTTCAGAAGTAGAAGCACACAAACAGAAGCAAATGTATTATCTACACTGCTGGAGCAGGCACTGCATTCCATTAGTCTTGCTGCAAAAGTATACAAAGTGGTGGCATAAACGATGCTGAAGGACAGGATGCTGAAAGATGAGAAGGAGGAATAAAAGGGTAAAATGCAAGAGAAATTTCCCATGAACAAATCATGGCCCCCTCCCTGGAGGAGATAATTGACATTTGAAATGGGAAGACTGTGGATCAAATGTAACATGGGCTGTAACAGAGCAGAAGATATCTACCGAGGCAGGAGAAGATAGGAATTACTATGAAAATTTTAGGGAGGCTAATGGGGAGACAATAGTACATTACAATGGAAAGATCATTAATGCTCCAGAGAAGGCTATTAATAGAGTTCCTTACAGATCAGCCTAGAGATACATTTTATTTAATGGTTTTCATTAGTGATCTTGGCTCAGAAAAATGGGAGTTTCTCCAAGAAAACGTACTGCTGAGAAACTTGGGAGAAGTTTTGAACTAGGCAAGGGAGTAAGTACTAAAGGAGAAGAACCAGAGGATCCAAAGATCAACGGAAACACAACGGGCTGGCACAAGTTCATAAGTTTAGAGCCTAATAGCAAAAAAATACTACTCTAAGCAACTGAAAACACCACAGGAAAAATATCTGACTTTTAGGGAATGCTGGGATGGCTGCAACAAAACAAATGCAACCTGACAAGTCTTCACAGCAGAGATAGTGTCCATCAGAGCACCACTGCTGCTGGAAAAGGCACTAGAAAGATGACCCCAAAGCAATGCCCTACTCTGGTCCCTCACTGTCAGGAAGGTGATTTGGAAACAGAACAGGTCCAGGCTGTGATAATGAAGATAATCAGGTAAATGTAAAAGCTGCCTGGTGAGGCAGGGCTGGAAGGGCATCATTTATTCAAGTTATTGCTAGAAATGCTGCCATGGGAAACAGCTGCTCCATTCATACATCAAGGAGGAAATAAACTCACTCTGCCAAAATGCAACAGGAGCAGAGGACACAGGACCTGGTATTAAAGGTGGCTGTGAGTGACCAGGGGTAGATGTGGAGTCCCAGAGGGCCAATGCTCCAGGAGAGAACCACAAGCTGGGTGCACTGCCCTGGGGACTGCACTCTGATGGCAGCAGGTTCACCCCACAACCCCTATCTACACCAGCCCTCCAGCCTGGTTTTCTTGCAAAGCCGCATGCAGAGGCTGTAATCACTCAGGGGAACGTTTCAGTGAGATAGTTTGGCTGAGGAATACGGCAAAGTGTGTCTTAAAAGCCAAAGCTGGATCCAGTCTGTCAAGCTGAAGAGTTCTTAAAGATGAAATAATCCAAATAGATTAAACAAGAAATTGTAAAGGAACATTTCTGTAAAATGATCAAACTTTGTTGATGTATATTCTTAATATAAGACAGAAACAATATTAAAAATTGGCGTATTTTTAACCCAAGATTTGTCCATGACAGTGGCTGGTGCTTAATAGGTCTGGTTTACTTCTAGCGTCTCTTAGGAACAACACGATCTCACCTACTCACAATTTGTATAACTTGACCCGCTTACTGTGTCAGTTTAAAAGCTGGTAACTTTCAAACAAAAGTTTGGAGTCATCATCTAAAAATAAAAAGCATTTTCAACATTTACCATTTGAAAATAGGAAAATATGCTTCTAAGATCACATGCTCTGTAAACTATTTCATATTTTTAAATTAAATGTTTCAGAACTGTGGGAATTTTGGTTTATACAAAATGCAGAGAATTTTCTTCAAATTATTTGTATCATGGGTGTCCTCTTGTTTGGTGTTTGACGAGCCTCTTCTGCTTTGCCCATGGGTACTGTATTTGTGAAACTGCTTACGTGAGGTGACAGAACTTGCTCAGTGTCATCCTGAACCACTTATTTGTGGATAGAAATAAGAACTCCAGCTGTCTCCCACTGTTCATATGCAAAAAAAGAAAAGCTTCTAAAATAAATACTCGAAAGTGCAATGGATCTGCCCCATTTCAAGAAGGAACACTCCACTAACTGGACTTCAGATAAGAGTCATTTCCCTGAAGTAAAAGCTGCCAAAGGATGGGAGTATTGGCCTGATGAATGAGAACTGTGGTCTGTTTATTTGCTGCATTTCCAGTGCCTTACTGTCAGCCTTGCTGGACAGGGCTGTAAAGCTCTTGGAGGCAGAAAGGCAGAGGAGGGAGGTGAGGGATATGCATGCGCTGCACAAGGGCACGCAGGATTTTAGTAGAGGATTGTGTTGCTGTAATGCAAACACACAGTAAAGTAAGTGGAGCTTGTAAAAGCCTTTCTATACGTATACATGACACCTTATAAAAAAAGTACTGAAATGTGTGTTTTAAAACTGAAATGTAAGAACTCCTGCCGACTGACTGGATGGAGAGTAGCAAAGAAGAGTTTGGTCAGCTCAGGTTTTAAGTTGTGTATATGTATGTACTTCAGATCATAATGGTATGTTATGAAATAAACTTCTCCTTTCCCCCAGGAGCCCCCAAGGGGGCTATAAATGCCCCTGGCTAATGGACTTCCGTTTGCTATTGCATGTAGTGTTTGTTTGGATGAGGTGGGCACTAATGTGTGTGGCAAATTATATATCTTTTTAATATAAACACTAATATATAAAGCATTGCTAATATTATTACTAAAATCATAATATTGCTAGCTATTAGTAATTATTATTATTATACTTTTAAAAGATACAAGATTAATAAATGTGTAATGGTTTCAGATTTCCTGAAAATTTTCTGAAAGTAGTGATTTCTGTGCATTGCTGCAAAGTGAAAGAAGCACCTCTAAACTGAAAAATAGAGTAGAAGGTATTGCACAAAATCGAGTCAATTTAATGTTTCCATTATTCACCCAGAATACAAAGCCCATCAGCCTCTGTGATTAAGGTGGTGCTTTTTTGGGATTGCTGCATCAGCAATTTCAGGGAGAACATAGTAAGAAAATAATGTTTCTTCCATGTTGAAAAGAAAGCATGCTGAGGTGTTCATATTCTAAAACTTAAAACTATCTGGAACTAAACATTGGGATTGTTAGTTACTTGGTTAAAGAAGTTTAAATAAGCCATCAGAAAAATTGTGCTACCACTGAAGCTACTCTGATAATACCCTTTCCAAGCTAATCATTGTTGAGACCAGCTTGATGTTTAACATAAAGGTCAAGAATGAGCTGAAGACAGACAAAGCTTTGGGAGTTTCCCCAAAGGCATTTGATGATGTCTTTTTCTGCTACAATGAGGTGAAACTTTGTATTTTTCTCTAGACAAAGAAATATTAGTGGGTTATTAGTAACTAGGATTTGAATGACAAATCCCACGTCTTTTGGGTTTGTGGTTTTTTTCTGTCCATTTGATGAAAAAAAATGTGTTCTTATAACTGGTGAAAATTTATCCTTTAACACTTTTCTCATCTATGCTCCTTTTTTTTTTTTGATTCTCCTGACCCTGTCAGCTGCCAGACAGCCCACAGTTCAGATCTGCAAATGTATAAACATCAGCTCACTTAAAGAGTTGTACTCTGCCTGAGAGGCTTTTATGAGAATTAGGGCTCTGGATGTGTAAATGGCTGTTGAAAAGCAGAGAACTGTGCTTAAATATGCACGTCTGGTTGTATATTAAGGAAGAAGTAGTCACTACCTATTTGCTGCTCTTCATTGGTCAAGAACACTGTACTTGATGAGTACCAGCCATGTCAAGTGTGAAGTTCTTGGGGAAGTTAGATTGTTTATGGCCTGGAGAGCACCTTCATGGCAACAAGAACCCCAAACACATGCAGATTTACTCATTGCTTACTCTGCGTGGAACTACACAACCTTTCCATTAGTGAAAGACAAAGGCTGCTAACTTTCAGATGTTGATTTGAGCTATGTTGTTCCAGTCCGGCTGTCTTGCCTGAAGGCCTGCATGAAGACAGATTCACAATGCTTCCTTGCTAATTCAACAAACAGCCTTCTATTATATTATTATCAGTTTTAAGAAAAATAGTGTTCTTTTCATGCTCTAGTGAAAAATCATTGAACTGCAGGAGATGCTGCTCAATTTCTTCATTTTTCATTTTGAACAGTTTGTTTTTCAGGCTCTGATGTGTGTTTTTTGGTGAAGGTGAGTATGTTACCATCCCGGTCATAGCCAATCCAGGAGGGAGGGTCAGCATCATTATGTTCTTGTTTCACCAGTTTGGCTGTATATTTCAAAATGGCTTGTCTGCAACAAGAGTCAAAAAAAAAAAAATAATAGTTAATAAAGTAAAATAAAAAAACAGCAAACCAACAACATTTGCAGAAGCAGTTTCTACAAAGGACATTCCTTGTTTTACCTGACGCTACCAATATTATAAGAGGTGTTGTGGAAATGAAAAAAGAATTGATTGGGCCATAGAGTCACAGAAGAAATGAGGTTGGAAGGAGCCTCTGGGGATCATTTAATGCTGGTCTTGCTCTAAATGGATCCAACTAGCCCAGGCAGGTCATGGCTTTGCCAGCTGACTTCTGAGTATCTCTAGGCCTGAAGATTGCACAGCCTCCCTGGGATCCTGTTCAAGTGTTTGACCAGCCTGATGGTTAAAAAATAGTTTATTTGTATGTAATCAGAACTTTACACATGCCACTTGTCCTATCAGTGTGCCTCTGAGAACAATGTGGTCAGGTCTTCTCTTCTGTATCCTCTGATCAGTTGCAGACAGCAATACGGTCTCCTGCAGCCTGAGCCTTCTCTTCTTGTGACTGAGCAAAGCAATTCTCTCAGCCTCTCTTTATACATCGCCATGCTCCAGCCCTTTAGTGCTCTTGATGGCCCACATCTGCATTTGCTCTAATGCACCAGTGTCTGTCTTGACTGGGGAGCCTAAAACACAGGTCTTTGGGACTGCGTAGGCAATGCCACTGGGATGATAGCATTGTGTGGTGAAAAAAAGGTAACACTAAACAAAACCTGTTACTTCAAACAATATCACAGAGTGGTTTTTCATAGCAATGCAGGAAGGTTATAGTAACTATCTCCATTTCTTTCTTTGAACGCTTTCTGTGGCACCTCCAAGTATTTTTACCCATTCCTGCTGCAACTGCTTCTTTTCGACTAACTTCTCCACCTGTAGTCCTCTCCTGTCACCCACCTCTTTCTAAAGTGCCTTGTTTCTGAAAGGGAAATAGTTAGGCAGCAGGCAGTGCTATAGAGCCTTACTCTTACCTGCACAGGCCCCAATGGCACTGTGTTTTGCAGCTTCTGTGATAGATGAACCAGAAGAGAATTGCTTATAATGTCCAAAACACCCATGGCCTCTGCGATTTCCCTCTGCAATTAGTGGCCACTGCCAGTTTGCAGTGTTAGGACACAAAACCAATGAAGTAGAGCCAACCAGGCCTGCTGAGTGAGGCACCCTAAAAAGAAAAGAACTCTCTCTTCTGACTCCTTTCCAGGCAGTGTTACTCCAGCAACTTTCATTGCCTTCCCAAGATGAAGAAATTCAACCCGCCACTTTCAGTCTGATGAATGTCTCTTTCCATCTCTTCTGGGACTTGGCTGTTGGCCTGCTCCTGGCTGCGCAGAGCACCCGCCTCCCCCCATCACTGGTTCCTGCACTCCAGAGAGCTCCCCTGTGCCAACTGAACTTGTGCTTGTCAGGGAAAAGCCAGCTCTCCACAGCTCCCATCCTCTTCAGGAGATTCAATGTGCTCTGGTGTGTCATAGCCACAGCAAGGTAGCCTTTCTCCTTGGTGGCCAATTTCCTAAGCTCTGTAACAAGATACAATATATGGCACCTAGACTATAATAGAAAAAAGTCCAAATTACAGTGCTCTATTATCTGCCACTAAAGCTACTACAGGATGTTTCTCCCACCCCCCCCCACCCACCCAACACTCACGAAGAGAAAAGAGAGAGGAGGACGAAGAAGCCAAACGAAAAGACACCACAACCACAAACAAGAAGAGAGAGAGAGAG
>WUAM01000431.1:23753914-23764443 GCA_024336885.1 Actenoides hombroni
CGGGAGCGCCGGGCGGCGGCGCGGTGGTGCCGGCGCCGCGCGTGAGGGCGGCGGCGGGGTGGGGGGGGGGGGGGGGGCGAAGGGAGGGACATAAGGCGGGGGGGACACCTATAGGAGCAGGGAGGGGACAACACAGGACCGCCCCCTTCTCTCGGCCAAACCTTTTGGGGTGTAAACCCACCCAGTTTTCTGCGGCAGGCCAGGAAGGGAGCAGGCAGGGGGGATCCTTCTCCCTCCCACCAACAGCCCATCTCAGTGCGTCAGGACAGGCCCAGCATCTGCAGTCACTGGAAAATCACGCTCCATTTCCAAAAAGGAAAGCAAAGTGTAAATCTCTCTCTCAGACATACATTTGTTCCTCTGCAGCAAGAAAAGTGGCAAAAGCTTTAATTTCCAAGCCGGGAGGGAGAGACAATGATACATCAGCAGCACCCCAGGCGCAGAGGAAGAAAACATCAATTCTGGGATTACACCAGCGGCCACCGAGATTTCTCCCTCCCTGGCTGTAACCCAGAAATACTGCAAGTTTCCCTGCCGCCCCTGCAGCTCTTGCCTCTCCACTGTGTTTGGGGGAAATTCAGACACCTTTGTGATGATGATGAGGGTTACCACAGGGCTGTTTGCTCAGAAGTGCTGGGCTGGAGGAAGAGGCAGTGATTCCCCCCAACCCTTGTCTGGATTTCACATTCAGAGCTGGCCGGCTGTGGAGCTTGGCTCTCCCCAGAGGTTCCCTTCATAAAAGGGAGCAAATTCCACTTATCTATTGAGGGGAGATTTGCATTTTAAATATCCCAACTCCAAATATCACCCAGTTTGATTCTCTAAGCTGAACAAATGCAATGGAGCAGGGAGGGGAACGGGGGCGGCTCACCAGCGTGGACTGACGAGAAGAAAGGAAAAACCCAGGGCTGAAAGTGTGCACGGATGTTTAATCCAGGATGAGGTTGAGGATGGGAGCAAACATGGCAGTGACCTTCCCCTTTTCCAGCCTCCGTCAGGCAGGACACAGGGGAACAGGTATCGGAGGCTTTAACCATTAAGGATTAGGGATTTCATGTTTGAGATTTTGTTTACACAATAAGACTTAAGTGGTTGCTGCATGGAGTGTAGGTGGATTCTCCCTGGTGCCTGCAGAGGGATTAGTGCCTATAAGGCAGCCAGAATAAGCTAAAAATTGAAGAGATCAAAATGCAGAAAGAGGAATCCCACATTCTCAGGGATGGGAGAGAAGAAAGAGGCCAGTGGTCAAGCCTGAGATGACTGTGGATGCTGGCCCCAGAGAGCCCAGGGAAAGGCATGGAGTGTTCCTGACCCTGCAGATGCAGGGATGCCCGGAGGCATCTTGGGGAGCAGCCAGACCCTGGGTTTTCCATCCTCCCTCGGAGCTGCAAAACTTCACTGGCTGGCTCTAGACCTCAGGAGCGGGATGACCCCAGTCCTTCCTGAGCTCCCCATGGGGTCATCTCTGTGGAGCATGGCACAAGAGGGGTGTCCAGCCTGGACCCTCAGTGCGGCACTGGGGCATGGGGGGAGGCTCAGCACCATGCCCTGAGAGCAGGGGGTCCTGATCCCACTGCACCTCCCAGGTCCCCCGTGGCCAAGGTGACACTGCCCTGGGTCAGCCCCTGCCACGCAAGGTGGGGATGCACTCACCTGGGCCCCAGAGGAGCACTGCTAAAGCCCCAGCCCTGCAGTGCCCAGCCTGCTCTCCTTGCCTGCCTCTGCTGCTTGGCCAAGCAAATGAGCCTTCTCCTCTTCACCTTATTAAAGCCATGAGCTGATTTGATTAAAACAGGGCAACAAGCCTTGTCCCTGGAAGGCAAATGGGATGAATGTTTAAGGCATGAACTTTTCTCTTCCCCTGGCAGCTCATTAACTACTCCAGACCTGCTACGCACAGGGCACTGCCTCCTACCACCTCCCTCCCCGCACCCAGGGGCAGGTAAATGCAGCCAGGGTGGGAGCTACTGCATCTTGGCCCCGGGGACCAAGAGTTCAGTGGGGCCATACATGTGGAAAAACAGCCCAGGCAGGGCAGGCTCAGAGCTGCCTCCCGTGCAGGTGGCATTGGAGGGTTCTCTCACTGCAGCAGCCAACAGCAGCAGGGCTCACATATCTGCAGAGAGCCCCTTTTCCTCCTTGGCATCTGCAGTGATGGAGTTCTCTCCATCACTCAGTTTTTTGAGAGGCAGAGGGTGCCTGCACCCACCCACACAGCCGTCCCACATCCCTGAGTCTCTCCCACTCTCCCGCACGGGACACAAGTTTTATCCTCACCCCTGTCTCGAAACCCGCAGGCAGGCAGGCAGGCGCTCCTGTGCCACAAATGAGTCTGAAACAGTTCGGTGAAGGACTAATTCCCTCCCTCCTTAATGCACAGAGGCTTTTTACACTAAATCTATACAGACAAAATTAGCATTATTCATATTCCATATGCTCCGCTCCCTTGTGATGAATATTAATCTGTTCCCTGCTCCCAGGCATTAGAGATAACAGCATTGCACGGTGCTGGGCTGCAGTGCCAGAGATGGTCTGAAGGAGAGGTGCTGCAGGTGGAGGCAGTTTCATTCCCATGTCGGAAGAGGAGACTGTGTTTGTTGGTGGAGGGATGGGGCTGGTTTTATGGCTGCAGGGCTGGGCTGAAGCAGATCATCCTTTCCAGCTGAACTGACCTCCACAGGGCTGCCCCAGTCTTCCCAAGGCACACGGTGGGGTCAGGCAGCAGGAAGCCCCAGCCATCACTGCAGCTTTTGGAGCTGGGATAGGTCTCAGGCAGCTCATGTTTTGCAGCCTCTCTGAGGCCGAGAAGCGGTCACGGGTGTTGCAGGAGCTAAACCACTGCGATGTGGTGTTCCCTAGAGCACGAGTGGCTCTGCCAGCGGTCCAGGGCATACCTGCTGTAGCAACCAGTCATACCCCCAAGGTCAGCACAGCCGAGTGGCTGCAGCACCTGGGTCCCTGTTCCAGCCCTGCTCCCACCTGTCTGCTCCCCACAACACAGGGCACAGGGCAGCAGCACCCACCCATGCTGCAAAAGGAGCATGGGAAGGGGACAGAGGAAACGACGCAGCGAATGCCGCTCATCCATGCGACTGCAACTGCCTTGCAGGGACATGGGGAGGATTTACAATTCAAGGAGCTTTTGCAAACCAGGGGCCGTCCCACACACAGCAGGGCTGTACAGATCATCCCCAGCCCTGCATCTGCCCTCCTTGCGTAGCTCCAGGCCAGGCTGGGGGGTGCCATGAGGGGAGGGCCTGGGGGCTGTCAGTTGAAATGCCATACGCACGGTGGGGGTGGAAGGATACAGGCCAAGAGGCACTGTGTCGCTATACATCCATTTGCATGCTTAATCCACTGCTGGGGAGTATAGCGTCAGGTCCCCCATCTGCTCCGCATCTCTCATCATTAGCTGGCTGGTTTCCGAGGAGGCTCTAAGCAGAGGTAGGAGTCGAGCAGAGAGGGGAGAAGGGAGGCTGGTCCCAGCCCCACGCACCATCCTGTGTCAGCAGCCTGGGGATCTTGGGGGGATCCTGCCCCTCACCAGAGCTGGTGGGCAGCACATGGGGGGCCATGGAGGAGGGTCAGTTCCTATGGCTCCCTGGGCTGACACTGTGCTCTGGTCCCACAGCCACAGGTCCCCTGTGGGCAGTGCAAGGGGGACAGGGCATGTCCTCACCTCTTGTGGGTGCTGCCCACGCTCCAGCTCTGCTTAGGGGGGCACCTGGGACAGTGATAGTCGCCGTAGCTGGTGCCTGTCCACAGGCAAGCTGGGAAGCACCCACAGCTGCCACCCCACACACAAAGTAGAGCTCAGGTCTGCTGCATGGATCCAGCCACATCAACCATCCCTGCTGCCACTAACCCAGGGCAGTGGCACTGGGCCACAGCCCCTTTAAATCCCTGCGCTCGCAGACCGGGCTGGGACACTGTAAAGGGAAAAATAAGGCAAAGAAATTATTTTCTTCTCGCCGGCAAGCCTGGAGAGCTGCCCGTTCCTCAGCAGCACGCTGCCAGCCCTCCCCCGCACTGCACGGTGGAGGACTGCAGAGGCCAGCGTGGGCTGGGGGATGCCGGGGGGGGCTGGGGCACAGCGGGGTACCCCCTTGCCGGACAGTCCTGCTTACTGAGGTGCCATGGGAGTGGCAGGACCCACACAGCCCCTCTCACCCTGGTGTGCATGGTACATCCTTCAGCTGCCTTACCTGACCCATCTGCCCTGTTCTCTGGTGCTATTCCCCATCTCTGAGATCTAAACCGGCTCAAACTCACCCAGAAGCCCTGCTGAACTCCCCAGGTTGGGGCCACAAGGAGCTGCCCCAGCCAATTGTGATTAGCAAATTGGGTTTTCTCAGCAAACAGCAATGAAGAGGGGAGCAGAGGGATAGAGGGGCTGAGGACCTGGGGGAGCTGGGGAGGGAAAGCCCTGAACCCCTCCAAGGCCACTCTCCCCCTCCGCTTTCACGCCTGGCTGGGTTCCTTCATTACTTACCCAAGCTGTAAATTGTCTAATTTGGAGCACACCATTTATCCCTGATGTGCACTTGAGCAGCCAGATTTTGTTTTCAGGTGTGTAATTAATTTTTTTAACGTGATTTCTCTCCTAGGAAACTGCAAACAAACAGTTCTGGCTCACGGAGCTGGGCGGCTTGGGTGAATATTGGGGCAAGGAGCAGGCGGGGGAGGAGCCGAGGCTGGACCCTGGGGGATGTAAGGATCTGGGGCTTTGTGGCAGCTCCCCATACTCCTGCTTTTCAGATGGAGCTACATCCTTTGGTGCAACCCTCTGCCTCCTCCAACACCACCATGCTCCCCATGGGCACTGGTGAAAGCTTTTGAGGGGAAGCAAAAACTGCTTTCCCTGTTCAGTCTGCTGGGAATTACCTTTTTTATTAAGACCTAACATGTCCTTGACTGCTGGGAATGTGATTTGGTCCTGGAATGAGATTACAGTGGCTCCTGAAAAGCCTGTATCAGCCTTCATCTCACCGTGATGATGCTCCTGTCCCTGGTTAGAGGAACTACCACCGTCAGATGTTCCCAGGCATCTCCACCATGGGGAGACGCTGAGCTTGGGCATGGCACAAAGGGAACCCCTTCAGATGCACCACCCTGACCTCTTTTTCCTCAGCTAAGGTGTTTGCTGTTCAAAGACAGGGCTGCGATATTTTTGCACTGCTCGTCACCTCTCGCGGGGCAAGCACAAGGGAGGATGGAGGAGAAGCACCAACTGAGGGTGGGTAACTGCTGCCCTCGCTGAACATCCCTGTGCCCAGCTGGGTGTGAGCTGGGGAGATGGGGTGCCCAAGCACCACTTCACATCCTGAGCCAGAGAGATCCTCTGCCAATCAGCATGGAGAATCACCTGCTGTGAATGTGCATCTCCTCACCTCTCCTGCTGCCAGGGAAGTTGTTATATGATTTTGCTGGTGGTTTTCCAGATGAAAGGGGGTGAAAATAACCTTCATCAGCTGGGCAGAGGCAGGTGGGAGGATCTATGAAGAGCTCTTTGGGGCTGATTCTTTGCAGGTCCTGACCCCCTGGCCCATGAGCCCCCCGGGCATAAGGTGGCCATTTGGGAGCATGCAAGATGCTTCTGTGCCACCCCTATGCGGAGACTCAGGCTGGGACCAATGCTGCAGGAGTTGGGGGTGGCCGGTGCAGAGCAGCACCAAATTCCCATAGTATCAGCCCCAAGGATGCTTTGCTTTTTGCAGACTCAGCCAGCAGCAGCTCTGGGGGAACTACAGCTAGTGACACCTCTAGGATGGGTCCCCTGCACTTCTCTGCTTGCTGTCCCACCAGCACGGTGGGTCTCACCAGTGGCAGATGCCTGCAAATTAAAGTCACTGATGCAGCCCCCTCAAAAGGATCTTCCAGGAGTGGGACTGGCAGCGCTGCCCCGTGAGCAGCAGATGCCACCATGGCCACCACAATACTGGCAATGACCTTCCAAGATGGGATGCCACCACTCAGACACCCAGGACCACAGATCCAACTCCTTGGGAAGTTTTTTCCTACATGTTTCATTCTCTGTGTGACTTTTGGGAAGGGATGGCACAGTCCCCAGGGGCCATAGGAGGGGGCTGAGTTCTCTCCTTCCATGTCCTGCTGCCTGTTGTGCTTTGAAACTGCCTTCCAAAGAGCTGTTTAGCATTCAGAGCAGGTGCCCACACCATTTCAGGGCAAAAACTGTCGTTTGCCTTCAAAAACACATTGATCTTCTGCAGTCTGCCATGAAGGACAGTGCCTGCCCTCCAAAATGGGACAGTGGGTACATGGGGGCCTGGCTTGGCTTTCCCAAATACAAAAGGGATGAAGGGACCCTGGTCCATGCCCCATCCTGCTGTTGCATTGGAGCCCCTCTCACATCACTGCCTCTGCAAGCCCCTGGGTTCAAAGGGAAAAGCATCAAAGCCCTGTTTTCTTTGATTTTCCCTCCTCTTGTTTTTTCCCCTTCCTCCCCTGGAGGAGTTCTGCTCCCAGGTACTGCCTGCACAGGAATAAAAATAAAAATCCCCGGGAATTGCTGCTGTCCCTGGGAAATTCCTGACAAGGGTCCCCGCAGCTGAGCCAATGCTGGTCACTCTCTGGCCCATATTTGGCCCCTGGTGGGACTGTGGGCAGGCTCCATCCTGGCTGCCCCCAGCATCCCCTCCACTGCATTCTCACCAGGAACCGGCACCTTTTCCCACAAGGTTTGGTGGCACATGGATGTTATAATCTCGTCTGCCTAATGGGAACTGCTGATTTATCTGCCTTCCCTCTCCTGATAAGGGCCTGGCTGCAGGCTTGCCAGGCGGAGGAGGTAATACTTAAATAGCTTCTTTTCTTATACTTCACGTGGGGATTATTATGCTTGTCTTGAGTGCCCCCCTCTTTTGCCAGCACAGGAAAAATCCCCGCAGTGGCACCATCAGCAGCACTGTCACAGGGCAGGATATGACCATGTTCCCTGGCACTGCAGCCCAGCCCCTGACACCACAGGCTTCCTTCTCCCACCTGTGCACAGCAGGTACATCCTCCTGGGCACCTGCAGTGGCACAGGCAGAGCTGTGGAGCTGAGTATCTCCTCCTGTGTCACATGCACCAACACAGCCACTGCCACCTGCCATGAAGGGTGAAACCTGTCACCACAGGGAGCAGGTTTCCTTCACGCCAGGAGCCCATGCACCTTTGCTCCAAAGTGTTTGCTTATGACTAATTGCAGCTACCCCAGTGCTGGCATCCCCAGCCAGGGACTAGTGTTGACTGTCCTTGTGGCCTCGGCAGAGCCACCAGCTCCCTGGTGCCCGGTTGCAAAGCTCCAAGCTGCGGTACACACCATGGCTCTTGAGGATTATAATCCTGTGAGTGCAAAGGATAAGTGGGTCCTCCTCCAGCCTACCCGTGGCCAACACCCCCTGACCACTCCAGGTAAACGATGGGGTCAGTGACTCCCATTAGCAAGGTGAAGTCTTGGGAGAAAAACAGCTATTGATCGTCCCTGCGAGTTCAGCAGTGAGGCACGCACAGCCCACGGCTGCAATCAACAGTGCCAGAGAGGCGTTTGGTCTTGCTCTCCCTGTGGTTTTTGTGTCCATCCAGGGCTCTGCAAGGAAGCCTGTGCTGTGCCACTACTCAGCATGGCTCTTCATGGGTGCATCCTCCATGATGCATTCTCCACCAGGCTCTCCAAGCCAGTATTTCCATTCCCAGGAGGTAGGAGAGCAGGGACGCTCACTTGTGAGTGACAGGAGTGAGCAGGCAAAGCAGCCATCCTGCAGCAGCAACCTCTTCATCCCCTCAGCTCCCACAGCGGTAGCCTGGAAACAGCCCCAAGGACCCTCTGCCAAAGGACAGGGTGGCAGGCAGGGCTTCCTTGATGTCAGAGCTCTCTGGGCTCCCTTCTCAGACAGGGATGCCCGATGCATGCAGGCTCCCCCCAGAGCCACGCTCCTGACCCGCTCCCAATCCCCAGAGCTGGCTGCCCTGGTGCTCCACGGGACACCCAACCTTGGCACAACGGGAGGAACAGGGTGAAAATCAGAGATTTCCATCCTTTCCGAAGACGGTGTCGTCAGGGAAGGCAGAACTACACTTCCCAGAGTGCTCCTGGCCCTGCCTGCCTCGGGGAAAGGCTGAGGGACCCAGCCGCCAGCTCCTCCCTGCTCCTAAATTATTCTTCTTATTATTTATTTGTGGTTTTTCTGCACTTAACTGTCTGCCTCGTCCACTTAATTGGGGGATTAATGCCACTACCTGCCCGGCCGCCAGAGCCCAACTCATTACTGGGGCTTATTTATTAGCAGCGAGGGAGCAGCAACGCACCCTGCAGCTCCCTCTCCTCCGGCGCGGGCAGCTGGAGGCGATGGAGGGAGGCGAGCGGGGGCCAGGACCGGGCCAGTGACGGTCGGCACGGCTGCGATTCGGCCAGGACAAAACCAGCCTCTGCTGGGCATGGGGGCATCGCAGCAGCCTCTTCCAGCATCTGGCATCAGCCTGGGACGCTGCTGCTCTTGGCAAAGCATGGAAGGAACAGCGAGAGCCTGGCTGTTCCTTAAAAGTGTCCCCCGAGCTCGGGAAAGGTCAGTTGCACAGCGCTGTCCTTTCGCTCACAGCGAGGGACCCTGTCTCCTCGGCGCAGTGGTGGCTGAGTGACAGCCACGTGGCAGGGTGATGCCAGCAGCTTGCGGGAGCCCATCGCTGGGAGGCGAAGAGACCGGTGCCCCCTCAAGCCCAGGAGAAGTCAGCAGCACCCCATGGCCCTTCTCCAAACCACTGCTCCCATTTCCAAGCGGGAGAATCCGGGAAGAATGTGGGACAGCAGGAGCGAGCCTGCATATTGAGCGCTTTGATAAATAAAACATGGTGAGAAGGCAATCGGAGCGGCCCGCTTGGCTGCAGGCGGCTCTGTCTGCGGCGGCTGCATGGGGGGAATTCACAAGCGGGGCCACCCCGACTGTCAGGCCGTCGGCCCTGGCACTGCTCCTCTGCTCGCATCCAAGTTTTGCTGCCTCAGCACCGAGGGGGATTGATTTATTCATCAGCCTCTCCATCCCGCAGCAGCTCTGCAAGAAGGAGTGGTGCAGTGAGCTGCTGTGTGATGTGATGAGCAGCATTGGTGGGGAGCCAGGAGGGCTGATCCTGGATGGGTCTCCAGCCTGACCCGTAGCCCACCTGCCATGATTCCTGGAGAAGGAGGGGCTCCTTGGGGTGGGAAATGTGAGCAGCAAACTCCCCCAGGGCCACGCTGCTGAGCCCTCCTCAGGCACAGCCATCCTGCAGCCCCTTTTCAGGACAGAGAATCGGGACCCCGTTTCTCAGAGGGCAATCAGAGATCCCCATGGCTGAACCAATTGCAAAGACAATTTGCAAGTGAAGAGCTGGCCCCAGAAAGCATCGACCCCAGTGCAATCCCAGGGCTTGGTGTGAGCTGTTCTGTGCACCCACAAACCCAAAGCAAACACCCCGGGAAAGGGGTGCTCTGCCTGCCTGCTTAGGAAGCTACGGCAGCAGCCTGTCAAGAGGGGCTGGGCAGGGAGAGAATGAGTTCCAGCCCCTCTCAGGAATCCTCTTGGTCATGCTCTCTACCACGGGCTGGGCCCTGAACCAGAATTTTAGCTTCTTAGAATCACTGGGGACAAGTTCTTGCTCTTTGCCTCTCTCTCCCATGCCAGCCTGCCCACATGCCCATCCCAAGTCCCTCACCCACTCTGCTACCCTTGGCTTGTTTATGAGTCCTGCAGACCTCAGTGGGCTCCCAGGTCTTTCTGAAGCCCCATTCTCAGAACACCCCACCAAACATCCTGGGCAAGGGCTTTGGCAGGTTCTGTGGGAATCTCTGATTTGGGGAGCAACACTGGCATCCCAAGATACCCAGAGATGCCCTGTCTAGAGACCCCTTGTTTGGTGAGGGCTGGCAGTGCCATGGGAGGGGAATCACTGACTCTGGGGGAGAGAGTTGCTGGGCCCTGGGGAGGAGGATGAATACTGGAGGCAAATGCTGGATGGGGGGGACTGGCAGGGGAGGGGTCAAGAGGGATGGCCAGGTACTGGAGGGAAACGCTGGGTACAGGGGAAATGAGGGTAGCCAAGAAATGGGGAATACTGGGAAGCATGGCCAGGTAGTATGGGCTGGCTGTTGTGGGCACTGGAGGTGCAAATGCTGGGGTCCAGGGGCATAGCCAGGTACTGGAAGGAACGCCTGCATACTGGGAGGCAGCTGCTGGGTGCTGGGGGCCATAGATAGGCAGTGGGGGTGATGGCTGAATAGCAGGGGGCAACTGCGGGGTACCGAGGGGGGCGGCCAAGCACCGGGGGAACGATTACCGGGAACCGAGAGGACCTGCCAGGCAGCGGGGGCAATCGCCGGGTACCGGGGAATTACCGGCTGCAGGGACGGAAGGGCCGGGGCCGGGGGCTGCCGCCAGGGGCACGGGGCGGGCCGGAGGCGGGCACGGAGCCGGCTCCGCCCGGGAGGCCGTGCGGCGGAGGGGGAGCCAGCACCGGGCCCCCCCTGAACCGCTCCCGCTCCCGCCTCCCTTCCG
>WUAM01000431.1:23786791-23803479 GCA_024336885.1 Actenoides hombroni
CCCGCCTGCCCCTCACAAAGATGGCGGCGCTTCCGCCGCGGGCGAGGACGGCAGCCGCGCAGGGGACAGAAACCCTCGAGGGCCGTGAAGGGGAGAGGCGCTTGGCCCGGGCCGGTGGTGCCGGAGCCTCCGTCGTGTGCTCCCGGGGAACCCGGTCCCTCGGTCACGTGCCTGACAGCGCAGTCCCGGCCCCAGCCGCATTCCCCCAGGACCTCCCCCAGCTGGGCTCAAGCCTCCTCGGCCACCTCCAGCCAGCAGCAGAGGCCTGGTCCCCAAACGTCACCCTCCGGGGGTCCCAGCCCCTTGACCGCGCCCCCCCGGCAGACCCCGACCCCCAGACACAGAGTGTCTCGGTCCCCTCGGCTGCACCTGAGCATGTCCGGACCCAGGCTCTGGTGGGGCAGCTGCCGTCGCCCTCCCCTGAGCCACCGCGCTGCAGGAGGATGGGCCTGTGTGGCCGCAGTCCAGGGCAGCGGGCACCGGCGAGGCGCAGCCTTGGGCAGCGAGGAACGGCCTGTTCACCCCCAGCGCCCCGATTCTGAGGCGCCTTTGCAACAGAGGCAGCTCCATGGCGTCCAGTGCAGCAGGGCCGGCCAGAGCCAGGGCAGCCTCCAGCCCTCCTCAGCTCCACCGTCTGCCCAGAGCAGGTGAGGCCTGCTGGGTTCTGCCATCTCCCCAGGCTACATGCGGCTCCTCCCTGGGAAAAGCAGCAGGTCTGAGTCAGGGGAAAAAAAGCAAAGGATTTAAATTGCTCACAAAACAGTGCTCCTGCTTTGAGACACTGCGGGTCTGTTTTTCAAAGAGCGAGCAGGATCTGAAGTGTCACGTCCTGCCTGCTGGTCGAGCAGACACAGCTGCCTTGCCCTGCCTGCTCCCGCTGCCCCTCAGACAGGCACGGCCTTGGAGCTGCAGGTGCTGCATCACGCACCGAGCCCTGGATGGGAGTCCCCAAAGTCACAGGGCTGCTGTAGCTCTGGCTTAGTGCCACGGATGCAAAGGTAGCTGTGTTCCACACGCAGCAGGCGAGGTCATGCTGCAGAGGGGGTGCCAAGGTTTGGATCCTGCACTGGTCCTGCCAGTGCTATGCAGGAGCCCCTGGGTTGGGCAGACAGGGGCACTTGCTGGGCTCCCCTTGCCCTCTCCAGGCACCCCATGAGGTCTGATATTTCCCCATCCTGGGAGGGAGCTGAACAGTCAGTCAGGCCCACTCTGGGCCAAGGCAAGAGGTGTTTGGAGCAGAGGACACAGACACTTGGCATTGAGGAGCCCCACAGGGTTTGTCTCCGCCAGGAGTAGGGAAGAGGAGTTGCCCCATCCCCTCTGCCAGGCAGTGGAGTCTTTGCTCCTGGTTTCTCTTACTGGGATTGTGCCAATGAACCCCTTTTCCCCCTTGGGCTGAGATGACAGTGCCACCATAGCAGAGGTCCCGGGCAGGAGAGGACCAAGGCACGCAGGTACCACTGTTACTGATGGCGCTGGCCCCTCTGTCCCCACAGGAGATCATCGATCTCACCTGTGAGGACACAAGCACAGACGTGGCACCATGGAGCAACCTCACCATCATTGACCTGACAGAGGACACGTGCAGCCCTCCCCACACCACCAGCTGGGCCAACCAGGACTCCAGGCAGGCACCTACTGCACCAGCAGCACACACGTCCCATCCCCAGCTCTGCTCCACCACAATGTCAGAAACGGAGGCAACGGCAGGGCCGAGCCAAGCAGCACCCGGGCAGAGTGGTCCCACAGAGCCCAGTGCTACCACGGACATGGCAGAAGGGTGCTCCTCTCCTGCCTCCAGCCACTGCAGCTCCTCCTGCAGCCCAGACCAGAACTGCAGCACTACCACTTTTAACAGTGACTTGGGCTCCCTGGCCAGCATGCAGCTGGACTCAGACCTGCTGTCCCTGTCCCCCTCCAGCCTGGACAGCAGCAGCAGCTGCAGAGTCAGTCACTCAGAGGAAGAGACTCCTGACCAGTGCCAGCAAAGGGAATTCCCCCCGAGGCTGAGCCCTGCCCCAGCCATCCCCACAACCCCAGCAAGGGACCAAGGGCCTTTGCCCGAAGCAGATGACTTACCACCATGTGAGGCAGTCCAGCAAGTGACCCCAGCCAGGACCAAGGCTGACAGCAAGGCCTGGCTCAACAAACTGCACTATTTCAGGAGGAACGGAGTCCAGCACCTCTTCCTCCAAGGCATAGCACCCAACAGGGAAACACAGCAGGTAAATGGGGTTCAGAGCAGCCACTGTCAAGCCCCGATGAAGCCTGGTCAGAGCAGCCCCTGCAGTAGATGGAGCAAGGGCAGCCCCTGCTCCACTTCCCCTTTTGGGGGAAGCTTTGGTAGGTGGTTGGGATCTCTGGTTATCATGGTTCCCATCATGGTGGGCCCCACATGACACCTGGGTTCCTCTGTGACAGGGTGAGCTGGCTTTCACCCATTGCCTTGCCTTGTACACAGCAGAAACCTGAGCTCATCCCCAGCGGGAAGCTGAGCATGGTGCGCACCACCATGGAAGAGAACTTCCTGGAGGGCACCTTGCATTTCCTGAGCGACTTCGTGTCCCACCAGCACTATCCTCCCAAAGAAATCGTCTCCCACCTGATCAGACAGATCCTGTTGAACTCCCATCAAGGGGAGATGCTGAAGGACACCTACATGCTGCTGATGAAGATCCAAATGTACGTGTTTCCTTGGTCACAATGCCCTGGGGCAGGTTGGGTGCTCCCAGGGGCCTGTCCAGCATAAAGGTTGTACCCCATGGTCCTCACGGGCAGAACAGGGAGTGATTTCCCCTATAACACATAATGATTCTCCTGTTATCAGCACAGACACACCCCTGGCTGTCTGAGAATGGGTTTGGGACAGGATGTGACACCAGGGAACCCTCTAGGACAGAGGAGTGTTTGCCTTGCTCCTGAAGCACAGATCTCATTCCTCACTGCTGTGACACGGCAGAAACACCATCCCTGGGCTGCAGCAGGGGCCATGGGCTGGAGGGGTTTCCCCACTGTCCTCAGGGTTCCTGCAGAAAAGCACAATGTTTTGTGAGGCCAGAGGCTCTCCATGGAGTACAGCCCCAGCCAGGTTCTTCCAAAAAACGAATGTGGTCAAGGGAGCAGAGCTGGAGAGGAGAAGGCAGGGCTGGCCCCTGAGCAAGTAGGGCTGGGAAGGGCCAGAGGCTGCTGTTCCTCCAGGCAGACAATCAGGCAGTTCAGCACAAACAGACAGTGCTGTCCTTGCAGGCTCCATCCAGCCAACGCTACCACCGTGGGATGGGACTGGACGCTGCTGAAATACGTCATGGAGGACCAGGTATTTGGCACCATGTGCATCACGTCGGGCAGGGATCGTGCAGTATGTGGTGCCTGAGGGTAAGCGCTGGAGCTTCAGACGGCCACGCTGTGCCACAGAATGGGCCAGTCCAACCTGCAGTTTTATTGCAGCCACAGAGGGCAGCCAGCACCAGTTGGGTATCCTGCATTTATCTGCAGTGCTCCTCAACCTCCTGCACAGCTGTAGGCAGGTGGTCTCCTCTGAGGAAGGCACAGCAATATATAAAGCCTCCAGGGGCCACAGCCCCAGTGCAATGGTAGAACAGATCCAGTAACGCCCCTTGGGCATTGCCTGAGACAAGCAACCCCTCCTGGAGCTGCTACTCAGCTATGTACCTCAGCCCATTCCCCAGACAGACATATTCCCTGGTGCTCCTCGCCATGTGGCTCTGTCAGGCTCACACCATCTCCATCTGCCCTCAGGAGAAGCCCCCTGGCCGGCTCCTCTTTCTGCAGTACGTGGTGCAGACCCTGGAGGACGACTTCCAGCAGAACCTGAGGTTGCGCATGCTGCCAAAGTCCATTGCCAAGAAAGTGCTTTCATGTGACAAGTGCTTCAACAATGTCAAGTAAGGGATGCCGCCTCCTCCTCCCCTGTTCTCTAACCAGGTGCTGACAGGTAGGGGCTCAGGGAACACCCGTTGAGACTCCAGGTCAGACTTTCAGACTCTCTAGGAAAGCTGGAAGACAGAGGGGAGCATAGGGTCCAAGTATAAAGAACAAGAGCAGGTTTACAAAAGCAAACGACCAGAGGTGATGCGAGGCCATTCCAGCCACAACCTGGCAGGCTTTGCCCAGGTGTGAGGTCAGGTTTGCATTGCTCAGGACAGGACTGAGCAGGAGGCAGTCCTGTTGGCAAGCATAAAAATCTGCTGTCAACAGAGCTATTCCCTAACCTGTCCACGGGGATGGGATGTATTCTTCATCCTCAGGGTCCTTTCTTAAGCCCCTTGTGGATCTAGAGGTCATAAGAGAGCAAACCCAGGCCCATCCCCACTGAAGTTCCCATTTCTGTCCTAGGGAGGTGGTCGAATGGTTGGTCGCAGCAGTTACAGGATTTGGGTTCTCCCAGTGCCAGGAGCAGACACAGGAGACAACATCCTCTTCCACAGAGGCGAAGTCGGAAGGCGGCTCATCCGCAGCACGGCTGGCCAGCGCTGACCAGGCAGAGGGGCTGCTACCATCTTTCTTCACCCAGAAGTAAGGCCCAGACTCCCTGCTGGCAGAGGGGCTACTACCATCTTTCTTCACCCAGAAGTAAGGCCCAGACTCCCTGCTGGCATTATCGCAGGGACCAAGTAGGGAGAATCCAGAGGCAGGATTCCCTTTCCCTATCAGGTCAGGAAAGCCAGGCTGTACCTGTGAGCAGTTTTGCTAGTCCTGCTTTGGGACAGAGACAGACTTGGTGAGCAAGTCTCTTACTTTCTCACCTGGTAGGAAACTGGCTCAGTAAGCATCCCACTCTTGCACATAGCATAAGGCTGGAGCACTCATGCCACAGCTCAGGCTGCCCCACCAACACAGAGTACAGCTCCTGAAACTCCTCCCAGGGGCCCATCTGGGGATTAGCTCTGCTTCCAAGAGCATCAGATTTAGGAGCCATCAAAGGACACCAAATCTGACCTGCTGCATTTCCCTGCACCATATACTGCAAGGCATGAGGCTGAGCAAGGTGCCATCCCCACCCCCTTTACTCTGGAAGCCAAGGTGTAGTGTCTCCTAGTACTCACTGTCTCTCCAACCCAGGGTGATGCTCCTGCTCCAGCGGATGTTGTCCATCGCGGTGGAAGTGGACAAATCTCCCAACTGCAGCTCCTGTAAGATTGCAGATGTGATATTCCCATTTATATTGAATATTCCCCTGAGGAGCCAAAGGTGAGACAAACATGTCAAGGCAGCATCTGCCCGAGTGATAATCTTATTCCCAATTTATATCCAAGTCCAGATGCATGAGGTCCCACAGGGTATAGAAAGACAAGCTCATTTATGACCCAGCCAGCACAGCATGGCCATTATCTCCGATGGAGATACATCACCAGCTGAACACATCTACCCAGCTGGTGTGAGAGAACAGTTGATTCTCCCCCTTGTTAAGGTTGAATGACCTTAAAACTGTGAAGAACATCTGAAAAGCAGTGCTCTGCATCAGTATGGTCAAGTACTGGCAAACACATCACTGATTCCCAGAGGCAACTGGGTAGCTCATCAGAAATATGCTGCAGGTCCCACAGCTTTGCGCTACCATCCTTTTGTTTGCAACTCTAAGAAATGCAGTACCTGAAGCCAAGGCACATGGGCCTGGCTGGCTCTAGCATAGACATGAGGCCACTAGACCCACAGACATTTCAAACCCACATTTGCCAGCCCCAGCAGGCAACTCCTGTGGGCCCTTTTAGCAGAACTCTTGAGTTAATGAAGCCAAACTGACTAACCAAGCTAACGATCCTCCCAGGACACATCTCCTAGACCTGGCTGGCCGCTGGCTCCACTTCACACTTGCCTGGCTGTGCTCCCTGCAAGTCAGCAGAAATGGGTAACCCCTGCACAGGCTGCTGGGCAAGGTTAAGTGAAGCAGCCAAGCTTGTACTGACCTCACCTTGCCACAGGTCAAACATGTCTGTGGCTGAGCTGCATAACAAAGGTCTCCTGATCACATCTGTTGTTTTTCCTTTCACTGCACTGCTGGGCAGCCCCTGCAGTCACCCTACACCTGCAACAGATCAGCACCAGTAGAACACCAGAAACATGCTGGAGCAGTTGTTTCTGGTCAGGCTGTGCTGCCTTCCCCAGAATAAATCCCTTTTGTCTTTCAGAGAAGCTTTCTTTAACACCACAGAGAGTCAGCTCCTACGCTGCAAACTGCTAGAGCTGTTGTTCCAGCATAGCTGTGATATGCCCACAACCTTGCCCTTGTCTCTGGCCAAGATCCTGTACTTCCTGAGCCACTCCTCTCTCCAGCTGCCATACCAGGTATTCAGTCCAACCTCTCCTTTGCCTTGTTTTCCCCTCAGAAAAACATCTTCTCATAATCAAATGCTGTTTCCTGTCATAGGATGAAACAGCAACATGGCAAAGATGGGATGAGATGCTCCAGTACTTGAATTTGCTGCTGCTGAGTTATCAAAATGTAATACTGGGTAAGCAGCCTGTTTTGACCTAATAGAAGAGATCTCATAAAGAGGCTGTGGTAGAACAGCCAAAGTACCCTTCCCCCTCTCCTCACTCTTAAACTTGGGCCACCAGGTCTTTAAAAGATTACATGCCTCCATCTATGCTAGTAACTGCTCCCAGCAGTCAGAGCAAAGTGATGTTACATCAAGCAGAGCACCCAACTCGCTCTGCCAAGGGCGCGTTGCGCTGCCCCCTCTCTCTGCAGAGGTCAGGCAGCCCCCTGTGTGTTCCTCTTGCAGAGCACTTGCGGAGCTCACTCAATGACCGGATGGACTTGATCATTCAGAAAGCCAAGCCCAAGCTCCAAGCCAGCGATGACATCAGCCATCTGGATATTGAACTGAAGATCGAGGACTTCATCGGCCGAATGCAGCACAGCCTGGGGCAGCCTTTTCCCTTGCAGATCACAGAGAAACTGTGCATGTTTAGGGAGTTGTTCCTCATTGTCTCAGACACCTGATGGAGACAACCCCTGCAGTGGGGGGACAGAGCTTCATGTTTCCTCTGTGAAATCCCATCAAGACCCCGTCTCATGCTGCAGTCTCAAGTGTCATATGTCATGTGGAGTTGTTTACATATTTCTTCGGAAAAAAAATCTGGTTTACATGGTCTCAAAATTTCCTTTCAACTTTGCCTCATCCTACAGTTTTACAAGGTGCTTCTTACACTTCTAAAAAACAATTTTTCATATTTCTTGACTCCTCCCTCTTGGTGCCAACCCTGCCCAAAGGAAATGCAGAGCTCTGGCAGCAGTACCTTGGGATAGCATTAGACTAACAGCCATAAACTCTGACAGTAGCTTGCACAGACAGCAAAATGCTAAAATACCTGCTCAATACACAGGAAAAGGTAACAATATTTAAGAACAAAAGCAGGTGTGGGCTGCAGCGAGGGTCTGCGCAGTGCAGAGATCCCCAGGCCATTGCTGGTCAGTCCTTGGGAGAGGAACATTTCTGTTCCAAATCCAGGACTTTGCCCAAGGTGATCAGCATGACAAGAGGGAGGATGGGAGAGCAGCATCAGCTGGAAAGGTTGCACCTCTTCCAGACCACACTGAAATGTCTGCAGTGCAGGGAAGCATTCGGGTCATGACGAATATTAAGTTCAAATACACTGCCCTCAACCCAAATTGCAGCCGAGGTCAGGGAGCAATACAGCATTTCTACAGAAGGTCTCCTCAGACAGTTCAGAAACAAGAGATCAGGAGTGAAAGAAGGACTCCTGTAGCTGCCCACCACCCTTTTACACTGCAGTAGGCAACCCTTGGCAGGGTCCCAACACAGACCAGGAGCATCAAGCAGCACAGCCAGGAACACAATAGTCCTGCTGTTAGTACTGCACACACTGATGACCTGGTGCTTGCTGCATGGCAAGGCCTCATCCAGAAGCCTGGCTTCAGTTAGCCCAGAATGGTTTGAAAGTGTTCGACCTGGGGCTCAGAGGTTTGCTCCTTGTTCTTTAGGAAGCATCTTCCCAACTGCCAGATGTAGAACTAACCACTCATCTGCATGATAATGCCCCTCTAATCCAGAGAAAAGTGAAAACGTCTTCTTAAGTAGTAGCCAGAAGTGTTCCCAACAGTACAAGCTCCCAAGTGCTCCCTGCTCTAGAAAGCTGCTCTCCTGGATGCTGCACTCATTTGGGTGTATTTTCCACTTGGGTCCTTTTAACAGGATCCCACGTCTATCATTAGATTAGAAGTGGCATTCCAGCAAGAGGTCCATAGTTATGGATGTTTTCTGATAGCTTGGTCATACCCCAAGAATGATGTTGGGGTAAAATACAGAAAGAATGAGAGTATCACACCGAGGCAATGCTTGAACCCCAGCCTTTCCAAACAATATCAGCCTGTGTAACCAAACCCCCAGCAGCAGCCCAGACCAGAGTACCTGGGTGACAATTCAATTCATTTTATCACTTTCAATTCTAACACCAGGAGCACAGGGAACACCAGTGCTCAGCTCAGATATCCCCAGCCCAGGAGAACCAGCTGCTCACATGGCAGCTACAAATGCTGCAACAGCACTAAACCCAGAACTTTCCAGAGGAAGGCAAAGCAGAGACAACCACACCACTGGGAGCTGGGCACCTCTAAGCAAATACCAGCCTGGCTCCCACACCTGTGCCCAGCTCCAAAGTGCTGGTGCAAACAGAGCACACAAGCTGCAAGAGAAGCAACCTCAGGAACACCAAAGAATCACCATTTGAATAGCTTAAGAAAACAAAGATTCCATGTTTAGCCTCACATGCACAAGCCCTAAGACAGGGCTGAATCTGTGTTTGAACCCAACCTCCTTGTCAAAAGGGAGATCTACACAACTCCCTGGTGCAAGTGCTGCCAGAGCCTTGCCCCACACTCAGAGCTCCACATATCTTCACAGATGCTTCATCAGCACTAACACACAAAAGACCTCCACTCACAAGGATTTTATTTTCTTGTAACAAACAAAAAATCATACACATTAGACACATGAATACAGACAACAAATAAATTAATGTCAAATGAGACTGATTGCCAAGGTGCAAATGAGTGACAACAGTGAAAACTGCTTGGGTGGGTGGGAGACTTTTAACACCACACATCATTGGCAGTGTCGTTGAAGCTTGAGAGAAGCAGAGCCACAAAACATGCTTCATCAGAGGGGACAGCAGCAAGCCAAGTGAGCCAGCCCTGCCTCACCCTCTGGGAGAAATGTTTAGTTTAAGGCAGCAGAAACCCCAGAGCTCAATGGTTACCATCTGTTGAGTAACCTTTCTATAATGTCCTGGCAACAGAAGTTTCCAGTACCAAGTGCAAGGCTGCTACCACCACCTCACCACTACACAAAGCCTGCTGCTGGCTGAGCTCTGCAAGACAATCATGAGATGGAGAGAGGAGACTTTGCCACAAGACAGGTGAAGATTACAGAGCAATGCTGCCTATAACGCTGAAGTGATCAGATGGTAGCCAGATGTTCCTTCCACTTTTCATGAACAAAAGTCTTTGCTGTTCCCAGTAACTGGTTCTGACTAGGACAAGAATTACATACAGCTGTATCACAGCAGGGGGAACATTGAGCTTTGATCTGCCCTCAGCCCTCCCCAGTCCTGCAAAATGCATTTAATTCTGAAGAAACAAAAAACCTATTTAAGAAGTGCCCTGGTGTCTAATACACTTCTATGTGATTCATACAAGATGCTAGAAAAAAAACCCAAAAATCAAGCAGCACCCAGACTACCAGAACATCTGCAAACCTGTTATCTAGAAGGCAGGACAGTGTTTTGCAGAAAGAGGAGGATTATTTGGTCCAACCCCCACCAGCTCTAGTTATTGCCACCTTTTTGGAGGAACGTGAGTTGGAAGAGAAGCAATACTGCCAAGCTTCAGGAGATTCTGCCCTCTGCCTTTCTAGTAAAAGCATCTTAGAACAGTCACTGCTCCACTTTTCCTTTAGGAGAACTCCAAGAACAAAGCAGTACTAGGTGTTGAACTCTGGATTCTAAGGGAGTGCCACATTTAAAACTGACCCACCACATTCCCAGAACAATTTCTTTCTGGTAGTTCATGGTCCAGTTTTCAGTCCTTGCTTGTTTTCATCATTTTCTTCTTGTGTTCTATGTCAGACAGAACCATGGTCCTCCCGACAGTACTTCAGCATTGAACAGAACAAGAAAATCAGACTACAGGTAGAGAAGCAGGTCTGCTTGCTCACCACACACGGTCCTATCCCACAAAATACAGTCTGAGGTTTTACTGTGGTGCAGTGTACCAGGACGCACATCTAGTGCGGCCTAGCAGACCAAACTGGTGTGATACAGCAGACAGGATGGTTTACATTGGTTTAGGACTAGTGCAGGAGTACTTCCAAGACTGTCTTTAGAACAGTCACAACTGTTTCCTTTTCTGAGATGAAGAGCTGGAAGGGAGGCTTTCCTATTTTGCTGCAGCACAACGGGATAGGGAAGCAGCGCCTAAGACAGCCTGCAGCCTGCTAAGGGCACCAGCAGCATTCTTCCTAGAACCCAGTGGGAGTGAGCACATTCAGATCTCGAGGTTTGATATTATGGGAACGTGAAGATTGCTTCCTCCCTTCTGTGACTGGAATGTCCATTTTGGGTGGCTTGAAGGTGACTGGATCCTCAGGCATCCTAGTAGCCTGAGCACGCATCAGCTCCATTGGGGTTGGCTTCTGGGCACCTTTATAGGATTGGATGGTAAATCCTCCTGATGAAAGAGAAAAATAGGTAAAAAAAATCACAGCAAGTAAGAGCTAGGAAAAATAGCCAAGTCCTCCTTCTGCTGCTGCCAGGAGCAAGCAGTGTCACCAATGCCTGGCACTGCAGAAAGCCTATGCAACATCCAGCAGCCTCACATCATGTAAAGCCTATTCCACATCAGTGGCTTGCACTTCCAGTTCTGGTTCCACGAGACAGAGAAAGCAGAGTAAGAGGCTGTCACCTTCACACCCTGCCCTTCCACTGCAGCTCGGAGCAAGTTATTTCCATTTTCAGATCCTCAGCATAGGTCTTACCTAGTTGCTTTATATTTAGGCACAGAAGCAATATGAATAGCACACATTCACAAAGGTGGTCCTAAAAAGTAACAAGGTAAGCAGGATAAGGCTCCAGAAATGGCAAGTTTGTTGTGGGACAGTTCTCCTGTAACTCGTGCAGGGCAGGAGATTTTAGAGAACATACCTGGATCAGTGGTGGATTTCTGGATGGCTTTGGGTCCAAAAAAGCTCCATCTTTCAGATGGCAATTTGTCCCCACCAGCTTCCATGGCAAAGTCTGGGCCAGTGATAGAAGTAGAGGATCCCTGACTAAACCAGCCCCTAGGGAAAAATGAGATGTATAAAACACAAGAATAAATACTTCAAGTGGCCCTACTGTGCCAGGAACTTTACATGTAGTTATTGGACAACTTAAGTGACCTTAAGAGGTTTGTTAGCATCCAAGATGAGGATATATACGCTCAAGTTCCACAAGCTTTCCTCATGTGGATCTATCCAACACAAATCCACAGCAGGCTCTGAATTTCACCAGCACCTCAGTGGATAAGGTGGTCATTTGTAGCAGTTCCCACCTCAGCAGCCTGCAAGAAACCAAAGGAGGCAGTGGTCTGCCAGAAGAGAGTACCTGGTTTTATGCTTGGGAGAGGAATGGGGGGTGCTGCTTGGAGTGGACTGAGCAGAAGAAGTCTGTCTGTCATCTTTTGTCATCTCTCCACTCTGCATTTTTAGCTTCTGTTACGAGAGGCAAAAGAAACACAGAAGCAAGAGATCTTAAGTACAAGACATAAGGAACAGATAGGCAGTTTTATTGTCAGAACTAGACAAAAGCTATCACAGGTGATAAAGGATTTAAATGTCACTTCACCTGAAGTTAAACCCAGTATTACAATACTTGCATACACCCCTTCAGCTTCTTTCCACAACAGATAAGCATTTTGGAAATCCACTATGCTCAAGACATCCCTCAGGCTAGAGGAAGTAAAATAACACAGCTCACCCTACGATTCAGTCACCACTCAACAGTAACACTGCTTCCACACCAGTGCTCAACAAGGAGGCTGCAATATAGCAGAGGCAGCCTACACACCAGTTCAGCCACCAGTAACAACTGTAAACGCACCAGCAACCATTTGTCTCCAGCGCTTTTCAGAGCAACAAAGCTTGCAGACCCCAAGCTCTCTACTGAACATGACACCAGACCTCATACAGAAGGCACAAGGCCTGCGAGTACCAGACCTTGAGAAGTAACCCCCCCAACAACAGGATGGAAACCCCTTTCTAGAACACCAGTGTGAACTGCATTCGGAGAGTAATTCTGGTCATAAAATAAACAGGAACTGTGTGTTGTGTGAGCCAGGTTATTGCAAGTCAGTACAAATTCAGCTTTGAAGAAGTCACTTGAAGGGCAGTTATATTTCAAACACCAACTACGCAGGCACCTGCTGAGAACATTTCCTGTGGCTATCCAAGCCACATTAACACAACTCACCAACACTGCTACTGAAACTTTGCCCTTGTGGGAGTACACTGGGAGAGATCACTTAATAGCTATTACTCTGGACAACTGAGCTCATCAGAAACATGTTGATTCAAGACCTTTGTCTTTACTTCCAGTAAGAGGCAAGCCCAACCTCATCTACTAACTTCCACATCAGAAATGCAGAGTGTACAAGTTCTCTTGGGACAGTTACAGGACACCACTCAAAGGTACACAAGAAACTAGATTCTTGTAGGGATGTCCCTAGATTCTGTGTAGGGATGTCCCCACTTGGAAACAACTGCAGCAGTCCAACATGACTGGGGAATATGACAGATTTTGGAGAAAAATTTGTTTCAGAATTATAAAAGGCAAGACTAACTTTAAAATATATAACCTTTCCTACACACCGAGCTAAAAGCCTTCAGAGGAAGCAGCTTATACTTTTGGAGCATGTTGCTGGGACTCTCCTTATGTCAGCAGAGAGGTTTTAAGCTATTACACAGCCCACAGAAAGCCAATACAAAATAAACCTTACGTGAACTGCCTCAGCCACTCGGTGATACTTGGTCTCCTCAGTAGTGAGGCCTTTGTGAGGAGTGTAGCCAGCATCTCTCAGCCCAGCCTGCTGCTCAAAGCGCTGAATGCTCTCCTGAGTCTGCTCTGGAATAGACAAGAGCACACATTCACACAGAAATGCCACCACAAGCAGCTCTTGCAAACAAAGCAACCTAAGCAACCAAATGCAAGACCCTTTTTTTCCATCATTCTTACTTAAATGTTGTGACAAGTTGACAGAGGCAGCAAGATGAAGCTCAGGAGATAGTCTGACTTGAGACTAATGAGCAGTAATTCATCCCAAATGCATTACAAATGCAACACCTGTAACTAAACCCATCTCAGCCAAGAGGCTGCATCACTCCTAACTGCAACTTCCTAAATCTAGGAGACCCCAATGAACTAGACATGAAGTGAGCCTCTAGAGTCACAGGAGCATTTTTTGGTCAACAAAAAAAAAAAATGAAGTGTTCCAAAAGACTTCCCACAGTAGCTAATCTGATAATCACAGCCTTGCAGAACAGGTGGTAAAAAAATCCCAGTGAGTTTTAGATTAGGTAAAATAAGCTATTTCAGACAGATACAGAGCCAGCACCTAATGCATTGATATCAACTTCAGTTCTGAAAAACATAAGCACCCCACCACCACCACCCAAAGATGTTCACACTCTAGTGGAGCTAAGAAAGAAGTAAAAAGAGCACAAAGACTACTGGAAAAACCCAATGTCATCAGAACAGAGAACACATCTCATGTTAATGTTAAAGTTATACAGTGCACTATCCCTGCAAATACAAGAGAAATCTAGAAGACCTTTGTTTATTCTCAATTTATGACTGAATGTTCTTCCTGGGAAGTGTAGGCTGGGGCTCCCAACTTCTTATTGCACAAGAAGAGCTCCAGGCCATCATGGTTTTAGGTAGATTAGCATTTTATCACTAGACTAGAATAGGAGCTGCTTTCCAGAAGCCCATATACATGGATGGTGCTTTCTGATGCGTTTGGTAGTTTTGAGAAAAGACTGAAATAAGTGCAAATGCACAGCTACTCCAAAATGCTGGTCTGAAAAGCTAGAAGCCTTTGGAAGCTCTGCTTGGAGGAAAAGATGAAGCTCAGACCCAGCTGCTAAAAGAAGAGGCAGCAGGGACAGATTAACACAAGAATAATTCCTCTTGTTGCAAATGGGTACATCCTCTCTGCAAACACAATTGACCCAATTTAAATTTAAAGCATCATGATTTATGATGTTTGGTTTTTTTTCAAGCCTTTCTGTTAGCCAGACAGCTGCTGCTACTAACTAACATAGATGTCAGCAAGCACCCCATTAGCACAGTACGTCAGCTCTCCACACCACTCAGGTTAATTTTAGAGCTCTAGCCATCATTCAGAAACAACAAGTTAATAAGCAAACAGAGTAGCAGCAGCAGCCACCTCTGCACTCCAGTAAGAAGGTGGCGTGGCCTGCAGTGTCCTATCAGCAGGCAGTGTGTCCTGCACCCCTCCCTCACCACCCACCTCCAGCACCTGGAAACACTGAGGCAGGAAGCATGGCATATTCCCTAGTTCCTTGTTTCCTTCTAGAAGCATCCTTCAAAAACACTCATGCAGCTCAAGAGCAGAGTTAGTCTGAACCCACAAGCTGTCCAGGAACTCTGGTGGTTCCCCTAAGGCATCACCAAGCCAGAGCACACTTGTGTGCCCACACCACATCAGCCACCACATTAGAGGTGAGTTCTTACTTGTAATAAGAGAGTTCATGATGATGTGAGTGGCCTTGGCCTTCACCACAGGAACCTTGTTCACACTTTCAGTGGATGATGAAGGAGTTATGACAGGTGCATTGACGTGAGCATCCCCTTCCTCAACCTGCAGGGAAGAAGCAGGGTACAGTTCCAGATGAGAAAGAACCTCAGCACCTTACCAGGACACATCACTAACTACTCAAATGAGACAAGGCCCAGCTGTTCTAGCAGTCAGCCTTCATCCCATGGAAGAAACCCAGACACTCTTCTCACTACAGCCCTGGAACATTTAAAGCTTGGACCTTGTAACTGAATAAATGAAGAAGCAATCTGCATCCAACATTTGAAAATCTACCAGGCTCCAAGCCATCAAGCTGTTAGTCTAAGTACAAACAAGGTCAACAGGAAAAAAACAGAACACACCTGCTTCCATTCTCCTAACTGCAAACTGGACTTCAAGGTCAACTGGGCAAGAGCACCCTCCCACAAACAGCTCAGAAACACAAACTATTTACAGAACAGCAGCCACACAGGCTAGAGGCTGCTGTTCAGCTCCTGTTTTCTCCCTCACTCCTTACACCAGTTTCTAGCAGGCATAGCTCTACTACTGATCTGAGACCCTAACAACAAAGAACCTGACAATGAATGTTAAAATACAAGAATTCCTGTGAAACACAGACTTCCTCCTCCTAACACAGGAGCGGTTGTTTCTTGACTGCACAGTTTACTTTTTGTGCAAACCCAAAACTTTAGGCTTCTTTCCACAAGAAATACATTTGTTTTAAGCAAAATAAGGCACGAAGTAGATGTTAAAGGGATGCAGAGTAATTTACATCAATTCGTTTAACTATGACTGAAACATAGAAAACAGGCTCTAAATTTAAAAGAGCTGGTCTTGCACTCCAAGCGCCCTCATAGCCCTTTCATGAAGTACTTTGTGTCGGACAGGACCTTGAAAGATCATCTATTCCAGCCCTCTTGCTGCAGGCAGACACCTCCCACTAGTCCGGGTTGCTCAAAGCCCTGTCCAGCCTGGCCTTGAACACTTCCATGGCTGAGGCATCCACAGCTTCTCGAGGCAACCTGCTCCCGAGTCTCACCACCCTCACACAGAAGAATTTACAGGTAACCTCACTCGGTCCTTCGGCTCTGGTTTAGGTACATCTGGTTACAGCTTGCAGCTCCGTCACCCACGAACGCCTCCCAAGAGGAGCAGCCCCCCAGCACACACCGACCGCACCGTACCTCAGAGCTCCCACAGCAGCGCCAGGCAGCAAAGCCAGCCCTTGTCCCCAGCACCTCCCAAGGGCTCCCGGGGCCCAGCAGCTCCCCGCTGCGCCAGCTGACGCGGCGTCCCGACGGGCGGGCTGCCCGAGCCGGGCTACAGCGGCACAGGGGCGGCACGGCCGGGCCCGGGCCACGGCGGCAACCGGCCGGCCCGTACCTTCGAGAGCTCCTGGTACTTGCGCTCGGGGATGACCGGCTGCTTCCAGAGGACGTTGGCGCCCAGGTCTGCGGGTGGCGGAGTCATGGGCGCCGTGTCCTCCAGGCCGTCGTCGTAGCTGAAGGCCCGCCGCGGCACGCCGATGGGCAGCGACATCTTGGCCGGGCGAGCCCCGCCGCCCTGCTCCAGCGCTGCGAACAGAGAGCGCAGCGCTCAGCGCCGCCGCCTACCCGGGCCGGGGGGGGAGCGCGGGGGCAGGGGGAGGCCTTACCGGGAGTGTCCGGTTGCCGCGAGCTCATGGCGGCGGCTCGGCCGAGGCTAGCGCGGCGCGGCGGGGGGAGGCGGCGGGACGGGCACCGCCATGGCCGGGCGGCCGCCGGGGGGCAGGCACGAGGGGGGGCCCCTGCGGGAGCGCGATTATAACAGCGCGGCTCTCGCGAGAGCTGGCGGCGGCGCGCGGGGCACGCAG
>WUAM01000431.1:23820514-23831277 GCA_024336885.1 Actenoides hombroni
GAGGAGAAGAAGCCGAAGTCGTCGGCCATGGCCGGCCCGCCCGACCCGCTCCTGCTCCGGCTGCGCGACTCGGCTGGGTTGGGCTGGACTGGGCCCGGGCGGAGCTGTCACTGCGGCGGAGGCGGCGGCGGGCGGGGCGGCCGCGCTGACATCAGCGGCGGGGCGGGCCGCCAGGGCGCGCTCCGCTTCTCCCGCTTCTCGGAGCGGCGCCAGGCCGAGCCGCGGGCTGCTCACCACCCCGGGCCGGGCCTCACCGCGGGCATGGCGAGCTGGGGCCGCTCGGCTGCCGCCCCCTGGGCTCGCAGGGCCGCCCTCCCGGGGCACCGTCCTCTCCCGCGCGCGCACCCGTAGGCGCCGGGGTGGGAGCGCGCTGCCCCTCACAGCCACCATCTTGACTGGCGGCCGCCATCTTGGGTGGAGCCGCCGCCGGTGGACGGGCAAAGCGGCAGGTGCCCAGGCAGGTCAGCCCCCGGTGACAGAGCCCAACCGGCTTCCGAGGGGCTCCGGCCCACCCAGCCCCTTAGGCTCCGGGCTCCCCCCCCGCGGGACGCGCTCCCACAGCCCAAGGCAGCCCTCCGCGCGGCTCCGGGAACGTCCGAGGGGGCTTTTCTGCACACTTCGGAACTCTTCGCGCGCCCGCCGGGAACACCCGAGAGCGGCGAGCCCCGTTGATGCGATTCGGGCATTTCCGGATAGGTCCGAGAGCGCTTCGGCTTTCTCCGGAAAGCGCTCGCGCATTTCCGGTCGAGGCCGATAAACGGCCATCGCCTCCAGCAACGGCGCCTGGCGCGCGCGCGCGCCCTGTAGCCGGGGCGGAAGTGCGGGTGGGAAACGTCAGTTCCGGAGAGTGACGGAGCGGCGGGTCAGAGGCGGCAGCAAAATGGCGGCGCCTGAGGAGCGGGAGCTGACGGCGGAGCAAACCGAGAAGCTGCTGCAGTTCCAGGTGCCGCGTCGAGGGGGGCTCGCACCGGCCGGCGGGAGCGGAGGAGGCGGTGCGCGGGCACGGAACGCGCTGGGCTGGGCTGGCCCCGCTGGCGCTGGGGTCCTGCCGGCCTGCGCCGGGGCGGCGGTGCGGGGCTCCCTGAGAGCCGGGGCAGGCCCCCCCTGGAGCGGGCCCGGCGGTGCGGGGGTGCCGAGCTGGGCCTGTGTGGGTGGCGAAAGGAGAAAGCTCCGCGGTCCTGTTCCTGGTGGGGGAGAAGGAAGCTCCTGTGTGGGGCTGGGGCTCCCTGGGCTTCAGTCTCTCCCGGGCGGAGGCCTCGCTGAGCGGCCGGCCAGCGCTATGCGGGACCCGAGTGCTTCGTTAGGAATGGGGTGCTGTCATCGCTAATTGGAGAGGCAGGAAGTGACTGCTGAATAAACCCCCTTATAACCCCATTCGGGAAAAACTCCCTGTAAGGCCCGGCCATGTTAATTAGGTAGTCTGAAAAATTCCCTTTCTTGCCGTTAGTGGTGAATGGGAGAGCCTTTCCTGGTGTCTCCTGGGGATGAGCCAGTGGATTTCTGTGGAATGTGGTTTCTCAGAAAGTTGTTTCTAAGCTCCATGGTTTGGTAATGCCTCCTGGGGGGAGGCCACTGAGGATTGTAATGAGCTAATCTTGCTGTCTGATGCATAACGTGGGGCTGGGTCACTTAACCTTTAGCTTGCTAAGGTCTCAGGGCTGTGCAGCATCTGAATAATTAAAAAAACCCAACAAAAAAAAAAGCAGTTGTGGTTTATTGGAGAGAAGAACTGTGCTGTGGAATTGAAATGCTTCAGGTTGTTCTATGTGAAGTATTTAAATATGCTGGCTAATGAAAATGATCTTCAGGTGTCTTTGTTTCTGGATTGTAGAGCATCATGTGGTGTGCCTTGGATTGCGGAGTTATTTTGCAGATGCAATATTTACTTTCAGGAATGTTTTGTCTGATTTTGTTGCACATTCATTCTTTTTTTAAGAAACCAAATTTTTTGCTGTGGTATAACTTAGAATTACAGGGCTTAAAGGGTTCCTCATCCTTCCAGACAGACTTGCCAAGCCTTTACCTCTGAGCTTGGGGATTCAGCAGCCTCCTGTAGGGTTCTTCCATGGCTATAGCTGTAAGAAAACTTTTGTTACATATATCTCCTCTAAATCTCGACTGCAAATTAAGCTGTTTGGGCAGTCTTAATTTACAGATGACAGAGGCAAAGCAATATTAACAGTTGCTTTCTCAATTCTACCATTTCCCCGGTAAGTGTATGAGGTTTAAGCCATGCCTTATGCTGAACGCACGCATGTGCAACCTCAGCTCCCATTCTCCTGCTGTAGGATATTGTAGTGCTTGTGAATTTAGTGCATGTGGACAGATAGGACCAGCTGCACCCATCACTGTCCCTGTTGCTATTTTCAAAACCCCGTGGGCAGCTGTGAAACTAAAGAATCCTGTTTCCTAATGCTCCCTGGTGTTGCCATAGACAGCGGGGCTGGAGGGGAAGGAGAAGGAGTCAGGAGGAGGGATTCATGTTTTAGTCCGGCTTCCTGTTGAGCCCTGGTTTGAAGTGGAGGGAAATGCTCTTTAGACTATAAAGGGAAGAAAATTTTCAGTTAAGACAGCTACTCTCCAGAGCCTGATGTGAAAGCTGTAATCCAGAAGGCTTCAATACCAGGATTCTCCCATTCTTCTGTCCCCTGGGGTGTGTGGGGTTAGCTTTTCACCAAGGCCATGCTAATGACAGGCTTCACTGGTGATTCCTTCTCCTTTGGTACTTCACACCTGGCCAAAAGGGGCTCGGCTGTGCACTTCTTGTCTCTTTGAAATGAGAGAGTAAATTGGTCTGCCTGGAAAAGATTTGTCATCTTGTTTCCTTTTGCTGGCCTCTGTTAAATAGCGTTGGCTGTTTGGAGAGGATGGCCAAGCCTCACTGAAATCATTTGTAGATTGCTATTGCTGCAAAATATTGCTACAGTGAGCTTGCAAACCTTCCAGGGATTCCTGCTGTCTTTGCACGGGACATTTAAAAGGTTTTTAGAGAGAACTTCCAACGGTGCATCACAACCAAAGAGTGAAGTAGTTTGTACAATATTCTGTGGTGGCAGAGCATTGTACTTCCACAGATGATGTGCCAATGGTTTCAAACTGAAAGAGGGGAGTTTTACATTAGATGTAGGCATGTGAGGGTGATGAGGCACTGGAACAGGTTGCCTAGAGAAGCTGTGGATGCCCCATCCCTGGAAGCGTTCAAGGCCAGGCTGGATGGGGCTTTGAGCAGCCTGATCTAGTAGAGGGTGTCCCTGCCCAGGACAGGGGGGTTGGAACTAGATGATCTTTAAGGTCCCTTCCTACCCAAACCAGTGAATGATTCTGTCAGTGTGAATAAAGCAGGAGAGCAGACTAGGAAAGAAGGGAGTGGGGATGGCAAAGGCGAGGTAAGCAACAGCAGAAGGCCCTCAGTAGCGGTACAGTTAAATGGAGAGCCAGAAGGAAGCACTGACCAAGAGCTGGAGACTGCTGTTCACCCAGCAAACAGCCCTTCTGGGTGAAGATGTTGTCCTACACTGTTTATATCCTACTGCTGAAAATTGCTCCTTCCGAGGTGGCGAGGTGAGTACCTGCTGTCCTCTTTGTGGCCCCGGCCGTGGGGGGTTCAGTTCCAGTGCCTTCTGCGGTAATTCCAGCGGTGTTTCCTGGTGTTTCGGCAGCGCTCGCGTAAGCCGCTCTGCTGCAGAGCGGTGGAAGCAGCAGCTCTCCCTGGGAGCAGGGCTGGAATAGGACAGTTACTTTCCACCCTGCTGCAGCAGGTTAAGGGCATGGAACAAAAGCACTGATGTGGCGAGGTAATTGGGATAAACCTGCAATAAGAGCAGCGCGGCAACTCCTGCGCGCTTTCAGCCTGCCATTTACTGCCGAAGCATTGGCTAATGTAAGGGAATAAAAGCATCTGCATTTTTCATTTGTCAAGACTTGGCTGTCTTGACATCTGTGGGGAGAAATTTGATGTGAACAGCTTAAGAAAGCTGTGGAGATACAGATCCATTTTGGAGACGGGAGAAACAGCAGAGCAGCTTTTGTAGTATCTTGTTATTGATCTGTGCCCATTACACTTGGGCTGATCTCTAACGTTGTATTATGCTAATGTGAAGTATTGGAGTGTTATTACCAAAGGAAAAAGTTCTCTCTCACAATGCTATCTCTGACTTCAGCTGGGAAAACAGTGCTCAGGACTGAAACATCTCTGGCTTCAAGAGAAAGGAGGAGACGAACTGCAGGCATCTTTCCTACTTGATGTACTGCGCATTGATCAAAACCCTCATAAAGGCATCTGCTGTAATATGCAAAGAGAAACTCGGTAAAGAGTTTTTTTCAGATTGAAGTCAGATGTTCTTTACCCTTGGAAACATAATTCTCTGGAATTTGGCAGTGGGTTGGGAATTAAGAGCACTGCCAGTTCCAGTTCTGTGGATTTGCATCTCTTGCTCTGTGTCTCAACGTACGAGCCTATCTGCAGAGGGAACGGTTTCGTAAGTCCAGTTTACAACCTTTGTCCACTCAGGGGTATTCCTCCTGCTTTTGAAGCGTGGAGTTGTACTGTCTGCTACATCAGTATTGAGAAGATTTTAGCCTTCTGAGCAGTCTCAAAGGTGAAACATGCAAATAACTGTATCCAGCAGCAGCTTCAGTATGTGTTAGGATAGCACTCTGGTCTGAGCAGTGTTTTAGAGGGCAGTGTTGAACTTTCCTGGCAGTTGTGGTAGCTAATATTTTGTTTTCTAAATATTATCCACTGTCTTGAGCTTGGATCTACATTTATTTGAAGGTTTGAGGGCACAAGTCTAATGGGATTAATTTTAACTACACGGGGTCTTGTCTTTTTATTAGTTACTGTGTAAGACACACGCTCTTTGAGGTGGCTAATGAGAGACTCCAGCAAGTAGGAAACTAGCAGTCAGTGACTGATGTGAAGATACCATTTGTTCTCTTGGCCTTAAAGATACTTCAGAACACGTTTGGTGAATGAACAGCACAGTTTGTAGCTTGCCGTGAGATTCGCCAGGAACACTGGAACTGCTGCAGTGGAAATGCTGTGGTGTTTGGAGTTTCTAATCTGTTTCTGTGACTAAGGTGAAGCACTGGCCTGTAGAAGGTACTGAGATAACAGTATAAATGGCTGTTGGGAGTGGAGATGCACAGTATCAGTGTTTACCAGGGAGTGTTGTCTGAACTGGCAGTTGAACTGTCTTCCTGCGCTTCGTACAGAGACTGCAAGTCATTCTGAACCTGTAGCTGCCTTCCAGAAGATCCTGGAGCTTATGGAGCACATCAAAGGTGTTCAGTTCCAAAAGCTGCCTTCACACTGGCAATTTATTTTTCCTGCTATGTTTAATTGTGCAGCTTCTTCGATCAGAAGGGTGGTGGGAGCACCAGGCACAGTGGGTTTGTCACTTCTGTTTAGTGTCGCGAGCAATTGTTTTAAGATAAGGAAAAAAATCTCAAGATTCACCTCCGTGGAGAAGTGCTGTTGTAGAAGGCTGAGATCTGCCCAACAGCGTGCCTGTCACTGTAATGATGGGCAGGAAGGGGTGCAAGTAGCTGGCCTGTGGTCTCCAGAGCTCAGTAGATCTTGCAAATGCTGCAGTGGTTCAGTGCTCATTAAATACTTGTTGATAGTTCTACGTGGCTGTTACTTTGGTGCTGCTTTCTGACCTAAAACAGCTACAGCATTTTACATAACTTAAAAAAGGAGAGGATGTTCAGTCATGAAGCTCTGTTATTAGTGCTGAGCAGTAACCCAGACATTTAGAGACAAAGGAGTGAATGAGCTTCTGGATCTTGTAGATTTCGCACATATCAGCAGAATTTCCAGGGTGCTAAGGAATAGTGATCAGACTTCCAAGGCTTTGAAATACGTTGTGACTCCACTGAAAGGCACCCGCAGCCTCGTAATTCCAGTTTACAAGATGTCCATCTGAAAGGACAGTGATGTGCCTTCGCTGGGAGTTTGGAGTTTAAAAAAAAATCACAATACAAACCCTACATTTTACTAATTGAAGTGCATCTTTAAAGAAGCTAAAACACTAAATCATGAAACCGAGTGATAAATGGAGGTGTTCTGGCAACAGCCAGTTCTGAGCTTTGTTTCTTTTACAGAATTCCGTTCTGTGTTGCTTTCTTGCAGGGCTTGCTGCAAACTTACTTTTTAATAAATATTTATGCCCTGCTGGGCAGTGACTTGTGCTGTTTTCAGAGGGACTGCATTCACACAGGCCATGTCAGCAACACTGAACAGGCTGCTTCTCTACAGAGGAATGGAACAATGATTTCTGCCCGGTAGTCTAGTGAGAAGGTGGAGATCTGTGGAGACTTCATGAGAAAGAAACCAAGAAATGCTCAGAAGTTTGAACAGAGCCCAGGGATTCAATAGGGCATTTGTCTACAGTGTGACTTGAGTGGAAATAGCATGTGGAATGTATGAATGGGGGCAGGGAAGGGAACAGATGCACCATCCTTCTCAAGTGAAAAAAACCCACCACAGTTCAGTGCATTCTTATATGGTCAGCTTGTCGAGACTGCATGAGGGGCTTTTAAATGAAGCAAGAAATGATGGGGGATGATGAGCAGAATTAAATAGGATTGCTGACAATGGGTTGGATCACAAGGTGTAATAGAAACCGGGCACCAGGGCTCGTATCAAATCACTGCTCTGTGTTTGCAATCATCAGCTGCCTCCTGCAGAAAGGCTCTGCTCTACTGTAGGACAGACACGGGGAGCAGAAGCTCCCTGCTCTCTGACACCCCCCTGCACAGCCGAGAGCTCAGATGCTGCAGGGCCAAGTGTGTGGGGCTGGCAGGCAGAGGACAGGAGAGGCTGTTGCGGAGTTCTGCCCACACAAGCCGTGTAGGTCAGCAGGCTCTGCCCAGCACAGCGTGCAGCAGTCCAGGGCAGAGCAGCCTGCTTCATGTTGAGGGACTGGCACCCTCTGGGGTGTTACCCCAGCTGGCCAGGGGTGAGTCTGGGGAGAAATCTCCCGGGTGAGGACATGAAGTGTTAAGAATCTGTAGACTTCCCCTGTCAAGAATGACCTTGCTGGGGACGTTGTCATATTTCAACAGTCTTCTTATATCACCAGCACATTTTTATGTTGAATTTGTTACGCTGCTCGTGGCAATTATTGTCATAGCTCAGAAGGGAGTTTGTAGAAGCAAAGCAATTGTTTCCAAAGTTACAAATCTTTTTCTTGACTTACTATGGCTCAGTTATATAAAAACCTTTTTTTCTTTTAATTTTGAAATAAGTTTTCTGCAAAATTGCCAGCACTGTTAATGGTGTCACCTGTAATGATCTTTCACTGACTGATTCTAAGGACTGTTAAAAGGATAACAGCACCATATTTGTGGGTTTATGCTTTCCTACGAAAGTGCCTCGGCCCTGTGGTGATAGGTGTGGTGTGCAACCCCACAGCATCTGTTCAGACACCTTCCAGTGAGTGACATGGGGAGAGACGTGTTCCTGTGGCACAGGGACAGGAACGTTCGCTTGGGCAAAGATTTGTCTCCGTTCAGGAGGTGCTGACGTGGCTCCCTGTAATAACAAATACCGTTGTTTGATCTCTTGTGCACAAGTTCTGATTGGCAAGGGGTTAAAATCCACCTTCTCTGCCACTGATGTGAGAGCCCGGTGGCTTTGAGGTCAGCCAGTGTGTTTGGACTGTGTTTGCTGTTTCGGGTCCTGTCTGTGTTGAACTGGATTTTCTGTTTTGGTTTGGTTTTTTACATGGAATCCCCCATAATGCTGGAAAACACTGGTGCCTGGCTCATTTGATTTGAGTCTCTCTGCTTGCAGTGAGGGTAGTAACGGTCATCTTGGGTTTTCAGAAATGCTTTGCCTGTCTCTTAAGCTGTTGCTTTGAGGAGGTGCTTAAGGGCATCAGCCTGGCATATCCTTTCAGAGTGAAATTTGTGGGTAACGTTGTGTTAGACTCTTGGCTGGGCTGAGTGCAGTTGTAGTAACAGACCTTCAGCACTGCTGAGAATTGGCTCGTGCTGGAAGAGTCCAAAGGCTTGTTTGAGGCCTCCTGTGTGTTTATGGATTTGGGTTGGCTCAGGTTGCTCTGCTCTTAAACTGAGGCAATAGAGTCATGTGTTGCAGTAACCCCTGTCTGTGTTACAAAGAACAGTAAAAACACAGCATTTCCCTGGCTCTCATCTGCTTTTCTCCTCCTTTAGGACTTGACTGGCATAGAGTCCATGGACCAATGTCGTCACACACTGGAGCAGCACAACTGGAACATAGAGGTACCACTGCAAATAAGATTTGTGGCAGTTTCTAAGTACCTGGATTAAACAGAGCACTCTGCAAGGAGGGAGGGGAGATCCTACCAGTAAGATTTAATTTGTCAAGCCCTGAATTCACCCTAGTAGCTCTTTGAATGGTGTCTTGATACCTCTGGAGAACTGGTTTTGGAAGTACACAGCAGAGTTGTTGTAGCTGTGAACTGTCACTTGAGTGGCACGCTGTGTAACTTCCCCTAGTGCGTGTGCACAGGCTGCTCTGGAGGGGGCTTTCTGTACAGAAAACAGTGGTGGTGGTTGTGGCTTGTCAGGAGCTGTGTCCTCCCTGTCTGCTGGGGCTGTGGGCAAGTAATACCCACTGTTAGCGTTCAGAGTATAAAAAAAGATGTTTTCTGCCATCCTTAAATGTCTGAAACCAGCCTTTGCTCTTTCCCCTGTCAAAGGCAGCTGTACAGGACCGACTGAATGAGCAAGAGGGTGTCCCAAGTGTCTTTAATCCTCCTCCCTCGCGGCCGTTGCAGGTCAATACAGCCGACCACAGGATCTACAGCTACGTTGTCTCAAGGCCACAGCCAAGGGCAAGTTATCTGACAGTGGGGTTTGTCCTGCTGCTTTGTGAAAAACAGGACTTGCAAGCAGGGAAAGGAATTGTTTTCTTTACGTGCTGTTATCTCTTTTCTAAATGTTTTATCTCTGAAAACAAAACACAGAGCTATTCCTTCAGCCCCTGCTGCTACTGTGGGGATTTTCTCCATGGTGTGATTCAACCTTTGTGTGATAGAATGTCTTGCTCTGGCATAGTAAAGCTTTTTTGATTAGTTCAGTTGGAGCAAAGGACTGTCCCCTTCTTATGGCAGAGTGATAATTTATTTCTCTTTTTAAGAGACCCCCCTAAAATGTATATTAACTTAAGTACAGTATCAATTACTTGCATCAGTGTGTCACAAACAAATTTGCCTGAGCGTCTGCGGGACTCGGTGTTGTTAATCCCTTTGTGCAGTTAAGAAAATTAGCACAGAGCCAAGGCATTGGCTGGATAGTCAGCGATGCCCTTTTCCTGCACGTCACGTTGAGTTTTGAATCAGCCGTGTTAGTCACTTAGATTTGACATGTCAGAAGCTGTGAAATATTTGAGCTTTTTTGCAGTGGTCAGAGCACCAGTGCTCCCGTGTGTGCTTGATACTGGTAGAAGCTTTATTTTAGCAGGCCTGTTCCTGGAGTTGAGACTGTTCTAATTATTTGTTTGTAATTGCAGGGCCTGTTAGGATGGGGTTACTACTTTATAATGCTTCCATTCCGATTTACCTATTACACATTACTTGATATATTTAGGTAAGTACTGCTTTGTGCTGACTCATGTATTGACTGCCTCAAGACACACTCCAGTGTAGATGTGGCTGTACCTCTGCTGCTTGGATCTTTAAGTCTATTGGCAGATTTTCCATTTATTTGCTCAGCTGGCTTTATCTGTAGCTTTGTGAAGTTCCTACACTGTTTAATACAAAATAAATCTTATTGCAGAGAAAAAAGAGCATCTTGCAGCTCTGTAAATGAAATAATATAATTGGAGTTCTAGCTCGACGCACCTTTACAGTTTGAGTGCCGTGCAGAGGGGATGTAATCAGTGCCAGACTGGTGTTCTTGGACAAACAGCTTGACCAGGATCATGTCCCGTTGGGCTGGGCTGCAGGTTAACCTGTCCTAATCCCTGTATGTTACTTGGCAAAACACCTCTGCTTTTTCTCTTTTGGTGTCTGTTGCCTCTTCTCCTGTTAGTGCCCCGAAGAGCTAGTTCATCCTGCCTCCTTACAGTCTTGATAGAGAGAAAAGGGAATGTGGAGAGGTGGTGAATACACAGCAGTCTGGCCAATTGCATGGTTTTGGCAGTTTCCCCTGTTATGTTACTACCTCTTCCCCCTTAAAGACTTATGCAAAGTTCAGTGTAACTTTCATGCATCAATAGAATTCAACAACATTGGTGTCTGCCTTGAAGTTAAGCTTTTTCAGCCTCAGAGAAATGACTCTTTCTTCTGTCTTCATGGGATTTCCAGTGTAACGTTCTCTTTCTGCAGCTCTTTGACCTCCAGAATTGTTAGTTTCGGAATAGAAGAAAAGCAATTTTCAAAGCTATCTGGACAAAACTGTGTGCTTTTAACAGTCCATCTTTGACTAAATTCCTCAAACCTCATGCTGTTGGTGTGGCTTGTGCCTGATGCTTCAGAGGAAGCCAAAACTGCCAATCGTACAGAATTCAGATACTTGCTGATGCCTGGCATGAGATACTGTTTGACTGGGGGGGGTGTAGCAGTGGTATCAGTTTGGAGCAGGTGGCGGTTTAGGTTGTGATTATAAATGTTCAAGGATCTCGGCTGTGGTTTATTTATTTATTCCTCCTTATGAATCCCAGTGACTCTGTGGAAAGGCAAATCTGTTCTTCATAAAGTCAGCAAGCTGAGTTTGCAGTGTCCTTTGCTTCCTTCCTAGGTTTGCTCTGCGTTTTATACGCCCCGATCCTC
>WUAM01000431.1:23858259-23868302 GCA_024336885.1 Actenoides hombroni
TGTGAAGAGCAAAACATTTTAAAGATCTGAACCACTGCTGACTGATGCTTCCTTTAAGTTTATTCAATTTGTATTACCACCCTCTCTCCAGTTCCCTGGGGTGGTTTGGGATCCCTCTGCATCCCCACAGGCTCTACATCTCTCCTGGGAGCTGGAGTCTCATGAGTGCAGGTTGGGGTGGCTGAATCCTGGGGGACAGCATCTAGTGTAGGGAACTGGGGGACTGGAGTTGGGGAGCAAGCATGGTGGCTGGGCAGGATTTTTGGGACAAGGAATAAGGAAAATGAGAGAGGGATTTCTCACCCCTTAATTGCTGTTAATAATTGATGAACTTGTTTACTGCAGGAGGCAAAGGTCTCTGCCAGTGTCAGGGTGTGAGCGCAGCGCAGCCTGCCCGGCAGCATCCCCAGCGAGGTGGCCGCAGGTAAGGGACGTCGGCCCAAGGCCCCACGGGAACCACGGGCAGTCGGAGGGAGGGGGGGACGGGGGTGTCTATTGGCTGTGGAGCTGCCCACAGGCCATGGTATGTGAAGCGGGCACCATGGTGGTGTCACAGATACTGGTCTTGGGCTCCAAGTGCTGCTTGCAGTGGCCCTGTTGAACCTGAGTGATGGAGCCTCCATCCATGCCCAGGAGAGGCTCCTGGGGTCCCCAGCCACCCCCCAAGGTCTCCAGCACCCGGAGGCCAAACCTTTTGTCCATGCTGTGTCCCCAAGGAGCCTGTGTACAGGGCTGTGGTATAGAGCCTGGTGTTTGCTCAGCAGCCCGGCTCAGCAGAGGGGACTGTTCACACCAGAGCCACTCCTGCCCCGGGGGCAGCTCCCCAGGAGGGATTTGGGGTGTCTGATGGGAGAAGGCAGCTGTCAGCCCCAGGCGCTTGTTCTCTGGTGTGTGCCCACAGGCTTGCTGGCAGCATGGCATGGCACTCGCTGGTGCTGCTCCCCTTTCTTCTGACAGCAGGTGAGGACTTTGCTTCGTGTCTGGCACAAGTGGGTGGGAGGCATTGGAGATGCTTTCAGCTCCCAATGCTTGTTCTGAATTCCCTGAGGGCAGCTGGGACCCCCAAAACAGCTGCTTACCCCATTGGCACCTTGAGGACCCAATGGCAACCCTGCTGCCCCAGGGCAAGGCAGAGAGGTCAGGGGGCTGGGCAGGGGGGAGAGCATCCACTATGGGTGCTGAAGCTGGAGGACAAATATGGTCTGGAGGTGGGAGGTGTGGGATGAGCACGAGGAATGTGAGAGGTGGTGGGTTCTCCTGCCTCCACTGGAGACCCAAACCACGTCCAGGAGCTGGGTCTGGAGCTAGGTGGGTGCTGCCAGGCAGGGGGGTGCAGGGTGCAGGCAGAGCACAGCGCAGAGGTGGTGCTCAGCACACCTCCTCCATGCAGTTTCAGGCAACACGGCCCCCTTCTTCAACATGACCTTCGTCTATGTGCCTGAGGACCTGGAGCTGGGTGAGTGGAGCAGCCTCGGGGAGGCCCCGGGGGGCAGGAGGAGCAGCTGGGTGGCCGCAGGCAGGGACTGATGCTGTCCATGTCCCCAGGCCAGAAAGCTTTCCAGCTGATAGCTATTGACATAGATGGGGACCGGCTCAACTACAGCATCAGCGACCCAGATTCCTTCTACTTCTCTGTCAATGCCCAGACAGGCATCGTGACGCTGAAGAACTCCCTGGACCGTGAGGTGAGGACAGAGACTGGGCCAGATGTCCCTGCCTGAGCTGGGAGGTCTGGGGTGACAGGGACGGAGGGCAGAGCCCCGAGTCCTGTGAGACTGCTGCTCACAGTAGTACTGTGGGTCACTCCCTGGCCCCAAAGCCCAGTTCCTGGGTAGAGCCATCTGGGATGAGCACCCCACCCAGGGGTGGAGGGTGGGATGGCACTGGGACTCAACCATCCAAGGGTCATGCTTTGCCTGGCCCTGACTAAGCCCTGCTTTGTGTTCCTCCAGTTCCAGGCCAGGCTCACCATCACCATCAGGGTGTACGATGGGTGGAACGATCCAGTGAGTACCAGGGAATGGGCTGGATGGCAGCAGCAGGTGTTGAGGATGGGGAGGGGAGCAGGGTCTCAGCGGGGCTGTGGATGAGGGCTGAAGGTGGGTGGGTAATGCTGGCTGGCTTATGAGCTGGGGTGGGCATGGGGTGCCAAAACTGCCAGGCACCATCTCCCACACCCATCCCACACCCTCCCTGACACCCGGTAGGTCGCAAAAAAGCTCGCCATCATCGTGGAGGACCGTAACGACAATGCCCCCATCTTCCAGCACCTGCCGTATGAAAAGTCCATTCCTGAGGTACCTCCCTGTGACCTTCTGCCCCACCGTGGGCAGCAGGGAAGGGGCACTGGGTGGCTCCTGTGGCATTGGTGTGCCAGCAGTGGGACAAGTGTGCAAGGAACGGGGTGAATCTACACCTGGATGCCTGGTGACAGTGTGCCTGGGTGTGGGGCGATGATGCAGCCGGCACAGCTGACCTGGGAGTGCTCTATGCCAAGGCAACTCCCAACAGGCACCTCTGTGCCAGTCTGGGACGCTGGCTTGGGGCTGGGACTCTGCCCTCGTGATGAGTCTCTGATCAGGGAGTGTCTGAGCTGCTGCTCAGCCCAGTCCAGGGTAAGGCTGGATCAGGGTGTGGGGCTGAGCTCGGGCCCCCTCCAGCAGCCTCAGGTCTGGGGTGCAGCCCCTGCTTCCAGAGAGCCCTGGGGAGGGTGGCAGGGAGGATCTGGCCTCTCTACACAACATGAGCAAGGGCAGCAGCTCATCCCTGCGTGACCTATATGTGGCTCCTGGAGCCCTGCAGGCCCAGAGCACCCCAGAGCAGGGCTGACGGGACAGGCTCAGCACTACCCCCCTGCTCTCCCAGGCAAAGCCACCACCACCACCCCTCTGTGTGCCCAGAACATGACACTCGGCAGCATCATCTACAACGTGTTTGCCAACGACAGTGACACCGGGAACGCCTCCAAAGTCAGCTACAGCATCCAGGAGGTAAGCTCAGTGCATTGCTGAATAGAGCATGCCATAGCCCAAACCCAGCCCAAGCTACCCCTGTGGGACAGAAGGTGTTAGGGGACCCATCCAGGGGCAGCCCCATGGCTCTGGGGAGCAGCTGTATGTGTAGGGGCAGGAGGGCTGGCTCTGCACCTGCTGGGCAATGTGTTCAAGGTACTGAACGGTTGCAAGCTGGGGATGAGGCAGGTGTGGGAGGGCCCCCACAGCCCGTGGACCAAGCCTGGCAGAAGGATGGGAGTTGAGCCTCCATCTCTGCTGGGGACCCTCTGCTCCCTGCGTTGGTGACATGGGGTGATGTCCCCCTGCTCAGGTGATTCCAGACAACATGAAGAATCACCATCTCTTCTACATCCTGCCCAACGGGAGTGTGGTGCTTAATGGCTCACTGGACTATGCCAAGAACACTTTCTACCAGCTCAAGATCCTTGCTAAGGTGGGGGCCAGCCAGGCCGGGGGTGAGGGACTTCCAGGTAAGGGAGCCATGGGACTAACGTGTGCTCTGCTCCCCAGGATGGCGGTGGGATGCTGCACAACAATTTGATCTTCCAGCAGAGCTCGACCTACCTGTCCCTGACCATCAATGATGTGCCCAACCTGGACCCACGGTTCCTCAGTGAGACCTACTCTGGCTCCGTGCCTGAGAACTGTGCCCTGGTAAGGAGCCTGTCTGTCCTAGTGGCATGTCCCTACCCCTGACCCTCCCTGGGAGCTCTAATGCCGCAGGGTGTCTGGGCCACTGGGCATGGGGGTGGCTGGAGACATCACAAGTCCTGCCCTGATGGCCATATCCCTGCAGGGCACTGCCGTGCTGACCGTCACTGCCATGGACAGAGACACAGGGGTGAATGATGAAATCTTCTACAACATCACCAGTGCGCGATGGGGCAGGGTGGGGTGGGCACAGGAGTGAGCAGTGGCAGAGTGGGATGGGCAGGGGGAGCAATCAGACAGCAAAGGGCACCAGAGGGACTTGTTCTAGGCTGCCAGGTGCTGCCAACCTGCCCTGCTGGCAGAGAGAGGGCCAGACCTCTGTTTCCCAGTGGCTGCACCTGATTCCTGCTGTCCCCTTGCCCTAGATGCCAACGTCCCCTTTGCTATCAATGCCATGACGGGCAACATCACTGTGAGCGGGCTCCTGGACCGTGAGCAGCTGCCAAGCGAGGAGGTGCTGCTGGAAGTCACGGTGAGTAGAAGGCAGCAAGGGAAACTCTATCCTCTCTCTTCATGGACCTTTCCGACCTGGTCTCTTCTCCTGCCCAGGCACGTGAGAAGAACCTGGACATCCATGGCAAGGTGGCCCAGACCAGCATCGTGGTGACAGTCATGGTGACCGATGTCAATGACAACAAGCCTCAGTTCTACAACTGCTCCCTCCTCAGCTGCAACTTCTCCGCTTCCGCCCAAAACAGTTTCAGAGGCAACATCATAGAGCACTCTTCCTCCAGACTGCCCGTGTCCAACCTCAGTATTGTCACCCACGATTCAGACAAGGTGGGATCCTGTCCAGTGGGCTGGGGTGCAGGTGTCTGTCCTTGCTACACCACCCACCCTCACTCCTGTGTGTCTCTCCCTGGCAGGGCATCAACAGCAATTATGAGCTGTACCTGCAAGGACCAAATGCCAACGCCTTCATTCTCTCCCCCACAAAGATCGTGGGCACAGGGCAGGTTCAACTGCTGGTGCAAGACCCATCCTCTGTGGACTATGAGATAAGCCATGTCATGGTGGTGCAGGTGGGACTCATAGGAGCTCTTCATGGGGACTGTCCTGCATATGCCAGGGCACAGCAGAGACACAGCCCTTCTGCAGGGTTCAAAAGCCAAAGCAGAACATGGCTTTGCCCTGGCAGCTTGTTTGGTTCAGAGGAGCTGGGCTGGAGTGTGACAGGTCTCTTCCTCATGTCTGGGGACCCATGTGAGACACTGTCCCTTTCTCTGCTCTGCAGATCATTGCTAATGACACAGGGAACCCCACAGACTGCTGCTCCTTGGCTACTGTGACCATCGACCTCATTGACAGCAATGACCACATCCCTGAGTTTCCCCAGAACACGTACAACCTGAGCGTGATGGAGAACAGCCCTGATGGCACCATCATCTCCCCAAACATCACGGTCAGGTGCTGGGCAGGGAGTGGGCACAACTTACACTCCCAAAGCAGGGCCCTGGGCACACTTGGCACTGCAAGTGCAGCTTGTGTTGAGGGCACCGCTCTCTCCATGCACACAGGAAGGAGACAGTGCCAGCAAGCACACAAGGTGTGGGACCCCGTCCCATCAGGGCCATGTTTTTGGGTGCTCACTGCAAGCAGCTGGTGCCCCAGACTCATCACTGCTCTGGAGGCTGAGGCAGATTGAACAGATGCTTCCTTCTCTCTTTCAGGCCTACGATCCGGACAGTGGTGTCCTGGGCCAGATCACCTACCAGCTGTTCCCAGAGAGCATGTACGTAGGGACACAGCCAGCTATGACTGGGGCCTTGTCCTGGTGAGGGGCCTCCAGGCCTGAGCCCCAGTGATGGCTCCCTGTGTGCTGTAGCCGTAAAATCTTCACGGTGAATGCCACAAGTGGGGCAGTGCTGGTGCAAAACGGGAGCTTGCTGGACCGGGAGACTCGTTCCATCTACTACGCCAACCTCCAGGCCAAGGATGAGGGTGACATGGTGGGCACCACAGTGCTGGAGATCACTGTGCTAGATGACAATGACATGGCACCCATCATCACCGGCTCCTACTTCATCTCAGTGGAAGAGGGACAGAATGTCAGAACGCAGATCCAGGTATGCACTGATGGAGGTGGAGGGGGCTATGGGGAGCTGTCAGGGAGGAGCAGAGACTGTCCCTGAGGTGCTTGACAGCCCTGTTCCAACCTCTTGACTTTTTCAGGCCATTGACAATGATGAGCCTGGCAACCCCAACAGCAAATTGGGCTTCAAGATCTTGCCAGGACCATCCAGTGACAACTTCACCATCAACACGGACACAGGTGAGATGCACAGCAAGGAGCCACTGGACCGCGAGGCCGTGGAAGATGAGCGGGGGCAGATAGTGGTGACAGTGGAGGTGTACGACCACGGCGTGCCAGAGCTCAGCACCTTGGTGAATGTCACCATCACTGTAGGGGTGAGTCCTGGGCACAAGTGGAGACACGCTGGGACGTGGAGCTGGGAGGGAGGGAGGGAGGGATGAGCAGGAAGGGGATGTGGGATCCCTGGCTGTGGCAAGGGCATCATGTTCCCAGGCTCGCTCTGGGGGCAGAGGGAATAAGTGATGCTGTGAGACAGGAGAGGGCTTGTGTGCCTCCTGCTGGCAGGCAGGAAGCTGTCCACACTCCTGTTCCCAGCCTCCTGTGAGGCACCCTGTTTCCTGGAGAGGCTACAACCATGGTCTTTGTCTCCTGCAGGATGTGAACGACAATGCACCCATATTCCTCAACCAGTCCTATAATTTCTCAGTGTTTGAAGACTCTCCAGGTAGAATTTGTGTGGCCAGGCTTATGGGACCAGTGGTGTCCTGGAGTCAGTGCCCACTGGCCACTGAGTGTCTGTCTCTGCTTATAGGGTCCCTTGTGGGTGAGGTGGAGGCCACAGATGCTGACCAGACGGAGATCAATTCCCGCATTTCCTTCTCACTTCAGAGGGTCAGTGGCTCCAGCAACTTCTTGATCCGCTCATTCCAGCCGGAGCCAGGGCGCTACAGTGGACACCTGTTTGTGGACACGTCCCTGGACTATGACACCCTGCAGCAGAAGTTGTTCTCCTTGGTGGTGCTGGCAGAGAACACAGCCGCAGACCACGTGGGGGATGCTGTCAATGTCTCAGTGCTGGTCCACGTCCTAGACATCAATGACGAGCCCCCCACCATCCCGCCTGACTCACCAAAGGAAGCGAATGTGAGCGAGAACGGCACGCAGCAGGGTCTGGTCTGCACACTGGTCGCCTTCGACCCAGACACCAACCACTCACTGGTCTTTGAGGAGCTGGAGGTTGCCTGTTTCAAGGGGGCGAGCCCTGCTGGGGAGGTGTGCTCTGACTGGTTCATACTGGCAACCAACGGCTCGGTGCTGGTGAACAGCTCGGACATTGACTACGAGCTGTGTGACAGGGTGGTGCTCACACTGCGGGCTGAAGACCGGTACACGGAGAAGGGCAACCGCTACAGCCACAACGGTATGGCACCCGTGCCTCTCTTCTGCCACGGCCATAGGGCATGGAGGGAGGGGGGACCTGCCTCCTCCCACCTCCCAGGAGGAGCTGTGGGGAGCAGGGTGGGAGACGGGCATTTTGGTGATGGCAGGAGGGTGTTCCCAGTTCTTTCGGTCCCTGTCACAAGGACCTGAGCCTGCTGGGAGGACAGGACTCCCAGGGGAAGAAGAGGAGGGTGATGCTGGGCTGTTCTGTTGGTGACCAGAGCTCTGCTTTTGAGGCATTTGCAGAAACCCTGAGGATCCTCATCACTGATGTAAACGACAACTCGCCCATCTTTCTGCCCATCTCGGAGACCTTCGGTGAGCAGCCAGGGCTGGTGCATTCTGTGGAATCCTCTCTGTCCTGACACGTGCTCTGCCATGCTCTCTGGTGGTGGGGACCCTCCCCCAGCCAGGGCAGACCTGACAGAAGTGCAGGGGCCAAGCTGGGGTTACTCAGTGCTTTCAGTGAAGGGGCCAAGAGCAGCAGAGGGAGGCCTGGAGCTCTGCTGAGCTCCAGGGCTGTGCGGGCTTGGGGTCTGCAGCAAGCCTGGCCACACACCAGCATGACCATACTGTCCATCTGTCTGTCCCTGGCAGTGGTCGTCCCTGAAATCTCTCCTGTGGACCTGCAAGTGGCAACTGTGAGGGTGAGGAGCTGTGCACATGTGTCTGTCAGTCTGAGGAGCTGGGCTCGCCCATCCCCACCATTTCCATCCATGCTCCTGCCACATTTTGTCCATGCAGGCCACGGACGCTGACTCTGGGAAGAGGGGAAACATCACCTTCTCTATTGTCAGCGTGGTGCTCGTGGAGGACAACGGGGTTAGCCGGCCCTTCGAGAACCTCTTCAAGGTGGTGACAATGTCCGAGCAGGACAGGAGCTACGTCGGGAGCATCCGGTGAGGCCATGGGTCTGGGTCAGGGCGAGGGAAATGCGGCTTGGCTCCTGCCTGCCACAAAGCAGAGGTGCAGGCAGGACCAGCACAGGCTGTCAAGGGAACAAAGCCTTCCTGCAGTGCTGCCCCGTGCACGGTGCCAAGGTGGAGCGTGGGGGATTGCAGTGCCCTCCCAGGGATGTCCCATAGGATTGCTGCTGTTCCTGTCCTTGCAGGGTGGCCAGCAACCTCGATGGCTCACTGAAGGGGCAGTACCAGGTGACTGTGGAGGCTCAGGACAACGAGGCACCAGTGCACACAGCACAGACTGTTCTGAACGTGAGTGTGGCCCTGTCCCCCAGTCTGGGGACACCCTGTGCCCTGCCCAGCCCGGCTCACCCCTGTTCTCCCCACCCAGATCTTTGCAGTAGATCAGAGCCACCGTGTTCGCCTCCTGTTCGCGACAACAGTGGATGAAGTCCAGAGTAACTCCCAAAACATCAAATTGTAAGGGGTGCTGAACTGGGGAGGTGGGGTGGGGGGGAGGGTGCATGGTTGTGCAGCATGGGAGAGGAGCGTGAAAACCAGGACCCACTGACCATGTCTCCCAGCTTCACAGACCATGGAGGGAACTGAGGCAGGCAGGTCCCTGCTGGAGCTGGGGGCCGCAGGGGGTCCAGCTGCTTCCCATGCCCACAGGTGGAGCAGCGGGACACCCGGCTCAGCCTCCCTCCATCCCCCCTGTTCCTAGGGCCCTGACCACCGCAACCAAGGCAGGGGTCTACGTGGTGGCCATCCGGACCGTGGAGGACACCCGTGCTTCCCAGTGAGTGGGGCCATGCAGGCAGTGGGGCAGGGGACATGGTAGAGGCATTAGAGGAAGTCACCCTGGGACAGGGCACCGTGCCCTGCACCCTGCTCACCCATCTCTTTTACTACGCAGGGTGGAAGCCAAGTCGGTGATGGAGGCGTACTTTGTCTACAGCAATGGCACGGCCCTGGACATCAACCAGCTGAGTGTGTGAGTGCCAGGGTGGGGGCCACAGGTGGGCACTGCCCCATGCCCAGACTGGCCCAGCCGGTCACATCTCTGCTCTCCTTGGCAGGCTCATACAGTCCGACCCACTGGTCCTGGCTGAGCTGGTGAACCTGGGCCTGGCCGTCATCGTGAGTGGGGCCGGGCAAGGGGCACAGAGTGAGGGCACCAGCCCCACACGGGGCTGGGGGGGGGTTCCACTGTCTGGGGCTGTGCTCTCACCTCTGCTCTGTGCCAGGGCCCTGGGGAAGTGGCAAAGCCCACCAGGGAGACGGAGCTGATCGGCATCGTCGCAGGTCTGGCAGCATTCCTGCTCATCTTCATCCTCATCATGACCCTGGTCTTGGTTCTCACCACCAGGAGGTACCACACTGCCCGAACTCCTTCCTGCCTCCCCCTACTGCCCCCCTCCCCACCCGCAGCCCCTCGCCTGGCCATCCCGGCCCCACTTTCAACAACTTTCCTCTCGAGGGGCCGGAGGAAGGAAGATATTTGTGTGAACCTGAGCCCATGCGCTTATAGCTCAGCTACTTCATTTAAGTGCAGGGGGGTGGGTGGAGGGACACACACACACACACACACCCCCCACAACAACAACAACAACAAAAAAAACCAACCACCACAAAGACAAGAGAATGTTGATTAGAAACAAATGATCTCGGCCCCCCCCTTCCCTCTCTCTAGGTTGTGAGTGTGAGTGTGTGTGTGAGTGTGTGTGTGTCTTTTTCTTGTTGTGGTGGAGGCGTCGAGCCATATGGGGGAGTGATAGAGGAATTTTAGTCAGAAACTGTTCGTTATGTTACACTGGCTTTTCCCTTTGTGTTGTCTTTGATCTATTTGCTTGGCTTAGTATTACAAAAAAAAAAAAAAAAAAAAAAAAAAAAACCCAACTAAAAAAATATATTCCGAGCAACTTCCCAAGGATCCCCTTC
>WUAM01000431.1:23932102-23966831 GCA_024336885.1 Actenoides hombroni
CTTCCCTCCCGCCAGAAGCAGCTGGATCAGCAGTATGCAGTTTACAGTCGCTTTACAGCTGACGCGCAGCAGCGCAACAGCCTGGGAGAAGAGCTACCCAGCTGCTCCAGCACCGCTCCCTGCCAGAGGAAGTGCCCGTGCTGGCTGCAGGGCAGGGGGCACGGCGAGCTCGGGGGGAAGGGGAGCTGAGGCGGGTGCTGTGCGGAGGCACCGGCCCTTCCGCAGCCTTGCTGGGGAGGGATACGGCTCGGCTGGGAAGGGAAGGTGGGAACAACCAGCCTACGCTCACGGCTTTTCCCACCGCCCGTGTGTACCAGGGGTGATCTGTGCTATTGTCCACATCCAGCTCTGCGGGGCTTCTGGATGAAGGTCTCTACCAGGGCTAAGCGCTGGTGGTGCTGCTCTCCAGCAGCAGCAGGGAAGGGCTGGCTCCGATACACGTGAGAGGACAGTGAGATCCCAGCTGACCAGCATGCTGATGACAGGTCCAATTGCTGTTCCTCCAGCAAGCTTAAGCAGCCTTCCCAACCTGCTCTCCGGCATCTGCAGGGAGCACATTGGAGCGTGGTTTCTTTCAGTCGAATTCCTCTCGGCGTATTCCCATTGACATGCCACCAGCAAAGATCCTCAGGGAACGCATCAGATAGCTTAGCTTTCTTCGCCAGGGACGTGCAAGACTCCAGCTCCCAGACAGATGTCACAGTAAGCGCTCTCGGGCAAGCTGGCTAAGGGGACAGCGCAGGGATCTGTTTTACAGCCCAGAAACATTGCTGCCCATACTCTCATTAGGAGAAAAGTCCGATCCCAAGGTACAGACACAACAAACCTGCTTACTGTCATCTGTGCTAAAGACAGGGATGCACAAATTCTGTGCAGAACACAAAGGGAATCCTTCAGAGTTTTAGCAAAGCCCCACTTCCAGAGTATTAGGCAACCCCAATATCCATCCACGACACAGACACACCACGGCCTTTCCCTTAGCAGCAGTCGCTGATCTGCAGCCACGACCAGCAAATGCGCTGCGAGATGCTCAGGAGCTTCTGGGGTTGACAAGAGACATCCATGCTGGAGGAACAAGCTCGAGCGTTTCCTAGGATGTGGGTATTGTCTCGCAGGCGATGACTGATACCAACAGCTCATTCCTCCCAGCTACTGCACGGGATGTCTCGCTCGAACTTCGCCTGGCCCAGATTCAAAGTGGCAGCCTGACGCAGAGGACTGACAGCTCCGGCCAACCCCTGGGCCATTCAGCCTCCCAACAACCCGACTAACACGTGTGGTTGACAGCGTGGTGAAAGCTGCTCTCCAAATCACGGTGCACTCGTTAATATTCCTTTAACACTGTCTCAGGAGCCTTGTGCACCAGCTCAGGTGTTAATCAGTTCTATTTTCTTCCAAAAGCAGTGAACACATCTGGCATAATGGGCCCATTAGAAACGTCTGGGACCAGCTCTGCGGCTGCCCAGGGGAAGACCCCCAGCTGTGCTGCTGGAAGCAGAGGCAGAGGAGAGAGAACAGGGCCAGGTGGCGAGGCACGACCCCTGACAAAACACGCTGGCCGCTCGCTGGAAGGGGGTTCAGAACATGGGAAAAGACTTGTCGTGGGGAAAATCCCCACCATAGAGCAGTGCTGACCTGCTGCGTGACAGGAACCTCGGAACTCTCCCAGATGAGATGCTCTTCGCTGGGTCAGACACACTCTGCAGCCCACGAACAACCTTTTCCCTGCCTCGGCATTTCTTCTGGTTGACAAGTCATCCTCAGCCTGCTTGGCTCCAGCTCACTGCCCGGGGAATAGGAGCAAACCCTCCCCAGCACAGTCCCACTACCAGCACACCCAACTCCAGACACCTCATGGGGCTGCCAGTCGAGGTCTGCACATGGAGCTGCGAGGCCACAGTCACCAAGCTCCTTGTCTCGCTGCACAATCCACCTGCAGTTCAACCCATCAGCTTCCTCCCCTTCTCACTCCCCCCGTGCTTTCCGTGCAGGATCCTGTTAGCAGCGGGCTTGCCGACGCCTTGTCCTTTCCCAGAAGCGATGAAGCTCTGCGCCCGCTCTGTTACTCTTTCTGCTCATTCTGTGCCACTTCCACTGATGTCAGAAGCTTCTCAACAGCACCAGGGCTGCTGCTGAAGACTGACAGTTGCATCAGGCTGGTTGAGGCTTTTGGAGGAAGGGTTGTACCAAATGCTCCTTTTCTTGAGCTCACTTGGGAACTGCGCGGTCGGGAGCGTGTAGATGGAGGGCAAGAGGAATGGAGTAGGTCCAAAAGCTCCAGACTATTTTGGTGTACTCAGTAGTGGCCAAGACTCACTTCCAGACCGAGACCAGGGAATTCCTGCATTGGCAGCAGCAGCAGACCACGGATGCAGCACCTCCAGCAGAAACCCCCTCTCACAACAGTGAGCCCTTCAACCGAGTGTATGAAGAAAGAAGGAGCTGGCACAGCACTTCCATGGCTCCACTTGTTCACTAGGAATTAACATCAGCCACTGAGCTGGAAAGCCAGGACCTGAACCTTCCCCCAGCTTGGTAGAGTAGCTAACACAACAGCAGGCTCTTCTTTTTCATTTACTCAGACCACAGGAAAATGGAAATTCATGATCAGATTTTCATATGCCCAGGTGTGTGGTGGTCTGGGCATCCAGCCAGGGCAACCATGTACATACATAAGGGAAGCAACTGTAACTCATCTGGCCCAGCTAACTCATTTGCAAACCCATCCTTAAATATCAGCTGGACTGAGCTGGCCTCCTGATTTATAACACTGAAAGACTTTGGTGCATGATTAGAAGAGGGAAGAAGAGAAGTAAAACCAGCAAGAATCCACCCTTTTGTAATTTTAAAATGAAAACCACTGACTGCTGTAGTCTGCAGGACTGCATAATCTGCACTTCTGGAGACATCTGGGGTAAATCCAATTAATAAGTCTGAAGACAGACCGGGAACCCCTGACCCCGTGTGCCAAAGGAAAACTGAAGCCATCTTTTCTTAACAGATCAGGATGTGGCTTAGAGGGCAGAACTTTGTTTTTTCTCTCACGTAAGGCTATTGCTGCGCTCTCGAGGAAGCCAGCAGCCAGCCAAGAGCACACAATGCTGCAGCAGTGGAGAACAGCTTCTGGACCCACACAGGGGCTGGCATTAGCTTCAGAAGACAATTCTGCCACCTCTTTTTTCTCCCCATGCATCAGCTTTACCTACAGATTCTGTTCTAGTGACGGATGCCAAGGTAACAGCCCTGGAAACAGAGTCCTTTTGTAGCCACACAGCTGTGCCAGGCTGCTGTCTGGCCTCTGCTCAGAGCAGAGCATCATCCCTGCCTATTCAACCCAAACCTCGCCGAGCAGCCCATCAGCTGAGACCCCAGTGGGTGTTTGCTGCCATTGTACAGCCACTGGGCACTGGACTGAGGTGCCCCGCAAGCCAGAGCCCAAGCGAGCAGCAGGATACTGCCCCGTGTTACGTGCTGCTCCCAGTCCAGGAGGCCCACGGTTCTGCAAAGAGTCTTGGTGGCATCACAGGCTGTTATGGGTAACAGAGCCTGGTCTCTACAGGGAAAATATTGCAATAACTGACAACAGAAAACCCGATTACTGTGATTTTGTCCCAAAACCATTGCTCTGCTTAGAGCCATTATTGTAGACCAAGATCCCTTTTATTCCAGGGTAGTTTTCTTACAGAGGGATTGTTCTAAACAAGCCAGAACAGCAGAGTAGCAATTCCAAAATAACTACCCTTACAAACATCCCCGAGGAGACCAGTCTGGAAGCAGAGTAGCAAGGCCAGCCTTGAACTCTGTCCTGCTGAAAGCCAACACCAAAGGGAAGAGCAAATTCCCTCACACTGTCAAAGAATTCAAAGCCTTTTCCTGATCACAGTCAGGATTCCCCAGGATCAATGGATATACTCACAGTCCAGCCACACCAGGGACCAATTACCACAGGGCCAAAGACATTCCTGCTAAAAGGCATACTAAAAATTCTGCTCCCATTTTGTAGCGCAGATAAGACCTTTATCAGTGCTGAGGATAGGAGAGGAACTGTGATAATTTGTGATTCGCCTGAGCTGAATGCTTTGCATTAGTAGCTGGTTTCTGCCTGCAGAGTCAACTCCCCCCCAAAATTAAGCACCAAATAGTATCAGCCACTATTCTGGCTTCTGTTATCTTGACAGGACCCATGTCATAGCCCCAAAAATTTAGTATAACGGGGACCTTGTATTTCAAAACTACATCAACTCTGCATTAAGATTACTTGGTGAAACTTCCTCCTGCTAGAGGAATGAAGTTACCGTTCTTGTACTAGCTTCAATTTGCTCAAACATCATAGATTTAGGTTGCATTTAATAACCCAGTATGTAACTGAAAATTATATATTCACAACCTGAAAAGTTAATCTTATTACAAGCTGCTACTCTGGTATCACCTGACATTGTGCTAACATAGACTTTATATTTCAAGCAGCAGCTAAAACATAACTTATTCAGTATGTTGATAACAAATTGGTGTGTTTGTTCTCTAAGCTCTACAAAGGTTGGTTATGGAAAACTGTATGGAGAAGACTGCAAAGAGGATTAATATAAGCATTCTGACCGTGCTTCTATGTCTCAGTCTTTACATGAAGGAGAAAAATCCAAGCTCCCAGACCCAGTTATCATTTCCCAATTTTAGAGGAACAAGAGGGAAAATTTTCTGCAATCTCTCACAGCTGAACCAGCCATTTTTGTACATACAAACGTCAGACTCATTGCAGAGTGCTGGCCATGCTTGGAGTGGTACAGAACATTCTTCCCTCTCGAGAGCCCTGAAGGATGCTCGCCCGCATGGCGCAGGAGCCTGCCCTTTTCTACCACCGTGTTTCTCCCAGGCAGCAGCTGAGACCATGGCACCGAGCCCCAGGACTCTCTGCAGGTCCTCAACAAAACACACAATAGACACATCTTATGATTACTGCCTGAAGCATCCAGGGCCAGATCCTGCAGTAACATTCAGTTTATACACTTTCCAAGACACTAATAATGCAATGAATTACAAAGTCAATCAGAGAGAAGATGTCTCTGTGCAGGAGGTGGTGGAAACACGGGAGCTTCCAATAGCACTCTCCTGGTTGGCTTGGAGAGTGAACAAACCTCCCTTCATGCCACGCCACACACCAAACGTCCCAGGAGGGACAAGACTGCAGCACCCGGCCACAAGTAACAGGAAAGGGGACAAGCACAGATCACAAAGACACAGAAGCAGCACTTGGCAGACCTGGACTGTCCTCGCCAGCCTCCTCTCCCACGACGCCATTGCAGTACATGGCATGCAGCTCAATCTCCGTTGCTGGGAAGCCTTGGTCACAGAGCGGGCAGGACACATGGTCAGCAGCTGTAGGACTGCACTCAGGCACAGTCCTGCCAGCATCTTCGTCTCCACCAGCCTAAGGAAGAAAAAAAAAATTAGCCAGACAGTTAACTGTGCTGTCTCTTTCTTTCGCTAGGTGTGGAGCACTGTGCTGTCTGCTAGCTACTCACCCTCCCACAGACTCAGTTTTTCTTGGAAAGTTTTATTCTCCTTTCATCACATATCGGTCAGAAATAACACCACTGGCTGAGTAAACTGTGCAGCACTAATAACTAATTCTTCTTCCAAAGGCAGTGTGTCCTTCGGAATCATGGTGAAACCTCTCTGCACAGCCATGCACACCATTTAAGGCAAACATCACCTGTGCTGCCGCGGAAAAATAGCAAAGCTTCCATTAATCAGGAAAGCTCAGAAGCGAAACTGATGGAAAATGCATGGGGCAAGGCAAGAGTTCAACACCTGACTTGTGCTCATCAGTTCCTGGACACGATCCACGCTACACAGGCAGTGCTGTCTGGGAGCACAGCTTCCCCCAGGATGAAAGGAGGCTGCTGTGCTCGTGGGGAGTCCAGAGAAATCACTGGGAAGCTCCTCCTCTCTAGAGGAGGTGGCTGGAGCAGTCATGAGAAGGGACACAGATCAAGGAGAGAGGCAACACCATTAAAAAAAATCAAATTCACACAAAATTACTAGCAGTGGCTTTCTGCCAGGGCAAAATGTCACAGCCCATGTTTGTTCTCCAGGTGCCATCACCACTCACCAATACTCTCTATTTGCACTGGTGGCACAGCTGAAAAGGTGCTCCACTACCCACTCGTGGAGATACAGCCTGCTCCTGACGCTGCTGATGTTCCCAAGGCACAGCAAACTGCTGCCATCTCACCTGGAACTAGACCTCTGCCTAGTCAGGCTGGCTACAAGATTTCTCCACAGTTAAGAAAGACCCTTTCCCTTCCCATAAGCATTTAAAAAAAGTTATTTAAATATTAAACATGTAGAAGAAACCTATAGGAAAATAATATAGGAGAATATTCTGTTCTTAGGGCTAAGTAGTGACACAGAATCATAGAATGACTTGGTCAGAAGGAACCTTAAAGATCATCTAGTTCCAACCCTCAGCCCACAGTCAGGGACACCTTCCACTACACCAGGTTGCTCAAAGCCCCATCCAGCCTGGACCTGAACGCTCCCAGGGAGGGGAAATCTACATGTAGACAGCATTCAGCAAAACTGCCCTCTGCTTCCCCTCCAACGGTGGAATTGCAGGGAAGCAGTAACTGGAGTCAGCCAAGATGCTCGGTGCCACTGGAGTGCTTTGTCATGTGATTTGGTTTCTCTCTTGCTTCTCCAAATGAGGATCTGATCCCGATTTTTACGTCCTAAACGGAAGGAGGGCTTTGTTGGCTCAGAGCTATGCAAAAAATTGCAGGACTGCACCTTAAGCTGAGAATCCAACTCACAGAGAGCATTTCTCCCAGACACCGGCGCAGAGACCAAGGCACCGAGCCCCAGAACACCCCTCTCATTTCCAGGGAGGGTCTCTGCCCTGGATTTCTGTGGAGGAGCTGCCACTGTTCCTCCAGCCAAACACAGGCTGTTGAAGTACATTACTTACAGCATTAGCACTCATACCCTGCTCTCACATCTCAGTGTCACTACATCTTGTGAAGTCCTCGCTGTGGGGTGTCACACAGAGGAGCCGTAAAAAACGAGACGTGTCAAATATGAATGATCAGATCAAACCTGTGTTATCCTAGTCAGGCAACACACGTGAAAAATATGATGGGAAAAGCAGCAGGCACTGCTCCTGCTAGCTGCCATTTTTAAAGCAATCTTCGGAGATCACCAATTCTGCACACCCTGCCCGCCCACAGTCAGTGGTGAATTACTAATTTTAAATGGAAATGCAACATTCTGTAACAAAAGACACCACGGTCCCAAAACTGCTTGCACAAAACCTTGCTATGAGACTCTGGAAAACCTCAACTGCAGAACCAATCACCCCTGTCAGAGGCAGAGACCACTGCCTCTCCTCTTTAGCAGAGGAAATTGCCTACAAGACATAGTACTTAAAGCCAACAGCCAGCCACGAGCAAGGTTAGAGGCTGAGCTCAAAAAGAGGACTCGTGTGTCCTGGCTCAGCATCTGCTAAGGAAGAAGGCAGTCCCAGCGGTCTCCACTCGCCTCATGCTAACCACTGATGCTCATGGAAGCTGTTTCTGCTGTGTTCCTGGAGGGCTGCAGGCTCCGGACCAGCACCTGCTGCCAACGATACCATGGTCAAACAATCCCTAGGAAGCCCCAGCACACTGCACCCAAACACGGTGCTCAGCACCTTGCGCTGTCCAGGCAGAGATGCAAGACCCGGGGAACCCTCTGCAAAGCACGAGGGACAAGGCAGTGGCCTGGCCACAGCCAAGGGGGTGATGAAGGTGCTCTAGTGGCTGCAGCCACCTGGCCCAGAACAGGACCACTGCCTCTCCCTGCTGCAGGCCCCAATCGACTGAGCTGTCCTTTGAGATCCCTGCAGAATGAAAGGCACACGAGAGCAGAAGCTGGTTTATTAAGAGGCCTGTGACAATGAGACATCAGAGCTGCAGACGCACTGTACAAGTTGCAGACTCCCAGAATGAGCTTTCCACAAATGAATCCTCTTGTCAAGAGCTGTACGATTCTGTATTCATGTACCCTGCCAGAGGAGTACTTGGCAACCCCTTTGATATCGCTCTCTAAATTAATAGACAAAGGGAGTTTTATCAGAAGCAGGAACTGAAGTCAGATGTTGGTACAGCGACAGCTGCAAAGCAATTGCTGCACAGGTGGAACAACACAGGGAAAGGAGCTGCAGGACAGTGCACATCTGCATCGGGGGTAAGAGGGTGGCCCTGCCGCTGACTGACTGCTGCTGTTAACTGTTACTGCACTGAAATCGTAATTCCTGTGCTCAGGACACTCTGCTTGGACTGCAAACCACCACCAGCCCCCAACACTCCAATGTCAGCTCTATCCCAGCCCTGGCTCTGGGTGAACCTCTCCACTTAGCCTCTTCGAGATGGTCTGTGGAGAACCAACACCAAAGTTCCGAGGAGCACAACAAGGAAAAGTGTCAAAACGTGAGTGACTGAGGTTTACTAAGGCTCCCCTCACAGCTCCTGGGGTCGTTTCTGCATCGCTGACCATCACAGCACTAAACTTCTGAGCAACAGCACTGTCATCCACACTGATGGCCCCCTCCAGCACAGCAGCACGTGCAGTGTAACAGAACAAGCTGGAATTGGTAACAGCTCTGGATTTCTACAGGACTGAAAGGCTCCAGAAGCAGCTGCAAGCAGCTCCCGGACAAAAAGGGACTGGAGTTACGAAGCAGTGGAGAAGAGCAAAGAGCGTTTGTGAGGATCCCAACATCCCAAGCTACCAGCCACCCACAGGGAAACACTAGCACAGCCCAGCTGAAACAAGGTCTAGAAGGCAGCGCTGGAACCAGGACCCTTCCCCATGTTCAGGATCTTTTACCTGCATAGGTGCATCCCTGCTGCCCGAGCAGAGCTCTTCTCCCTCCACCTCAATAGGTTCCAGTGGACTCGGCTGTGTCTCTGCAGAAAAACACCTCCATGTCAGCGCAGGTTTGCAACCCCCAAACTACCTCTTCACTTGTTTGATGTAACTTAGCCCATTTCTTAACAGCATTTTCACAGCTTCAAAACATTTTTTAGACTTGCCACAAATGTTATCAGACAACGTGCAACAACACAGCCAGATGAGGGGTTAAAAGTCACAGCATGGTGGTGTGAGGACAAAGCCACCGAAGCTTTGCAGCTTCATGGGGAGTGAGATTAGACAGTGAAACCGTGTGGGACACTTGCTGGGATAGAGACAAAGCAAGAATAGAGCTCTCCATCGCATCGAGACAGAGCTCCAGATCTGCTGTCTGCCTCGCAGCCGCACCAGCTCCAGACCTCCACGCCTGCCTTAGCAACAAAACATGCCTCCAAGCACCACCATGACCTCTCCCTCTACGGCTGCTCGTCAGCATGGGCAGTCTCTTCATTAATTTCCTCACTTAAAACCCTGGACTGGAAAATCTCAAACATTGTAGGAGAGACCAAGGAAGAAAAATTCATTGGTCGCAAACCTGTTTTATTTAAGAAAAAAACCCCAAACCTTCAGCCCTCAGGATTTACCTGTAACCTGACACTGAAAAATCTGAAAATTTTTTGACTGCCTTGAAGAGGCCACTTCTGACACTTCGTTTAGAGTGATCCCTCATACTGACATACATCCTGCTGTCTCTTCAGCAGCCAGTCCCCAGCAATCTCTGGTCACAGAACTGTATTAGAGAAAATGGGTCCAAAACCAGAGAATCATACTAAATTACCTGGATAATTTCAGCCCTGAAATTCAGAGCTGGGAAAGAAATCTCATTTTGTTCAAATAACTTGAAAATTCTCTTCTTTTCTCTGAATTTTTTAACTGAGTAATTTTCAGTGCAGAATTCAGAACGTTCTCAAGTGCCTCTTACCTGGGCAAACAGAGATCTCTTCTTCAGGAGAGTTTTCTGTGGCAGTATCTGGGCTTCTTTTACTGGCAAGTGGGGTCAACATGGAGATGCTGTTCAAAATACAAATAGAATATAGATCTCCCATCCAGTAGGTGTGACAGCACACACCTGCCTGTCTGAGAACAGCAGATGATGCTGTAATTTCCAAGTGGTCAATATCTGATAGCCAGAAATTACCAGGATAACAGTGAAATACAAGTTTAAAACGCTGTCCTAAGCAAAAACGCCCAAGGGAACATTTTTTTTCTTCTAGAAGCCGTTGACAAAAAGGCAAGAAGGGTCACTATCTCACGTCAGGGGAGTAAAAATACTTATTCACAACTGCGGGACTCTCCCGATTCTTTCTACTCTTCGAAGACATGGGAGTTGTGCAGGTACCAACACTGTGTTTCCTTCTGTCTGGGGAAGGAAATCCTCAGAGAGGAAAGACAAAGACTCGCTTTATCCCACCTGACCCTCTCCCTCCTCACGCTGCTAATTTTCCTCCTTACACTGTGCACGGCAGACAGAAGCCGTGCGGGCGCAACCCAGGGCAAGGCCTCCCTGCAGCAAAGCCCTAACAGCACTGGCACGGCGGTTCCCCCGAGCAGCACCCAGCACCGCTCCTCTCGTTTCGACCTTCGGCCTCCTCCGGCTTCTTCCTCCCCCCAGACTGCAGGCTGTGTCTCCGAGAGAGGCGGGCACCGCCGAGGAAGTCTGGCACCCATGCTGACACTCTCCGTGCTTTGTGTGGCTTTCCGATTAGTCTGATCAAGTATGCAAGAACACACTTGAAAAACATGAATCCCCACACTGGCAAACAGAAGATTTATTAAGCTCAGCCACAGGCCTTAGAGAGGAGACAACAGCCACTGCTGATTTATGATAAATAACGGAATTCTGATAGGAAATCACAAGTGGCTTTTCTCTCTAAATAAAGCATCTCAAAGCATTTGTTATGAATCCAGGCTGAGCATGTTTTACTCTGTGTCTAACATCAGGGCTCACTTCAAAAGAACTCGCACAAAACAACTTGCTATGACATTTATAAAATGGGCTAATCAATTTGAAGTCAAACCACATTTCTTGCTACACCAACTATCTCCTGGTAACAAAGCCTATAATCATTTATTAAAACCCCAATCTACCGTGCTCCGCACGACGTGCAGAACAATCAGGCCAAGCGGCCCGCAGAAAGCAAAGCAGCCTCTTCTCCCTGCCGCTGCCTCCTCCTAAAGCTGCTTCACTACCTCCAGACAGCTCAGAGCCACGTCTCCCCAGGAAGTGCTGCTGAGGCCAGCCAGCCGGGGTGCCTGAGCCGCACCTGAGAGAGGACTGCACTTGGCAAGCTCCCAGGAGCCAGATGGCAACACTTAATGTGCGCAAAACTGCGAAGACCGCAGCCATTTCTTGCCTGGCTGCAGATGCGCCAGCTGCTGAAGGAGGAGCTGCAGCACCCAGGTGTGTCCCAACCCCTAGGGAGGCAGCCGGGAGCCCCTGGGGAACGTCCCAAACTAACCCCACCAGCTACATGGGCGGGAAGAGGTGCCTGTCTTTCCATATCGAGCTCTGGCCTCCTCTGCCTCCAGCGGGCAGGCGGCCAGCGCTGCAGAGCGCGCGCCTCGCTGCCTTCCCTGCGAGCACAGGAGCTCAGACCCCGGCTGTCGCCGGCTCCGCAGCCCGGGCAGCAACGGCAGCCGCGGGTTCCTGCTGCTCCCCAAGGCGAGCTTGAAGCTTGTTAGAAAGGTGCGAGCAAGAGGGATTTTCATACTCTGCATATTGATATTAACTGCTCAGGCCAAATGCTGTTAGATCAGAGGAAAATTGGCAGGTTCGTTCCAAAGCAGGTTTAAATTATAAAACCCAGCAAATTAAAAACATGACATTATCTGCCCTCTCTTGTAACGTGCTCCTTGAATCCTCTCTCGTTTGCCCTTCTTCTCCCACAGCCTTTGCCGCAGAACTGCATTCACAGGAAGGAGAAGGGGGAAAAAAAAAAAGGAAAAGAGGAGTAGGCTTAAATCTGAAGAAAATCATGTTGACTTGTCCCACACCTGTCATCTGCTGAAGTGGCTTTTCTGGAGCACTGCACTCTATCTTTGGCTGATAGGCAGTGCCGTCTGGCTTCCTCCTCCCTTCTTTCCTCTTCAGCAGTAAGGCAAGAACATAAAAATACACACAGAAATCCAGTAAACCCTCTACCATGCTGCCTATGCGCCTTCCCAGACAGACCATGTGATGACATCACTGTAACTCACCTTCAGCTCACCTCCCCATCTCCACAGCTTTACCTCACCATGTCACATTAGCTTCAGAGGGCAAGGATCAAGTCCTCGTACTTGCACTAGGATGCACTTTGCACATTTTATAAAGTAAGGGGTGTAACCGATCTCTTCTCCCCAGCTGTGTCCCACCTCCCTCCCAGGCTGCTCCAAAGCCATGGGTTTCCATGAACACCTCACAGCAGTGACTGCAGACAGCCTTTCCAGCAAGCCCTGCTGCCAGGCCCTGCAGCGAGCCCAAAGCACTCCAGGGAGAGTGTAAGTGCCCAGCTCACCAGAGCAAGCCCGAGAGAGACCCAGGCTCTGAAGCCGCCACTCTCACCTCTGTGCAACTTGCATGGGTTCCCCCTCTTCACACGCATCCTCTGCGGGCAGCACCTGGGAGGCCTGGAAAGGAAAATTCTCATATTGTATAAAACAACGTACAGAGCTAACCTGGATCTGCTGGGTCACCAGATTCTGTCCATGACATTGCACCCAGTCTGATACATGCATTTTCTGGAAATGGCCAAGTATCCATCCTGCACTAGCTGGGTGTTTCAGCAGGTCCCTGCAATAACGCCAGGCAGTACTTTTTGCTACCTTGCTGCCTAGATGTGTTCTTGGACAACCTGTGGCCACCCATTCACACCCCAGCCCCGTCCATCACCTTCACACCCTCTGCCACTTCCTAGCATCTACCCTTGTAGGCAGCAACCACAGCTCTTCTCCATCCCCATTTGTGTTGAGCTAAACAACCCAAGGATTTCAGAGTCCCCTTGCACTCCCTCAAGCACCCCAGCAGCCCTCACCTACTCCAGTTTAAAATCTATTTACCTGAGCCAGGGTGACCTGATCAACTGGTACAGCTCATGTTTGACCACGAGAAGCCCTTCTCTGAAATTTCATACAGATAAGATCTGCTGCATTTTTCTTGACTGGGAAATCAACGGTCCCATCAAAGAGAGGGAACAGATTAATCTGCACCATCTACAGCTAGCAAATCTGTGTGCATTTTATCCCATTTTTCATTTAGCTCTACGACTCCACTTATTCTTTCCTTTAAAATTTGTTCAAAAGCCTTACGCACTGCCAAGGTCAGGCTAACATGCCAGTCATTACCCAGATCCCTTTCTTCTTCTTCAGTGTACACATTACACTTGCCATTCTCTAATCAGGTTGAATTACAACGGTTTATTACCAGTTCTTGCTGTCAGGCCCACAATTTCTCATGCTAGTGCTCAAAGAAATCCAAGGGGGTTTCCTCCTCCTTCCTCGAGTCTATTAAACTCTCCGAGTTTGATTTCCACCACAGGTTTCAACCTCGATCAGCTCCACTTCTGGCTGGCTGATGCGCTTCCCCAGCAAGCCCCAAAACAGAGCCTCCCGTCAGATTTCCCTAAAGTGACTCCAACCCCCAAATACTCTGTTTTATCTGTGCTGTTCTTCATTGCTTCACAACCTAACTCATCATTTAACATAAAATATCACAGCTCCTCCTTTTTTTTCAATTTCTCTTTTTCCTGAACTGTGCACATCTTAACAACACCTCCGCCCTGGCCACGAACACTGGGCCCTGTTTCTGTTTTTCCTCGTGCATATGTTACAAGGTATGGCACTAATTCAGGTCACCAGACTCTAACTCTCCAGAATTGAGTCTTTTCCCTCCGAATCTTTTAACGACACAGAGTCCCCTAATCTTATTTGAAAGGCTACGAAGGATTTGATTCTATTAGCACTGAAGTTCGTTAGTGCAGGTTCACAGGCTGTGAGATCTCCTGACAAGCCGGATTTGCTCTGTGCGAACATCGCTTGGTCACGGGTGGCAGATGCAGCAGTCGGCCACAGCCAGGGCGGAAGGTGTCTGCCTGTTCCAGATGAGGGTTTGAAAGCAGGGGTACAGGCAGGGGCACAGGCAGGGGTACAGGCAGGCTGCCTCGAGCACACCATTTGCACCTTCATTTCACTGCACAAGGCTTTTTCAAGGACAGCTTTGAGTCCCCATGGATGGTTTCTAGCCTCAGCATGGGCTAAAATCCACCGCCAGCCCCAAGTGGCCCTGGGGGAGCCCAAGGGCAGTGCAGGCAGCAGGGCCTCCAAGAGATGCAGCACACTGGGGACGTGGCTGCTCTGGGCCCCTCCTCTGTCACTGTTGGTGGAATTGTATTTGATAGAAAGAAAAAAAAATGGAGACAAGGCACAAGCAAACATCAAACATATCGATTTTGGAAGTAAATCACCTGCACTGGCCTCAGTGCACGACTGCACAGAGAGGGGAGAGAAGGGAGCAGCCTCTCAAGCTGGGTGTGATAAGGCAGATGAAAGGGCATTTAGAAATTATTTTCTCTCAAGTAAATAAAAGACTGGCAAATTTTGGGCTAGGGTTGAAATTCTAAAGTCTGCTCTGCCTCCCGCTTCCTTATTTTTTCACCTTATAAATATTAGAAGGACCACATCTAGATACGGATTGCTGCTCTGAGAGAGCTCTTGCAGTCAGGATGAGTGCATTCCAAGTTCCCACTCAACACCAATAAAACCTCTTTTCTCTCCAAGAATTAATAACTTATTAGCATTAAATGGATAATATAAAAGAAAAAAACAAAACACCAAAAAGCCCAAAACAACAACAACAACAAAAAACCAAACAAAAACCCAAACCACCACAACCACCACACAATTTTCAATACTGATTAGAAGTTCACACCCCTCCCAGCTGCTGTTGCTTTTCAAGGGCTTTAGCACGTAACCTCCACAGACCTTCCGTCACCCCAATCCTCCAGATTAATGACACCTCCATTTCCAAAGGAGAAAACACAGAAGGAAAAAAAAAAAAAAGAAAAAAAAAAGCAGCAGTTTGCCTTAAGAACCTTTCAGGTCTTTTGTATCTATACTACAGAAATGAAAAAGGGCACAAGTCGGTTGCTTTCCCCTGCGGGTCACCTCCAAGGCTTGTTTAAATCTGGACCTGCTCAACACAAGGCAAAGCACTGTCATGAAAAGTCACATTTCAGCACAGACTGCTCTGCTCTTTTTCTGCAACCAGAAAATGCAGACATGACGTTTTTCCTAAGTGTTCAATATTACAAGACAGAATATAAATATCACAAAACAAGTTAAGTATCTTTCTAACACCAGGGTAAATGATCAAATACACTTGAAAACAGGAACAACAGAGCCGAGGCTCCAGTCATAGAGAAGATAAAGTTATACAATGATCCGGGAGTGAAGTCATTATGAAAAATGAGGGTTGGAAAAGGCTGACACAAACCTAAAATACAGCAGTAATAAATACTTCATCTGACTAGCAATCTGTTTAAACTTAGCAGTGACAGAAAGCTGCCTTCCGCTCCACCAAGAGAGCCCTGATGGAGACAGAGGCTGACACCTAGCGTCTAGCAGAGCCGGCGAGAAGGTGCCCAGCCACCAGAACAAGGACGATGAGCACCACCGCGATGACAGATCACCCCGGGCAGGCAGAAGATGCCTGCAAGAGCCTCTCCCAGCCCCGACCACGGGACCACAAGGGAAAAGAGCACTTAGAAGGGTGAAGCGCGTACAGACGCAGAGGAGGACGGAGGTGCAAAAAGGAAAGGCTGCGCTGCGAGGACAACGGCCACGTTTCTGCCTGCGCAGGAAAAGGCAAAGCTCCTGACGTGGCCACGCGGTCACAAGCTGGTTTGGCAGAGCTGGTGGTGGTCAGCATCACCTCTGTGCTCACCGCCCTGACACTCTGCCAGGCGACGCCCTTCTGAGAAGGACAAGTCAGCTGGAAGTCTTTACCTCAGTGGTGCATTAATGGATGACTGCCAGGCTGCACAATGGCCCCTGCCACTGGTGAGCTGGTTATCAGCACATACACTTTTCCTCTCCCCCTCACAGCAGGCTGTGTGGCATGGGGAGGAAGTCCCTACATTTAATGGGAGCATTAAACAGCAGTGCCTGCTTTGGAGAAGGGACCGATCCCTAAAACAGACAGAAGAGCAGAATTGCTCAACCTCTTCTCAGTGGCAAAGCTCTTACCTGGCAGTAGCTGGTGGTCGGTTCATCATCAGAAGTTGAGTTCTTCTCTTCTTCCATGCTGTGACCTGGACTCTCTGCCTCCCTCCTCTTTGAAGGGAGGAGCCAGGTAATGCTCTCAGACTCTTTCTGCCCGTCTGGGTCTCCATCTTCTGTATCATCAGCAACTCCATTCTCCCTGCTTATCGGATCTCCCTTCGCAAGCTCATTTTGGCTCAAGGAAGAACTGGGCACAACTGGGTTACCAAACTCCTTTTTATGCAATAGCTGCCTCTGAGCCTGCTTCAGGCTCTTCTGGTAAACCTCCAGCTGACACAAGATGACTTTGGTGTACTGGTTGGGGTCCACCCCTTTAGGGCAGAAGGGGATGCCCCAGTAATAGTGCACTGTGTCTCTTGCCTCCTCCTGCTTGTGCTTCTCCTCCGCCGCATTCAGTACACAAAGCTCAGGGGTACTGTTGGGCACCTCATTCTGCTCTGCCTGATTTGTGGAAACACAGACCTTGGAGACGTGCCCGGCCCGCGAAGCGTGTTTGGTGCCTGCTCCTCCACCACTCCTCCTGGGGCTGCCACACTGGTCCACAGTCCAGCTCTTCCGGAGCGTGGCTGAGCTCTCAGCACCAGCTTCTCCCGCAGAATGGCCAGTGCAGGGCAGGGGCTGCTCTTTTGGTTTGTGGCCTGTTGCTTCGGAAGAGCTGGAGGGGCCTGTGAACAGTCTCCGAGGTGTCAGTCGCCAGGAGCCCGAAGACACCCTGCCAAAGGTGGGACTCAAGGAGATGAGGTCCTCTTCAAGAGTGTTGGGTAACGTGTCACTAGAATCACTTTCTGCTGGTGAGGAAGGCTTTTCACTTGACCTTGTCACAGGCTGGCCCTTCCCTGGAGACACGATTATGCTGGATACTAGTGAGCTTTCAACGATTTCCTGGCTTAACCTCCTCAACACTACCAGGGGGCTCCGGGTGACATCCATCTGTCCGTTCCCATCAGCTCTCGTGCTCTGTGAGTGGGAGCTGCACTCAGAGCGAGGGGTGTCAGGGCACAGCGCCAGACCTCCCAGGATCTCAAAGCCTTCTTTCTTGGCGGGCTGGCTTTGGCCTTGCGCGCTCAGCGCTTCTACAGGCAACTGAGGGGTTGCATCAGAGGAGTCTGACGGCTGACAGCTCTGAAAAACAAAAGGTTGATTCTCTGATAAGTCTGTTCTCTATCAGCAGAGCACACCAAGGACTCCCCCAGCACACTGGCAGCCATCACCCTGCCTGCAGACTCTCTGCCTTGACCATAACTGTGTACCCCAACATAGGGGACAGCTGAGGTTAGACTTCATAGGCCCCTCTCACTAAGAATGGTACAAAACAACTACTCTGCAACTGCTGCAGTTCCAGCTCGTGGTGAGAATAGCTAGGCCCCCAGTAAAACCTTCTCTTGCACAGCGTGGGAAAGCAAGCACAGAAAGCAATGTTGCTGAAGAACCCTAGGAAACCTCTTCACAGAAGCGCACTTACGTTAAGGCTCTCAGCAATGGCCTTCCTCAAGAGCTCCTCCTCTTCCTCTTCCTGACAGTTCACTTGTCTGGCTTCTTGCTCACTCATTTTCAGGGCCAGTGCAAACTGTTCCTCTTCAGTCATCTCTACAGTAGAAAAAAAAAGGATAATGTCAAGTCACAGCTGCAGGTGTACATAAACACCCAACGTATATCCAACACGCTGAGAGAAATGTTCAATGGCCCCACCTCCCCCAGAGGAATGCAGCACGAAACATCGAAACCTCTGCTTGCCTGAAAAGGTGTCACCAAAACCGGAGCAGGCAACGCTAACTGAAAAAGGTGACCCAAGTCAGGAACTCCAGTTAGGGTTTTGACAGCAATCTGAACTCCCACTCCCTCAGTATCTCAACTGCAACAGGATATTTTACTTGCCCTCATCGAGCGGCACACTCTACTGCTGCAGAATTCACGTTCAAGGAGAGGAAAAGGAAAGACTTCCAAAGCGTGCTCATTTTTGTATCGGATAGGCTCAGCAGCAAGGTAGGATGAAGAACATATCTTCTTTACTGCACTTTTTTTACTAGCCAAACAGCACCGAGTTCACTGCTTTCTGACACACAGATACCTGCAATACCACAGGAGACCTACCCGAGGGAAAAAGAGCTACACGTTGTTCACCCCAAGCCGCAGGTGGAAAGCTCTGTGGAAGATAATGTTACTTGCTCGGTGGTATTATGGAGGATCTTTCACATGCATACATCCCCCTTCTGCTCACATCACCACTCCACTGCATCACTAAGTCAGTCATGCATGGGAAACAGGTTTCCTACAGTCATAACTGCTATTTCAGCAGGAAATTTCTTCCTGAAATATTCCTCACTCAAGAGCAAACCCGAAGCCAAGACTGGCTATTTCGAAACCAAGCAGTTAGTTACTTTGGAAAACACTTATTTACTTAGATTCAACCCAATGCTTTCACTATGCTTAAAATATACAATGCCTGCAGAATGGAGTGCAGCTTGGAAAACAACTCAACAGCACTCTCAGGAGCTGAAAAAATACATCTTCTCACTGAAACCAAACTGACAGATTTCCTTCAAAACCCGCTCCCTCCTGCCCGCACCATCTCACGCGTGCGGCAAGAGAGCCGCTCGCCGAGGGGCTGGGAGAGCCGCGAGAGCCGCCGCTCCAGCGGGAAGGCCACCCAAGCACGGAACGTGCCTTCGCTGCAGGCACTGTGAGACCGGCGTTTCCCCCAGTAAAGATGCATTCTGAAGTCACAGGTTCCCATTCCCTAACCCCTTCTCTTCCCACCGGCTGCCACCGCACTAGCGCGGTGCAGGCTCCGGTCGGCAGCCGGGATGGCGCTGGTCGGAGCGCAGCCCGCGCATCACGGCACCGCTGAGCCGAGGCGCATCCCCAGGGCAGCAGCCCTGGCCTTGCTCTGCCCTTCCCCCAGCTCTCCGCTCGTGGCAGGCTGGTCCTCCCCCACCCAAGCAAGGTCTGAAGCATTTTTTGGACTGTTCTGATTACCAGCCATAGATTCCTTTACGTGTCCTATTAAATCAGCACTTAGCTAGAGGTTGGGTTTGCAGATTGGGTTGGGTTTTTTTTTTTTTATTATTTCATTCAAAATTAAGAAAAGAAAGAGGTTGAAGCAAAGCAGGCTGCAGGGCACTCGGGGCTCAGGGGGATCTTTTGTCCTTGAACAAAGTCACTCTATGATGTTACATGCAGGAGGAACCAGGGGAGAAAAAGCATTCTTTAATGGAAAGCACATGCTAGCCCAGTGTCTGATGAAGCCTCCTGTCCACGCAAACACCGGTAATTTGCAATGTTTCCAAAACACCAAACACCTCCCAAGCATTCAGTAAAGAGCGTGCTGATTTGTTTCCCTGCCCAAACCATCAGAGCAAACAGGCCAGATCCTGGAAACTCTGACATGTGCAAGAAAACTGGTGCACGTGGTGAGTGCCCTGCAACACAAGACGTTCCACGTGCTTAAAATAAAACGGGGGCCTGAGTGAACACCAGTTCAGGCTATCAACATCCATGAAGCTTAATAAAAAGAAACATTTTTTGGCGAGTCACTACTGTACATTTTGTTTTCTTCTCCCTCCCTGGCACAGCAATCTCCCCTCTGGGGACAGGGAATGTGCCAGACAAATGCTGCCTCTGGCAAAGAAACCAGCGACAAACAAGATGCACTTAGTGCACGTTCCAGTTGAGTAGGTGCTCTGGAGATGGGGAAATCTCGAGTTTAAATCCACCTGCTATGACGGTGGGGAGAGCAAAGAGCAGTTCTGCTTGTGCCTTCCAGGAGACCTGACCTGCTTTAAGCCGAGCAGTCCAGAGCTGACGGCATTTTGTGCTCCACTCCTGATCATTTCTCAGCACCACACATTTTATTAACCTTGATGCTGATTGCACCGGTCATAATTTACAATGATCAGAAGCTCGTTCCCGCTGCCGGGTGGGGAAGCACCGGCCCCTCTGGCTGGGAATTCTGCATCTCACGCCCCAAAACCCACTCACCACCCGTCCATCCCATCGTGGTGTGGAATCCCAGCGCCCCTCTGGAGACCAGAGCATCCAAGAAACCCACAGATGGGAAGGAGGGGTCAGGGAGAAACTGTTTTTTTAAGACACTGCAACCCTAAACAAATTAAACCATTCCGGAGCCTTTTTAAATGCTAATACAGCAATTTGCTAAGCGATTTATGTTCCCTTTTGACATTCGCAAAGTGAATTAGATGCAATACCCCACTAGTTGTACTTCTAACACTTACTAATAAGAGATTTACTCAAATATAATGGAAATGTGGGATCTCAGTATTACCACGTATCCAAACTGCAATTACAGTAAAAACATTCAAATGTGCTTTAAAGCACCGAATTCCTCTGGAAAAAAAAAGAGAGAAAGAGACTTCTTTAAGGTTTGTATTTCCATTTATCCTGTCCGGATGAAACCTCACTGATATATTTTAGTTATGGCTTTAGGTTAAAATGAATAAAACCACAACAAAGCAGAACTGGGAGGATACACCATATAACCAGAGCCTGCAAATATCAGAAATTTTCCAGCTTTGAGGAGGAAGAACTTGCTCTACCCAGGAGCACCCAATCTTTACAAAAGACCAATTTGTCTCGCAATTCAAAGAAATTATTTAAAGACACTGAGGAAAATAATTACTACTTCAAATCTTAATTTGCCTAAAAGCAAACACCAAAAATCTAATTATAGCTTCCCATAAATGAGAGAGCAGCCCCACCATCACACGTGCTTAAACAAGCGACTGCTCTCCGACCCAGCGGCCCCAGTGCTTTGAGGAGGCAGGCAGGCTAAAAACAAACACACAAAAAAGCAGCTTTTGCCCCAGGAAGAGGAAAAACTATTATCAAAAATTTCAACATCTACAAAGGCAGTAAAATTCCCTCTTTATAGAATGGCTAGAGAGCTGGCCCTCCCTCCTGGGGATTTTCCAGAGCTCACCAAGCACCCTTAGCACAGCACCAGCTCCCCAAACCCAGCGTGCTCAACAATGCCATGAGAACATCCAGATTCAACAGCTCCCTGTTTTCAGCACCATATGTTTGGTCACATTGTTACGGCATCTCCAAGGGGGGCTTCAGCTCTTATTTGGTGTTCTGTTTCTTTTGGGGGGAAAAAAGAGGAAAAAGAAAAAAAACAAAGAAGAACTCCTCCCCATCTCTGCCTTTGCTATCTTACTTGTTCAACACAGGACGTGCACAGTGGGTTTCAGCTCCCACAAAGAGCCAGGCTGCTTCACGCTATGGCCTTAGGCCTCTATTAAAAACCATTTAATTCACACAAGTCCTCTGAGGACTGACAAGTCCAACTGCTGCTGCTTGCAGAGCACTGGAGTGCTCCATTTTCTTCAGTGATTGCTTTGGGTTTTGCAGAAGACAGCACCTCTCCCATTTTCATAGAATCATAGAAGAGTTTCGGCTGGAAGAGACCTTCAAGATCATCAAGCCCAACCTTATTCCTGGCCCTATCAAAACCCACTAAACCATGTCCCCAAGCACAACATCCAACCGGCTCTTAAACACTTCCAGGGATGGTGACTCCAACAGCTCCCTGGGCAGGGCATTCCAATGCCTGACAACCCTTTCTGGAAAGAAATCCTTCCTGATACCCAGCCTGAACCTCCCCTGGTTCAACTTCAGGCCTTTTCCTCTTGTTCTGTCCCTTGTCACCAGGGAGAACAGACCAACTCCCACCTTGTTACAACTTCCCTTCAGGTAGCTGTAGAGGGCAATAAGGTCTCCCCTCAGCCTTCTTTTCTCACGGCTAAACAGCCCCAGATCCCTCAGAGTCTCCTCATCGGACACATGCTCCAAACCCTTTCCTAGCTTTGTAGCCCACCTCTGTACTCTCTCCAGCACCTCAACGCCCTTCTTGTAGAGAAGTGGCCAAAACTGGACCCAGTATTAGAGGTGCAGCCTCACCAAAGCAGAGTCCAGAGGAAACATCCTGAATGCAACACATGAGGCAGACAACGCTGCCTTGCAGAGCTCTGGAACGTGGGTGTAGAGTCACTGGGGCAGAGCAACGTCCCACCCGCCCAGATGCTGTACAGGGAGTACAGGTGAATCCAGCCACACTCAGCAGCCCCTTCTGCCTGTACAGCCCCAGCATTCAGAAATGCCATTCGTGGAATATGAGTGGGAATATCCCAGCCCGTTCCCTTGAGCACCTGTTTATAGACCTCTTGTCCATGAATGCATTTAATCCCTTATTAAAGCTGCTGGTACTGACCCCTCCACAACCTCCTGTGACAAAGGCTTCAGGAGTTCACTACACGCTGCGTGAAGCATTACTTCCCTTCGCCTGTTTTAAACCTTATCTATCTCCTGCTATTTCCACCGACTGCACCCTGGCTGCAGGAGCTGGTAAACAACAGCTCCACATTCAGCTGAAGCAAGGCCTTCCTGGTGTGAACTTTGCTCCCCCCTTACTCTCCTACCAGAGCAGCCCCAGGCTTCACAGTAGCTCCTCATAGGGCTGCAGCTCCCTGCCCTTCACAGCTTGGGCTGCCCTGCCCTGGATGTCCCCCCAACTCCACCGTGTCCCTGAGATGCAGGGACCAGAACTGCACACAGCGCTGTTGATGTGGGTGCACCAACACTTTATATAACAGCAAAATGACGTAAAGCAAATCTCTTGTTCTTAACACCCTTCCTTAAGATGCCCAACGCTGCCGGCTTCCTCCGGCTGCCCCCGCACTACAAGCCAATGATTTCAGAGAACTGTCAGCTGCAACTCAGATCTTTCCTGAGCTGCGACTGCCAGGTCAGAGCATCATGATGTTTCAGAGAAAGACAGCAGCAGAGGGGCCCAAACAGGAAAGCAGCTTGTGACTGACAGTGCTCTCAGATTGGCTCCCAACAGTTCTGAAACCCGGCGAGGTACCGACACCCTCGCACACTTATTTTGGAAGTGCTCCAGTCAGCGCACACGTCGCCTGGGGAGAAAACAAGTGACAGCGTGCCTATTCAGAAAGGCAAATTTTACCCCTGAGAGGGGTCTTCTCCAGGAGCTGTGCATCCCCAACCACATCACAGCCTTTCTGCAAGGGAAATAATCTCTACCGCAAACAGCAGAAGCTGCCCAGCACCAGTTCACATGCCTGGCCCCACACTTGAGACCTACGTGCAATTTTTCTTTTAGCAGCAAACTTCGTTCTATCCAGCTGCTGTTTTGTTCTCTTCTTTTGCAATCCACTCTCTTCCTTTGATTCCTGCTGTAATGGAAAAAAATATGGTGAGTTCATACAATATGGAAGAAATAGTACCAGCTCCCTCCCCCCAACCACTCAGACACAAACACTGGTTCAAGAACAAGCCTCTATTTGCCTGAAATTTGAATTTCAAACATAATTCAAGCACATTCTGTAACTATTAAAAGCTGTGTGACAAGCATAAGGAGCAAGAAGTTACAGACTGGCATAAACAGAGAAGTAGGAGAGACAATAGACTTCATGCCAGTCACCACCATGCACTGCACCTGCTGCCCATGATTTCAGAGAGAATTTCTTTGGCCTTGCTAAAACAGCAGTGCTCTGAAGCACTCAAAACAGAAAAACAAAATCTTTAACCGCATGTGGCCCACCTGTAAGCCAGGACTGTTTCCTGCCACACACCTTCTAATACTCTGCCCAGGCAATTTTAGGTGACCAAAACTAGGATCCTAACCATTTTGGGGGGATCCACTCTACGGCACCCCAACAGAGGCAGCTCTGTTTACTGCTGGTGCTGCTCTCTCCTTGCACTGCCACAAGTGTTTCATTTTTGAAGCTTGAATACTTCAGAAATTTGTCATCTCGATGCCTCCTGGAATAATATCCACACAAACAACATAAGTGTTTGCTGCTTTAAGGACACACACTGCAACAAGAATGGTCACAGGCTTAATTGGCACACATTTATGCAAGTTGCTGTCCTAACGGCTTAAGTGCGGGCGTACACATTACCGAAGGCTGGCACTGGACCCCCTCCAATTTGTCTCTCTAAATCATGTAGGATTAGAATCAAACCCAGGGATTCAGGCAGGAGACCCATGCCTGGCCAGGATGGGGCTTCACACAGCTCCGTCCACAGCTGCAGTTGTATTTTCTGTCCCCCAGACTCACAGCAAGCTGGCCACACACTGCCTCAAACCACAGCCTGTGCCAGGAGCAGGGCTTTGAGGTGGGGCACGGGGCTTGGGCTACTTTAACACAAACAAATACACTGCTTATTTTCAAGTGTAATCGATTTCTGGCGTTCGTTGCTCGTGTTTCTGAGCCTGTGAAGTCCTTTGGACCGCTCCTCTGCACTGAGTTTTGTTCAATGCATCTCCAGCTTTAGTGTTATCTGTAGATTTTATTAATGTGTATACGCTACTTGCTCCCTCTTACAGATCATTAATGAGGATGTTAAAACACACACAGACCTAATATTGATCCTCTTGGCCTCAGCTTTACATCTCCCCCAAATGAGCCTCTCTGCTGTTCATCACCAGCTTTTGCTGACAGTCTTTTAGCAGGATTTCAATCCAGGAATGTTAGTATCTAGACCAAATTGAATTATTTATCCAACTAAGATTTTTGCAAGACGTACTATTAAGTGGTTTCCTGAAGCCCTAATACATTACAGCTTTTACATGCCCTAATACCTATGCCATTCCTCACTTCCACTGATTTAAGAATCAGCTCACAACAAGGCAGCAATCATGCTCAGCAAGTCCACGCACACACTCGTGCTTGCACCTAAGGGTTTTTTCCTTTGACTGATCCCTCCTCCTCCCCAGCCAGCCTGCTGTTGGTACTCCACTCCTAAGGTCTGCCGCTGCGTCTCCAAAAGGCTGCTTCACAGCCAGATCTTCTCTTGCTAGAAGATGGATGCTCTCTACTTCTGAGCCTGCCTAGCCTACACTCAGCAGGTGAAATCCTTGCTCTTCCAGGGCCCTGGCACGTCACCCTTCTCCAAGGTTTTCCATAAACCACTAGTTCTCCTACTCAGAACAGCCCTGCCTGGGTCCGCAGCAGCATCCCCACGCTGACCTTGCTGGCAGCTCCCACCCAACTGTCTGTGGGATCACACCAGGATTATATGCTGGATGAGGTTAAGCAACAGCTCTCCCAGTCTCCCTCAAAGCCCTGTCTAACAGCACTAAACCTACTCTAGCTTAAGACAGGGGCAGTTTAATCCTAGCAGGCTCTGTAAATCCCCAGCTCTTCTCTTTAGGCATCAATCTTCCCCTCATCACTCCTTGCACTTGCCGGAAGGTCAACCCTGACACTCTCATCTGCAGCTCTCTTCCAGGGCATGGGTGTGATTTACGAGCACACCGAACTTTCCATGGCTGCCGGTGCCTGCTCTGTGCACACAGACACATTTACAACACGCACCACAGGGCAGGATGGGGCTTGGACACCTCCAGGGCTCTGGAGGGGAACGCTGTGCCCCGTGCTGGGCTGCTGCCCGGTTTCACCACACAGCCGAGGACGTGTCTCGGTTCCCCGGGCTGGGTCCTGAAGGATCTCAACATTTACAGCGGTGGCAGGAGCAGAATTATTGCAGGACACGTGTTGTATGAGCCACATACATTTGAGAAAGATGTTTAAATTGCTCAGCAGCGTTCTACCGAACAGGCACAGAGCAGCGAACTGCTGAAGCAAATCCAATTAATCCTGATGGGCCAAAATATACACACACATCTCAATTCCAAGAATTCTTAAATCTTCTTTATTTTTAAAGCCAGAAAATAAAACACACCTTTTAATTAGGATTTATGGCTGTTTGTACCTCTGCTGGGAGAGAGCCCCGCAGGCCCCAGAGTGCTCTGCATAAATGCAGGCATGGAGGATGGTAGAAACAGAAGGGGCCAAGAAAATTCAGAGAAGACAACGGGGCTTGCTCTTTCTGACCCAACCTTTTAATGCTCATCTGTCTACAAGGATAATGGGAACTCAGGGGGCCACTCAACCAACTGCCTTTCTAATAAGATCACTAGTCCAAAAATAATCTTAATCAATTAAAATATTCCCAAACTGCAGCCAATACTCTTAGTTACAAGGTCATCTCCAACTCACAACTTCCAGGGGAAACTAATTACTAGAGTGGAGGCGAGGTGGGAGCTGCACACCTCTGCTCCGTGCCAGCCCGGAGAGCATCTCCCCTCCTCTGCTGTCAATTTAACGCGCAGTGGCCAAAAGGAATCCAAATTCTCTTCCTGTGTGTCAGGCTCTGCAGTTTAATTTATGATGCTCTCTTATGAGCAATTTCACTGTCAGCACTGTAGACAGATCAAGAAAAAGACGGGTTTCAAAGTTCCCTACACGTTTAGTGGAAGGCAGCCACTATTCTTCTTCCTGGATCTTTTAACCTGCATGGTTTCACCAGACAGCAGGAAATCAAATTCCCATTTTAAAAATGCTTTTGCACATTCTTAAGAGAACCCAACTCTGCCAGCAGAAACAGATACAGCTCCACTTGCTTCTAAAAGCCCATAAATGGAAGCCAGTAGCCAGCCTCCCACATCCTGCTCCCTCGAATCCACATCATAAACCACAGAAATCAGCTTCTACTGACTCGGGGAAGGAAAGGCTACAGAGGAACATCTCCAAAGCTATCAATACAGACTGCAAAGTCAAAAGGTCTGGGTAATTTTACTGCTCAACGGCAGTTGGGACCATCTAACAATAGGGCACAGCCAAACACCACACGTCCTGCATGGGAAATACGCAGATGAAAACCAGACTAATTTATTTTTAAAAGCCAATTAGATGTTGGAAGTGCCACGTTTGGCTCTAGCCAAGGCTGCTGCTGAAATTAATATCACACCCTACTTTATTAGTCTCTGACTTCAGTTCAGAATGTGTTTCAGCTCCGCTCTGTCTTTCAGCTCATTAGAACAAACCTGCTGGAAGTGGAGACTTGAACAACGACACACATCAGGACTTGTGCCAGACGTGTAGCTCCTGACACATGGGAGGGAGGCCTCTGTAGAAAAAAAAAAAGGCCTTTACTGGGCCCTCAGGAGCCTGGATTCAGACCAACCTGATTTGCGAGGAGCAAGCGCAGCAGAGCCGTGGAGCCTCCTGGAGAGCACACTCGCGCCGCGTTCTCCTCCGGGAGCCGGAGGCACCGGGTCCCTCAGCGCCACGGCAGAGCCCACAGGGACAGCAGAGTGCTGCTGCAGTACTCCCACGAGGCTCTGCTTCACTCAGATGGGCAGTGGTGTGAGGTGGGCACTGCCAGCCCAGCTGCGACGCTTCCAACAGCGACCACAGAGAGATGTCCCTCGGGTCATGCCTGGCCCCAAGGTGAACGCCCGCTGCCACGGCTGACGGAGGACAGGATGGGGCAATGGCCAGATTCTCCAGCCGATGCCCAAACACACCTCCCCTTCCTACCAAAACCAACATCTGATCCGGAACACCAACGCACGCTGCTCTTTAACCAGGGTGCAGTATCTCCAAACGCAGCAATACTCAGGCAAAGGGATGATCCACACCAAAGGAAAGACAGGCTGTGGATGCCATGAAGAACTAGATAGCACCTCCTGGAGCCCTGTCACGTTCCCCAGGGGCTGGCAGAGCTGATGAATCCGGCAGAAAGAGCCTGCGAGACTTTGTGCAAACTCTGTGAGTGGAGGAAGGTACTCTCAAAGGACCTACCCAGGAAAAACGGACCCTTCTGAAAGGTCCCACGGCAGATCAGCGGCATTTTGGGATCAACTGCACTGAAGGCTGCAGATCAGTCAAGCAGGTTAGCACAACTGCTTGGCCTCTGGCTGTGCTCAACGCTCACATTTGGCCAGGCCTCCTGTAGGTGACAATCATTTTTCAGACACGGTGAAGGCAGCAATGGAATGTCTCGACGCATCAATGGTTTCAGAAAACCCTGAGGGTCAAAGGGTCTTTATCAACAGGCCAAACGAAGCAGGAGGCTCACGAGACAGGCCAGGAATCGCTGCGCTTGGAGAGGGCGTTGCTGCACAGTGTGAAATGTTGTGTGTTTGTGAATGGCCACCCGTCTCCTGGCATAGGCAACCAACTGCCTGTGAGATTTAAACAGGCAGGGGAGCCAGGAAGCTCATTCGTCGTGTCTGCATGTTCAGAGACACAATCTGCACAAAGAAGGTCATCTCCTCGTTTCCACAAAGCCAGCAAGACTGTTCTTATTTTGTCTGGCCCTTCCCAAAAAATAGAGAAGTGTTCCCCAAATCCAGGATTATTTATAGCAGAGATCAGAAAGCCCCATGTCCAGAAAACTTCCTCTGATGCAGCTCTGCAGATGCCACTGCATAGACATGAGCAAAGAAAGAAAACTTGGCAAAATAACATGGATGAGCTTGATAATCTAGCATGACTGAAAAATTCCTGGGAGAGGCAGTCTGCCAAAGATCATCAAAAGTGAGAAGCTGGAGGCTTTCCAGGTGCAGCTGCTACAAGATCTGCTGGTCTGGAAGCAGAACTAGGGACTTGTTCTATAGATACCTGCCAAGAGACTGCCAAGGAAGAAAGCCATCGAATCAATGATGCCCAAATTGTCCTTGTAGCTTTTGATTCATAAGGAACCATGTCCTAACAGATGCAAGATTAATTGAGAATGTATTGTTCTCTAAAATTGCTATTGATCTGAGCTTCCCACACCTCTTCTTGAACACCTAACAAGGTCTTACTTGAGCAAGAACAACAGTTACAAGGTTCGAAATTGAAATTCAACTTGATGTACACTGAAGAGCTGAGACAGTTACAGAAGCCAGACTGTTTCTTCTTTTGAGATCCCAAGTAAATCACATTTTTGGGTTTGATTTTGCAGAAAACAACGTGACAAGAGACTGTGGCACTGGATCTGGAAGCTGATGACTCACAGAAAGAGAGACTGAACTGAATAAATCCACTCATTCAACTGACTGAACTGTTGTCACTTAAACAGAACCTAATTGGCTCTTTAACGGCCTCTCTGAGCATATTCTTTGCTGTAATATGACCGATTATGCCATCAGAATTTATTGTTTATAGACAAACTTACAGAACAGTCAGGGAGCCTAACCTTTTTATAGATGTGTTTTAAGAGACGTTTGTTTCCTCTTTTTCAGATACGTGCACATTGAGATGAATAATTGCAGACAATAACAGGTCCTGATCTTTTATGTACTGCAGCAGCTCTTATAGCTGCTGATTTCTTTTTTTCCTTATAGGTTGCACAATAAAGGCCAGCGATGCAGCAGACATCTGAAGTTAACTTAGCATATTGCAGAGCTAAGGGTTTAACCCCACTGAACTATTACTGCCATATGTTCCATTTCTTTCAGGGAATTTCCCAATGGGAAAGAACTCAGACAATGTGAAGAAAAAACATCCAATATCATTTGCCCTACAGCTTTTTACTGTTTATTTCTAGTGCTTTTCCCCTCCTCACATGATAATCGCCTTATTGTGGAGAAGCACGCTGCAAATGTGGGAGCGAAAGGGGCTTGATTTAAGATCTACAGCTTGAGAGGGAAATGAAATGCTTTTGAAAATGGCGGAATTACAGAAAGCAGCTTAGGATCCCCAGTCATCGGCAAGACAGAGCGAAGCCTTAACAGTCACACGCACACAAAAAAATTGATTCTAATCATTTCTTCTCATATACCTCACTCAGTTGAGTACAGATTCTCAGGGTTCCCCCCGAGGCAGGAGCTCCTGCACTCATCCCAGCACCAGGGTCACTGATGCAGACATTTCCATCTCTTCGGGTAAGGCTGATGCTCGTAAGATGACAACAGGGATCAGGGATCTGAGCCTTTACGTCTCAGCCAGGCACACCCACCCTGCAGTTCACCTTGACACCCGATGGAAGTGGGTTAGAAATTCAGCCTTCTGTAATTCAGGATCAGTTTACCAGACACCAGCTGTGCCTGAGCTACTCGCAAGCCCATGTTCCGAAACATTTTCTTATCTATTTGCACATAATACAGAATCGTGTTTCTATGGTTTAGCTGGAAATCAATCAAATAAAAATTATGAAAAAAAAAGATTTGTAAAGGGATTGAGGAAAGGTTACTTTTAAATTACGTTGCAAATTCAGTTCTGAGAGGATTTGGTTATCAAATCCCAGACTCATAACTCACCCTCACGAAGTGCACCGTTCATTTCCTAGCCAAATAGGATTTGATTCATCTTGTACGTAAGAAAAGGAACAGCACAAAACCCTCTGTGCTGAGCCCGACCCGGCACACGCTGCACGGGATTCGCGGGCACTCTCCTGCAACATCAGGGCCCAGCACAGGCTCTGAGCTTCACAAGCCACTCACTGACCTCTCCTTCGCTGTCGGATATAACAATAAACGCGTCCACAAAACTGCGCTTCTTCTTGGCGTTGGCTGGATTCCTCTTTTCGTCCTCCTCTTCCTCCCCATCCTGACTTCGAGAGTCCAGGCCCTCCGTGGGCTTCTTCTTCCTCGGCATCCTTCACTCTGAAACAGAGGGAAAGATTAAAGCCATTTGTTTCCTTCTGATTTAGACTTCCTCTAACAGCCATTCTTTTTTTTTTTTTGCTATTTTTAGGCAAAATACCCCAGGCATTAGAACCTGATTATAAAGCGTGGTGGATTTAGCGTTTCTGGGAGCCACACGTACTAGTCACCACTCATCTAGTTAAGAATACTTTATTATAGTTGATTGCTACAAAGGGGTTTCAGGGGAACAGCAACAGAGACCAAAGCCACTCTGAATGCCCTTGCTCCAAAGCGACGAGGCTTTCCTCTTAAAGCTGATCAACAAACTCCTCCACAGGACCGCTTCCCAGCAGGTCTCCTGGCCTCCAACGTAACCCCGAACTTCCCTCCTCAACCCCACACCTTCCCCATCCCGGTGCAGAACAAACTCGGCCGTGGCAGTGGATCAAGCTGCCACCTGCACACCCAAACGGGAAGCCTCCACAGCACAGCCATTTGGCAGCTTTTCTGTTCCACAAACCAAGGGGGAAAAGCACATTCCTCAGGCAGTGCCGGTTTGCTCTCAGCAGAGCAGCTCGGCAGAAGGCTGCACCAGCCCTACAGGAAGGAAAATCACCGGCAATGGCAGGAGGCTGGATGGAAACAAGACAACAGGTTTATCTGCAGCCTGGATTTCTCAATGAGCATCAGCCTCCGGAAGTCCTCTGCACGACATGCCCGAACTGCTCGTATTAAAGGCACTTGACAAGCAGGGAGGAACATGCTGAGCATTATTAGCACAAACCCGAGTGCTCTATGAGCAGCACAATTGAGGGCAGGTGCCCACACAATGCGAGTACTTCAGCATCTCCTTTCCTTGCCAGCCCATAGACTGTTGGAGAGAGATGCACAGCAAGCGTTAGCTGCTTGGATCAAAAGAGACTCAGACAAGAGGATCTGGAGGAGATCTCGGGAGCAGCAGGATGGCACACAGGGTTAAACAACCCTTTCCCGTCTGTGTTTGCAAATAATAACAGCATTCCAGGCTTCCTGAGCTGTGATCTGAAAGAGCCTTACAAAGCAGGCTGAGCAGGACCAGCTCTGTTTAAGGTCGCATTAAACGTGCACAGAGCAGTCAGCAAGGAGCCCCTCGTCACACAGCAGAGAGCTGCAGAAATGGCAATGCAAGTCGGGTTGGCCTGTTCCCAGACCAGCGTCCTTCCCCGGGATCGTTTGGCTTTCCACTGAAATAGCTCAAATGTGCTGCTTAGGTCTAAAATAAGCGTAACAGAAGATGCAACAAAGACCCCGCGTTACCTAATATAGTGCCAAAGCCTTCTCTGTGACACCACAGAATTGCCGCTGTTTGTAGAAACGCTACCGAGCGAGAAGTTCAGAGCGCCCACAGCGCGACCAACAGCAGCGCGGCTCCATCTGCAGTCCGAGGCAGCAAGGTGAGGCTGGGAGACAAACACGGGCATTCCCTCCCTACCCTCTGCAGCCTCCAGAAGCTCCCTTGGCCTCTCTGCCTGCCTTCCCCGGTAAAGACGTGCACACGCCTGCCTAGAGACAAAGGACAACTGTCCTGGTGAGTCACGATTTGCACTCAGGGTTTGTCGAGCCCTCTGAAGACAGAGCGTTGTACAAATGGCGTGTGCAGCTCCAGAGCCCGCTGCAGCATCCACAAACCTCCGTCTGCTTGGGGAGGGAAAAGACGACAAGCGATGCTTTTGGAAAAGCACCGGCTCTCGCAAAACAAAGCTGTTCTGCTCCAGCTGAGCTGAACTCGGGTGCTGTTGGAATATCCTCATCATACTTTCTCCATTTTCTTATCTTTTTCCTCCTAACAGTCTCTTTGCCCTCTGTCCGGAGCGATGGGCCGAGCCTCACGCCCGCCAGCTGAGAACGGCCCCACAAAGGGCGTCCATCGCAGCAGGGAACGCTCCCTTCTCAGAAGGAAACCAGTTGCAGACGAGGCACGCTGGCACGGCATGGGGGTGGGCAGCATGGGAGAGGCCGGTGCCTCCAGCATGCCAGCCTACGCAGGGTCACTCTGCTTTCAGAGAGACAGCCCGTGAACCTTTCTACAACCGAAACAAAAGCAAACAACAGTGACAAGCAACGGCCACGCTCTCCTTTTAAAATCCATGCTGGTATCACCAGCTCCCCTCTGACTCTGCGATAAATCTTCGGCTCGATGCACTCTGCTAAATAAGAGATCACTGAGAAATATCAGCTGGAGTTATGATGAGTCACCCACCTTCAACATTTAAAGGAAAGGGAAAAAAAAACACAAGCATGTAAGAGATGTAACCACACAACTCCCACAGCACTTCTGAATACGAAGGGACTTGTGGCAAAGCGGTTCTCTGTAAATGTAACTAAGGGAACAAGACAAGTACGAGATCACTCGTAGCTGTGCCAGTCTGAGGCTACGAGTAGGAGAGCAGTAATAGCTTTTATTAAACAAGCTGGAATAGCTGAGGGAAGAAAAACCCATCAGAGCGCATCCCCCCCCTTCTTCAGGTGGGGAAGTTAAGCACAGAAGCTTTTAGCTCTCTTGGAAAGGACAGTTGCCGGTACCTGGAGGTGACAACACCTGCTTTCAGGCTCAGCAAAACAGGCCAAAGACCGAATTATCTAAAACCACCTTTGCAGTTTGGCTCGCAGTCTTGTTTTCCAGTTATCTAGGAGGTTTTTTTTCCAACTCTGAATTTAAGAGAATTTCTTTGTGAATGCTCTGACAGCAAAGGTGACCTCCTGAGGAGGGGCTCACACACGCCATGCTTCTCCACTCACATTTTTAGGGATATCCTTGAAGATCCCCGACTTGTGATTATTTGTCATTTTCCCTCTCATCTATCATTTTGATGAATCAGAAAGCAATTACCGACAGAATAATTCTAAATCTTGACACTGCAGCTACAGACCTGCCAAGCTGTGACAGCTTGAAAAATGCTTGAAAACGAAGCCAAAAATGAATGACTCTCATCCCCGGATGAGTTTCTGAGCCGTTTGAGACACAGGCTGTCGCTTTGTAAACAACTCCCCCCAGCTCAGGAAGAAGAGGCACGACGCTCCCCGGCAGCACGGCGACGCGGTCAGCGTTCGGGCAGCGCGGCACCGCGCACCTGCCGGGAAACAGCCTCGCTGGACCCTCGGCTCGGGCGGGCGCGCGGGGCCCAGCTGGTGTCCCCGACCGGCAGCGCGGGAGAGCTCACAGCACCCCGCGGGGAGAGGAATTGTTTACAGGATTGATCCGTTTCTAGAGCTGGCTCATCACGAGAGGGGACGCAGGGACCGCAGAGGCCGAGCGCCGTGCGTCTCCACATGCCACCGAGCTCTGTGGGGGATGCGGACTGCTCCGCTTCCCGCTAGCCCAGTCCAAGCCAGTCCCACCGGCTGGACCTCTCCCTCCGCCAGGGCCAGGCCCGCTGTGGGGGGAGAGCAACCCCCTCCCCAGCACCCACCCGAGGTCCTCCTGCTCCCTCCCCAGCCAGCTGCCTTGGGCAGCAAGGGCCCCGCGGGAAGGGTGACCAGGATGGGTGACCAGGATGGGCTCAGGGCTACTCAACAAGCACCACCCCGTCGAGGAAGCGCGGAGGGGGTGTGGGAAGGATGAACTCAGGAGGAAGGGGCTCAGCCACAGGTAGGGAGGGGAGCCCCAGGAGAAGGGGAGGGAGCCAGCCCCGGCTGGGGAACCTGGAGGGGCAGGAGCTGGCTCCGGGGCCTGCCTGAGGAGATGCCTCAAGGGATGGGGCCAGGGCAGAGTGCTAAGGGGGGCGGTTTCAGAACGTGCTCCGCCGGGACAGCCCCGAGAGGAGCACCAGGCTGTCCCCAGGGGAAGGGACACAGCAGCAGGGTGCCCTCTAAGGCAAGGGACTGGGCCACTACCGTTGAGGGGAGTGATTCAGGGGTGTCCCCCCGCCCCCAGGGACAGGGCTGGCGGGGCCGGTCTCCGGACCACGCGGGACGGGGGGCACGCCGGAGGGGTCAGTCCCGGAACTACCCCGGGGGAAGGGGTCGGGGAACGGCCCCGAGGGTCACTCCCGAGATCCCCCCGGGGAAAAAGACGGCCCCGGGAGGGGAGGGTTCGACGGCCCTCTGCCTTAAGGCTTTTCGTACAGCTACTCTCCTGCGTAACCA
>WUAM01000431.1:23997521-24024297 GCA_024336885.1 Actenoides hombroni
AGCGGCCCCGGAGAGAAGCCGGAGCCTTCCGCCACCGCTGCGGCCCTGCAGCTCGTAAGCACCGGCGGGGGGTGGGGGGGGAGGTGCGCGCCGGGCGGGGGGCCGCGGCCGCTGCCATTTTGCGGCGAAGGCCGGCGAGGCGCGGTGCGGTGCGGCGGGGCCGAGGCGGGCGCTCTCGCAGCCGGCACCCTCGAGGGCGGGCAGCCATTTTGCCGAGGGGACCCTGCCGAGGCGCGGGGGGAAGGCTGCGGCCGGCCCAGGGCCGCGGGCCGGGGCTGCTCGGCCTCCCGTGCCGGGTGTCGCCGGGCTGTCACCGGGCCCTGCCGCGCACCTGTGCCCCGGCGCGGGCAGCAGCGCTCCCCCCGCGCCGTTTTCTTCCCTCAGGAGTACGAGGCACCATCTCTCTGCCCGAGAACGGTGGATCGCTGCAAAGTTCCCTGGAGTTTTTTTTTTTCCCGGTGACAAGCGGTTTTTTGGACGCACTGGAGATGAGGCAAACAGCAGGAGAGCTTTCCTCTCTCCTGCCTGCTCCGGCTTTAACGCTGTCAGACGGCTCTTTGTCTGGCCTGGCTTGAGGTAGCCAAGCTGTGAGACTTTGGCGATGGCCGGGGCCGGGCCGTGTCACGGCCTGACAGACCTCACGGGCAGGAAACCTCAGGATGACTTTTTTTTTTCTTTTTTTTTTTTTCCCTACACTCACAAATTCTCTTAGTTTGCTTTCTGGTATGCTTAAGAAAAAGCAAAACTCATTGAACTTTTAAAGTTCTGAAAGGAGTTAGACGTATTCAACTTTTTTTTTTGTATAACGTGCTTTTGAATGGAAGTGTAATTTTTAGACGGTTTTCAGGGTGACTTTTTATTTGTAAGTAAGTCTGTATATTTCCTGCAATTACTGAGTCCATTTCTGGTATATTTCTGAAATTTGCTTTTACAGACTTAAGGTTCCCTACTGGAAGATACTCGGGGGTTTTAACTTGATGCAGGGTTTGAGAATGAACTCGTATGACAGTGCTGACACCAAAACCATTTTGCTGTCTTTAATTTCAGTAGAACCACTGATGCCGGACAGATGCTACTGCTGTGTGCAGCATTTTGAGGGCAGAAGTAGCTGCTTTCACCCGTGCTCATTTGAGAACGTGCAGTGTTCCCGCTGGGTGCTCTGGGAGGTGGAGGAGAGCTTGTCACAGAGTGCCCACAGAAGGGCGATTTCAGGAAGATGCTGACAGCAGCTTCATTTGTTTGTGACACAGTTGGTCTCAGCTCTGTCTCTGGGTCACGGATCCTCTTGAGTGTTCCTTGGGAAGAATAAGTCTCCTTGTGGAGGCTCAGACTTTAAGTCTTCAGGGTCAGACTCTGCCGTCGGTCTGAGGTTTGTGCATATCCTTAGCTTTGTTTTGCAGAGCAAAGCAGGGATCTCTCAGCAGACATGTGCTCAGTGATGCGGTTGTGGGAGGGTCTCACTTTGTAAACAGAAGCTAGCAGAGGTACTTTCACAACACTCTCCTCTGCTATCAGTGGCTTTAAGACTTGCTTCACACAGCTGCAGCTTGTATGGTGACAACTGTCATAGTGATCGAGCCTGTTGTTTGAATATGCAGCGAGGTGTTGACTTTCCAATAAAACTACCTCCCTGTCTGCTCTAGTTCTGTGTTAGCCTTGCTGGATTGTCCTAGTGACTTAAAAGGATAGTTGCATTTAGAAAAAAAACAAAAAAACCCCACAACAAACAAAAAAAAAAGAAAAGCACTTTTTAGGCAGCCTAGGATCCTTGAGTCTTGCATTCTTCCTTTATTAAGGGCGTGCAGGTTGTCTGAGTGGTCCTTTATTTTAGCCCTGCTGCTTGTGGGATAGGAAGAGAGGGATTTTTCTCTGTGCCAGGTTATCAGCGAGGCAGTTGAAATCTTTTAATTGTTGAACATGACACTATCTAGAAATAACCAGGCTTGCTCCTCGGATCACATATTCACATAGGCATTTAATTCCGGTCTCATTTGTATTTGGGTAACTGGAATGGACTTTTTTTGAGAGCCTGCTAGAAGTTAAGAGACAACCCCAAAACAACAACCAGAAACCCTTGGAAGTTCTGTACTGCTGTTTTTAGGGTGGCTTGTCAGAAAGCGGGCACTTTCGGATAATCACCTTTACCCAAGCTGATGGGGCTCCTCCACCTTACAGGAAGACTTTTGCAGAGCTTTTATTCTTGAAGCTCAGGGTTTTGAGTATGCCCATTGCTGCTCGAACTTCCTGTTTCACCAAGAGGAAAGTGTGCGAGTATCTCCATCTGCCCCTTGCAAGGTTTCAATTTTTCACTAGGTAGGTGGGAGCTTGCTTTGAAAAGGCTGATTTCCACAGTGTTGAGTCTGCTTCCAGCAGAAGGGCCGCATTTGGATTAGTCTTTAGTGGGATGAAAAGTCCAGCATTTAAGTAATGCCTCTGTGTAGGAGAGGTGGCAGCAGGTATTGTTTTGCATGGGGATTTGTTAATAGCCCTGGCATCTGTTACACTTGCACATTGCCCCAAACAGAGGAGAGGTTGCTCGGGTAGCATTCAGTTGTAAAGAGGGATGTGCATATTCTGAAGTGAAGCTATTTTAAGTGTCAAGTTAATCTTAGGTAAGGTTGACTGAAGGCCTCTGTGCTCCCAGCAGCTACTGCCAGAGTTTGTGTTGGAGAAAAGGACGTTACAGCAGTGGTCCTTGGGTCTTGTTTCTGGTCCAGAAGTGACTATGCAGTGACTGCTGGCAGCTGGTCATTTACTTCCTTGCTGCATGTTGGGTTATTGTCATTTACATTGAAACGGGCAGTTAGTCTCTCTGTTCTTTACCACCTTGAGATGAGATTGTCTTTAGTGCTTTCTTGACCATGGCAAGTTGCAGAGGACAGCACTTTGGAGGGAGAATGGGACCCAAGCTGGAGTGCTGTGGAGGCCGTGTTCCACACAAGGTCTGAGCTGCACAGGTCCTGCTTTACCTTGGCTGCCAAGGAGTGCTGCAGGCGGGCTGATTTCTGACAGAACCCTAGTGCTGCAGGTTTGCTTTTTTTTTTTTGTATTTCTTCAGGTGCCATATTACTTGGCTTCTGCTTTGCCAGTTACTGATTTATTTATTTTTTTTAAATTTACTTATTTTTTTAATTGTCACACAGAGTTAAGAGTCCTTTGGTTTGCAGAGTTGAGCGCTCGGAAGCGGAGAGCTCTCGGTTTCAGGTCCGTCTGTGGCAGCCGCGGTGCGTTAGGCGCTGTGCGACCCCGCGGTACGCATCCACGCGCTGGGTTTTCCACAGAGCTTCTGGGAGGCGCTTGCTCCGTGTTGCTTTTCTTTCCCCTCGTGCTATATTTCCTTGGTTTCCAGCTCTGTGCTGGAGGAGTGTGATGTTCAGGTAACGGCAGCAAGGAAGTGAGGTACAGGAAAATGCAGAGCCAGATCTTTCATCACTAAGGATGGCTGCTTCGAGTGGTTGGATGTAAGAAAAAGAGTAGGGCGTATGTGTAGGGCTCCTGGAAGGTTTTTTGCTTTGCCAGAACCACACTGTGTGCAGTGTGTTAAAAGCACTGGAGGCCAGCAGAGTCCTCTCTTTAAGCTGGGAATTAATCCATGATGAAGTTCAGAGTTCTGTTGTAACCTGCAGCTGTGGGAGGGTGCTCTTGTAAAGTGTTTCTGACTCTGGTTCTTCGTTTATTATCTGACACGTCTAGTGCCATTTCTCTCTTTGCTAAAAATAAAATAAAGGAACCAGTGCCACATGATGCTTGCTGCTACTCTTGTAAACATTTCTGAAACAATGTCTTACTACAAAGTGTTGGTTTGAGGTGTAACTAACCGCTGGTAACATATCCCGAAGATACAATAGGCATGGCTGTGGTTTGTTTGAAAAGGGAATCTAAATTTCCTTGATCGGTTGATGTCTTATTGGTGGGGAAAGCAATTCTGTTTGGCCATCTGTGCTTCCTGTGGGCACCAAGTTCCCATTATGCACCTGGTGAGAACAGGCTCTCGGTGTGCTGCTGTCCCTGTGTGCCTGATCTTGCACACACCCCTCCCACCACTAAGATTTACACTGGTTGGAAGACCTTATTCCTTCTCAGAAAAAAACATGTAGCTGGATCTGTCCTGGCTGTGGAGTCTACTGGCATCTGCTGGGCCCCTGCACCGGAGTGCATTCATGTCTTGAACAGCTCTAAATATACCTGCTTCAGCTGTGGTGGATATCCAAAAGGAGGGATATTTCCACAGTTAGGGCACTGTCCTGGGCCCTGTTAACTCCTCAACCGTAATATTTTGAGGTCCTTCAGGACTTTGGTGCTTTCATGATGTCATGGCACTTTGTGGTGCTGGTGGTTCGAGGGGGTGGGAGTTAAGGTGCTGCCGCAGCAAGATGGCGTGTCCAAGGTGTGAGAAGCAGATTGCTTTTGAGTGACAGCAGTTTTTTGAACAGTCTGTAGGCCCTAGAGCTCTCCTGTGGGGCGGATTTGGATCCTGGAAGGATTTATTCTAGCTGGGATTGCTCTTACTCTCCTTGTTTCATTTGTGTTGGTTCTCTAATCTCATATTGCTCATTAGGTGTGAAACATCTGTACATGATGTTACAGAAAATAACACGGGTTCTCTAAGTAAATCTGGGTGTTCTGTCTACCTGTGGTGTATTCTGAAACTTAAATAATTGATGCCTTCACAGTTGATGTGGGGCTGTGCGGCTCTCTGAAGCCAAACGTGTCTGTGTGCAAGGAGCAAAAACCAGAGGTCTGCTCTTGCAGATTGGACAGTCTCGGAGGTGAGGTTTTGCTGAATGCAACGGCAGAAACCTCTGTCTTGTTTCTGCTTTCTAGATTTAAACCTTATTTTTAAAGCTCGAGTGAGAGGGGCTGTGTCAAAGGGGGATGTCCTGGTTAACGTACTGTCCACAGTCATAAATACCTCAAGTCTCTAGTGAAGATTGTTGGCAGAGGAGTGTAGACTTCGCACAGCAATTCAGCAGTAAAGCTCTGCTCTGTTAGAGCACACTGCACACAGCGGGGCACGCTTCGTACACGCTGCTGTTACAGGAAAAAACTGCCAACAGGAGCAACAAAAGCAGCTTTCACAGGTGCTCTTTGAGGATGCTCTCAAGGCTGGCTACCTCTGCTCACTGTCTTTGCATTTATTGCTGGTCATTTCTTTTGGAAAAGTGCGTTTCCTAGAACTTGAACCTTTTTTTTCTAACCTACCTTAAGTTGTTGAGGGTACAATGATTCTAGTTCTGCTGTCAGAGCTTCCTCTAAGCCCTTGCTAAACCCCAGGGCAGTGGCTGGGTGTGAAGCTGCAGCAGTCGTGTTTTAGAGCAGCATGTTTCTGTTCTGCATGAAGTCCTGGGTTTGTTGATTGCCTCTTGCTGTATAGCAGCTTCTCGCTGCACCTCACTGCACCCTGTTCCCAGAAGTGGGGTTAAACCGTGTGATGTGTAACAATTACTAGGTTTTTTGGGGGTTGTTTTTGTTTTTTTTTTCTTTTAATTTTTCCATGTTAACTGAGTAAATCTGTAGCTCACTGAAGAGGTGTCAATTCTATTCAGACTGTACTCTGAATAAACAAGCCTCTTGGGCTCCAAGAAAAAAGAGAAAGTGGTATTTTCTGAGTTATAATATAGACAGTATTTCTTAAAAAGGTGTTAACTCAAAAATCAGTTTTATGGGTGATCAACTTTCAGTCTAGTTGCTTAGAATATAGTTCTGTTATTTGTGCCTGTGACTGATGGCTTCTTGTATATAATAATTTTTATTGGTTTTTTTTCAGTTATTTGCTCTGGCATTTAGAAGGGCACAGGGAATAGAAACACGTGAAGAAAGAACCTCAGCTCCTGGGGTGAGTGGAAGGGGGTAGGGGAGGTTGTTCTGGTAGTTCAAAAAATTGCCATTTTTAGTACCAGAAATATATTAGCTGTGTTTTGTTCCATCTCCCTGGAGCCATCTGTGCCGTGCAATGCAGTCTTTGCTCGGTAAAATGGGAGTTAAATCCTTTATGGTGGTGAAGGCCTTGCCAGGCTTTCCAGGTTAAGAGGTGGAAAAGGTCTGGAAGAGTCTGCTTTGAATTAGAGCAGCAGTTTTCAACCTCCGTTGATTTGCGGACCCTAAACACTTCCCAGGTGCAGGCTCTTGTTCAGTGAATTCAGCCCTACCCGCAATAGCCCAGCTCGCTTTCAGACCGTCTCGTGGCACCGGAGTGTTCTTCTGCAGCCCTGAGCTTGCAGGCTGCCGAGTTGCAGGACATGTTGCAGATGGTGGCTGTGGTGTCTGCCCCGGGTGGGTTCTGTGTGGAGGCAAACGCAGCGTTGCGGTTGTGCCGCGGGTTGCTGCTGGGGCAGGCCCCGCTGCCATCCCGGCTGCACTCGCTGCTCCCTGCTTTGCAGGAACGCTTGGTACAAGTTGCTTTGCTGAGACAGGATGCTGCTTTCAGGTATGTTGGTGTGAGCGTGAGGTTACTGGTTAAGGTCAAGGTGGTGCTGGAAACTGCAAGGTGCGGTGGCATCAAAGCGATGGCTTGTTGCTAGTGCAGAGGGGTTAGGGCTTTGGGCCTGCTTTGGGACAGGACTGTGACTGGTGACTGACGTTGCTGTACCACGGCCCTGCGGGGAGGGCTGCAAAGGGAATTCATGGTTTAGCCTGCCAGGAGGTCACGGTGAGGTGTGGGTGAGAAGTCCTGTGCTCTTCAGTTTTGGAGATGCTCCAGCGTTGTCCTTGCAGTTGTGCCTCCTTGCTTAGTGCGCAGGGTTTGCTGGTGGCACGGGGGCAGGGTGTCGGTGAGAGAGTTACCCAGGACACGAGCAGGGCATAGGTGTGTGTTCGGGCTCCCTCGGGAATGGGTCACACTCCTCTTGTCAGGTTGCTGCAGCGAGGGAGCTGAGCAGTAACGTGAGGGAGCCGAGCAGTAACGCGAGGGAGTTTGGCGCTCCTGCAGAGTCGGGGTGCCGTGCAGAGGCAGGCTGGAAGGTGAAGAGCTGGTTGTCCCACTCGTTTCCTCCCAGATGGGAGCACAGGCATTGCTTTGGCTGATCTGAGCAGGCGCTCCTGACTCCAGTGCCTGGGAGAGGGGACGATGCTGCTGTGCGTTGGAGCAGAGGCTGACACCCCTGGCAGGTGCCACCTGAAGTTCTCTCTCCTAGTTAAATTAGAAGTCTGCTTTCAGTGGCTACTCAGAATAGCTTTGCAGCAGTGATTAAATGTGCAGCAGAGATAAAGATGGACTTGGTGCACATCCATCTCTCGTACATTCAGAAGCACCGATGAGGCCAGGAGGAATTCCAGCAGTGTGCTTTGCCTCTACTGAAGGAGGGAGGACCACTCCTTGAATGACAGGCTGGCTTTCTGTGGTTGCCGCTAAGGTTGCATCAAGGTCTATCTCACCTGGTCTTTGGAAGAATGGCAAAAAGAAATGGGAAGAAAAGCCTTTGTGTATCACGTCTTTTCCCCAGCACTTGTGAGGGCAGGCTGGCCAGCCCTGGCTGGGCACCTTCACCTCTGTGGCTCACACAGCCTGAGTGGCACTTTGTACTAAGTTGACCCACTCAGCTTGTTGCCCTGTTTGGTTGTAGCCTCGGCAGCGATGAAGCTGCACAGTCCACAGAGGAAGAGCTTGTCCAGCAGCCAGTGCCATCTGCCTGCTGCCTCTCTGGGGCCCAGTTGCTGCTGTGGCTCCGTGCAGAGTGGCGAATCTGCAGGTGGAAGGGGCACCACTTGTCATGTGTGTGGCACTGGGCAGGGGAGTGGTTTGGGAGTGCGGTCGGTCGCCAAACTACAGGGAAGGGGCAGCATGTCTCCAGTCCCAGAGGCTTCCTGATGTCCCTCTCCATCCTCTTCCTTGTGGGGTGCAGGTGGGTGGCATGCTGGAGGAGGGAGAAGCAGGTGGGGTTGCCAAGCAAAGCTTTGTTTGGGTTATTGATAGGGACTTACCCTGTGGGTTATCTGCATCACTGGAGAGCTGCAGGTACTGCTGGAGATGCACAGGCACGCTGCTGTGGTCTTCAGAAAATGTAAGTTTTATAGGTAATAAAATAGCAGCGTAACTTGTATTAACTTTGAGACACTCATCAGAACTAATGCACCGGGGAATCACGTTGCATTTTCAGATGTGCAGAATTTTTGTGCGTGTGTGTGAAACCAGAAGTGTTGGGTTGGATGGAGCAATCCAACATGGTGTTTCCTATCAGCTAAAGGACAGGGTGCAGGGTGCCTTTTGGTTTGGTATTTTTTTAGGGAAAAGTAAAGAGAATTCCTTGCACAGTGGTCTTTCAGCACAGTGGAAACCTCCAGCCTCTTTTTCCAGCTGGCGTAGGGCCTCTGGTGCTGAGCGCGCAGGGAGGCTGTCGCCGGGGGCCCTGCTCGCAGCTTCCCTGTTCCTCTTGTTTTGAAGGAGTGTGTTCCTGCTCTTGCCTCCCACTGTTGGTGGAGAGGGAGAAACCTGTCCGTTGCCTAATGCGAGAAGGGCGAGGAGCAGGGTGCTTATCTCCCTTTTAATAGTTCCTCCACTTGCACTGATGTTACTTTGCTGTCTTGGTTTCCAAAGCACCTGTTGGGACTTCTTCCTGTGGCAGCTGCCCCCGGATTGCCCACTAGCAGCGGTGAAAGGAGTCCGATTGCTCTTGGGTTGAGTTGGCTGTTCCCTCACAGTACGTGTGTGAGGATGTTTAGGAGGCTGGATTCACAACATAAAGGTTCAGAAGCCTCTCTGAAGCGTAAGGTCACAGGACCTGATGACTGAAGCATGAAACTTCCTCAGGGCACATCTGTAGGTGTGGATTTCAAGGAGTAAATAAACAAAGTTTATCGTGCTGCTAGTGTTCAAAAATTCTGATTTCGTTTTGAGCAGGGATTCAGCAATCATAAGTGAAATTTTAAATGGGAATTAAAGCTTGATTTTATGTGAACAGAACATTTTGAGTTTGTTTTGGAAAAAAAGGTTCAATTGGGCAGGGGGGTTTGCATGCTGAATACCACCTCAAAATGAGGAGGTCGTGGTCTTGTGTAAGTGGCACCTTTGCATTTGGACTAATAAAGTGAGATCATACCCTCTTTCTCCTGTGGGCCAATCTTCATTTCTGCAGAAGATTAAATTTGCAAGTTCCAGTTTAATGTTTGTTGTTTTTAAAGAGCCCTCTGGAATTAAAAAAACAACTCAAAGAAAACAACCAACAAGTGTTGGTAGTTATTTAATTCAACGCAGACTCCCAACTTCTGGCCCTTAAGGTTCTGCTGCAGTATTCACTCTCTGCACTGCATGTACACATTGTTTTCTAGTACTGCTTCCTTCTGGTTACAGCTGAAGCTCACATATAGAAATTGGAATAGCCAAGTTCCATTTTGCACAGTTTGAATCTGGTTTTCATTTCATGGATTTAGAAACTTCATTTCTGCAAACAAATGTTCTGTTTCTCAGCTGCTTTGCTTGTGAGCAATTTGATAATATATAGAGGAGCACAAAAGTAAAGCTGAAAAGGGGGCAGATCTGATGACCTGGTTTCAGTTTGGTTTTTTCTTTGTGTGTTTGGTTGGTTTTTGTTGTTTGGGATTTTTTGTTTTTTTTTTTTTGCTAGTTCTCTGACACATTTGTAGATATTTGTTCTTTGCAAGACTTAGCAAATTCTGGTAATGTCTGTGTTTTCTCTCTTGCTTGAAACAATTCGTGCTGATTAAAAGAGCCAGTTTTAAAGAGAACTTGGTTTATCATTTAAAATGTACGCAGATAAGCAAGTGTGAGAGTCTTTCCTCTGCTTTAGGCTCCTGGCAATAGTCTGAAATGTTCTGTACATGTGTGTCTGTGGAGTTCTCTCCTGGGGATCTGGGTGAGATTGTAGCCCTTCATCTCCCACTTCCTCCTCCTGCCTTTCTCAGACCTTGCTGTCAGGTGCATTTCTGGTTATTTAGGATGCTGAAGTGCCAAAGCTTTCAGGCATGCTGCTGCTCTGTCCAATCCCTAAGGAAAATTACCTCCATTAAGAAAGTGAAAAGGGATGCTGTTAATCCCTTACCTTGGTGTCTGAGGCTTGGTGTTCTCACATCAGTATGTTCTTTATTTAAGATTTGTATGTTTATTAAGTTGATAGAAATGCTTCAGGAGGTATGAATCTCCCAGTGCAGTACGTGAACTCTCTTTATTTTGCATAGCTCGTGTGTCCATAGCACCCTTTGCACGTGTAGGCTGCCACAGCCTGGAAAAACCCTCCAAAGACAACGAATACAAGCGTGCAGATAACAGCAGTTTGGCTTGTATATCTTTGCTGCGTTTTCTGCTAGTGAATATTTAATTAGTGAGTATTTAACACTTCTCTGTGATAATGGTCCCAGGTAAGAGGTGCAGTGTATTTTTTTTCAGACACAGATGTAGGTCAGATGCCCAATTGCTGTTTGCTGTGGTGCTGAGGCCAAAGGAGGACGAGCGGTGTGGGGCCAGAACGTGTCCCCTGGCCCCCAGCAGCGCCGGCTTCTCCCACTTCTCTCTTTGGCTTCAGCCTTGCCATGGAGTGACGTGCCAGCGTGATGAGTGTTCTGGTGGGGGTGGTGATGATTTCAGCAGATATGCCATGCAGGTGTTGTGGTTTGAGTGGGGTTTTGGTTTACCCACTGACTCCAGTTGGGCTTAGCCCTTTCCCTGCGCGGGGATTTATTCCTGTGAGCTTTCTGACAGCGGTGTGCAGGGGGCAGCTGCTCGGCCCCTGCGGGTTCGGCATCAGGGCATCTCGCCGTGAAGGCTTAAAGCTCGTGTGCCTGGTACTGCTGCTTTAGGTGGGAGAAACTTGGATGACCTCTCTTTGCTTGACTTCAAATACTTCTTAAGCTACGAAGGAGATATAATTTAATTTTCTCTCATTTTATGTCTTTTCAACCAATTTGGGTTTTGATTTCAGAAAAGCTTCTTTTAAAACAAGAATCTTTGCTAATGAGAATTTAGGTTTTGGCTTTCATCACAAGCAGTTATTAATTTCAGTTCTTGACTTTGCTTCAATGTTGTTCTTAATCTCACCTCCTTTTTATCTTTCCACGCAGCATTCACAAGCAAAGATTATTTCTCAATTCCTGTCTTCTTTCCTTCTCTCTGTATTCATTCATTTCTCAGTGCATGAGTGTCGGAGCTGAGTGAAATAACAAGCAGTGGATTGCTTAGACTTCTTTCCACCCCCCTGTCCTTAGGAGCAGAATGGTGACAGGGACTGTGCTTTTAACTGTCTGTCACTGTATAAGAGCTGAACTTTAGCTGGAGGGAAGCACCATCTGGTGAAAACTTTTGAGAGCGCCTTAGAAATGACCTTCCAGGCTGGTTCCAGGAGTGCTTTTAGTGGAGAGAATTTGCCCCAGTTGCTGCCCCTCCTTTGCGAGGGCAGAGAGTGAATAACCAGCTGTGTGATGGTGAAGTGGCAGGAGTTGGGGGTGACATGTCCTAGGCTTGGCTCACCTCTGACACCAACCAGGCAGCTGACAGTGTTAGTACAGAGTGTACTTGTTTGGCCCAGGCTCATGGAGATGCCTTCAAATGTCATCTTTCCTGCAAGTTTGCTTTGTTAGGTTTTGGTTTGTTTGGGTTTTTTTGTTGGTACAATGAGCTACTGATCTTCAGCCAGCTCGGCCGTATCGGGGGCGATGAGTTGGTGGCTGGTAGGAATAAGGTGAAGTCCTTGTCATCTCATCATCTTGAAGGGAAAAAAAAAAAGATCATTGAACTTTAAAGAAATAAAGATGGGGGGGGAGGAGGGAAGACAGTGGCCTCACCAGGCTTCCAGTTCTAACTGATAAGAAGCAGATTATTGGGAGCAGCTTATTTGCCATCCTGGGGACAGATGGGCTGCAGGGAGAAGCACAGGAGTTGTTCCAGGAAGGGGAAGGTCAGAAGAGAGCACTGGAAGCTCATGGGGCAGAGTTGTGGCTGCTTTCTACCCCTGGTGCTGATGTGTGTGCTGGCTGGTGTGTGAGGTGTGACCTACCTGGCAGCAGCTACTGTGGTGAGATCTCCTCACTCGATAGCTCCTGCTGCAGGGCCCTGGGCAGGTATCTGCTGCAGGCTCAGGGGAAGGGCTGTTACTGTCGTCTTTATGCTGGAGTGTTTAATTAATCATGTGGATGTGGCTGCCTCCTTTCTTCTTGTTGTTGTTTTGTTTTATTTTTTGTTTCCTTGGCTTTGATTCTGCCCACTTTGTGCCTGAAACAGCCTTGGCAGGATCTTCCTCCATTATTTTTGGGTATCAGTGGCTTCCTTCTTGCTTTTCTCCATCCCTCTCACACACAATCTCTTTTGCAGCCTTTCTCCAAAAGCACGTTCTGTCCCTTGCTTCACTGAATAAAGTTATGTTTATAATTAAGTCAGGAACAAACTGTAATGGGGCTGGTTTGGATAAGCCTTTCCCCAATGGCTTTCCACAGCAGGTCTGAGTTTGAAGTGTGCAGGGCTATGATGGCTGCAGCTCGGTGCTTGGATCTGGAGGGGAGGGAACCGCTGGGGTTGTTGGGCAGAGCTGGGCAGTGCTGCAGGAGAGGTGTACCCCTGGCTGTTGGCATACGGGTGTGTTTGCAGACCTGGGCTTTGTGCCACCTCTGCTGGCAGGGTTCATGGAGCGAAGAGCAGCGTCCAGTGATGTAGCCAAGAGTGGTTGCTGGATGAGTGTGATTTTTGTCACTTTCTAATGGTGTTGTGATTTCTAAAGGGAAGAGGATTGGTGAGACGTGGTTGAGGACTGACAGTAAGTGTATAATATAAAATCACTTAGAAAGAAAAGCTTTTTTTGCTTGATAGATGATTTTAAAGGTCTTTTCCAACCGGAATGACTCTGTGATTCTCTATATTTGCCTTATGGTGAGAATTTCAGGAGGGCAGTGATAATGCAGTTGTCTGTGGAAAGCCTGTTTTCTCAGGAGGTGCTGAATATTGGTGCTTAGCTGCACTTAGAGAATTCCAAAGACCAGTGTGCTTAGCACAGTACAAATTCAGGAGGTGGTTTTCAAGGTAGAAGGGTTTGTGTAACCCTTCTGCTGAACCTTGGCTTGTGACCCCTTCCTCAGCAACCTGTGGTCATTTGGGGTCTTGCATTGGTGGAGAGGATTTAATTAAAACCATTCATAAATTAAATTTTTGTTCTTTCAAAAAAAATACCACTAAGTGATCTGAAATAGTGTGTGCTGTCTGGAGTTTGGGGTCTGGTTTGTCCCATCTGAACAGGAAATGAATGCCAGGCACTAACAGAGTAGACAGTGCTGACTCCCTTCAGAAGAACATCTTAGAATACAAGAACTGTGGTGATGTAACTGATGAAGCAAGGCACTGTCCTTCCCTTCCTGTCTATCCCAGCCTCTTGCCTGCTTTGGATCATGGCAGCATGTCTCCCCTGGAGCTACAGCATGGTGCCTTGCTGGTATGCAGTGGCTCATGGGTTTTGTTGTTCTTTCAACACTCCGAACACTTCCATGTTCCTGTAGGTAAACACTCAGTGCTCTGACCATCTGTAGGGATTACACCTGAAGTTTGTTGTGTTTGAAAAACTTGGGCTTTCTTTAGCTCGCAGAAAAGTCGGCCAAAAATTGAGCCCTGCAGTAATGCCCTGGGGATGTATTAGCAGTTTGATCTTGGCATAGCAAATGTTAATTGTAGTAGGAATGAGATTTGTTGTGTGCTGACCCAAGAAGCACATGCTTTGGGGGCTGTAATTCTGGCATCACACTGCAGGGTTTCAAGGAGGAGCGTTACTGTACCTGGAAATAACAGCTACTGCTTTCACTCTGCTAGGGTTTTTTCATGTTACAAATTTTAGAACTCCCTAGCAGATTTCTACCCCTCCCCTTGGGGAAATGTAAAGACATCTTGGGCCGGGCGGGGGGATTTGGGGAGAGTAGAGAGGAAGGTAGTGCAAGAGCTGCTCCGGTGCGTCCTGTCGCTACCTGGTGTTCCCTGAGCAGCCCCTTGGGCTGCTGCTGGGACCTTAGTGGCAGGCTGTGCTGAGGCCAAGAGCTGTCTGCTGGTGCTGAGGAGGGGAGAGAGCCGGCTGGGGAGGAATGAGCATGGCTGCAGAGGGTGAATCGCATGAGAGGTAACTGCTTAAGCATTGTTTCCATAGCTCCTTGAAAGCCATGGTTTTTATCAGGCATTGGAGGGTGACAAAGCTGATTTAAATGCAGCCTTGCCTCTAGGCGGGAGTTGTGGGTGTCCCTCGGGTCAGTGGCTTTGGCACATCTCCAGCATAGTTCTGCTCCCACCAGCTGACTCTGCTCGGGTTGCAGTTGTCAGGAAGATGCTCCCGTGTTGTGTGTGCGCTGTGCGCTGCGTGAGAGCACCCGTGGTGATACACACATACTTCTTAAAGCCCAGGGTTGGAAAAAGAAAATAATAAAACCATAAAAATAAATCTGTGGCCGAAGTCACATTGATGAGAACACAAGCTGGAAATGGACAATAAAAAAAAGTAGTTTTGCATCAGAAAGTGCATCTGCGTTTTCAAAGCACCAGCAGATGCCCCACCCCTGGTTCCCGTGGTCAGAGATGGGGGTTGCTGTCTCCAGAACCCCGTGTCTGGGGCGGGTGGAGGTGTGGAGGCTGCCGCGGGGCAGTGGCAGCGGGAGGGTCTGCAGCCTCCTGCCCGATGATTCTTAACGGTCCCTTTTCCTAAGCTCAGTGATAAGTTATTGTGTGGTTTCTGATGGCTGAGTGAGAATTTCAGCAATGTCATCTGTACCACCATTACCTGCTTTTTTTTTCCGCATGTAACAGAGGAATTTATCCTTTTAACCATATGAAAAAATCCCATAAAACTCAACCTGAAGCGGAATAAACCTTTTATTAGAGAGGTCTGTTGCCTTTCAGTTGCTAGGATGTTGAGCTGTGAATTGCAAGAGGCTGTGCCTTGGGCAGGGTGGTGAGCAGGACGGAGAAGGGAAGTGAGAAGGTGCGTATTGGTGCTATGACAGCTTTAATGAGGAGCATATTGCTGATGGGTATTGGCAGAAATCTTACCTGCAGCACTTCTCAGAGCTCGTCGAACGCTGACCCAGCCTGGGACACGTCAGTGGCTGGTGCTGGCAAACAGGCAGGACACCCTGCAGCTGGGCACGGGCGCTCCTGGATCCTCTGCAGAGCGATTGTACCCGCCTTGGCTCAGTCACAACAGCAGTGAGCTCCTGAATCCTCTCGCTGGCAGAGGTGCCGCTGGTAGCGCGGTGTCCGGCCAAGGTGCGTGTGCGGGGAGCAGACAGCGCAGGATCCGCAAGCTGCTCTTCCACAGCCGGGCAGAAACGGCGTAAAGCCGAGTGAGGTGTTTGTGTGTTGGAAGTTTTCAACATGCTCACGATCACCGTGCAGCCCTGGGAAGCAGAGTGGGTTCAGGTGACTGTTTCCACAGCTCTGATACCTGGGAGTGGATTTTGAAGAAAGGAGAGGTCCGTGTGTCTGTCTGTCTCCTAGAGGGGGGGTGACTGCTGTAGTGCTCCCATCTGCTCTGTAGTTCTGGGGGAGAGCAATGGCAGTTCTGCTCATGTAAACTAAAAATTAGGTCATAAAGATTTTTTCTGATTGTACCTGCCTTTGATTTCAAATACATTATGGTGAAGCTTTTTGCTGAGCACATCTGAGAAGCAGGGAAGTGATCAGCTTGTACAAAACAACTTTTTTTTTCTTTCTTTTTTCCTTTTTTTTTTTCTTTTTCCTTTTTCCTGAACTGATAAACACTTAATCTGCTGTTCTCATCTCCTTCTTCCAGTCAGGGATATTTCATTGTCTCTTACTGCTACTTTTCCTGTATGCTGCAACCTTTGAAATGAACAGACTGGTGTTAGTGAAGTAATGGGGGCTGCTAGTGACTCCAAATATTTACCTGCTCAGATGTGTGAAGTTTGAGTGCAGTCATTTATGAAGGGTCATGTTCCTTACTAAAAAGAAATAACAAAAAAACCACCTCTCAGACTCTGGTTTATTGTTTTGTTCTTTCAGAAGGATGGGGAGAATCATCGTGTTCTTTGAAGGTGTAGGAGCCACTAAGTAAAATCAGGACTTGCTTTTTAATGTAAATGTCTCTGGTGGCCAGATGTAATCTGCACACAGGGGGGAGGCAAATCTCTTTAAAGCATCTGGAGCTTTAGTGATTTCTTGTGTTCTGGTTTTTCCCCAAAGATCCGAGCCAAGAAGAAACCTACTCCAGTGAAGTATGAAGTTGGGGATCTTGTTTGGGCCAAGTTCAACAGACGCCCATGGTGGCCATGCACAGTTTGTCATGACCCAGTGCTGGACTGTCACTCAAAAATGAAAGGTACTGTATCTACTCAGACCACAAAGTGGAGGCAATGTGTTTGTTAGGGTGCTGCAGGTTTTAATTTAAAAAAAAACCCAAACCATTTCTGGCCCTTGAAAGGTATGAAGAAATAGGCTCTACTGTGGAAGACCTGGATCTATAAAGCAGACCTAGTTTGGGAAGGTGACAGGAGGAAGATGGGGCCAAGGCTGATGGAAGTGGCACAGGTAGCTGTTGGACACGTGGGCTTTTCTTCCCACACTATAGGAAGAATAAGTACTTGGGCTGAGCTCAGGGCAGTGCAGAACAAAGAGCAGCTTCTCAAAAAAGGGATGCAGAGAAAAAGGAGGTGGATCAGAGAGGTGAGGACAGAGACGTACAACAAATGGGCAAGCAGGTTTGGGAAGCCTGGAGTGTGAGGACACGGAGAACGGGAGGCTGGGAAGGTTGAGAAGAGGTGTGTGGGGTAGCAGAGTGTAGCTGCTGAATGCCTGAAGGGCTGATAGGAACGTGTCCAAGGAAGTGAATTTTGTTGTCTTGTTTGGCACAAGGAAGCAAGGGGCTGTTTATGGGGTAATACAGAAAAAAAAAAAGGGAGATGGAGCCATATGTGAAGTTCAGGGCATAGACTGTCAGAGGGACTCACAGCTAGCTGAGCTTGAGGGGAAGAGGTGGGGCAAATAACAGAGCTGTGCACGTGGGAATGTAGGGGAGAACCAGGAAGGAAGGGGCTCTTACAAGCTTGCGGCAGAGAAGTGTAGATGAGTGATGGAGAGAACAGAAGGGGAATGATTGTTTGGAAATTGCAGCTCATTTGAAGGCTCTCACAGTGCTTTTAGGATCACACTGGCTGCCTTGGGAAGACTGCAACAAATGGAAAGGCCTATTTGTTCCTCTTTTCCCTTTCTGATTCTCTTTGTTCTGTGGGCGACTGGAAACCCTTTGGACTGGTGCCGTCTGCCACTGACAGCTCTGTAGGCTGGTGAGGTTGCCAGTCTCCCATGTATTTCTCTCCATTCTTTGAGGCTCTTGCCAGCCTAAGAACCAAGTGCTGAGAGTGAGTAGTCTGGTTTTTGAGTGGCCGTCAGCTCAGAGCCCTCTGCTATGTCTCTAGAGACACAAAGTAGCTTTTCCTACATTGTGGTGACATCATCCCCAAAGCTGGTTGCTGTAGTCTTCCTGCTTGCTGTTTCTCCACCTTCCCCAGCACCCTTTGGGAGGCATTCATCCTGCTTCTAGAGGATACTGAATGTGCTGGTTTAAATAGTCCCTTTTGAGCTCTTAAATTCCTGACGAAGCTGTTGCTGAAAAATATACCAGACATACATTCTCCCTCCCTCCATCCCTCCCCATGAAGTTTTGGACAGGATTCGATGTATATAGCTGTCCAGTAATCCTCTCTCAGCTTGTGTATGAGGATTTCTAGTAAAGGAATTCTGCAGGGAGCAAACATGCTATTCACAGATTCCAGCAAGGTCTGATCTCCAGCTACACGATAGACTCTGCCATCATGTTTTATCTGTGTTCAAACCAGTAGAGCTCTGGGGAAAATGGCATTTTCCAGTTGTAGCTGTATCTGCTCATCTCCCCTCCCTGATGCTGAGGTGGCAGAATGGTTGGATCTGAACTCTGGTGCTTTTGGGCAGGGGGAGCTGCCAAGGCTCTGTAGGAAATACAGTCCTCCTGCTTTGGCTCTCCTGTTGCCAAGGGAACGAGCCCTTCAAAACAAGGCCGGTCACTTCAAACTCATCACTTGTGCAGAAACCTCTTCTCCTCGAGGCATGGTGTTTTGTTTAAAGCAGTTTGCCTCTTTTCAGCAAGCTCCTGACTTGAAGATTTTTTTGGAGCTTGAAGATTGAGGCTCACTGGCTTGAGTCCCAGTACTGTGAATGGGATGGATGAAGTCTGTCATCTTTGCCCTTGGTTTGGTGTTGCCCTGGTCATTGTTTGCCATTCTCTCAGTGGTTTTGGTCAGAATCTGCATGTCAGCATCACCAAAGGCCAGGCTGCCACACTGTGCTGGCACTCCGGGAAGAGGCAGCGCAAACCAAATGGGCTACAAAGTCTGAGCTGTGTATTCAGAGAGTGAAGGAGTTCCCAGGAGAATGGGAAGCATACATTGCAGCCAGATGCAGGGAGAAGCTCCTATCCTTTGTTCAAGCCTTGTTTGCTCTGTTCTAATGCTTGTTACCTGTCCCTTTTCACCAGCACAGCCAGTACTGGTTCAGTACCATGTCTGTTCAACAGAAAGCACCTCTGAAAAATCTTTGCTTGTGCCCTTCTGATGGAGTTCTGATGGAGTTCCTTCTCTTGCTCTGCACCTTCCTGCCTGAAGTGTGGAGATGCTCATTGCAACTAACGTCTCGTACCTAGTCCTTGTAGCGTGTGTGTGCATGTGTGTACCTAAATATTGCTGTTAATGTTTTATGTCCTAAATAAATCTTTGTTTGGAAACAAAGCTTTGAACGACACGGGCTGTGTTGTGGTGGGGGAGGTTCAACCTGTATGAGTAAATCCTGTCCAGAAGGATGTTATTTCTGGGTGTTGCTGGCACACTGTTGCTTTTTCCCCAACAGTCAAGTGGTCTGGGCTGTTTAATCATTAATCAGGGAGTAGCAAAAAACAAATGTCCTGCCTAATATGTTGTGTCTCTCAAGGAAGAGATGTTTGGGTATCTTTTCAATTTTGGTGGCCTTTGGTCTAGGGGAGATGATGCATCTTAGACTTGTTAATCAATAGTTGGTGAGGGGAAAAAAAGAGAAGTATTTAGAAATAGAGAGTAGCAGCACAGAACACAGGCAGCAGAGATCAAAGGGAGAGGTCTTCCTTAATTCTGAGTAGAAATCCTCAGAACTGGCTCTCGTGAGAATGTTTTTAAGCAAAAAGTTGTTGAAAAATAACTGGCAAATTGTTACTTCTTTCTTTTAATTCTTTTTGTGTGTTTTTTTTTTTCCTGTTACACCCAAGGGGTTAATTCTGTTAAATTTCTCAAAATAGTTTCCAATCGGAGACCGTACCGAGAGTACTGTGTGGATGCCTTAGGAGAACCTTCAGAGAAAACCTGGGTTGCTGGGAAAGCTATAGTCCTCTTTGAAGGAAGACATCAGTTTGAAGAGCTGCCTATTCTTCGGCGAAGAGGAAAGCAAAAGGAAAAAGGCTACAAACATAAGGTGAAAGATCTGTTTTCTCTAACGTGTTTGTGATTCTTTGAAGCTGCCCAGCACAGAGTATTCCTTTATGCATGGAACTGCACTGCCACACCTTTCTTCTGTGGCAGCGACTGCAGCGAGGCGGCCAGGGAAGTGATTCTTTGCATCCTTACAATGAGCATAGTTTATAAACTGCCAGCAGTTTCTAGTCTCTTTTACGTCGGGGTGTGGCCTGCTGCTTTTATTGCCCTATAGACAGCTCTGAGAGGCAGAGGAGTCAGGTCTGAGATGTGTTCAGCGGCTGCTACAGCACTTCTGAATAACTTCCTGTGCTCTCTGGCAGCCTCTTTTGGCTGATGTGAAGCAGAGGTGGAGCTGCATGCTTTACTAGATCACTGCCTGAGATAAAGCAGTGGGGTTTTTAGCCCTGCTTCAGTAATTCTCTTTATAGAAACCTGTAAGGACTTTTAATTTGACTTGGAAAAGACTTTGTCAGTGAGCCTGTGGGAATGAGTTTTGTGGCTCATTGCATCATCTCCCTTTCCAAACATAACAGCCCTGAGCAGTTGTAGCCAGTATAATGTAATGTGACACAGTGGTGTGGTCTACATCTTTAGGAGGGTGACTGGAGAAATGGACTTTCTAGAACTGCTAAAGCAAAGAAACGCAGAGGCTGCTGCACTGCTGTAAGAGGGCAGATAGTCACACTAGGCAATGGTATCTGGTTATTCTTTTTTTCTAAGAGGTTTACTAGCAGTCAAATACTTAACCCATGTTAATGCAAAAGCATCAGATTAAACACACTCTTGCAGATGCAAGTCCCCATGTGTAATGCTTTTGTGTGGTTTTCCTGTTCCAAGGGCACATTCGGTATCTTCTCCAAGGACTTCTCCTTGTGTTCTAGTTACATGCTCCCAAGTAACTTTCCTGGTCCTAGAGTCTCCTCCTGTGTGCAGAGAGCAGAGTCACTGTGGCTGCAGCAGAAGGAATCTAACGTTTGTTGCTCACATAAGTATCCAGGTTTACATCTCTGGAAACCAAGATCTGATGTGAAATTGAGAGTCTTTGACTGCTTTGCTCCCAGGCTCCATAAAACTTTTTTAATCTGCTGAGATGAGATGATTTTGGTGTGTGGTTTTTTTTTTCCTAAGAGAAAAAGTGTCAGAAATTTTAGTTGTTCCTCCCACTTTGAAAATAGTTTTGATTTTAGGAGCAGCTCTGAAGCCTTTAACTTGCTGTTGTGCAGCCAAGAACTACACACGGGATAACAAAGTTTCTTGCTGGATTTAGATGTTAGCAGATGTTCCTGTCCAGTGTGGAGAGGTGCTTTTTGTTTATGCTAAAGGTACACAGTGAAAGCTGAGAGACTTCTAGGTAATGAATATCTTGAATTTGATAGAGTACATTTTAAATGCCTGCGTGTATCATGTTTGTACCATGTGAGTTGATGGAGAGGGAAGATTGATTCATGCACTGAGTTCAAAGGATGCGGAGAGAATCGAGAATGAGTAAAGCAAACAGGTCTGCTCAAATATTTGGAGGAAAATGATGCTGCTGTTGCCTTGAGATGCTTGTTTGCTGTTGCTCTGCATTTCTGTGCCAGGGCTCCATACCATATGCGTTCTGCTTTACTGGCTGTTGTGTTCAGGGCGTGCTGGGATGCCAGGACATCTGAATCAGGGAGACCTGTCTATGCGGGGACCTTTTTGCTGTTTTGGGAATGCCCAGGGATTGTTACTGGGCTCAGCAGGTGTGCAGGGTACTTAACCAGGAGGGAATGTTTTCCGAGTCCACTAGGCACAGTCTCTGGGAATCCATGTGATTGTCTTAAAGATGCAAATGCAGGACTTTCTGTTCCGTGCCTTGTGCATTTCTGTTTCACTTTTATCTTGTTGTTTTACCCCATCAAATTTTTTTCTTTCTCTTTTTTTATGTGTCTCCTCCAACTTTAAGGTTCCTCAAAGATTTATGGCTAAATGGGAAGTCAGTGTTGGACAGGCAGAAGACATTCTTCTCGGGGGTCCAGAGGATCAGAAGTGCAGCCAGAACTCCAGCGAATTGGACAGCGAGAAGGAAATGCAGTCAGAATATCGTGCCAATGGCCCTGGAGCAGAAAGGGACAGGCAGCTGAATGGCTGTTTTAAATCCTTGACATTTAACTCCAGGCACCTGGTCAGTGAAAAAGGAAAATTGCACATTAAGCCACGTGTGAAAAAGAGCTCTGACAGCAGAAAAAGGACTAGAGTAAAAAAGAGTGGCACAAGAGGGGAAGCACCTAGGGGAGAAATCAAAGGAAAAATGCCAGAGAGCATAGTTAGAAACACCATTGTTGGGGACCTACCAGATAAGCACGCATCTCACGAGCTTCGCCGGATTGCCAACAGCCTAACAGCATCCAGTAGCACCAGGGAGAACCATTTACTTTCCTCCTTTGGAGAAAGATGTTTTGAAAAGACAACCTTGAAACCAGACTACGAGAATCGTAAAAGCGATGCTCTGAAGAACACACTCCAAGGGGATTTGTTTTCCAGTGCATCTTTGGAGAGAGAGAAGAGTTCCCTGGGCATTTTGTGCAGTTCCAAATTACAAATACACTATTCTGCATCTGATGGTGGTATTGAGAAAAAGCAAACCGAATCGGATTCCTCCTCTTCCCTCTCAGATGGTGGGAACAGTGATGCAGATACCATGGACCAAAGTTCAGAGAGAGCCTCCAGCGCTCTTGAAGTTAGCGATTCTTCAGATAAAGTGGAGAAGGAATTTCCTATGACGTCAAGTGGAAACATGAAGCTTTCCATGTATCTTTCTCAGAAGAGCAACAGAAGGGCCAGGAAGAAGTCATACAGAGATCGCAGGTCTCTGGGAGGTTCGATAGCCAGCAGACGTAACGCTGAGTTTGCAGATAGGGAGCTTGAAGTAGGTTTCTCTGATGCTGAGATGTCATTGACAGCTCTCGAGTGCTCCTCAGATGTGAGAAATGACAATCTTTCCCTGTCAAACAAGCACACTACTCCCCAAAGTGTTTCCAAGGACAGCTCCTGGCCTGCTGCTGCAAATCAAGCAATCTTAAAACCGAAAAGCATGAAATTGCCTCGAATCAGGAGTATAAAATGCAAACATAAAGAAAAAGTTGCCAGGTCGGAGCCTTCCCTCGCAGAAGAGGAGGGTGGTGTGAATCGCTGCTCTTCTGATACCAAAGGTTTCTCTGGCCTTCAGAGGGATTCTCTGCAGAGAAGCGGAAAAGTCGAGGGTCAGAAACTGTTAAACAACATGCATGAGAAACCCAGGGATTCTGCTGAAATCGAGACGGCCGTGGTGAAACACGTCTTGTCTGAGCTGAAGGAGCTGTCTTACCGCTCCATGAATGATGATGCCGCTGACTCTGGCACTCCAAAGGCCACAGTACCTTTACTCTTCTCTTCTGCCTCTGGTCATGGTCGATTGCCTATTGAGCCAGATTACAAGTTCAGCACCTTGTTAATGATGTTGAAGGATATGCACGACAGTAAGACAAAAGAGCAGCAACTGATGACTGGTCAAAGTATAGTCCCATTTCGAAACACCAGTGCAGCTGATGGTTCTGGAAGCAATTCAACGAGTGGTCTGAAATCCTTGTCTATTGTAGGTCCCTCATATAAAATAGAAAAAAATGGAGATTGTGTCCAGGAAACAGTAAATCCAAACTCTGCTATAAGCAACTCCTCATTTGCACGCAATCCTCCAACCAAGTTGACGGGGATTGGTACTGGTAAAAGGGAGCCCACGAGTACTGCTGTTTCTGGGACAAATGGCACAAATTGCGTGCCCAAACGCAACTGTTCCAAATCTAAGCAGTCATCAAAGCTTGGAGATAAAACAGTTTCAAACAGAAAGGACTTAAAACCAGGAGGGCCAAGTAAGTTGCTAAGTCGGTTATCCCGAGATTCAGGAGAACGTGCATTCCGTGTTCATGGTTCGGTTACCAGTCCTCTAGGTAATGAAGCAGAAGATACTGGGAGGAAAGAGTCTATTGATTTAACAGAACACTCAACTGATGAAGACTCTGCATGTTTATCTGATGACAATTTAGATCGTATTGGAAGGAGACCTGAAGCTGGTAGAAATAATGAGAGCTGCACTTCAGCTGAAAATGGGGAGAGTCCAGACTTGGATTCAGAGGCAAATAGTGAGAGCTCTCTTGGTGATGAGTCTAATGATATAAATCACGTAGCACCCAAAAAGCGATGGCAGCGTTTTAACCAAAGCAGTGCTAGATCTAATAAGCACATCAGTAGATCTAGGGAACAAGGAAACTTGGAGAGTGCCTTTGGCCTGAATTCTCGTGGCTTTTCACTGAAGGGAAATGAGTGCTTGGGACGTAGGCATTCCCCTCATCCAAAGGTGCTTGAGGGAGACCTGACAGAGCAGGACTATGAGAATCATTTAGACTTAGTTGAGAAGCATTTGAATGTGTGTGGTAAGCCAAACAACAGTGTGATGGACTCAGAAACAGAGCTTGGCAACTTTGCTCCCCAGTCTGAATTCTCTGCACAAGGTAAGGGAGCTGGACTTGCACCAGAGTGTGTATTTGTATACATTTTCTCTTTTTCCATTTAAAGCATAAGTTACAGAAGGTGGGGCTGTTTGACAACACGGAGATGTACACGTCTGAGATGGAGAGAGCACGATACGTTGGTTGGGGGTTCTCTGTCAGCATGGAGAGCAAAGAAGGCAGAGCAACTATGGGATTTTTCTTAGTTTTTTGGTCAGGAAGTTTAAATACATTACAAATTGTTAGTTCCTTCACAGCGAAAGGTAAAATGAGCATCCCTTCTGAGGCTGGGATTTTTATTTTAAACTTATACCTTCATAATGTGTTCTTAGAGTCACATGCTTTGTGTTAGGTGGATAGATCAGTGCTAGAAAACTGTAGGAAACAGCCTCAGTGGCTGCTCTTTTTTTTTAACTGCTGTTTGACATAGAGTCTGTCTTCTGTTTGTTCCTGTAGGATTTCATCCAGACAACACGTTGGGGTTATGTTGGGGTTTTATGGTTGGTTTAGCATGGAATTTTATTAGCTGCTAATAACGAATTGGGGAACCTCAATTAGGTTTCCTAATTTGTATCTCTGGTGTGGCTGCCTGAGGGGTGAAGGGGAGAACAGAAGAAGGGGAAGATGCCAGGGAGCCTAGGCTGGAGGTGTGTCTGGAAGATGGCAGGCAGAAGTAAGGTAGCATCATTGGGAAGGGAAATGACCTGGGAAGGAGCAGGCTTCTGAGGACCACAGGGTCAGATCGTCCTGCCTCTCCCACAGGGATGAGGACATTTGGTTAAAGCCAAAAAGATAAAAGGATGCATGTGGAGGGAATAGGTCTAGCAGAACAGCATTCAGCATGTACCATCCTCGGGCTTCTGCGAAGAATTGGGGGAAGCAAACAGTGATGAAAACAACAAAATGAAATTCTTACATGGATTTCACCAAACTGAATTGCTCTAATCTCTCCACAATACCATAAATTTAATATAACTTGACAGAATTTTGAACCTGTGTGCATTTTGTCACTTGTGTGTTCCCTCTGCACGTGGTGATGTGAATATTTTGCTGCTAGTGGTTGCTGGAGGTTGCCTGTGCCTCCATTCCAGTGTGGAAAAGGCAGCTCCTGACTTCGTGGTCATGGGGCTTGCCCAAGGCAAGTCACAGCAGGCACAGAAAACGAGTCCGTAGGGTGTAACACACAGGGTAAAAGTTCTGGTTTGAAATCATGACAAGCTTCATAATTCAGTGACTCCTCTGGCTGCAGCTACATGTGTTTGAGGGCTTGAGTCTCCACTGAGCAGGCAAGAGAATGCAGTTGGTGTGGGTGCTGTCAAGGCTCTGCTGCGGGAGAGGGAGCGACTCCCTTGTTTGCACGAAGGTGCAGCTGGGTGCTCGTGGCTTTGCAATTGAAGCATCCCTGTAAAGTTGCCGTGTGAGATGAAGATTAAAGTCTGCAGAGAGAGCTAGAGAAGAGCTGCTAGGAGGTAGTAATGTCAGGAGAGAAGTAGCAGAGGAACGTAGCAGGCTCCTGGGTGAGGTGGCACTGGTGGAGAGAAGCTCAGAGCTGTCCTGCTGCTGCACACAGGGATGCAGCGACAGCGGGGGCCTGGGTTTGCTTGCAAAAGTGACAGATAAGCAACTGCAACATCACCTAAATGCCCTGCCCTAAAAAGCAGGTCAGCCTTTAAGCACACCTGAAGCTTACCCATAGAGATGTGCTATAGGGAGGCCTCGGAGCCTCCACGTATGAAGAGCTGTCTGGACTGTTGTAACAAGCTCAGTATGCTGGTGGGAGTGGGTAAACATCTAATGCTGTGACCAGCCCATCTGTGGAAACCAGTCTTCCTTCTGTAGTAGGCAAGGCCAGTTATGTAGAAAGTAGAGAGAATGGTGCTGGGAGCAGGACTAACTGCAGCGTGCAGCAGAGGAGTTGTTCCCTCTGTTTGCCAGGGCTCTCAGAAGCCTGTGGCTAATCCTTGTCAGCAGCAGGTGGGGTGTCAGTGTGAGGGGTCACAGTAGGCTGCAGTCACAACTCTGTCACTTCCACTAAGCTCAGACTACGTAAACTTCATCGCAGTTAAATGGCAACATTTGGTGTGTTTTTATTACCAACTGCGGTGGGGTTTGCTGATGCAAACCATTTTTATTAAATGAGTTCCATCAGGTATATGATTTGGTAGTGCCAATCAGACTGCATTGGGGGTTCTTGGATGGGATTCACTTTGGGGGGAAAAGTGCAGTCGAGCCATCCCTTCTGGCACAGTGCTGTGTGCTGTGCTTGCCTGGCTTTCGGGCTCTAAACAGTTGCCCAGTGAGGATACTCATCCTCTAACTGGTTCTGTGCTGAAATTTGCATTTCCCCCAGTCACCTGTGCGGAGTGTTAATAGAGGCTGAAAAATAGTTGTGTTTGGAAAGTTGTTCCTTTCTTCTCTTTTGGCCAAGTTTGACGTTTTCATGCTTGTTTAACCACAAAGCCACAATAAAGTGTAGCAGCCTTGTCCAACATCCCTGTTCTGAAGTCTTGTGCTGGAATGCTTTGTTATAAAATGTTTCCGTTTTAAAGAAGAAAAAGCCACCTCCTACACATAAAAAGAAGCAAAGACACTGTTCACTGCTTGTTCCTAAACTTCCAGGAGACCACAAACCTTTTCGTGACTAGGGGAAATCTTTTGAGAATATTAATGATTTTGGAAATTAAAAAAGAAAATAGGACAAGTCAGAGGTATTCTGGGAAGTGAGAAAAAGACATAAACTTGCATCATCCTGCTTTTGCAGCTTGCTGCGTAGAGAGGACTTAGAGTGGCAGGGCTCTTATTTTTTTATTTTATTTTAATTATTTTTTTTTTTTTGGAGCTTGCCTTGCAGGGGGGTGTCGAGGTGGTGT
>WUAM01000431.1:24024397-24035671 GCA_024336885.1 Actenoides hombroni
TTTTTTTTTTTTGGAGCTTGCCTTGCAGTGGGGTGTCGAGGTGGTGTAGCACAGGTGGCTTGGGCCAAGAAAATCCCGGTTACTGGGTTTCCCTCGCGATGGTGCAGCCTTGTGCAAACAAAGAGACGGGAGCCCTGCGGAGCTTGCAGTCCCTGGGAGCACTGTGCACTCCCCCATCTCATTGTGGAATCTATTGTCGGGAAGCGGAGGCAATAAATGGGCTTGCAGTAGCAGATGGGGAATACAAGGCTCTTGTGGTATACACAGCACTGTGCCAGGGAGGAGGGGAGAGGAAGGAGTTAGGTTTATGCAGTACTGGTGAAACTGGTGGCTGAACGGCATTTGGGAGAAAAGTGTTTTCCTGTGTCCCTGCACTGAAACCAAAGGAGTTTGGGTTAACAGCAAAAGTAGGGTGGTGAGCCTGAGGTGCTAATGGTCTTAGGTAGTTTGGAGGAGGTGTTGGGTGAAATTCCAGGAGCGTCTCAAATGTTTTTTGATTTATTATCTGAACTGTTTGAAGTCCCTTAGGTCCCTTACAAAATCCCACCTGCCATGTTGGGATTGTTCAAAATAGGAAGCTCAAAAAATGTAAGGCTGTATTGAAGAGAAAAAAGTATCAGGGCTCTTCCCACGTGGAGCCTCTGGAAGAGAAGGCAGGAGCAACTGTTACCCTACAGATCATGAGGAGAATTTTGTCTTGCGATTGCCTCAGAAACACCATCCTGAAGCTGCTTTCCTTTCTCGTAGCACATTCAGAGAGGAAGCGCCTTCGAAAGCCAAGTAAACGGCTGCTGGAATATGCAGAAGAATATGATCACTTATTTGCACCCAAGAAAAAATCAAAGAAGGGCCAGGAGCAATTGCAAAAGGTGGGTGAAAGCTGATGTGCTCTTCAGGGTTATTACCCCGGGACTCTGGTCCGCGTCTTTTTGACGCGTTCTTGCTGGCTGAGTGTTTTTGCCGTCTGCAGTGCTGTGTAGGATGAATGTTTTCACCAACGTGTTTCACTGTGCTAGGTGAATTCTGTGGTGAGGTCTGAATTTGAAGGAGGTCTTCCTGCACAATGCAGTCCTGACAGAGATACCTTTCGGGAGCCAAGTCCTTTGGTTTCAACTCCATCTTCAACCAAAGAGTCCCCTCCCATCCTGGAAGCAGAGCGCTCCTTCTCAGAACTAGGATCCCATCCCACTGATCCCACTGATCAACTTCTAGGGGAACCTTCAGATTTTCCAGAGCTGGTGCTGTCTTCCTCAGATGTTTCTGAAGTTTCTGCTTCTCCAGATGCAGAAGAGAGATTCCTGAAATCGGGTAAGTGCGAGGTTGTGCGATTCTGCTCCCGTAAGTGAACGTGTGAAGAGTTCAGTGGAAATTGTTGCTTCAGTCAGCAGGAAAAGTTAGTAGCTGTTAATCTGTTAGTTTGGTTCTGCTTTGCATCACTCGGTGATCATTACTGGTGCTGGGAGTGGAGAAAGGGCAGGTGCAGTGGGTGACCCAGTGAGCTGGATGATTACATTTGCATGATTAACTTTCTGTAGTGTGTGATGGTCCTCCTTGGGTCGTGGCACAGAATATTCCTTGTCCAAGTGAAGGAAGTCACAATTCTGAGTCCTTGCCATCTGTGGTTGCAAACAGTGGCATTCCTTTAGCTTAAAGGTCTCTTGGTGCTGTTAAAACACTTTGGATGTGGATGAACATTGCCGTGCTGGGGTTGATAGTGGTGTGGGAGTGGACACAGGGTTCTATTTGTCAGTGGTGTGACTGGCTTATGCCAGATCAAAGTGATTGGGAAATTATGATCTGAATTGCTCTGCCAGGTTGTGTTCCTGCTGGCATGGGCTTCCTAGGCTGTCCTCTGTGGCTGGATTTTGTATTGCATACTGAGGTCTGCCTGAAGGTCACGGCAGACTGAGGTCTAGTTCTGTGGAGGTTGTACAGAAGCAGGTAATGAGCATCTCTGCCCAAGGAGCTTATGATCCCCAAACCAAAGTGAAGCAGATTGTTTTGAACTGGTGGCTGATACTTGCTTAATGGTCTTAGTCTGCTGGAAGTGTTTATCTGATGCTAAGAGTTTCCTTGCAGGAAATGTCGAAAGCAAGCGTCAGAGGAAGCCCACGAAAAAGCTCCTGGAATCCAATGATTTGGATACTGCCTTTATGCCAAAGAAGGAAGAGTGGACTACCCCAAAGAAGGTACTTTCCTTCCAATTCTTTTGAAAGCCAGGTGGAAAACAAGTCTAAACAGCAGACCCTGATGAATGAGACACAGTGCAATGGGCTGTGGGTTTTTGTTGGCTGTGGCCCAGGAGCAAAGGTCCACCCCTCCCAGAGGTGCTGGTTGCTGTGTTATGATGAAGAAATCTCCGAAGACAGATGTTCCCCACCCCTCCCCAGGTAGTTTTGGCTGTAAAATCTCCTCTGCCCATTGATGTTTATGGAAAAGGAGTCATCTGGCTTCTGGCTGGGGAGGTTCTGCACAGAGACTTTCTGTCATTGTGTCGCAGTGTAGCTTGGACCGAAGGCTTTGTCCTTTTCTGTCAGTTTTCCTCTGAACAGTGTTCCCTTTGTCACCTTCTCAAGTGAGCTACTGAATGGTATGTAGGTGCAGAGCTTGTAGCAGGGTGGAGGCTTGAGTTGTACCACCTGTAGTATGTGGTGCTCTTTGCAGGTTTCTAAGGAGAACACTGCTGTTGTTTACCACGTACTTTGTATTCAGTCACGTGATTTCAGAAAAAGCAACTTCGGTTATTCTGGGTGATGTTCCTACACAGGGCTTGTTGCCACTGTTTCCAAGGTTGTTTAATAACACTCTTTCTCCATTCCTTTTTGTCTGTCTGTGTGGCACAGTCTTAATACAATCATCGTGGTTTCAGTAATGCAGAGGCTAATGTATTTCAGTCATAAGCTCCATTAAAGTGTAAAGCCGGAAGAAAGTCTCTCATTCCCAGCAGTTTACAGGGTGTTAGCATCCTTTTTGTGAGAGCTGAGGAACCAGTGGATGGTGCTGATGAGCACAAGACACAGCAGCCAATATTCCTCCCTACCTGGAGGCTGACTTTTCCATGTGGGTTCTATCACACACACAAAACAAATGTTTTCTTGTGAAGTCTCTAGTCACTGATGAATTCATGACCTGAACTGTAAGTTACATGTTGCAGTCATTCCTAAAGGCTCTTGAGTGGCTGTAGAACCTGCATCTCGGATTCACATCTGGTGACTTGACTCTGTTGTGTATTTGTAGGGCGCTGGCCCTTCGGAGAGTGACAGCTCTGAGCTCTACTCACCAACCCACTTCTCAGACCTGGGAGAAGGTGAGTGAAGGCAGGGGTAGGAGGTAGGCTGTTGGTGACATTTGGATCAGTGCCCACGGCTGTTTGTATGCACTGGGGCTCTCAGAGGGTGCTTGCCTCAGCTGAAGCAGTTGCAGACAGAATAAGTACCGAGAGTGTTTACCCACACTCCTCTTTTGGCTTTGATTTCCCTCTGAAAAGTGGAGATGGTGGGCTCATACTTCCATGAGATGAGTTCACTTCTCCTCGGTCTTGGTACTTGAAGGAGACTTGCGGCACAGACCCTGTGCTGATGCACTGTCCCTTGCCTGACACCCTGCTGACCAGGCTCAGCAGTGGCTGCCTGTCCCGTGGTGGTTGTGCAGTTGTGCTGTACACCCTCCCTGCCTGCCAGTGCTCCACACTGTATTGACACTGCAGTGCAGTGGAAGGAGGTGGTTACCAGCATTCGATTAGCAATGTAAGCTTTGTGTTGGTAGCATTTCTTTTCTGATGGGGGGGTTTGTCTCAGAAAAGTTGGTGATGCTGTTCATCAGCCTAGCAAAAGAAGCTTAAACCAGTGTGAAGTGATGGTCCTCTGGTTGCAGGAGAGAGGCCATGCTGCCTGGAGACTGGGGTTGCCTCAGCTCTTAAGTCCTTAAAGACAGTAGGATCCAGACTGAGGCTCTGAGAAAGGGTGTAGAACTTGCTGGTGGCACCTGTAGCTAGGGAATTCTTTCTGCATGTTCCTTGAGTGGTCTTTCTGTTACATCCCAGCTTCTGAAAAGCTCTTGGAGAAGCAGCGGAAGCGGAAGAGACAGCGTCATCCCTCTACTGCAATGCATTCCAAGAAGGAGAGGAATGAGATGGGGCTGGGGGAGACCCCACACTCTGAGGTACTGTTGGGTCTTCCTATGTGCTGTCATCCCTGTAACCTGTCTGCTGCTTCCCAGGGCACTTTGCAGAGCCCAGGCCAGGTCATCTTTGGCTGGCTGGCATGTCAGCTGGGAGTTTCTCCCACTGATGTAGTTGCATGAGCTGGGGTTGAAGCTGAAGATACCACCTTGATTTAGTAGCTATTTTGTGATGACTACTTAAGCCGGGCACAGTTTTTAAGCTGCTGTTCAGCTGATTCTCCAGGAGAGAAGCTGCTCTGATCTGATGGAAACAGGTTTTGCCTGGCATTTCACTCTGCACCTCAGAAGGTCTAACTGCTTTAAAAGGTCTTCTCTGGTGGTGGTGGTGGGAATCTTGCCCTTTCATACACCAGTAAATGAATCACAAGCACTAAACTGTGAACTTCAACCCCTTCTTCCACTTGCTCCTGCTCACTAGGGTGAGCTGAGAACCATGTTGGAGGGGAAGGGGGGGGACTGTCTGTGACTGCTCACAGGAGCCTCTGGTTACGTTCTGCCTTCCAGCAGAAAGGGATAATTGGGGCATCTCCCTGCAGAGTTCTTGTACAGATATCTCTGACAAGCACATTTTGCCTTTTAGGAATGAGCCAGGTATCACCAAGTGTAGGGGAAGCAAGACTTTTCCTGGGAGAGGCGGGACACCTCTGGGCCTCTCACCATCGCCTCTCACTGCCAGTGGCCCAGGTTCAGCAGCAGGCTGTTCTGTCAGGATAGTCAGTATGTATTTCAGGAGCCAATTATAGATGTATATTGTTATATTTGTTGTTGTTACACAGCTTCCAGCAGAGCACAAGCCTCACACCACTTCGAGCAGTGCCAGCCATCCTGTTGCTACTGCTTTCCAAAAAGGGCGTCTCTGCTGGGGGTGCTGAAGTGGGGTGGTAGCCCTGGGCCCTGCGAGCTGCCCTGGGATGGTGTTAGTGCTCTTTCTGAAGGGTGCTCATCTGGAACCATGTTTCAAAGAAGCCTGTACAAACACCTTCACCAGCGCTGGGGAGCAGCTAACGCTGTCTGCTGTTGGGCACCCACTAAGAGACTGCCTCCGCTCTGAGCCAGCAACGCGTCTCTGAATACTTTATTGGCAAGAAAAGAGGGGGCAGTTCAGAGCAGTAAAGCACCTAGGCCATGGCTCTTAGCCCTGCATCTGCCACTCTGTGCAGAGGAAGCTCAGGGAGTTGTAACTGCCTCCAACCGTAGCCATCTGTGTTGAGTACCTCAAGTTAGGGGTGGTAAACCATGTCAGAAAAAACCCCAAAGGCAATGCTTGGCACCTTTTGCCAGCATCCATTACTCTGATTCTAACTCTTGAGCTGCTGTGGTAAGAGTGTTCACCCCTTGGTGTAGGTGAGTAATGGGATGCTGTGGAGATGCAATTGCTCTTTCATGTGGAATCTGGACCACAGTGGTCCCCAGGTGACTTTCCACACACAAGGCAAGGAACACCATTTTGTGCTGAGTGATGGCAGACAAAATAGATCCTTTGATGATACAGCACAGTGAAGCCTCGGATATAGCTGCTTTCAGAGGAAGAGGGGCAGAGGAAACCTTGTCTGCCTGGGCTGAACTAAGCAGCTTTCTCTGTCCTCGCCTGTCTGTGGAGTCAGGAGCACGAGTTTACAACACCAGGACAGCAAGAGGCTGAGAGAAGGGGATAGAAAATGCTGTTGAAATGGAATGCTGTTGAAATTGTTGTCAAGGTTATGAGCCAAGGTCAGGCTGTGGCAAAGAACAGGCCAGGCTTTTGAGGCTGTGCCAGGTACAACAGCAGAGATAGCTCTGGAAGAAGACCCAAGATGAGACCTGCCCTCTGTAGGAGGTATGTAGTTCTGCAGCGCTCCTGGGTAGGGGAAGGAGGGGGAACAGTGTGACAGGTTCTTAGTGTCGGGCCCCTTCTCCCTGATCACAAAGCACAAGTCTCTGGCCTTGCCCACCCTGCCTAGCTCTGACGTGCTCTGACATTCCCTTTCCCCCTCTGGTTCTGGGGGCATTGATTAAAATAAGACTTAAGATCCTGGCGTGTGAAACGTGCAGACTCCCAGCTGTTTGCAGAACCAGATGGGCTGGGTGTGGGCTGAAGGGGCAGGGCTAGAGCACGCTGTGCCACACTGGGCAGTTAGGGCCCACTTGTTAAGGTACCATTGCTACTAGCCAGTGCTTTCAGCTCTGAAGAGGGAGTTGCTGGTTAATGCTGTGTGACTCCTAGATGCATTTTAGTGTGAAATGTGGCTGTCAGCATTCAAACCAAGCAGTCCAGCAGCCTTGGTAGAAAGTGGCCAGAGGGATGGAAAGATGAACCAGTTCTAAATCTCTCATACCTCTGTAGCAAATCTGAGTACGTGTCCCCCACTTCCCAAAACACTGTCTTGAAACCTTATCTACTGCAGGAAGCTAGTGCCACTGACCACAGGATGGGTGGTGCTTGTTTACCAGCACCCTGCCCCTCCTGACAGGGACCTCAGTGACCATGAGAGGCTGAGCTCGCTTTGTGTCTGTACCACTGGGGCCCCAGCATAAGCAGAAGCTATAGCTGACCTTGTTTGCCCATACCAGTAGCTGATTAACCCTGCTCTTGTTCTTTGTTACAGTGACCCCTGCAACCCTGAGGTCACTGTTGAGCTGAGCAGAAGAGGGAGCACCTATGTAGGAGTAGGAGGGCCTGAGCTGTAACCAATCCTTGGAGCACTGGTCATCAGTGCTGCTCCTGGAGCGTTGCAGGAGCCGAAGCGCGCGCTGGGGGCTTGCAGCAGACTGGGTAGTACCTAGCAGAAATACAGCTGCAGGAGCAGAAGTATCATAGCACTTAGCTTGAGAAGCTGCTGTTGTATATAGGGGCAAAGGTGGCTGTTGTGTTCTTAGGTGTTTGGGGTTTTTCTGCCAATGCTGCAGAAAACTCTCCCTTCCCTCTTCCAGGGCCGTGTGGTAGGGTGGCAACAGCTTACATGCTCCTTAGCAGTAGGCATCCCTGCCAGCCTTCCAGAGAGGTTGTGGTGGTAGTCTGTACACCGAATGGTGTGGGCTGGCAGTGGTTTGTAGCTGGGACTTTGCTTTTGTTTGTGCTGAATAAAGGCAATTTGTACCATTTGTCTTTGTATTGTGTACTTTAATAGACTGTCAGTGCATCTGTGCATCATCGCCCCACAGAACTCGCCTGGCTTTAAAATGTCCCCACCTAAAAGCCTACTGCTGCTTTCAGGGAATGGAAAAAAAAAAGATAAAATCTGAACAGGTAAAGGGAGCATCATTGTCTGACCAGGATACCAGCTCCCAGTTCTTCCAGTTTTAAACTTTGGGAGATCTTTATTTTGCTCAGACTAATAGTGTGTTCAGAGGGCATTCAGCTTACAAGCTTTAGTAGCACCACAGCTCAGACCAGTGCTCTCTCGTGCAGAAAGTGGTACAAAGCTCCCTCTTGTGATCAGAGCACATCTGGCACCAAGCAGGTTTGAGGGTACAAGTGATGGCTGCTGCTCCTGCCAGCAGTTTGAATTCCACACAGGGTCTTTCAGATGTATAGTTAATGTCTGAGCATACACAGGGTATGGCTTGGTGACCCAAGGAGGAGCTGGCAGCTGTGCGCTGAGATACTGCACTGAGCTGGGTTATTAAAACATGGCAGAGTCCTCAAAATATTCTTGCTTAAAGCACTTTAGCTAAAGGCATCACTTTGGTCCAGCCTTATTGGCCCTTAAGGTGTACGCAGTCTGGAGTGGCAGCTGGGGCTGTAAGACCACTGCAGTGTTGTCTAGGCTGTGCCCAGCAGGCCTGGAAGCTGGCAGAATGGCTTTTCCTAGCCCTTAGTTGCATGGCCTCACAGAACTGAAGGCAGTGCTGCCACATGCAGCTCCAGGACAGCAGTGTTTTGTGACAGAAAGGATACCTGCTTCTTTCCTTCCCTGCGACAGCGCCTGGGCCAGTCCCATGAACACATCAGAAGGTGTCCTTCCACCTTGAGAAGCCTTTTGGTAGCATCCCTGACATGACCCGTGAGAGGGTGGTTGGGCCTTTTATCATTTGAAAGCCATCTCAGCAGGATGCTCTTTCACCAGCATAGGTTCTGGGCAGGGCTGTGATTCTCCTACAGACAGGTGCTTAGAAAAGACTCGGCACCCAAGGTTGTTGGTGTAAATGCCCTCCCTGTTCCTGCACTGGTCACTGTGGTGCTGGCCAGCCCGTTCACACTGACATGGCCCAGGAGTACCTGCAGGGGTTAGGACAAGCTTTGATACATGTGGGGAAAAGCCTGGCTCATTTGTTGGATGACAGCTACACTAAAGCTTGTTTCTCCAGTGCAAGCAGACATCAGCACACAGGGTGCTTCAGGCTCCTTCAAAAGCCTGCCTGATTTGGGTCTGCACAGGGCAATGTTTTTCTTCCTCAGCCATGACTCCTTCCTTGGAAAGGGCTTATGTACAAGAAAATAATTGTGTGTGGGGGGGTGGGGGGTTTAATGATGTACTAAACTGAGAGCTGTTTTCTTTCTTTTCTTGTGTTTTGGTGGAACTGTATGGGGGATGTTCTCTCCAGGGTGGGTAATACACAGACCAACTGCCAAACCTGTTATGTGCTCAGTGGCTGAATCTGTAATTTCCAGGGCAGGACAGGAACTACTGACAAACCTGACTCTGGATTTCTTTTTAAAGGGGGAGACTTCAGTTCATGGGACTGCTGCAAGCCCCAAAGAGGGTAATGAAGAGGGGTCAGAGAATGACCATGGAGTGCCTTCATCCAAAAAGATGCAGGGGGAGCGTGGAGGAGGAGCAGCTCTCAAAGAGAATGTGTGTCAGGTAACACCCTCGGAGAAATCCTTTTGAAACTTTACCCCACTGTAAAGTATTTTTGTGTAAGTTCTGGGACACACCAGTGCCTCAGAAAAGTCCAGGAATCCTCAAGGTGCATATCGTAGAATTAACCAGCTTTTTGTGCTATGAACTGAGCCTTTCCTCTGTGAACTTCACGGATGTTAGAGAGATGTGACCAACATAGGACTTTTTTTAGCTGATGCAGGGTAGCAGGGACTGGATGGCAAAAGCAGGGGCAATGCACAAACCACCTGTATACCTGTTATGTATAACACAAGGAAAAGCATTTCCCCTCAGGGGTCTCTGCTGGCACACAGGTTGTTGCTGTCGGAGGTGACTGAGGAAGGAGGTTGCTCAGAGCTGACATTGTGCTTTTTTCCCCACAGATCTGCGAGAAGCCAGGGGAGTTGTTGCTGTGTGAGGCACAGTGCTGTGGTGCTTTCCACCTGCAGTGCCTTGGGCTCTCCGAGATGCCAAAGGGCAAATTCATCTGCAATGAGTGTTCCACAGGTAGGGCAGCTTTGGTGTGCTTACCTGGTGCTTCCTTTGCTGGAATGATGTGCCTACAGTAGGGCTGCTAACTACCTCTCAGTCCTCTGATTATTGGTTTGGTGTTTGATAATGAGTCTCTCATTAACTGGTCTTGTTGATTCAGACATGTGGAGTGCAAAGAAGTGCATGTCCACAATCTGGTGGGCAGGAGAAGGGGAAATTGCCTAGGGAGAGAGGGCTGGTGGGGGGATGAGTCTGGCGCAAGCTGGAAAGAGTGGAATGTCTAAGTAGGGTTGTCAGTTATTAGTTTTCTTCTTATTTTTTCCTGGCCTGAAATCACAACTGTAATGTCTTTTCCTTTTTAATCTGGAGTTCTATTGCAGCTGCAGGCAAAACCAGCCTGCTGCAGAGAGCTGTGCTGAGGTAGGTATGTCAGGGTGGGAAGATGTTGCCGTGCTAACACGCAGCACGGTGAAGTGTCACATCTTCATTTAGCCCTTCTGCGTGGCTGGTGTTACATCTGCTGCTCTTTCTCCAGGGGTCCATACCTGCTTTGTGTGCAAGAGCTGTGGGGAAGATGTGAAACGGTGCTTGCTGCCCCTCTGTGGGAAGTATTACCATGAAGCCTGCATACAAAAATACCCACCCACGGTCATGCAGAACAAGGGCTTCCGATGCTCCCTGCACATATGCATGACTTGTCATGCTGCTAACCCAGCAAACATCTCTGCCTCTAAAGGTACTGAAACCTTCTGGGGTGCTCTTGTTTCATTTCCACTGTGCAGTTATACCTGGTCTGCTGGTTCTTTATGTTGATTTTCTGTCCTTGCCACAATGCTTGCTGTAGGAGTAGCTTTTCCTGGGGCAGGGGGAGAAGGGGTGGTGTTGGTTATGCAAGGTTGCTGCTCATCAGCACTCCTCGTGGTCAGATACGGCAACTAAAACACTCTTCTCCTGTCCAGACGCTTGGATGCCTGCAGGTCCAGTGATGCTACACGCCCCTTGCGGTTTTTGACTAAGTCTCTGGAGCTGTACAGGACACTTATGTTTCTCCTGCTTATTTTTCACTGTGCCAGTGCTGCAGACAGCACCTGCTTAGCAGCACTGGCTAGGAAGGCAACGGCACAGAGAGCAGCATACGAAAAAAATGTGATACTCTTTTAGTTCCCCTTTTTTTGTAATGCAAACTCTTGTCTTGTAGTGACACCCTTGGGCTAAGCTTCTCAGGCAAAGGTGTTTGCAGCCATTACTTCACCTTTATCTCACATGATTAAACTTAAAACTTATGTGATCACCTTGTATATTTGCTTCCAAAGCTGCCTTTCTTTAAATCTTTGGTGTCTTAAGACCAGCTCCATTTTTATCCTCACGATCTGTGTTAAAGTTGTCTTTTTCCCCCACACACATATCAGTGTTTGGTGTAGAAGACAACACTGAGGCCTAAAGCCCACAGCTGACCACTTTCCCCAGTGAACATTTGCGTCGTGTTCCTCCGGCTGCTGCTTCTCAGTGGTCAAATTTATCCTTTTCCTCCAACCTCTTCTCCCTGTTCAGTCTTCTGTGAAGAACTGGAAACAGGCTTTCAAAAGCCTTGGATAAATTAGGCCTGTAGGCAATTCTGAATTCTCCATTCTGGAGTTTCAGGGTAAAATCTGGTAAAGTGGAGAGGCAAACGCTGATGCTTTCAGAAGCTACACGGATCGGTTTCGTTATATGCAGCTAACCACTTGGAACACCCCCTCTGTGATGTCTGAGTTGCTTTACTAATTATTTGTGTATGATAGGAAGCAGTCCCAGCCTG
>WUAM01000431.1:24035771-24059402 GCA_024336885.1 Actenoides hombroni
GTCCCAGCCTGTGAACTCTTGAACTGTTTCTGCCTAGCATGCTGGAGGTTTTTCATTTTGAAATAATACAATTTTACATGTTATATAGAAATATATATAAAAGATGTTTATAATTTTATGTACTGTTATATTAAACAATTCAGTAGGAATCTAGTGAGTACGTAACGGATGGCCTATAGAAATTAAAGGTCAGTTTCCTTTCCCAAAGATCTCCTGTGGCTGCTCGTTTTGAGCTTAGATGTCAAGAGAGGTTAGTTTTGGCAGGAAAAAAAAAAATCTCCCTCCTTTAGAAGTTCCCTGTGTTCCTGATGTGTTCTGCTGGCAGGTCGTTTGATGCGCTGTGTGCGGTGTCCAGTTGCCTACCACTCCAATGACTTCTGCCTCGCTGCTGGGTCCGTGGTCCTTGCCTCCAACAGCATCATCTGCCCCAATCACTTCACTGCACGGAGGGGCTGCCGCAACCACGAGCACGTCAACGTCAGCTGGTGCTTCGTCTGCTCAGAAGGTGAGACAGTCTGTGGTGGGTCCCATGTCACCAAGGAATGCCCTGACAAGAAGTCATTAGAGCAGGCAGAAGCTTTGCCTGTCCAGAGGGTGACACTGAGAATTGCAGAGAACAGATTGCCTTGCTACCTATCCCCGTTTAACTCTTTAACCCTTAAGATCCTTCTGGACCCTTAGAAGAGTTCTTTTTGCAGCCTGAGTAGGGCACAGCTTTTGAAAAGGGTTTGCAGAAGAGCATCATGCTCTTTTCTCAGCTGTGTATCTCTGGAAGCGTGAAGCCCAGGGCTTCTGCACAGTGACTGAAAAATTTCTCCTCTTTGCAGGGGGCAGCCTTTTATGCTGTGAGTCGTGCCCGGCTGCGTTTCACCGTGAGTGTCTAAACATTGAGATGCCAGAGGGAAGCTGGTATTGTAATGATTGCAAGGCAGGCAAAAAGCCACACTACAAGGAAGTAGTCTGGGTGAAAGTTGGGCGCTACAGGTAGGTGAAGGTAGAACAGATTTGTCCCTATCCCTTCTTCATGCAGTGCTCACAGTGGCTGAGGTGAGAAGCTGCTCCTCTCTGCAGGGTACATACAGTGCAGCAGCCTCTGGGTTTGTTCTCCCTGCGTGTGTGTAGCAGCTGGTAAAACGCCTGCTTTAAAACACGTACTTTCTCCCTTCAGAGGCCTCTTGTCTCCCCACCAGCCTGGCTGGTAGCCCTCACACACTTCTTCCCCGTGTCTCCGTGCAGTAGCAGACATCTGAAGCGATTGGAAGTGGTGAAGGCAGAGGTTTCATCTGCCGTTCCCTGTGTTGCAGGTGGTGGCCAGCTGAGATTTGCCATCCTAGGACAATTCCTGTCAACATCCAGAAAATGAAACATGACATCGGTGAATTCCCTGTGCTGTTCTTTGGCTCCAAGGATTACCTGTGGACCCACCAGGCCCGTGTGTTCCCTTACATGGAAGGTGATGTCAGCAGCAAAGACAAGATGGGGAAGGGCGTGGATGGCATATACAAGAAAGGTAACTTGTCCTTATCCATGGAGGTGCATGTTCTTTTCATTCCCATTTGGAAAAGTGGCATTCTTGTAACAGAGAAAAATGTCTTCTTGGAACTAAAGTGAAGCTAAATTTGTAGTATGAGCTGCTGCTTATCTATCATCCAGCATGCTCAGAACATTTGTTAGTGTGACTCCCAGAGAGGGAGAAGGGCTTGCAGATCTTGAATGCTTCTCCAACTCTGACACAGTCACGCTAAATCCAAGTGAACTGTTGCTTTGTCAGCTTCCCTGTGTCTAATACAGGCATTATCTGTGTGTAAGAATGCACTTGAGAGTTGTGAACGCAGCTGCCTGACACCTCTGCCCAAAAGCAGGCAAAGCTGGTGCTTTGGGTGCCTCATCACCACACGGGCAGATCTCTTACTGTGACTTCTGCATCTGCCCTGTGGCACTGGCCACTGGTGAACCTCTGCCTCTAAAGTGCTCAGCCAGGGAGGTTTACTTCTGGAGCTTGGAGCACTGGGTGGACACTGACAGCCCAGCTCTCTGTGAGCAGAGGGAGCTCCTGCTAACATGGCCTGTTCTCTCACTTAGCTCTTCAGGAAGCTGCAGTAAGATTTGAAGAGTTGAAGGCACAGAAAGAACTGAGACAGCTTCAGGAAGACAAAAAGAATGACAAGAAACCTCCTCCCTACAAACACATCAAGGTGAGGGCAGGTTGGGGGGAACAGGTGCAGAAGAGAAGTCTGGAGCTATTGCTGCAGGTGATTTACAGGTATACAGAAACGTTTTTACTGTTCGGGCATCTGGCTGCATTTGAAGGTTACTTTGTTCCTCTGAGCAATTTCAGCCATCCCCCACAGAAAGGATTCGTGTATGTGCAGAGCTGCATGGAATCTGAACACCAGTAATAGAGGTACTCTGACTGGGACAGGTCCAGACATCTCTGTGCTCTTCCATGTCAGCTGTGTGGCCTGAAGGAAGTGTCTCTACCTTTGGAACTGAGAGGAGAGTGCTGGTCATACACTGTACGCTCAAGTGCTGTGTGTTGCTGATGGCAAGGTGGGGATCCCAGGCAGTGCCAGACAGGAGATGGTCAGGGTAGAGTGGAGCAGAGCTGCTTGGAGGATGGTACCCCAGGGTGTCATTTTTTCATATCTGCTATTGCTTTTGATCTCTTTTTGTATCAGTTGGTGACTGAACAGAAATGCTGAAGCAGATGTACTTGCTGGAATATCAGACCTTTTGCTGAGTTTTTGGGAAAGCTTCATGTTTACAGCTGTGTTTTGAAATAGAGATGGAGCAGTGATAGAAGTCCTAGGAGGATGGAGGTGACTTTAGAGGAGAGCTGGGGCCAAGCAGGTGCATGTGCTTGAGATGCAGGTCCAGACCGATCAGAAACCCAGTGATTAAGGGACTGTGTTCTTTTTTTCATTGCCTCTGTTTTCTCCTTCCCTTCTCTTATGTGGCAAACTATGAGAGCCTAACTCAGTGCTGTCACTTTTTGTTTCAAGCTAGGGTTTGTTGGCAGACAGGTATGTCCTGCACCAGTTAATGCACAGTATGAAGAACACAGCTGAATGCTGTGGCAGCAGTGTGGGCCAGGCAGCTTCAGTGGAGGCAGTACAGATTCTTGTTACAGGTATTTTCAAGCCTGTCTCTGGCCGCAACATGAAGGAACTTTGTGGAAGCAGTTTGGAGCCTTTGAAATACCCTTTGAATATAAAAATAACAACGGTCATGGTCATTAGCCATGACAGCTCTTCTGAGATCTGGGTGCGAGCTGTTTGAAAGCAAAGCCGTTTGCAGGAGCACGTGGTGAACTGGAAAAGGCTTCAGGGTGAAAAGGCTAAATGGAGCTGGCTGTGTCCACTCCTGTGCTGGCCTTCTAAGGAAATCAGCACCTTGGGGTCCATCCCAAGGGGTGCTGACACAAGAGGCTGCTGCAAAATATGCTTGGGATTCTTCAGCACATCAGGGCAGTGGCCTGTCCAAGCATCACCCTGTTATGGAGCTGGTTTTGTACCAGCAATGCTTTGGAGAGCAGGATATGGCCTGCTGGGCACGAGGGTGTGCTGAGAGGGCACCACGCTCAGACACTGTGGTCATTTGGGGTGATAATGCCAGAGCCAGCAGGGGCTCTGGTCCTAATCCTGTGAATCTCATTGCTCTTAACGAGGTGATGAGCGAAAAGCCCAAGTAAGAGATAGGAAGCAGCAAAGGAGAACACAAGAGTGACAAGGAAGGTTGGAGATGGAAGGCAGTACTAGGAGGAAGGGGAGGCTGTTGAAGAGATTACTCGGGGGTTTCTACACGGTTTGTTTTTAAACAAAGGAGGAGGATCAGGGCTAGACCAGCCTCCAGCAGGCTGCTGGCACAGAAGCTTTGCTCAGTGGGTGGGAATGGATAAATTGTGTGTGGGTTGGAATAGTTTTGTTAAATGATCCCTTCCATTTGTGTCTTGGGAAAGGAAAGGAAGCTCGTGGTATTGCTCACCAGGGCAAAGAACAACGAGGAGTTTTTCTTCAGTGTCTCTCTCAAAAGTCCTGACTCTCTGTTGCCTGCCTTTCAGTGTTCGCTGCCTTTAACCAAAACCAAAGGACCCTGCTCATGCCACAGACACGCCAGTCGCTTCTCCACCTGGTGCTGCGCTCTGCTTCCTTCTGGAGCGGTTTTTAGAGAGCTCCATGGCTTAACTCTAAGCTCATCTTTGGGCCTTCCAACCCCAGCCTTGTCTGGTTTTGTTTTGATTTACATCTACAGGACAGTTGGGTAGGGAGCTAACTGCTTGTGGCCTGGTACATAGGTAGGCCCTCTGTACTCTGTCACAGGCATGTCTGCCTGGTCCTCCTAGTGACAGCTGGGAGCACAAGCCAGCTTGAAGGTAACAAGTTCAAAAACCAGGGCTGTAAGGAAAAATGACCTGACACTCAGCCTGGAGAAAGTGCTGTTTCGCGCAGAAAATGGTTTGGTGTCAGTCACAGGTATGGTGTGCACCCAACAAGAGAGTGCTGGGCCACCTGGGCTGGATGTAGGCACAGTGGTGATGGGAGGGGGACACTTGGCAGCCTCTCCTCGCTCCGGGGTCACAGAATACACACTGCACCAGCTGATGCTAACGGGGGACCTGCATCCTCCCTCGCTCTTCCCTCTGACCGTACAGCTCTTGAAACGGTGTGCCCAGAAGTATGTATCTGCCTGTACTTGTGTCCTTCTGCCCCCCTGCTGTAACCAGCTCGCCCTGCAGCCTGTCAGCTTGTAGACAAGGGCTGAGTACAGAAGCGACTGTCAGGATAACCTGGGTTTTCTGAAGATCTAATGTCCTTCCTCTGCGTTCAAGGTGAACCGGCCGGTGGGGAAGGTGCAGATCTTCACTGCAGACCTCTCTGAGATACCGCGGTGCAACTGCAAACCAACAGATGAAAACCCGTGCGGCCTGGACTCGGAATGCATCAACCGCATGTTGCTCTATGAATGCCACCCCATGGTCTGCCCTGCTGGGGAGCGCTGCCAGAACCAGTGCTTCTCCAAGAGGCAGTATCCCGAGGTACAGATCTTCCGCACGCTGGCGCGGGGCTGGGGCTTGCAAGCGAAAACGGACATCAGGAAGGTAGGTACCCCGGTTCTGCACATGTTTGCTCTTGCTCGCTGTTGGTTTCAGTGGGTTTGAAAAGTTAACTTCTATAATCTGAAGGAGACTTCTTGCCGTAAAATGCCATTTAGGAAAGAAATGGATGGATTTAACTTTTGCAGGCCTGGCAAGAGTGTTTTGGCTCAGGTAACCAAGAAAATGGTTTGCGTGTTGGTGTCCCACAGGGTGAGAGAGGTGACTGCTCCATCTGTCTGCCTTTAAGGATTGTGGGTTTGAGTGCACCAGAACGCTGGCCTGAAGACAGTGTTCAGGATTTTCACATGGGGAACTATTCTTGAATAGCCAGGTCTGCCAGCCTGGGAATCTTGTATCAGAAACTGAAACCAGGGCTTGGCTCTTAGAAAAGGGTAACGTCTTGGAGATGGCTGTTTATTATTGCTGAAACTGGTATCTCCAACTCAAACACTTGTATTTTATATCCAGAGAACAGTAATTTTGTGGACATATATCTGTGCTGAATGAAGAAGGAAGAATGTTAAAGCAAAGAGAACCCCAAAGATAAGAAAGGGTAAAGTGAAACAGAGGTCAGTTAGCATAGTGGGAGAAGAATGTCTGAAAAGGGAGTAGGGACAGCATGCTGGGGGGAGGGCTTGGTAGCAGGAGTTAAAATGTTGAGTCTATCCTGTCTAGGCTTTGCTGCCTGCTGTGATGCAGGTTAGAGGATCTCTCTGCTATTCCATGTGCTGTTGTGTTTCACTTTCAGCAGACAGTCTGGAAGCAGAAAACTGGGTTACATAATGGACACACCCGTTAGCCCCAGTGGAACAGAGCTGGGGTTCCATCTGACTGTTGAAATCCAGTCTCTGCAGTGCTGCCCTGCAGGGGAACTCCACAGATTCCCCCCAGGAGCAAGTGCTGCTCAGTGTAGTTGGTCCCCAAAGGGGGGTATAATTTCCAACTGGAATGCAGTTACGTGGTGCTTTGAGCTTTGCAGCAGAGCTGCTCATGTGGTTTACCTGATGCTGTCCCTGAATGTTAATTCTTTCCATAGCACAAACAATAGTCTGATGGCTATTGTTGCTTTATTTAATTTATTTTGAGTTATTTGTTGAGTGTGTGAAACAAGTGTATGATTCAGGACTCTTAGTGAAGATTGTGGGTCAGACTGGCTGCAAAGTACAGAAGATTTTTATGAAAATGTTTCCACAAAGGAAGTGGGAGCTAAGTTTCAGCACAGAGGTGGATGTCCCTCCATCCTGGAGGGAATTTGTCTTGACTTAACAGCTTCTTGTTTTCTGTCTGGCAGGGTGAATTTGTTAATGAGTATGTTGGGGAGCTAATTGATGAAGAGGAGTGCCGAGCCCGAATCCGCTATGCTCAGGAGCATGACATCACCAATTTCTACATGTTGACACTGGATAAGGTATGTGGAAGGAATTTCTCTTGCCAGCATCTTAGACAGAAGTAAACTGGTTTCAAGGAAGGCATGATAAAGGTTTTCTCCAGCAAGTAAAAAAGATTTGCTAATGAGCTGGTCTTCATTTCTATTAAAGAGAATGGAGTGTTGTTAAGTGTATTAGAGAAGTGTGCAGTAGAGAAGTTTCAAGTTGGCTAATAGGATTAGGAGCAAAATCTGACCCAACCACTGGAGCTTGTTCAGAAGAGGAGGCAGTTGTCTGAGGATCATCCATCCTGCTTCAGCATAACAGTGAATTTGTTAACCTCAGCACCCTTCCCCGCCGCTGAACCTGGAGAGTCCAGAACTAGGCTGGTGTGTGCCAGAGAAGGCAGTCCTCGTGTCTACAAGTATCAGGCACAGTGAGACCCTCATTTAAGTTCAGATCCCAGGTTTTGCTGATGTAAGTAGAGGGGTAGAGTCCTAGAGGCCACCCTGTTGGTGTGAGCCTCTGGCTTTTAGAGGCAAGTAGTTCTCTCAGCTGCTTTCCACATTTTGTCACTCAGCCTTGGGGAAGATTAAGAAAGAAGCCATAAAAGCTAGCATGGGAAGAAGCTGTCACGTGTGGGACCATGTGGCTGATTTCTGGCTCTCCTCTCTCCTTGCTGGAAATTCACCCTGACCCTCTCGTGTTCTCCTTGTCTGGCTGATGAGTGGCAAGAACAAACCCAAGTGTTAGTATCTCCCTCACAAAACAAATCTCAGTTGCAGCTGCCCTCTCCTCTCCATCTAACTCTGGTCTCCTCTCCAGTCAAATAGTGTGCTGTGCAGAAGTGTACCTCACATTGCATGCTGTTCCTGTTCTTCTATCCATTGATATATAAGAAATAGGAAGTGGTATTTTGCTTCTAAGCAGCAGTCAGGGTCTGGAACCACAAGTGCTGCATTGGAAGGGTAGGGGTGTAGTGTTTACCCAGTACTGACACCGCAGGGAGAGCTGCCTTCCCAGAAAGCAGCACTTTCTGCCTGTTCAGGAGCCCTTGTGTCTTTGAAGAGGAAGATGATGCCATGTCTCACTGCATTGCTGTACAGTCTGCCAGCCCTGACCAGAGACATCAGTGTGTGGAAACTGTTGGGGTGTCTGTTGATTGTTCAGGCAGCACAGCAACACCTCTCCCTTACCCGTGGTTAAAACACCTGTACAAAATGCGGTGCTTCGCAGTTGTCATCAGGTGCCTCCCTTCGCAACACTTTTCACTACCAATTAATGCTTTCCTGGTGTACTGGTGTCTGTGCTGCAACATCTTGAGAAGGAAAGGACAGCTTATTAAATGGTGTTTTTCTGTTTTGTTTGTTTTGTTGTGTGTTTTGGTTTGGTTTTGTGTGGTTTTTTTATGTGTTTGGTTGTTTTTTTGTTTGTTCGTGGTTTTTCATTGTTGGTTTTATTTGTGTGTTGGCTGGGGGTTTTTGTGTGTGTGTGTGTGTGTGTGTGTGTGTGGTTTTTTGTTGTTTGGGTTTTTTTTCCAGGATCGAATCATTGATGCTGGGCCAAAGGGCAATTATGCTCGGTTCATGAACCACTGCTGCCAGCCCAACTGTGAGACCCAGAAATGGTGTGTGAACGGCGACACCCGGGTCGGGCTCTTCGCAATTGTAAATATCAAAGCTGGTAAGAACCCTGCTCTGTCAGCACCTGCAGTTAAAAGTGTGGGAGTGCTTCTGTAAGGAAAGGGGAGGGTTTGTAGCTGCCTGGGAAAATGCTTAATTTTTGTTTTCACATAAGCAGTCGTGAGTCTTACCACCAGCACTGACATAATGAAACAATCCGTGGTGTAAGTGGAGGTTCACACTTGGAAATTGCAGGCTCAAGAAATGGAACCTAAGCATGCTGCAGCCTGGGGCAAATGCCCTTTTTGGTAGGGGATTGCACTGAAGTTTCAATCCCCACGGACCTGTGGGGAGATGGAAAGTGGGTATCCTTGTGTAACTGTCACAGTCATTTGTGTCGTTGTATTTCAAATGTGCTTTTGGTTCAGCAGTAGGACATTCTGCTCCATAGTTCATTACAGCTTGCTTGGTTTTGATCTGCTCTTGTGCCAGGGACTGAGCTGACTTTCAACTACAATCTGGAGTGTTTGGGAAATGGAAAGACCGTTTGTAAATGTGGTGCCCCGAATTGCAGTGGCTTCCTTGGAGTACGGCCAAAGGTATGATACCTCCTTTAAGCTTTTGTTCTCCTAAATCACCTCTTTGCATAGATGCATCACAGAGATCTCAGGAAGGGTAATACAGTTTCATTGTGGCCATGAAAACACTGCTTGAAATGAGCTGAATATCAAAGTTTTCATTCTAACAGTGCAGATCTTAGACCTAAATTATTGGAGTTGCTGTAAATAATGTCAGGAAATTGTATTTTACAACAAAAGAATAAAGAAAAGAATTTTTTTCAGAATTTTCTGCTTACAAGCGTGACAATTTCCATCAAATTAGAGGGGAAATTAGCCTGGGAAGGATTTCCATCATGTAACCAAGAAACCACAGCCCATTTACCAAAGTAAAGTCCTGAGTAAATTGTGAGCACACATGGAAGGCCAGCAAGCTCACATTCCTTCAGACTTCAAGTTGCTTTAGAGCCAGAAGGCTTCTACGCCACCCTCTTTGCTGCAGTAAGAAAGATCCTGGGTTTGGGGTTTTTTTTTGTTTGGTGTTTTCCCTTCTTTTGGTCAAGCATCTGAAATGCACACACCAGACAGCAATGAGAAATTTGCCATCTCTGAAGTAGAAAAATCACTGGCTTTTAGAACTCGCTGACTTTTGAGAGCGTTGTGTTGTAACTGCAGTGTTGCACTAACAGGAATTGATTTCAATTACCTCCTTGTGCGAGCTGGTTCTCACTGGGAAAAGGAAATAACAGGAGCAGTTGGCCAAGTTCCCAGCTGTCACCAGCTAAATCTATGTCTCAGCTGTTGGTTTCTTTCAAGAGCTTCACCGAATCAGTCTGTAATCCCTCCACTCTGGCATGTGGGTGCTGGGGGCTGGTTTACCCACGGTTCAGGGTTAAAAGCCCTAGCAGCACAGTTGTTAAACCCCATCAATGTGTTATAGAAGCTTTTATGAATTCTTCAGAGAGCTTAGTTCTGCAGAAAAATTAACTTATGATAAAAAAAAAATAACCTGACATCATCAGAAGCTGACAGATGAGGGGAATTGCACATCTGATGTACTTAGTTCTTTTTTGCATTGCAATTTAAAGTTGGATTGAATTTTGTGCAGCTCCCGTGTTGCATGTGGCTTGACTGGTTTTTTGCCCAGCAATATCAGGTTGCATGGTGGAAATCAGAGAAAGATGCCCCTTAGTTGTCTTTGATGTTCTGTTGTGATGCCCAGGGGCGACTCATTCCATCTTGATGAGAAGGGCTAAGAAACAATACCCAAAAAACCAGTACTGGGTTTTTTTTTTCTTTTCTCTTCCCCCCCCCCAATTCATCTCGATGATGCATTTTAAGCTTCCTGAAGAATACAGCAAGACAACTTGGCTGATAATACTCAAGTTCCCTCTTAAACATGACCTTTCTAACTGGGAGTGAGGAAGAGTGCTTGGGAGTCTATTGTACTGCAGTGAGCAAGTGGAAATCGCTTAGTCCAGCTGTTAGACCTTGCTTAGACATTCAGATTAGCTGTGAAAGGTTTTTCCTGTTCTCTTTGTAATTAGCTGTCTGAGGTACTACACGATGAGAATAGGTGGAATAGTTTAGGTGATTTCACTGCCTGCTTTTTGAATGAGAAGAAAGGCCTGACTGGTCCCCATTGTCAGCAGGAATGATGGTATGAAAACAGAAACATCCACATGTGAAGGGGAAGGAAACAGTCGAGAGGCATAACTCCAGCAGGACAGCTGGATAACCCCTGCTCCTGAATTGGGAAACTGTAGGTTTGGAGAGAAAGGCCACTTTGGTGATTTTGGTTTTAATCTCGATAGGAATGTGATGAAAGTTGCGCCCAATATATCTGCAGAGTAAGAATGTGAAAATGCCTACTAGGCTTTGTCTCAGCACACAGATGTTCTGCATGGAGAGCATGTATTCTGACAGAAAGCTATGTGGGAAATGGCATAAAACTGATAGTGCTCTGATAAAGGAACAGGTAGCATCATCTTCTGGAGTTGTGTGTTCGGTATAGCGGGAGGGTAAGCCTGGAGAGAATCCATACTGAGGGGTTAAGAGTGGCCCAAGGACCTAGCCTGGGGGCAGTGATGGGGGAGGCCTTAGGCTAGAGAAGAGGGCACTTAAGCCATATAGGTGCCAGTCTTGGTTCCTGTTGTAGTTATTTCATTACTGCCTGTAACAGCTGTTGGAAGTGTGGTAATTTCACTGTAGTGATGACACACAGATGTCAGGCCTCACTGGAGTGGGAGAGAGAAAGGATGGAGCAGTTGCAAAGAAATAAGTGAGTGGAACTGGGAATGGGCTGGCCCTGAGAGATTCAGTACACCAGAGTACACTCCTGGAGGGTAACAGCAGAAACAGGGGTGCTACAAGAAGGTCATGGGTGAGCAGTCATGGTGGAGGAGCTGTTGTGCAGTTCAGCTTAAGCAAGAGCAAGTGTTGACACAAGAACAAATAGGTCTAAACTGATCACAGATAAATTCAGATGGAAAATGGAATGAGGAGTGTCAAAAACCACAGGAAGGCCTGGGAGAGACTCTTGGTGAGTCATGGATGCAGGGAGACCTGATGGCTTTGATGGAGGACCTGAAGAGTCTGTGACAGGTGGTGTGAGCTCAGCAACACAGGCAGCCCAGGGATTCTCATTCTGCTATTGCTAGTTGTCAATATCCCGTGTTTAACAAGGCTTTGGTGCAGGGCTTCCAGGCTCTTTCAGAGACAATGAAAACTGTTCGCTGTAGGAAATTGTTTGCCAAATGTTAAGCAGCACTGTAGAGATGCTGTGTACTTTTCAGGTATGGCTGGATTTTTATTTGCAGGGTTTTCGGTTATCTCCACTGCAGCAGGAAGGGAACAGATGGAAGGGGCAGAGCCCTGCATTAACCAACATTCTCACCCACAGAGCCAGCCCAGCCTCACCGAGGAGAAGTCCAAGAAGCTGAAGAGACGGCCCCAGATGAAGCGCAGGTCGCAGGCGGAGGTGATGAAGGAGCGAGAGGACGAGTGTTTCAGCTGTGGGGATGGAGGGCAGCTGGTTTCTTGCAAGAAGCCAGGCTGCCCCAAGGTGTACCATGCAGACTGCCTCAACCTGACCAAGAGACCTGCAGGTCAGTGCTCTGCCCAGCTTGGGCTCTGCTTGGGTTGGCTCAAGGTGCTGCTCATCACCTTGCACTCACTTCACAGCATCTTAAAATTTAGAGAAATCGTTCTCACTTGAACAGACTTTGTGGCCCACACAATACAACCCTGCACCACCCCCCTCACTGTGACTGCAAAAGAAGAAATTAGTTGCTGAAGGGGGAGCTGGTCCTTGCCTTAAGAAACGGTGTTTATGAGCTGACCCCATCCTCGGGGCCTGGCAGCAGTCCTGACAACAGCTGAGGTATCAGTTCCTCACAGTGGCCATTTCCCCAAAGCTGAAGACAGTTGAGTGAGTTGAATGGTGAGGAAAAGCACTGATGGAAAATGGAAGTTAGAGGAGAACATGTTAGATGTCTGAATAGCCATGAGCTGATAGTTAAAGAAGAGAACAATATCAAAGCAAATCCTAGTTTGTGTTGAATTGAGGGCAGAAATTCGAAATAAGAATTATTCAAAACCTACTTCTAGTTGTGTGCAGAGAAAGAAATAGGCTCCCTGCTTGAGCGGCAAAACAGTTTCTAGATTGTTAGTAGCTCAGGAGGAGTAACATCTATTGGAGAAAAGATTTAAGTTGCATTTCAAAGTCTTAAAGGGGATGGTTGAGGGGAATGTTTCCTCTGTTGTCTCAGTTTGTCTTGGTTATTAAAGGAGTTTCTGTGACTTTTAATGAGTGTTCAGGTTTAATCATGCTCAGAAAGGGAAAAAAAATGACCTGAGTCCTGGTGGGCCAGTTAGCCTGATTTCTGTTAGGCCAGGAAGACGGAAAATCTGATTTGAGATCAAGAATTAAATGGCAAGAATATCAACAGTATTAGATGACAAGGTTTTAGGTACAATAACTCCTTAAATGTAATTTTGGGGGGGGTTGCTAAGATAATAAATCTGGTTAATAAAGGCAACTGCACTGAAGTAATTTGTTTATGGGGCTGTAAATATTTTGATGTAAGTATTGCCATAACTAGGGCTTTTCTATGCAGCTCAGGATGGTGTTCTCTGAGTGCATTGGAGGCCAGCTGGAAACAGAACCGCGTGCTGTCTGAAAGTACCTGTCAGGAGAGTCACCACGGCAGAGTGTTTCTGTTAACACGTCCCAGGGAGCCAGAACTGGGCGCTCAGAACCCCTAGCTGTAATTTGGCAGAAGGTGTAGAAGGGCTAGTAGCATAGTTTGTAGGTGACAGAAATTGTGCGTGAGAGTTTTGGGGAGAACAGGGCATTTCTTTGGAGAGAAGAGCTTGCTGGTTGGATAGTTGCTGTAACAGGGCAGTGGGATCACAGGGCACTCCTATGGAATGTCACCATTCAGGGTGAGGGAATCCTGAGTATTTTTGTGTGCTAAGACTGGGTGCTGTCACGTTCTGGTAGGTTTCCTCAGGCTTTAAAGTCTCTAACAAAGGAGAATCCAGCCTTTAGTCTGTTGCTCTGTTTTCCATTTGAAGAGTTTCTCCTAATGGCCCGGCTTAAAAAAAACAAAGGGATGCCAGCTCTCCCATATCCATTTTTCACATACTGGGAGGCTGTTGTCTCCTTAGTCCTTTTCCGGCTTAAACAAACAGCTTCTCCTCCCAGCTGCTGTTTTCTAAAATCATTACTCTTGGTCTGCTCTGGCCTATGCCTCACTTACCTAGGCATTTTAAAAAGGGAGGTGAGGAGTATTTTAACAGCATTGCAGCTGAGGCCTTGTTAACACGAACAGAAGAGAATAATTTTATTTTGTCTTTTACATAAAATTTCCCAGGAAATGAAATCAGGCTTGTTTTGCAAAAATAACTTCTGTACTTAGGTAATGTTTGTGATTCGCTCTGTCACCCCTGAGTCCTTGTCTTGATCCTTTTCACCTACTTGTTTCTTCCTCTTGCAACCCTGCTCTGCACTAGCCTTTCTTTAATTGCACTTGGTAGGTGAAAGAGCATCTGTCCAGTTTAAATTCTGAGCTTGTCTAACCATTTTTTTGCAGTCCTTCACAGCCTTGTTGTTTTCTAGCCATTTCTGTGGAAGTATTTGCTATTCTGCTTGCAGAAATTTAAATTAAAATGCAGACTAAAATAAACTCCTGAAGGATGTCATAGGAAACCCCTCCTCAGTTTGCCAGAAGACCATTAATAGCTGGTTTTTGAGACTGATTTTCAGTCACTTGTAGCCATTTTTAAAAGGTTTTTTTTTAACGTAGGCTGTATTTTCATAGCCCACTCCTTAGAGTATCATACAGGACATGAAAGGTTCAGCACTTTTTACTTCAAATGTTTCCTCTGCCATGTGCATTGCTGTGGAGTAATTGGAATTTCCTCCTTATTTGCATGTTACCAATTGTGTGATCTTACTTTGAGTGCTCCAGGCTGTCTCTGGGGAGGCTGATTATTCATTAGGCCTTTTATCCTGTCAAAGACTATTGGAGTGGTTTGATAGGGTTTATCTTTCCTGCAAAGTACTGGCAGGTTTTGACTGACTTGATTTTCCATCCGTACAAATGACCTCTATAATAATAGCCCCAAAATTTTCCAGTGGCCAAAGTGAGTGTTGAGCTTGGCTCTCTGGGTTGCTGATGGTGCAGGGGAAGCAGTGACAACCTGTGCTGCAGCACCGTCAGCCTGGAAGGGGGAAAACCACGTGTAGTGTTAACATCCCCACTCTGAAAAGAGTGCTGAAAAATAGGAAAAGACACAGAAAAGCAATGTACATATTTTGAGACTGGAACAGAAGCCTTGGATTGGCTTCAAAGGAGGTGAAAATCATGCTATGTATTGTCTTCAACCCCAGGGGGAAAGCAGTGTGAGAAATGGGAGTGGAAAGCTGATGTTGTGCCTGGAGAAGTGCCCACAGCTGCTCAGTGCCCAGCTGCAGGCTCACTCTTTTCCATCCTCAGTGGAAAAGAGCTGGTAGCCAAAGCCACAGGTCTGTGGGCTTGGTTCAGGGAGGCTGGGAAGTGCTCTGGCCCAGCTCATGTCCATCACTACTTGTAGTGGGCTGTGCAAGGGCTGCTCTGCAAGGAGCTGCTCTTTGCAGCAAGGCAGGGAGCTGGGGCTGGGTGTATGGAGCCTTGGAGGCTTGTGTTTGGAAAGGCTGTACTGGTCCTATGGTGAGAGGTCAGGAACTCAACATTGTGTATTCTGGGTGCACATGGTCATCTTGGTCCTTGTGTCCACAGACTGGTGAGCAGTGTTTGGTAGAGAGCAGCAGCCTGGGCTGGGGAAGCAGCGGGGCTGGATCAGTGGGGTCATCTGCAACTGAAAAAATCAGCAGTCTCTGAGATGTACTGTTGGGTTTTTACTCCGTGATGGTATTGATACTGGTGGTGAATAGGTTCAGTGTGGGTGTGGAGCTCCTCCTCAGGGAGCAGCTTGGCTGTGTGTCAAGCAGCATTTTTATCACGCTGTACACAGAGATTAAGGAAGATGCCTTTGGGTGCAGAGACAATAGAAACTTACTCCCTCGTCATCACTGCCCTCTCACTTCTTCTTTCTGGTAATCAGGAAGGGAAGCTGTTGGCCCAAATTAATGAAGACTTAGATGAACCTGATGCATCTACACAATAAGTTCATTGAGTGCACTGTGCACAGATACCACTGCTGTTGTCTGTGGAAATCAGAGCCACAGAGGTGTGCAAGCTGGGGTGGTCTGCTCTTCTCTAGGCACCCCTGTTGGGTGGTGTCATGCTGGAGCCAGAGGGGCCTTTGGTCTGACCTGGCATGGCTTGTGCTCATCGTGATTATTATTGCCCGTGTTGCTTCTGAGTGTGCAGCTTCCTGTTAACTGCCTGTTGAGCCTGGGAGCTACGGCAGAAACTGAGGACACATAGAATTCTATGGGAGTGCTAACAGGGGTGTTCTCACTCTCCCTTAACATCCTTTGCAGCAGGCCTTGTCTCTTCCCCTTGTACCACTCCTAAAGCGTGTCTTTTCTCCTGTGTCTGTGCTGCAGGAAAATGGGAGTGCCCGTGGCATCAGTGTGATATGTGTGGTAAGGAAGCAGCTTCCTTCTGCGAGATGTGCCCCAGGTCCTTCTGCAAGCAGCACCGGGAAGGCATGCTCTTCATCTCCAAGCTGGATGGACGTTTATGCTGCACAGAACACGATCCCTGTGGGCCTAACCCTCTGGAGCCGGGAGAAATTCGTGAGTATGTGCCTCCCATAGAGGGCCTGACTGATGGCGAGGACACCCAGTCACCAGAGCAGCCACCTGCAGACACAGACCTGAGTATTCAGCCTCTGGACAGCTTACCTCAGCCTGTGGCCCTCAGGCTGCAGTCACCAGAAAAGCCCCCCGCTACCCTAGCGCTGCGGCTGCCACCGTCAGACAAGCCCCCCACCACCCTAGCCCTGAAGCTGCAGCCGTCGAACAAGCCCCCCACCACCCTGGCCCTCCGGCTGCCTCCGCCAGACAAACCGCCCGCTGCCCTAGCGCTGAGACTGCCACCATCAAACAAACCCCCCACCACCTTGTCACTGAGGCTGAAGCCGTCCAACAAACCCCCCACCACCCTCTCGCTCCGGCTGCAGCCTTCAGACAAACCTCCCACCACCCTTTCCCTCCGCCTGGAGCCATCAGACAAGCCCCAGGCTGCCCTGTCCCTAAGGCTGCAGTCAGAGAAGCAACCCATCATCGTAGCGCTGAGGCCTCAGCAGCCCGACAAACCTTCCACCGATGCGGTGCTGTGGCCACTGGACGAGTCCTCCAGTGATGCCTCACAGCCCCATCTGCCCAGTAAATCTCCTCCGGGAACTCCGCAGTCGCTGGAGGAGTCGCTTGTTACCGCTGGTGCCCTGCAGCTCCAGCTGTCAGGCGAGCCTCACGCTGCCACCGGGGTTCTGGAGTTATCAGCCAAGTCTCTCGTTGACACCAGGACTCAGCAGCCTGAGCTGCTGGACGAGTTCCCAACGAAATGTCTGCATCCTCAACTCTCGGACAGACTTCTTGCCACAGTGGGGACCCTGCAGTCCCAGTCGATGGATGAGCCTCTAGTGGTCGATGAGCTTCAGCCATTGGACAGAGATTCTGCCCAGAGTCCCCAGCTTCGGTCTGTGGAAAAGGCTCCCAGCTCCATGGTGTCGCAGGTCCCAGCATCAGAGATAGCTCCCGGTCCTGGGGTGCTGTGGCCTCTGCCCGTTGAAAAAGTCCCTAGCTCCTCCCCTGTCTCACGGATCCTGCCCCCAGAGAAGGCTTCTGGATCAGCTGTGCCACGGCCCCCACCTCTGGAGAAGGCCACCTTCTCCGGGCTGATGCGGGTCCCAGCGACAGAGAACACTCCCAGCTCTGGGGCGCCCCGTTCTCTGCCTCTGGAGAAGGCTCCTGCCTCAGGGATGCCACGGATCCTGCCCACAGAGAAGGCTCCCAGCTTGGGGCCGCCACGGCCCCTGCCTCTGGAGAAGACTCCTGGCTCCCGGTCACCACACGTGCTGCCCATGGAGAAGGTTCTTGGCTCGGGGGCCCTGCGGATCCCGCTCGCGCAGAAGGCGCTCAGCCCCGGCGTGCTGCGGCCCCTGCCTTCGGAGAAGGCCGCCGACTCTGGGGCCCTGCGGATCCTGCCTCCGGAGAAGGCTCTCAGCTCTGGGGTGGCTCGGCCTCAGCTCCTGGAGAGGCCCCTCACTCTGACAGCCCCGTGGCCTCAGGCGTCGGACAAGCTGGCTGCTGCTGTGGCTCCTCGGCCTCAAGCCTTGGACAAGCCTCTGGCCACGGCGGCTCCGAGGCTGTTGCTGTCAGAGAAGGCGCTGCGGCCCGTCGACCAGAACGCGCAGCCGAAGGAGAGAGCGGCTCCGGCGGTGGAGCTGAGTCCCCAGCAGAAAGAGAGGACCATGTTAGCTGGCGAGCAGATCTCTTGGTCTGCTGGGAAGGTGGTGACTCATGTTGGACAGGTACCTTGGCCTACGGAGAAACTACAGATGCATGAGCAAACCCACTGGCCCACTGCGAAAGCCCTGACGCTTGCAGAGCAGCCTCCCCGGACAGCAGAGAAACTACCAGAGCCGACCCTTCAGACCAGCTGGGAAGTGGCCTCGGCCCCCGCAGAGCAAACCCCTTGGACATCAGAGAGATTGCGTGTGTTTGAGCAGACCCCTCGGCCAGCCAGGGAAGCGCCGGTGCCCCCAGAGCAGATGCAGTGGCTCGTCACGAACGTTCAGTCAATTGACCAGATTTCCTGGCTGAGTGGAAAACCACAGGCTCCTCGGGGGCAGGACCCTTTGCCTGAACAAAACACGGCGCTAGCCTGTAACCAGGATTCTGTCTGTCATGAGCTGGCTGACTCAGAGCCAAAGTGAGGTTGGTGAATATGGGAGGCAGGTTTCAGTCTTTAAATGTTTAGGGAGGGGGAATCTTTGTTTTGGTTTGTTGTTTTTTTCTTTATTTTCTTTTTCTTTTTTTTTTCTTTTGTTTTTTTTATTCACTTTCCTGACCCCAACCCCTAACCCATGCACATCCCATCCATATTCTCTCGTGACATGAGCAAGGACATTCTCTAAAGTCTGAGTGTGGCCCAGCTGAAGGGAGAGAGCATCCATGACCTTTTCCTCTTCCTTTTACAAATGGTAAAGCTGAAATAAAGAGTCCACTCTGGGTAAAAATCTCCAATTCCATTGAAATGGTCACATTACTGATCCAGCATGTTGGAGCTCCAGGTCTGATCCGTAGGTGGGTTCCCAGGCACAGCTAGAGGCCTTGGCCCCCTTAATGTGTTCAGAGGAAGCAGATCAGTGAGGCTGCCCTGGCAGTGGAGATGTTTCGGGGCTCAGGCGGTGAGCAGCCAGGTGCAGACCCTCACCGGACTCTCTAGCAGTAGGGAAGGGGTTTATCTTGTTCTCTGCCCAGCTCTCTGTCCCTGCAGGCTGTTGCTTTGTGAGTTTTGTCCCTGTGTTCACGGGGATGTGCTATGGGCGTGGTGCACTGAAGGACAAGTGTCATCTCCAGCAGAGCTGGGAGAGGAGCCCGCTGCGCTCGCTCAGTGCAGTTTTCTCCAGCAATAGACAATATTCATTCAGGCTCCTTTGTACAAAGCTGCGACTGGCCAGGCCTTAGAAATGGGGAATCTTAAGGAGGTCAGAGAAAAGAGAGGTCTTGGAAGAAGCCATCTGGCAGTTTTTTCATTCTTGTGTCTTCATCTTTCAGCACAGGACGTGCAGAGTGTTTCCTGCGCTTGAACACGTTGTGACCAATAAAGCAGCAATAGCAGAGCAGGGCAGAGTGGATTTCCCCAAGGTGCTGAGCACTGCCCTGGCAGAGTGGTGGTGCTCCCTTTCAAATCTCCATCCAGGCTCTTGACTTGTGTCATCACCACGAGCCGACAGACTGAGCAGTCTTTTCTCCCTTTGCCTCAGACTTGTTCAGGATGTGTTGACCTCACACCTGGCCTTCCCAGCAGCAGGACACGCTGCTGAGCTGCCGGTACCGTTTGCTGCGCGGCGTGGAGGCCAGGGGGCCGTAGCTACGTCAGGACCCATCTCGACACCTGCCCCTCGGGTAGCTCCTGGTTTAACTCTTCTACAGCCAAAGGAGACTTGAATTAACTGGACTGTGTTGGTGTGCGTATGTGTGTGTGCACGCGTGTGTCCTCCCAACCGAATAGTAGTTCTCACACTGGAACACTGTGGGCTCCAGCAGCTGGCTGGCTTTCTTCTTTCTTCTCCTCCCTTTTCCAGTTAAGGAGATGTTTAGTACCTGGTGGTCATCAGGCTGGTGTCCAGCCTAGGCCTGCTGAAAGCTGTTTACTCGAGCGTTGAGGCGGAAGTTGGCTTGGCTGTGGTATTTGTGGGGCAAGTGGTAGAGTCCCAGGGGCCTGCAGAGTGGCATTTGTGATCACTGGCACCCTTGCAGGCAGGAGACGGGCCTTCCTGGGCAGCACTGCTTGGGCTGGATGGGGTTGGTGTCCTGCCACAGAAGTGCTGCTGACCAGCACGCTCTCCGCTCTCACAACACAGGACTTCTGTGATTTGCCTGAGCTCTGCCGACCTGGGTGCCACAGCCTCTGTTCTCCGTGCCTGCCACCAGACCCTTGCCCAGCTCCAGTGTATCCTTCTCCTTCCAGGCAGATCCATGGGTCCCTCCCTGGAAAGGGAGGGTTCAGCTCCAGGCTGACGCTCTCCCTCTGATGTGGGAACAGGTCCTTGTTCCCACCTGGCTTTACAAGCACCTGCTGCTCCCAGAGCAGACAGTCATGAGCTTTGCAGTTTTCTGTGAAGGGAGACAGATAATTGTCCCGAGACAAATCCCCATCCTTTCTCCTTTCCTGATGTGCGCACCCCAAGACAACGTCCTGCTGTAAAGGTTGGGTGTGCTGGGCACGAGGGGACGTTACCAGTGCTATGGTGCATCTCTTCTCTAGTCCAAAGCATTTCAGATCCTTTGTAGAATAGCTAGCGACTTCAAAAAGCTTTATGGCTTATGGAAACTTACTGTTTAATGTTGGTTTTTTTTCTGAGAAGACTGGCAGGTGAGTTCCTGCTTGCTGCTGAAACTGGGGAAGTGCAAGCAGCTTGTGTTTCTGCGTGACTCCTGCACAAGGGAATCAGGACAACTCCTCAGATCCATTGAGAGAAGATAATCTAAGGGCATTCATAACTTTTTTTTTTAACAGAATTTAAAAAAAAAAAAAAAAAGGTAATGATGTTCAGTATATTAAGTATTTATCATGTGTGAGAAGGAAAATAAATTCTGAATTTACATTTATAGGCCTTCCCATGAGCTGGACTTAGTCATGTAGATCGTGTGAGTAGGGTTACCCCCATGCCAGCCGCCCAGCCAGCTACAGCCGTAACCAGAGCGGTGTCTGCACTGCGCTGCCACCTCCGCTTCGCCTTGTCGCGTGGTAACTAGTGACTTGTTTCCTGAACAATAAACTGTGAATATTTTTGGTGCAGGCTTTTTTAAATCTGTAAAATGGAGAAGTTCTCAATGAATTCTCATCAGTGCAGGTTTGAAAAAAAAAAAATCACTTCTCTAAATGGTGTGCTCACGGCGCAGGTGAGGCTCTCGCTGCAGCAGCAGCCTCTCGTGCAGGAGGCTTTTGCCCAAAAGCTTGTCTTGAACAGTGAATGTGGACTGAACCGTTGCATGGCATTTCAAACCCACAGCCTTACTCCTTGCATCTGATCGTACCCCACCTCTCTTCTTGTCTCCTTTCTTCCCTTTCCCGTGAGGATCCAGGTTTCTGGCTTGCTACCTTCTGCTGGGAGGCTGCTCAGTAGTTTGGCATTTGGAAACGTCGTTGAAGGAGGAAGCTAACAAGCTGCTCTTCCCTCCTCTCCCTTATTGGGCCCTTGGGCACTGACAGATCAGGAGTGCTTTTTCAGATGTACACAGGGCTTGCAGAGGGAGAAGTGGTGCTGTTAGGAATGGCTGTCTGTGCTGGTCACCTCAGCAAGACAGGCAAGGTCTGACCAGGTGTGGGGATTGGTTCCAACAGCCCTGCCCAGCCCAGACAGTCTTCATGGGCAGGGAGCACGAGCATGGACTGAGAAATGGCTCTGGGCTGCAAAACCCCCATGAACAAAGTGTGGGCTTCTTCAGCACTTGAGGTGGCTCTTGCTGTTTTTGGCAGCTGGTAGCACTGCCTTTCAGGATGAGAGGGAGGTGTCTGTACTGAGGTGGTTGGGTTCATTTTCTGCAGTTCCTTTCTGCCTTCAGAGTGTGCAGCCAGTTTGAATCACTGGGGGTTTTATGATAGAGGAAAGCAACAGATAACACATACCCCTGGCAGACAGACTGCTCCTGCAGGAGAGTGGCTGCTGCAGCTCTGCTCTGGCCTCCTTGAGCCCCTGGGCTGGGCTGGGCTGGCTTTGCTGCAGCTCTCTGACCAAGGACATGGTGCTTTTTTTTCTGCTTTCTTTTTTTTTTCTTCCCTGCTTTGGAGGGATTTGATCACCAGGCCACTAACAGTTTTGAGTCAGCCATAATTGCACCCAGGATGGGCAAAAGGTGACTCTTCTGCTGATTCACTGTTGTGGAGAGCTGTGGAAGCAGAAAGGAGTAATGATTTCTGCTCAGAGCTGTGTCCTTTCCCCTGCTGTCCCGGGGAGGCTCATGGGAACTTCCCAGGTTCTTGAGCCCATTCCCACTTGCAGGAATGGCTCTGCCACCCCAGTTCTGAAGGATAGGAAGGATTTGCTCCCATAGAAATGCTTCTCTGGCCAACATTCGTGCTGTCAGGATAGCCTGGCTGCCCCTGCTCAGAGCAGTGGGCTGGTGTCACCGGCTGTGGCCTCTGTCCCACGGCAGGACCCGCTTCAGTGGTGGATTTCTGTGGTGGGCAGGAGAGTCACAGTTGCCTTCAGCAGTGGAGGAGCTCTGATGAGAGATAACACGTGGTGAGGGACTGAGGGTGGTGGTCAGGAGCGGGCACATCCTGCCTGCCCAGGCAGGGGAGGAGGAGTCACTGCAGTGCCTGTGGAATGTGTGGGCAGGAGGGGAGTGGGCACAGGACACTGTCCTGCATGGCTCATCCCATCTGCACCAGCTTACTGTCAGCCAGGGCTCTGGTGAATCTAGCAGAAATGCAACCACTCTAAGGGATAATCCCCTATCTCCCATCTTCACATACTCACTAGCCCACGGCACCTTGCTTTCTTGCTACTCTGGAGTTAAAACTTTTCTTATTTAACAAACAAACACCCCAAGAACCAGATTCACTTGAATACACAAGGTGTCCAGGTGGCACTGTGGGCATGTGCATTGGTCAGTCAGGATCAAACCCCCGCAGGGACAGGCTTCGCTTTGAAGGGGTGGCTGTTCAGGAGGCGAGATGGTTGGATCTAAAAGGTAGTCACTAACTAGTAAGGTGAGACAACGTGGCTTGAGAGTGCTAGAAGAGCTTAGTCTCAGTTCCACAGAGGAAAAAAAAGGAAGGAGAAGCAGCTCAAACACGACACATCTGGGCAGTGGTTTAACCTGAGCTTGCTGCAGGTGTTCCGTGCTCGTACCTGGGCACCGCAGCCGGCGTTGTGGTGGGGCAGGGGGACTTTGCTTGAGAAACCTCAGACCTTCAACACCTTCCATTTATTTTTAATTTCAGCCTTAACTTCCGATTTTGCTTGATGTTTGGAGTAACTGTAATTGTAACCTGCTTGTAATGTGCTTTGCCCTAAATTACTGATGAGGCTTTGCCAGCCAGTGAGTGTTAAAGCAAAGTGGCAAACTGTGCAGCTTCTCTGACCGTGCAGAGGGGCCAGCGAAGGCTCACGCTGTGTGCTGGCCTGGGCTTTGTCCGTGCTAATGACTCCCCTGTGACAGCAATAACACCAGTGGCAGCATTTGCAGCTAAGGCCGTGCCTGTCCCAGCAGCATGGCCAGGCTGCTAGGTGCTCAGGGCTCCCGGGGCCTGGGAGATGCTTGGGGGTCACTTGCCTGGCTTCAGCGGGCGTCTCGCCCGTGGGCCGGCAGTGTCCTCGCGTAGCAGGAGGTGGGAAAAGGCAAGATTTCTGCTGCAGGTCCTCCAGAAACAATCTGAGCAAAGGCCGGTGCGTGAGCTTGGGCTGGAGAAGTGGTGGTGATGGACAGTCCCTACAGCACTGAATCTACCTCCTAGGGAAATCTGAGAAATGGGTGTTGTGATGTCCTATTTCAAGGTAAACTTTTAATCAGTTTGCCCTTGGCGAAGCACTTGGGCTCTTGTGGTGCTATTGTAAATGTTCGGCAGCTTAGCACAGTAGGGCTGAACTCACGGCTCCCAGCCTGCGGGCTGGGGGGTTCTGCGCCGGCTGAATCCCGTCCAGTAGCTGGGGCTGAGCTTCGGTGCGTGTGACGGAAACAGGACGAGGTGTGACTCGGTTCCTTCAATTTATGATGGTTTTGAGACTCAAACCAGTGTGCCAGTGGGCCCCGTGGGTGTAGGGAGTGAGTGGAGCCACGTGAAGCAAGGCAGGCGTCC
>WUAM01000431.1:24122129-24138357 GCA_024336885.1 Actenoides hombroni
GCCTGAGCCCCATGCTGCTGCCAGCCCTGGAGCCATCCTCAGTCTTCAAATATGGACGTGTAAAGCTGTAAACAAATCCACCACCTTGCGAGGCCACTGCTGCTGCCTTGTCCTTCAAGGCTGCGCTGTTGTTCTGCTGGGCACCCGGAAAGGCAAGGTGGTCCCCGGGGCTGGAGAACGAGCTGTGCTCTACAGCAGGGTGGGCTCTTCATCACTGTCACTGCAGTTTCCACAACAGTCCTGAAGTCAGAAAGGCAAGGAGAGGGAGGAGGGAGAGAGAGAGAGAGAGGAGCACAGCAAGCAGAGGGTGAGCACAGTCACACAACTCAGCCTACAGCTGCCCTCTGGCAGGGAAGGGCCAGGTTCCCCCCACCCAAGCCTGCATGTGAGAGAGCTACATGGAGGCAAGGGGCTGAAGGGGACTCCCAGGCAGCAGAGAAACAGTCAAGCTGCATGTGGGGGTTCAGCTCCTGGCAGACAGACTGGTGAGCACACAGCTGACTAGCTCAGAAGCTGGGAGGAAGACGGGCTCGGTGGACTACAGCCACCCAGCGAGACAGCTCAGTGCCAGCACGGATGACCTGCCCCGCTCAGAGCTCAGCCGGCTGCAGAAGCAGCTGAAGCCCTTTTTGCCATAATGGGGGTCTGAGCACGGGAAAGTGCCAAACCTGTCACAGTTTCTTAATCCTTCTGTGTGTTCCGGACATGCGAAGAGAGGAGTGAAGGAAACTTCCCCACAGCCCCTCTGGGAGCAAAGCTCCCAGCAGCGGCAGTGCAGGGGCAGCTTTGGCTCAAGCTGAGAGCAAGGCCTCCCCCAGGAAGGCAGCGAGAGCAGGGAAGCGGGATTAGTGGCTCATGGGGCAGTTAGAACAACAAGCAGCTTGTGCTCTGCTGGGGGAAGGGGATAGGCACTGAAGGACAACACTCCTCTTTCTCAGATCTTGCCATGTCCGCGGGCCACCGGATATTTCCCTGAGCAGAGCAGCCAGAAGAGACTGCTCACCTCTGGAAAGAGAAAACATGTGGCAAATCACAGCTCAACCCCTACTACAGGCAGCTGCCCATCCTCCAGCAGGTCCTGCCTGCCTTGGAAAGGGATGGGTACCCCAGCCCTGAGCTGGCCCTGGCTAGGGCAGCCCACTGAACAGGGAAGCACAACTGGGAGGTTGTTGGGGAAGCAGGAGTCAGCACTGGGTGGCTGAGAGTGGGTCCAGAGCCAACCATGCTTGAGTCCCACAGCTGCAAGCAGCTGTTGAGAGGCAGCAACCCAGCCTTTGCCAGTCCTGGAAAGAAGGCAGACTGTTCTGGGCAGAGGAGACAGGCATGCAAGCAAGCCCATAGCAGCTGCAAGACATTTCCGTTCTCCTCATCCCTCGAAAGCGCTGCTGTCTGCCTGTTCAAGGTCTGACAGAAATGCTCTGGGGAGCCCATGAGCCCATTCCAAGAGCAACTCTTCTTCAGGGATGGCATTATTCATGTAGAAAGGGAGCAGACTTGCTATTCTAGTGCCATCAACAACATCCCTCTCCCTGTGTGACTGCAGCACATTTAGCCAGGACACTTGATCCCAGCCCCCTCGACTCTGCCATCATGGGGAGTACCAGGCAGGGGAGGGCTGGCTCCCTCCAGCCTTGCATGGGTCCCCCTGAGCTCTAGCCACCCAGAACAGGGAAATACTTTGCCTGCTTCCCCGTCGTCCCAGCTCCCCACCAGATCTGCCCGGCACAGGCAGGAGCAGGCTCAGCACTCCTAGAAGACTTGCTGGGGAGGAAACGCTGGGTGAACACTCTTACCTGTCTGCTGAACAGACGCTGGAGTAACCCTTTTTTGGGCTGTGGAGAAGGCTGCCCTTTCCAGTCTAGGTCTGGGGGCACCGTGCCATCTGTGCTAAAGACATTCAGCTCCTTAAAACACTCTGTCTCGATCATCTGGAAGAGAACAAAGATGGCTACAGTAACTGCCACACAAAGCCCATCACTGAGGGCCCAGCAGAGCGCAAGAGCAGAGACCTGTCCCACAAATCTACCTCATTCTGCCACGGAATGGGCACGCTTCCTGTAGCAAACTTCTGGTAGAAGTCATTGTCTGTTGGCTCCAGCTCCACCCCCTTCACCGTGGAGAACTGCTCAATGTCCAGAACATCCTTGCAGTAGATGGCCTGGGGCTAAACAGCACAATGATTGCTCCATTAAGATGCCATCACCTCAACAAGCAAAGCCCGGTGGTCCCCCCCTGCCTGCAGCCCAGAGCTTACTTCACCCCTTTTCTGCCAGGCTGCAGAAACAGGAGGGAAGGGGATGGGTGCCACCTCCTCAGATGAGCCACCTCAGGGCTCCTGCTTCTCTTGATAACACCACTGGCTGAAGAGGTCAGGACATGGACTGGCACTTACATCTGGCTTGAAGGGGGGGTCCAGCATGCCTGCTTCCAGCCTCCGGAAGTTGAGATGCTTGAAGAGAGGGTGCTCCTTCACCTCCTTGGCCCCAGCTCCTCGGCACCCCAGGCGCTCCAGCGGGTCTTTGCACAGGAGCTGCAATGCAAAGGAAATCAGTGCCCTGGGTGAAGGGTGCTTCAGGCAGGAGCAGCCCTGAGGTGGGCCAGGCTCCTGCAGTGTATCTCTAGGGTCTGGCAGGCAGCTGGGAGTGAGGAATTAAGGTACTCTGGACCCTTCTGCATGGTCTACTCAGAGCCAGGGCGAGGGAACCTGGCTGCCACTAGCACCTCGACAGGGAGCAGCCTGATGTTCTCCTGCTGTGTGCAACGGGGCAGTGGGAGCAAAGGGACAGGGATACACTCGTACCATGGTGCAGAGGGAGCGGGCACAGGGCGAGAACTTCTCCGAGTACTCCTCCTGCACTTCCTTCACCAACCGCTCCACCTCCTCCCGCTTGATCTTCTTCTTACGCTGCTGGAAGGGGGACTGTCCCTCGATCATCTCATACACCAGACAGCCCAGAGCCCACCAGTCTGGGCTGAACGTGTAGCGCTCATTCTTCACCACCTCGGGAGCTAAAAGGGAGCAGGGGTGAGGGAGTTTGAGGGCAGGGAGAGCACATGTGCAGTCAGAGACCACTTTTTCTTTAAACTGAGGCCACTTACCCATGTAGCCAACTGTTCCCACCCGGCCCTTAATTGTTTGGCCATCTGGCACGTGCACAGCTAGCCCCAGGTCTGAGATACGAATGTGACCTGCACAGAAGAGAGGACAAGTTAACAGGACAAGGTCAAGGGACAATGTTTGAAGCTGCCACGAACACAGAGTAACCCTGGTTCAATCGCAGAAAGAAAGAAGGACCGAGGCCCAGGCCTCCTCTTGAGCTGCACTCACCATGGTCATCCAGCAATATGTTCTCTGGCTTCAGGTCCCTAGGAAGGGAGAGACTTGATTATCAAGAAGCCTGTTGTCAAAGCAAAGGACGCAAAGAACAGCAGCACCTGAAGAAGTCACAGCTAAGCAGCAGAGAAATGCAATGCCCCTGCCTTGGACACACAGATAATCTTCCCCTCACCCCCTGCCTTGGAATCATCCCCACAAGCTCCCTCATCCTGGGCAGAGAGGCAGGTCATGACAACCTTCAACCCTCCATAAGGAAGCAGCGAGCCAGTGGCTGATTCCTGCTTTGCAGGTGCAGAGCTCACTATGGGGCAGGCCCTGCAAGAGAGGAGCAGAGGCTTCTACTGCTTACCTTGCCCCAGGGCAAAGCACAGGGTAGGACTAGAAGGGGCTTTGCAGCCAGTGTTCAGACACATTTAGGTGTCCCTAACATTGCATCACACAACCTGGTGAGTAGTCAGTGTTCTCCCTCCTGCCCAGCTTACCCTCCTTTGTTCTCATGTCAACACTGCCCCGAGGAGTCAGGCACCCAAGTGCCTGCCCTGAGGCACTTACAGCACGATCACATCCTGTTCTTGGCGATCATTTACCAACATGAGGAAACCAAGCTGAGCTCTCCAGTCTCTCCCATGAGACCAGCATTCTGTTTCTGATCCCTTCTCAGCCAGCTATGTGCTGCTTTCAAGCCTGAGCTTATTTTCTTGAGCAGACAGACCCAGCTGGGCTAGTAGGAGCAGCAGGAACTCTCTTGCTTCTGCAGCTCATACACTGTCTCCCAGCAGGGGCCAGGCAGCACGCACCTGTACACTATTCTCTCCTGGTGCAAGTTCTCAAGGCCACAGCAGATCTCGGCAGCATAGAACACTGCCCGGGGCTCCTCGAAGCCAGCCTCTCCCATGTGGTAGATGTGGAACTTGAGGTCCCCTCCATTCATGAGGGTCAGCACTAGGCAGAGAGCATCTTTAGTTTCATATGCATAGGCTAAGCTCACCTGTAATTCAGGGCAGAAAGGCTGTTAGAAGACCCAGTTGGAAGAGGGAGGTGCACACACTCTGATGGACATTTTGTCACCCACGCAGCCACTCACAGGAAGTGGGATGGGGTCTTTGCCAGCAGAGGGGGAACTGTGCAAACCCGGGGAGGACATGGAAGTACCCAACAGTCCCAGTTTTTCTCAGACAGGGAAGACACTATTTCCCTGAGCCAGAACTGCTCCTCTCCCGGGGCAAGCAGCACCCTACAGCAACCCCGGGGGCAGCAACTGATGAATCCTCTGTGAATGGAGGTTTCAGGCTGTCCACACCTCACTGCAGCCAGGGAGAGAGCTCCCCACCACTTAGCTCAGGGCTAGGCTTCTGCCTGCCTGGATGTCTGGAGAGACAGTTGTTGCTGCTTTCCTGTACCCCAGAGGTTAAGAAGGTGCCTGTGAGACCAGATGGGTGTTTGGGCCTGGCTTTGGGGCATTTACAGCACCTTGTGAAGGCAGTAGGAGGCCCTGCCAGACCCCAACCTTGTGAGAGATCTGCAGCCACCAGTACCCTACTGCATGGGCAGAGCCTGCTCCTGCATCTCACCCTGAGTGAGGAGCACAGAGGTGCCAAGGCTGGCTGGTTGGAGGAAGAATCAACCACTGCAGCAAAGTGAGAGCAATTCCTATGTACTTACTACAAACCTACTGTTCACTTTTTCCAGGATCTGCTTCTCATTCAGGGCCATGGCCTCTCCCTTCCGCTTTTTGATCCGTTTCTTCTCCAGCTTCTTGCAGGCGTACATCTTCCCTGTGGCACGCACTTGGCAGGCACAAACCTGAAGGGGGGACAATGCTCAGCCCCCTCCCACTGCCGTTTCCATGGTGGGAGTCTAGGTTCTACCCTCAGGAAGAGGCACGGGAAGGCAAAGATATTGCTGACCCCGCCTCACTCTGAGGTTAGCGAGAAGCCTGTTGTCAAAGCAAGGACACAGGGAGCAGTGACATCTCCAGATGTCACAGATCAACAGCAGAGGGCTGCAATGGTTCTGCCACCTGTAGCAGCACCATGGCTGGTGCTTGGGAAGATAGATGCCAACCCAGGTCCACACCTGGCAGCAGACAATGGTGGCTGCCTGGTACCCCAAGTGCAGAGGAAATGGTGGTTGCTCACCTCCCCAAAACCACCCTTGCCCAGCACACGGTACTGGCGGAAAGTGTTTTTGGTCACTGGCTGCCTGTGAGGGAAAGAAAACGAGAGTGAGATGGGAGCAAGAAGAGAGCAGGAACTGAAGCCCAAGCCACCCCCATGCCCTGGCCTGAGAGACCGTGGCTCACCCCAAAATGCCTCCTCAAGGAGACCTTGCTTCCCTGCAAGGCAAGCAAGGCTGAGGCTGCTGATAGTGCCAAAAAAGGGCTCTGAAGGGGACCAAGAGCAGATAAAGGCCAGGCCCTTGGCTTCTGCCAGGGCTCAGCACAGGAAGGTGCCCAAGGTGTCCCTCAAGCAGCCCATATGAGCAGGCTGCAGGTCTCCCAGCAGTGCAGGGGAGCGTTACCGTTCCAGCCATTTCCACTGCAGGAAGCGGTTGAAGTACAAGCTGTCGAGGTAGTCAGCAAAGGGAGCCACACTCAGGTAGTCGTGGATAAGCCTAGGAGAGAGCAGAGCCAGCAAAGTTCCTGAGAGCTGATCACAGCTGCAGAGAAAGCTGGTGGGCCAAGGAAAGAGGAGGCGAGGGGCCCTGAGAGCCCAGCCACTTCACCATCCCCTCACCCAGCCTGGTGCAGAATCACCCACGTAGCCCTGGCCCAGAAAGGCCCCTCCACGCTAAGCCTGATGCAAAAGGAAGGCACATTGGAGGTACCACTGTGATGAACACGGTGCCCTGGGATCTGGTGCTGCTAACTGTGGCCTCTCAGCACCAGCCCGGACTGCAGGACAAAAGGGGACAATGGGACTCTTTGCAATTGCCCCTCTGGTCCCGGGGCAAGTGCATGCCCAAGGCTGTCATCAGCTGATGAAAGCTGTTAGCAACGTTCAACATCAGGTGCCGAGTTGTTCAGTTTCAGGTGAATATCAGCACAAAAGGCCACAGGGGATCCTGTTCGAGAGAGTGAGCTGCCTCAGAGGACGTTACCCAGGGCTGCCCAGCAGCGTAGAGAGCCTTAGACATAGAGTCTAGACTGGAGACATGCATCGAGCAGGAGCGGACGGGCTCTTCCCCTTTCAGAGCTTGCCAAGAGCAGGCAGGGCCCAGCCTGGAGGCTCTGCATTCACATGGTGACACTTGTTACCACACACGGAGCTAACGCTCCCCAGAAGACTGCAGCAAACCCATTGCCACAGCCCCACGCTCTATGAGGCAAGGTGCTCCAGCTGCTGGCCAGGGAGGGGTGGAGGCCATGTGCCTGGTTTGCCCAGTAGCTTCTGCTCTGCACCGGGAGCTAGGAGCTCAGCTGCTGCCTCTGCCCTGGGAACAGATGTCACCTGTGGCAACAGCCAGCATAACCGAACCACAACGGCCACATCTGCAGACAGCAGGAGAGGGCAGTTGGCACCAGGACTGCAGCTGTCAGCTCTGCTGTGCAGGAGCTGCCCACAAGATCCAGGAACAGCATGGCCAGATGTGAAGGCTCTCCAGAACAAGGCCTTCCCAAATGGCAGCTCAGACCCACGGCAGACTGAGAGGAGTGACAGAGGTTTCTGCAGCAGCTTGTGGCTCCCGGAGCTCACGGGAGCTCCTTGCATTTGCTTTCCTCTAACTGTGCTCTAACCCAAAACTCCCCAGGCCCCAGCCTTAGCACCAGCTCTCGTTCTCCCACGAGGGCCCAAGAGGGACAAGGTGAATTAGAAGCAGTATCTGCCCCATGCTGTGGTGTGACCTGAAGGCAGGTCCCAACCCTCCAACTTACTTAGTGGATTCCTTGAAGAGCTCCTTGGAAGGTTCCTGCTCCAGCCTCTCACAACAGGCATCCACCAGCTGTGAGGGGACTTCAGGCACATGGTCCTCACTCTGGGGACAAAGGGATGGAGTCAGACATAGGGAGCAGAGCCCAAGGGTCCTCTCAGGAAGGAGAAGCCCATAGGAACAGCACATAGGTGCCCATCTGCTTTAGGGCCAGTGGGGAAAGCAGTAACGGTCACTTGTGAGGTGGTGGGGTGGCTCTGCATTCTGCCCTCACCGTCCTGCCCAGCACATTTGCCGTGGCTGGACATGGGTAATGACAGCTGTCAGCTTTCCAACAGCTCTACTGTTGCAGGCAGCAAACACGACCCTCTTACTTACATTTGGCTTCAAGTACTTTTCAATCAGGTGCTGCCCGCACTCCTTCCGCTTCTCATCTGGAGCCACTTCGTACCCTGCCTGCAGAGAGCAAACAGCATGAGGAACAGGCCCGGCTGGGAACCCAGCCTTGCTCCTGGGCAACAGCTGCAGAGCAGCAACATCCCCTGCCCAAGGTTTCCCATCTTTTCCTGGAAAACCAGATCTCTATCAAACAGCTCCCTAAGCAAAGGCCCAGCCCTATCTTGGAGAAATGGCAGCTCACAGGTTTTACCTTCAGGAAAAGCCTACGTGCTCCGAGGTACCTGGTAACTGCCAAAGCACCCAGAGCCATGCCCAGGGTGCCGAGAACATCTCTGTATCCCCCAGCAAAGCCCATCGGGCTTTGTCCTTACCACGGCATCCAGGAACTTGACGCAGCGTGACAGCTCGGGCCGTGTCTCGCAGAACTGCCGAAAGAGCATGTGGCCGATAGGCTGCTTCTCGCACAGGCTGTGGTAGTCCCGCTCTGCAAAGGTGGAGAAGATCACTCACTGCCAACCCCCAAAGGAGCAGCCACAGCCCAGCGCCCTGGCCCCAGGCAGTGGTGGAGGGGCTTGTGACTTGTCAGCTGGCTGCTCACAGGTCCCACCAGCCCGAGACTCCCAGGAGAGTGAAATGCACCCAATGAGTACAGGAGGCACGACCGAGCTTCTACATTCCCCTACAGAAGATCTTCTTCTGTGAAAAGAGGTTTGACCTGCTGTTCTGTACAGCTGGTCCCTCTTGTTTCTAGCAAGGAACCTTCGTGTCTCCCGCTCGCCTGAAGGCTCTCTTCTCAATCCTCTCCCCACAGAGGTTACTGACTACTCCAGACACACAACTTTCCTTGGAACAGGAGGAACACACTGAGCTTATGTCAAGGCAGATCTCCCAGGCCAAGAGTTGCTCTGATGACTCTTACAAAGCACTCATTCCCAAAGGCCCTGATGGAAGCAGCAGCGTCAAAATCAGAGGCACCATTCCCACAGGCGTCCTGTTACTGCTGCACACAGCAATTAGACCCCTCACTCCCTGAGGCAGCCACTCACTTGTTCCTCAGCTCCTACAGCCCTCCAGAGCTTGGCTTCCCTGCTGGTTCCTCCTACCCCTCTCTAAAGTCTGGCAGCCCAGGAACAAACCCCTTTGACTTTCCAGAGCACTCCCAGTTCTCTGCTTTTTTTTCCCCTCCTCCTCCACTCGCAAGACGTTGTCTGATCGCGGGCCAGACCAGATTTCTATAACAGCCATTGACCGAGGGCTGCGGGCTGCCTGGGGTGCAGATGTGCAGCCATCCACCAGTATACGGGGGACCTTCCAGCACTCCCCAGTGCTGGGTACTGCCGCCTTCCCCTCCCCGGGGAGCAATTTCTCCCGAGGAAGCTGTGGCTTCCTGAGGGTACAGGGGAGAGCAAAGACAGGCGGGCTGCGATGGGGGAGGAGGCTGCCGCGCCAGCTCCGCCGCACCGGCCGGTTTCCTCGTGTCTGTGGGGGAAGGAGTTCCCTTCAGCTGGGGAGGACGAGAGTTTGCTGCCGGCGAGATCAGAAGGTTTTGGCTGCCCTCACTGCTGCCCTGGCTCACAGAAGGTTGCTCCCTGTGGTCAGGGCACATAAAGCTTAATTCTGCAGTGGGCAACCAGTCCACCATGCCCACGGTCCTGCCAAGCCTCTGGCATGGGAAAGAAATGCCTTTCTAGCAGGTTGTGAGGGGAAAACAAAACCACTCTGGCCAAAGAGCAGCCCAAGAATGAGGAACGGGCTCATCTCTCCCACAGGGAAACCAAGCGACGTGGCTGCCACCTGGGCCAGAAGCACTTCTTGTGTGCATCCCTGCGGGGAAGTGGGGACATAGGCGGTGACAGCCAGACACCAGGAGGGACTTGCTTCCCAAAGCATAACAAGGTCACTGTCCCAGACATTAGGATAGCAGGGACAGACAGACCACCAGAACTCACTACCAGCAAATGGGCAGCAGAACAAATGTGATTCAGTGCTGGCAAAAATGTCATGACAGCCATGGGAAGGGCAGCTGCCGGCAGAGGACGGGCATCAGCTGAGGGAAAGCTCTCAGAGAAGCAGACAGGGGTTGGGACAGTCAAGGTGACAGCTGCAAGAAGAGCCCAGGCCAGAGCTGTGTTCAGTGCTCAGAACTTGCTCCAGGGAGACAGTCCCACTCAGCCCAGTGACACCTGGTCTTAAACAAGGCCAGTGCTGTGCCATTCTCCAGCTGGGGGCTGAATCCAGAGGGACAATTTAAACAAAGCTCTCCCCTTCCCAGAGAGAAGGGCATTCCCACCCTTTGTGCCCAAAAACAATTTCACAAGATAGAATCGTAGAATCATTTAGGCTGAAAGAGACCTTTAAGATCATCAGGCCCAACCATTAACCCAGCACTGCCAAGTCCACCAGGAAACCATTTCCCTAAGTGCCACATGTACACCTCTCAAATATCTCCAGGGATGGTGACTCAACACTTCCCCAGGCAGTCTGTTCCAAGGCTTGACAACCTTTTGGTGAAAAAATTTGTCCTGCTGTCCAACCTAAACCTCCCCTGGCACAATTTGAGGTCATTTTCTCTTGTCCGGGCACTTGTTACTTGGGAGAACAGACTGACACCCACCTCACTATAACCTCCTTTCATGCAGCTGTAGATGACCTCAGGACCAAGCCTGCTGCACAAACAACATTAAAACCATGAAGAGTACAAAGTGCAGTATTAAAATGACAGGCCAAGCCCTGCCCAACTGTACAATTCCCATCCAGTCCACATAGCAGGAACCCAGTTTTGCCCAAGAAAAGCTGTTGCATTAGTATTAGAAGCTGAGGGCTGCAGAGGAGGGCTGAATCCAGACAGAAGTGTTGGCACGACCTTTGCTATTTATGCAAAGGCACCCCAGAGTGATGGTCCAAGACTGCAACACCGAGCGTGCCTGTTTGCAGGGAGCAGGTGGCACATCTCTAGTGAAGCTCATCACAGCCCAGGAGGTGTGCGGGCACATCTACAGGCAACACTCGGCCAGCATCACACAGCTGTGACTTAGCCACCCATCGTTTCTCTGCTGCACACCGAGCGATCCTGGCCAGGCTTTGGCTAACGCACGCCCCATTATACATCCGGGACCCTTCCACAGCTCAACTCTGGGTGCACAACACCCCCCACGCTCGCCCACCGGCCCCGCTCCGCTCTCACCAGCCGCCGCGTCTCACCGAGGGTTTGTCGAAGATCCTCACAGAGGCTGATGTGGGGGAACTGTAGCATCTGGCGCCATTTCTTACTCTTGCCTTTCCGGTTTCCACCACCACCTGCAGAGCACACGACATCGGCACCATGAGTTAAGAAGCGAGGACGTCCAACTGCAGCCTAGCCTTGCCAAGGGCTGAGAGGAGACACCTTCGGTCCATTTACATGAGCAAGCCCGGGCAAGGAAAGCAAGACCGAAGCAGTATCGCTGTCTCCTGGCTGGTGGAACAACAGCGTTAGAGCCTCTGACTGCCAGAGAAAGTACATGGACCAACCACTCCAGCTGCTGAACAAAGGCCCGACCAAGAACATGAAAACATTTCACCTGGACATCTCGGTTAACTTGTATTTAAGGTGGGAGAACCAGGGCAGGGGCAGAAGTGCCTAAAGCCACAGGTTACTCTACACCTGCACAAGAGTTCTTGGCTCCCAGGCCTGTCCTCGAGACCTCTGCATAACTAATCACCTTTCGAGGACAAGCCTTGCTCAGCATGAAGCTCTTCCAGCTGTGGTAAGGATGTTCATGCCACCTACTCATTCCAGACTGACTGCTTACTCCAGGGAGGGGCTCTCAGAGGGAGGACATGAAGCTGGGAGACAGGAATTCCTGCTCTAATCCTGGCTCCACCAACAACTCACTGCGTCGCCTGAGGCTCATCACTTCAGTTTCCCACCTGTGAAGTGGGGACACTCCCACCTTTCTCCAGAGATAAGCCAGCCTCAGAAAAGCAAGATCCAAAAAACAGATAGTATTTCAACTTGAGCTGCTGGAGTAAATGCCCAGTGCTGCAGGACAGGGTGGGAAAGCTTCTAGATAGACCGAAAAATTTACATCATAGCGAGCATGAAGCACTGCAATACTTGTACGCCTGATTGCTGGGATCAGCCAACCTCCAGGGACTGCCTTCCCCCACCCAGTGCCAACACACACACAATCTCCCATCTCCCTTTGGAAATAGCTGGAAAAGTTGGGCCAAAGGCACGGCTTTCTGAAATCATGGGGGGTGAACATCATTTATCAGCTCTTGAGAAACAGTTTCATAACACTGTCCTCCACTGTGGATGCAATTCAGCCCCAAATCCTAGACACGGTCCCCAGGCAGCCAGCTCCCCATGCCACAGGAGGCCTTGGGTGGACAGGCAGGTGGGACAGGGCCTCATCACCACAGGTCTTCTGCAGGGCCAGCCCCAGGCCTGGGCCCCTGGCATGCTGAGGGTCGCTGTGCTACATCTGCCCTGCACCAGCAGCTGGGCTGCACGATTGTACAAACTCAGGAAGGAAGTGACTCAAGGGTAAGCAGGGGTGGAAGAAACCAGCAGCACAGACACCTTCTTGTCAGCCACGGCTTGCAGCAATGAAATGGACGGGGGCAACTCAGTGAGGACACAAGGGGATATGCCATCCTCACCCCAAGAGTGCTCAAGGAAAGGCAGAGCTGTGCCCCACAGCACCTGAAGGATGAGGACTGGCGGCTTGAATTTCCAAGTTGTTTGCTTTGAAAGGAGGCTCCAGTGCCTTTCATACATGGTTCTTCCCCACCCTCCCAGGGCCACAGTCAACAACCCAGCAAGGAGCTTTTCTCCTCCACACCAACCTCCCAGCACCCCTATTTTGGAGATGAGGCAAGGGGTGGTCTACCTACACCCAGAGCTCACCACAAGGGAGCTTCAGGGCTTGGTCATAGCTCAAAGGTGGTCTGTTGTCCCTCTGTCAGAGGCCAGCAGGCAAGGGGGACAAGAGGGGAAGGATCCTTCACTTTCCCTGGATCAAACCCTCCTAGAAGAGTTTGAAGGAAACAAGAATATGGTCATCTTATGCAGCAGATGAAGATGAATGTCAGCAGCATCCCCAGAGCGGTCTCAGCCCTACACTCTCACATCAGACCAAAGAGGCTCCCAAAAAGACTGGGCTGGGGCAAATCATGCAGTACTGCCAGACCCGGCCTGCAGAGTGGCTTCGTCCTGTCACACAGGCTGCCAGAGCTCACCCCAGTGGCCACCACGACCACCCAACCATGGGTGGGAGAGTTGTGGACAGACAGTACAGACACCCGTGGCTCTGGTGGGTCAGGAACCATCCGGCACGAGCATGCCAACGGGTTGTACCTGCCTGCTGAGTGAGAGAAGCACTGAGCAGCACTGCAGCAGCCATCCGACACCTCACCTGGCATCAGCACCAAACTCCGCTCTGCTGAAGGCACACCAGACCCAGTCTCCTGGTTGCTTCCTCTGTGTGAAGCAGCATCTTATGTCCAGAGGTCACAAATGCCACTGTTTGGCTTTGTCTGGATTTGGCGTTGAACCAAACCTTGCCATTAAGAACCACAATAACATCATAGTCCGCCACAGTCATGGTGCCTGAAGTACCTACTCTAAGCCTGATTTTCAAGCAGCTCAAAAATGTTTCTGCCTGTGTAAATTTAATTTCGTTGCTCTTTGCTCCCACAAATCTAATCTCCAAAGCCCTCTAACTGGATTTCAGTGGGCCCCTCAGGCTCCAGCATGACTTGCTCTGGCCAGATGCACACCGTGGGCCAGGAGGGACTGTACTTCCCCGCCACTTTACCTGATCTAATGAACTCCCTGACGCCTGCCTGAATCAGATCATCTCTGCAAAGGACTGGTCCCGTGTGACAGGCTTCCTGGCTCTCTCCTTGAGCCATGCTGAGGCTTCTCGACACAGCTCCCCGGTACCTTCAGGAGAGCCCCGCTGCTGGCAGGCTGCGTCCCACACCCAGCCCCTGGAATCCAGCCGCGACCCCAGAGCTGCAGGAGGTTTGTGGCCCCGCAGCAAAGCTCCCGGCGCCAAGTGGACCAGGGGCCAGGGTGGGTGTGAAGGTGCGGGCGGGTGGGGCTCCCCACCCCAGTTTCGGGATCGGCCCGTTTGTGGGAAGCAGCAGGTTACCCGCCTGAAAGAAACTTTTTGCTCCTAAAGCTGCTTTTCCCCCATTGCCGGAGAAGCAAAAGCAGCCTCTGGAAAGGGCAGGGCTGGAGGCTGCCAGCACCGGCGGAGAGGCAGGAAGGCCACACGGGAGAGCTCGGCACCCGCCGCAGCACACACTGCCCGGGCCCGCGTCCTGCGGCCAGACAACGCCGGAGCCTGCAGCCTGCCCGGCCACAGCCCCGGGGACCGGACGCCGCTCTCGGAGGCGGCCCGGCGGGCTCACGGCTCAGGTCACCGGCCGTCCGGCACCTCCCGGGCGTCGGGCTCGTTCCGCGTCCGGGCCGCCCCGGACCCACCTGCCCCACGGTCGCCCCGGGCCTGACGCTTCCCCACCCTGCTCCGGTCACCGGCGTCCGCCCGGCGCCGCCGCTCACCTTCGCGGGCCTTAAGGAGGACGGTGTTGGCGACGATGTTCTCCAGCTCCATGGCGGGGCGGGGGGGAGGCAGCGGGCGGCGGAGCAGCCCCGCCGCCCGGACACCATCCCCGGCCCCGGCGGCGCGGGGCGGTCCGGGCACCTCCCGCCGCAACCGGCCGCCTCCGGGGGTGCGTCACCACCGTGACGTCACGGGCCGCCCCCTGGCGTCACGGGCTTATGTAAGGGGCAGAGCCGCGCCCCACCGCCCGGGAGCGCGGACCCCGCTCTTGGGGGTACCCCCTCCCCAGGTCGGGGGTCGGGCGGCACCGGCTCCGTGCACCTCCCCGTGGGGCAGCGGCAGCGACCCCAGGGCTCCCAGCAGCAGCCTGCAGCACAATCGCCGTCCTCTTCCTCACCGCCCCCAGAAAAGGGCCCCCCGGCCCACCCTCCAGGTGGGACCGAGCCCGGCGGGCGGGATACCCCCCACCAGGGCAGCCCCCACCAGCATCTCTGCCCCAAACCACTCACGGACACATCCCCTCCCGAGCAACGGGGACAACAGAACAACCCAACCCAAGAAGCGTTTCCTCCCAGCAGCGATTTTTTCCCACCACCGGCTCCAGAAAACCGTTTTTGGGGTAGTTTTTTTTCGTTTGTTAAAGCAAAAAGCTGTATTTCCTTGTTCGCAGCTTTTCTCCCACCGAACTCACCCTGTCCCCCTGGAGCCTACACGAGTAAACACAAGAGGGAAGATGCATTTCATCCCCAGAGCCAGAGCAGCAGGGAAAGGGGCTCTCCGGATCCCTGCCTGGAGAGGGGCAGAGGGGTCCAGCCCCGGCTGTTTGCTCTCTGGTCTCCACAGGGCTGCAGGCAGACCCGTGTCTGCTCCCAAGGGCCCATCCTGCAAAGAAATGAGCCCCTTCAGAGAAGAAAACCCACTCGTGGGGACAACCCCCCCCCCCACCTCCACAGCACAGGCACTTCCCCCAGAGTGTTTGACTTTGCTGGAACTGAACTGTCACGGGTTCCACAGGGACACCCCGCTGACGCTGGCTCTGTGCGCAGGAGGCTCCCACAGCTTGGCAGCCACCCAAACCAAACCCAGCCCAGCCCCAACCGCTGCCACTGCCGCTTGCTGCGGACCAAGGCTCCCACCTGACACTGCCACCAAACGGCATCGGAACAAGCTCAGCGTGAAGGACTCTCCTACCTGCCGCAGCTCCTCCGAAGCACCGAGGCCAGGGGACACTGCCCAGCATGAAGGACTCTCCTACCTGCTGCAGCTCCTCCAAAGCACCGAGGCCAGGGGACACTGCCCGGTGCAGCTGCTGCCCCAGGACTCACCCAGCTCCTCACCAGCTCCTCATCTCCTCATCAGCCCCTAATTAGTGGGCTCGGGTGCAGGGAAGCAGCTACAGCTGGGGTGGGGGGAGCTGGTGGCCCTTCTTGAGGTGCAGGGGGCACCCAGGTCCTGCTCCCCCTCCCAGAGGAAGGGATGACCATGGGTCCCATCTCCCCCCTGCACAGTGCCCAGCGAGGATGAGCTGGCACAAGGGTGGTTGTCCTGAGAGAGGGGACAGTCAGGTCCTGAATACAGGGGGGAAAAAAACCCTAAACAAACATTACTGAGATCAAGGATTTATTTACATGTCAAGGAAAACTCTCACCCAGAGTCACGTGTGGAGGAAAAACCAAACAAACCCAAAGGACCGAGCGATTTGCCTCCTGAATGCACACACTGGAGCTGCCCAGCACGCCTGGCCCCCTCAAAGGGCAGCCCAACGCCTCCTCTCCTCCTTCTCCGCAAGGAGAAACTAAAGGCATCGTATTTTTGCAGTTGCTGGATGCATAAAACACAATCTGAAAATGAAAAAAGCCCTGCTTTTCCAAAGGGATCTTCCCTGGGCGGATGAGGATGCAGCCCCTGCTCTGCCTGTCCGGGGGCAGCAGGTCTAGTACTCGTCCAGGGTGTCTGCCCGCGGGACAGAGAGGCCCCGCTCCTTCAGCGCCTGCACCTTCAGCTTCTCCGACTCCTGCTTGGCCTGCTGCTCCACGCGCTGCTCCTCCAGGATCTCCTCGATGGAGAC
>WUAM01000431.1:24179296-24208147 GCA_024336885.1 Actenoides hombroni
GCAGGCGCAGCGCGGGCAGCGGGCACTGCAGCTGCAGCTCTACAAGGCACAGCAGGAGAAGAAGCGGCTGCAGGAGGAGCTGAGCATGCAGCAGTACCAGTGTGAGGAGCCCAAGCTGCGGCAGCCCCAGGGCGAGCGCGCCAGCCCCAAGCTGGAGGAAACCAAGTGGGAGGTGAATCCTCTTCCTTCCTTCCTCTTCCTTCCCTGTTGCCACCTTCCTGGTCGTGGAGCCAGGACGAGGGCAGTGGTTTCCCGCTCTGGTGTCACTTGTGGCCATGGCACATGGGGGAATGAGCCAGGTGTGATGCTCGTGGTCTCCCAGGGATGCTGCAGTGACAGCCTGGGGTGTTGCCACCCCCAGGGTCCTGCTCCCCCAGCCCTTCCTCACCGGTTGTCCGTGCCCTGCAGGTGTGCCAGAAGGCAGCAGAGATCTCCCTGCTGAAGCAGCAGCTCCGGGACACTCAGGAAGAGATGGCTCAGAAGCTGGGTGAGATCTTCAGCCTGAAGACGCAGCTGCGGGAGGCCAAGGCAGAGGTCCAGGCCAGGGATTCCCAGCTGGCACAATTGGCAGACTCCTTCCAGAGCCCTCCAGAGCCCAACACCTCGCTGCCACTGGGCGACGACCCCATGCCGGCGTGCCAGGACTTCCCTGGCTGCGAAACTGATGACTCCAAGTGCCGGGGCCTTCACAGCGACTCGGCAGAGCCCCTGGAGAGGCAGGTGGAGTGGCTGTGGGCAGAGCTGTTGCGGGAGCGGCGCCAGGGCCAGCTGCCGGCTGTGAACTTTGAGCTGGAGAGGAAAACTTGGCAGGAGGAGAAGGAGAAGGTGCTGCGGTACCAGCGGGAGCTCCAGGCGAGCTACATGGAGATGTACCACCGCAGCCAGGCACTGGAGCGGGAGCTGCGGCAGCTGCGGTCAGAGCCCAGGGATGTTGGGACCGACTCACCATGGATTGAGCGGGTGGAGTCCTCGAAGATCTGAGCGGCGGGATGCTGGCCAGACTGTAAAGGGGGAAGGTCTCTTGCTGCTGCAATGGGCTGATCTCGGGGTCTGCGCAAGGACCATCTGCTCAGTGCTGCCCTGGGGAGGACTGATTGTGACAGGGGAGCTTTTCCTTCTTACAGCACTTCAGGCCCTTCTGGGGTGGGGGTCTCTGAAGTGGCGGGGTCATCTGTGCCAGGGTGGGGGTCTTGCATGTGCCCCAGGCCCTGACTCCAGGAGCATTTGCCCTGTGATTCCTTCTGCCATGGGGGCAGAAACCAGGCACCCTGTGAGCCATTCCCTCTCCTTCTGCTCTGTCACCCCTATTCCCTACAACTCAGTAACTTAATTTTTTTTCTAAGGAGAGTCCCCAACTCCCCTGCTCTGCTGGGAGGGAGGTGGGCTTCCAGCTGCTGCTCATAGCAGCTGTCCTGCCAGCAGGGTCCTGAAGCTGGTGGTGTGGCAGTGCCTTGTGCCTGCACCGGTCTGTATTGGTGCCATTGGGAAGGCAGAGAAGAGTCTGACAATTGCTGGTACTGCTGGGGAGGGTAGCTGCCCCAGCACCTCTGCTGGGGCTTTCCCTATCGCCAGTAATGGGGCTGCCCTGCAATGGAGGTGGTTAATGCAACTTCTCAGCACAGAGCCCTTGAGCTGGGAGGGGTGAGTGCCTTGTGCAAGGAGGGATGGGAACCTGGTGCCCTGCCACACTGGGAGGCCTTTGGGGAGGGGAAAGAGGAGTGGGGCATATGGGTTGAGGGCTGGGATGCTCCCCAAGCTGAGGAATAGGCTGGGGTATCCCCACATCATCCCTCCCGGGGTGGGCGAGGGGTAACTGAGGAGCTGGGCCAGTGCTGGGGGGACCCGGTTAAGAGGTGCTAGAAGGAGCTCTGCTCCGTGTCTGTAACAGTGGAGACACGTGAAGGCTGGGCCCCGCCCAGCTCTCCTCGGCCTTTCCTGCAATAAACCCGGATTTCGTTCTTCTGGCCTCTGCCTTTGCTTTCTTTCCGCACGGGGTGCTCTCGGCCCCGCGAGACAGGCTATGCGGGCGGGCTGGCCAGGGCTCGGGTCGCTTCCCTCCGGGGTCCCGCCCGGGCTGCCGGGGAGCCGCCGCGTCGGGGCGGGAGGCGGCACGAGGCTGGCGGTACAACCAGTTGGGGCATTGCAGCGGGCTGAGTCACGGCAGCGCCGGGGCCTGCGCGACCGGCCGGGCCCCGCGGGGGTGGGCGGACGGACCGGCTGCCGAAGCGCTGCCGCCGGGACAGGCCTCGCCCCCGTCCCGCCGCGAAGGGCTTAGCGCGGCCAGGCCGCCCCCCGCCCCCCTCCCGCCGCCACAGGCTCGCGCCACCCGCCCGGATTAGAGACTCCCAGCCCTGCACCCAGCCCCCTGGCAGACGCCCCCTGGCGGCGCGGCGGACCCAACCGTGGCAGCCCACCGCTACCGCTGCCGCACCGGGCCCGCCCCGCCTCGCAGTAAAGCGCCGGGACCGCGACCTACAAACCCCACGGACACTTTTATTCACCCCCAAAGAGCTCACCACCCCGCCTCCCCAGTCAGTGCCCTCGGCAGCGTCCTCGGCAGCGTCCTCACAAACAGGGGCAGGGGGCCCCGCCAATGCCCAGGGGTGCACAGCCCAGCCCGACCCCCGGGCGCTGCCCGTCCCCGGCTCTTCACAGCGGCAGGGGCAGGGCCGCCACCTCCTCCAAGCACTCATCGTAGGTCTCCTGGTACTCCTCGTGGGGCTTGATCATGATGACGCAGGTCGGGCGTTTTGAGCCGGCTGCGGCTCCCAGGTCCTGTGGGAACAGAGGAAGGATGTGGGGCTGGGTGGCCGAGTGCTGGGTGCCACCCAGAGGGAAGCCCAACACCCAGCCAACTCGCTTCGTGCCCCAGTCTAATGCAGGGAAAGTTTCTCTGCCCGTCCCTCAAGCGCCAGCCCTCCGGCCTCACTGGGTTTAAGAACCTTTCCCAGTGCAGGGCTGGGATGGCACAAGGGGACAGTGCTTGCCTCATGTGTTGTACTTGAAGGTCTGCAGAGCTGCCTGCACTGGGGTGAAGTACCAAAGACACTGAACTCTTCCCCCTCAAATTCCACTCTACAAAGAGGAGGATGTCCCACCACCAACACCACCACCACACCTAGGTCAGTGCTTCGTTTCCGCAAGCAGCCAGGTCCCAGCTCACAACTAAGGTGGGGGGGAAATGTGTCCTGTCCCCACGAGCTCCCATCCCCAAACGCTGCAGGGACTTGACAACAGAAAACGGTTCTGTGGTCCCACAGTGAAACCCTTCTACATCTCCCTCTTGTGCCCTGGCCAAGGACAAGCTCCATGTGCTTTACTTGGACACCAGATTTGCACATCCCCGGGCAGGCTCCTGCCAGCCCAGGCAGGGTGCTGTCCACTGGGTTCTCTTTTACCAGGGCTGGTTCTTCCCGGCTGCACAGCCCCAGCCCCTTACCGATTTGGAAGGGACGTATGCGTAGGGGATGCTCCTGTCCTCGCACATGATAGGGATGTGGCAGTACACGTCGATGGGCAGCGTGTCGCCGGCCAGCACGGTGATCCTGCAGGGGAAAGCCCGTGTCAGCGGCCGGGCCGGGCCGTACCGGACCTGCGGAGCCGGGACAGCGCTTACCCCTTCTCGCCTTTGTTGATGAACTTCTGGACCTCCTTCACACCGCGACGGATCTGCTTGTGCTTGGCCGCTGCAAAAGAAGCGCACCGTGAGGGGGCTGCACCGCCACGGCCCGATCCCGGTCCTGCCCGGCCCGCCCCAGCCGCGCCCCGCTGTCAGCCACACCTTTCCTGATGCACTTGTAGAGCTTGCGCGTCAGCTTGCGGGAGGCGAGCGGCTGGGCGATGGGGTTCAGGAAGTCGAGCTGCTCCCGGTACGAGCGCTCGGGAGCTCCCTCCGCCTCCGCCGCCTCCGGCTGCTTCTCCCGCGCCATGGCCGCGCGGCTTCACGCCGCCGCTTCGCTTCCGCTTCCGGGGCACACGGGAGCAGGGAGGCTGCACGGCCAGCCGCTGTGACAGCCAATCAGAGACCCACTCTGGCGTTGCCCGCCCACCGCGCCGCTGGCCAATGGCGGGCGGCGCCTTCCCGGTGCTGCGGGTGCGGGGCCTCCCGCCGGGCCCTCCCCCCGCCCCGACGTCCCAGCCCGCACCGGACCCCCTCTGGCCCCCGGCCGGGGTGTGAACCACGCGGGGCTGTTTCCCGCAAGGGCCTTTTCTGGGGCGCGGTCGGCGCTGGGCGAGCACGGCGGGGCTGAGCTGCTCTCACGGCCTGAGCCCAACCCGCTCCGAGCCCCCAACACAGCAATGCCACCACAGCAGCGCCTGGGTGTCCCGCCAGCCACCGCCACGGGCAGGGCCCGACTCACCCCAGCTGATCACAAAGATTATTTTCTCCCTTGTTTATCGGCCGAGGGAACCTCTCACTGTGGGGCTGGGATGCTGCTTTTCCCAGGGAAAAGGGAGGTTTCCCTTCTGGTGCCCTTCCGTTAAAACACTTTGTTCCTTAGCCCATCAATCTGTCAGGCACCGCTGAGGGACAACTAGGTCTGCCGAGGGCCACGGCTGCAGTGCCAGCACACCCCCTGAGCCCCAGCAGAGCTCTTCAGGCAGGGAGACAGCACCGCTCCAAATTAAAAGAGGCCTCAGACATGGCTCGTTACCTTCTCTCCCACCCCAGCCTGTCCCTTGAGCACAGGAGGGCTTCAGCCAACATCTGCAGCTGCTCCAAGACCTCTCGCTGCATCTCCATGGCCATGCGGTGCACGTGGTGGTTGAAGCTGTTGTACATCACCGCGTTCTGGAACATCAGCATGAGGTCACGCTGGAACTGGACCACGGACTGAATGTGTCCCGTTGACAGTCTTTTCTTTATGCTGGTTAAATCCATGGGTCTGCAAAAGATAGACAGAAGGAAAAATAAATTGCAACCCAGGGCCAGACATTCTTCAGGCTCTGCATGAACGTGCTTATTCTCATTCCAGCATGGCCCTGAAAGCACAGCTATTTTCACTCAATTTTATTGCTTGGGACAAAGAGGAGTGAGACATGTTTTTCTTCTAAGTAAGTTTAGCCAATGCGACACTTGCTGTCCAATCAACTTGGCAGGTCATTAGAAGTCACCTCTAAAGAAAAAAATTGATGTTGAGCTACAGAGAAGGCAAGCAGAGAGATTCTAGTAATTAGTCTTCATGAAGTCGGTCCAGGTCTTAGTGCAGAAAGAAAAGTTACTAAAATAGGTATCTATTAAAACCCCTTAAAATCGAATGGTGCCACCAGCAAAAATAGCAGTGCTGATAAGGGGAACATGATGGAGAATAAATATTACTTCCCTTATTTTGACAGAATGAGAGAATGAATGGCTGCAGAGATGACAGCTGTGACCAGAATAGAATATGATTCAGCTCTGAAAAATGCCCTTAATCTTTCTGGGAAGTATTCTTGTGACCCACTTCTCCACTCAGAGTGAAACATCTGGGGAGCAAGCAGTGGATGAGGAGAGGGTATTGACCGAGGCACAGGGAGAAGAGACTGTGGAGCTGTGGAAGCCGAATCCCCTGCTCGGTACGGGCTGACGGCTGCAGGGACTGTGCCTGGAGTAAGGCAGCTGTGCAACGCCAGCAAAGGGCACGCACCATTCCTATTGGCTCTGGAGTCAGTGCAAGCTCCCAGGTTCTAATTGCTTGAAATGAAAGAATTCTGTGGGAGATGCTGGTGACAGCCAAACTCAGGAAAAGGAGGAAGGAAGCTGCCCCACTGGCCCCTTGGAAACCACAGAAGACAGAAAAAACAGAGAGAAAACAACTAGTGAGCACTTCCTCCGTGTACTCACCTTTTCACCACATCCCTGTATCCAGGGGCTTGTTTCTCTGACACTGCCTTGAGGAACGGGCCGCTGCATCTACAGGGAGAAGCACAAAGAACAACTTCTGTTCACCTCTCCACCAAAGACAGCATCGCGACACGGACCGGTGCTTGCCTCTCGCCGCTTGCCATGAGGACCACAGCCCACTGGCAACAACCAGTATTTGGTGGCTGGCAGGACTTGACAAGGGAGGAGGCTGAGCCCCTTGCTGCAGGTGGCTGTGCCAGCTGTGCAGGAAGCAACATTTGGGCTCTGCTGCGTTAAGCAGGGGAAATAAACACGCAGCGTTCTTTCCAGCTTTCAGCACCCAGCTGTTCTTGCTGCGAGGACACAGCCAGAAGCACAGCCATGGAGAGACAAGCCAGCCTGTGGTGCCTGTTGTGGAGGGGAGGACAAGGCCTGGTGACACGGGAGGCTGGAACTCAGGGCATGGTGTTCAGGAGCCATGTCAATCCAACCCTTTGCCCCCACATACCTGTGACTGGCTATCACCTTCCAGATGGACAGGAGAGTTCTTTTGAAAATTAAATGTGGCAGGGGTTTATCCCAGCTCAGCTGCACCCTGTGGAGGGAATATACTGCCAGATCATCACAGTTGAGACAAAGTAGGAGGTGGCAATTCTGCTAGCACCCACCACATCCAGGTGGATGAAGCACAGAGATCCTTTTCTGTAACTATGCAAAACCTCTCGGGGTGAGATGGTGGAAACATTCTGCATCTGAAGGCACAACTAAATACCCAGAATGCAGGAAGATACCAGGCCATAGGCAGAAACAGGAGCTGAGCTGAGAAGCTCTAAAAGGCGGGACTGAGTTGGATAGAAAACCTCATGCTACTCTGAAGTTCAGAACTTTACTGAGGTGTTTTTTACTCATTTTCTCACCCCAAACCCTCATGGTTTTCTTCTGAAAGGCAGCCCAGGGCGAGCACACATGTGGCAGAGCCTGCATGTGACTGACGCACCTGCACCTGCCTACAGGGGGCTGGCAATGCCTCTCTTAGGAGCAGGACTGGACACTGCCTGGAAAAGCATGATGCCCAGCTCACACAAGGATTAGCTGCCTTGAGGAAACCTGTATTTTCCATTTAATCTCCTATTTAATCGCTACTCTTCTCACTTCAACTTAGGCCCAATGCCCAAAAGTGTTGGCAGATCCACAGAGATAGCACAAGTTGCTTCCTTCCCTCCTGTTCTCCTTGGCTCTCTCACCTTCCTGGAGGTGACCTGTGCCATACACTTGTTCTCAAGTGAGACAAGGGAAACAACTCTGTTCTGCAGTGCCTGCAAGAGAGCAGAACAAACCACTTACAGTTGTGTGTTGGCAGGGCTTGTGGAGTGCAGCACAGGGGTTGCAGAGGTGCTATCACCGTCATCTTGCTCCTGGGCCTGATCCATCTCCTGTGGATGTGGCTTACCTACGGCACGGTCTCCAGGTGTCTCTTCAGTCTTGTTCTGAGGAGCACAGAGGAAAAGGAAGATACATCTAAAATGGCAGTCCATCACCTGAATCCCTTCTCTAGAAGGCAGCCTGATGGACATCCCTCCAGTGCATCCAGTCCCAGCTGGGACCTAGCTTGCTGTTACCCTGGAGGATGATGTTGGATCTTGTTCAGACCTTCTCTGTGCTGCCCAGCACTTCAGTAACATCTGGGCCTGATCTCTTGGATCATAACTACCTCTGGCTAGCACAAACACTGTGGAGCTGACTGGTGCCCAGTGTGGTGTCTGTCTGTCTGCTTTTCTGGGAAGAGTCATGGATGTGAGAGGGCAATCAGGAGCTGAGGTAAGACTTCCTCAAGCTTGTTAAAGCTCCAGACACAGGATCCCATAGAGTTCAACAAGGTCGTTTCCTCACAAACTCCCATATGAATATGACAGAGAATAGACTCAACCAGGAAGGAGAGTGGTGCTGTCACTGTAGTGATTTGCAAATAAAATGTAGAGAGTGACAGGTGCAGGGAGAGAAGCTTTTTGGAGCAAGAAGTGGGATTACATGCAGGGGCACCTGACAATCCTCAACACATCTGAAGCATGGAGCAGATCCCTCAGGAAGAAAGTGGACACTGTGCTGTGTTTGGCTTTGACCACTGGGAGAACCGCAAGGGAACTGCTGGGAGCAGCACCGGCCATCCTGGCTGAACAGGTGAAATGCAAGAACCTTGGAAGTTATTTCTGTCTCCAGTGTCTCAGTTTGCAAGGGAACAAATGTGAGTGTGCAAAAATGGCACTGTTCTTCCACTGCCGTGTTACCTGTCCCAGCAACACCTCACAGACTGGTGGGAGCCCACAGCCCCCCTAGACACAGGACTGATGCAAACCCAGGCTAGACAGTGCCTGCTTCCAAGACGTGACGGCCTCCAGGGGCAGATGGTTATTGCTATCACAGCCATGTGGGTCTGAAACCAGCCAGGCTGTGCACTGTGTAATGCAGCAATTAGAACAAGGCAAGTATTCCAGTCTTGCCTTAAACCCAAGAGCTGACTGCCAGCTTTCATGAATCACCTTTACACTGCCAAGAAGCAGTTCCTCCAGCTCACATCTAAGGGTTTGATCTGTAACATGCTTCCTGTTCATAAAGATACATATCCACACACAAAAAACATCCTTCCCCTCATACATTTCTTTTGTATTTCCCTCTCTATTGTCTCCTCCTCTGTGTCTCTGTCTCCCTACTTGGAACTTGGGACTTTCCCATCGCTTCTAGAGCTGATTTCCTTCACTGTCTCTTATTTTTCACCCAGGACCAGAAGCTCTCTTTGACCACCTCTCCCTTACCTCTCTTCCCAGGAAGTGTTCTTTCTCATCTTCTGCTGGGATGTGTAGTTGACTTTCCTCTGATCCTGAGACTGCTGTTCCTGTGGTCTTTTCCTGGCACCTCACATCTTCCCCATTACCCTGCTTCCCAGAGCCACAATAATCCCACTCAGTCTGTGATGACTCTGTGCTGCTAATGCGGAGAGGTTCCATCATCTGGGTTACCTGCAACACAGAGATTTATTGCTTCAAATCGTCAAGGCAAAAGGAAGAAGACATAAGCAGCACAGATGCTATTTTTGCTTTCGCTCACGAAGGCCTTTCCATTTTTAGGAATCCTTGCAAAATCTTCTGATGAAGCCGTGTGTTATTATTAGTGTCAGTTCAGTGACATCTCTGCGCTTTAAGGTGAGCTGTGTTTTGGCAAAGCAGCTACCTGGTTGTGGTGACAGCTTTAAAGAGGAGGAAGGGCTAGGCTTGGGACAGAAAGCTAGCCAACTCAGAGCACTTGCTCCTCCCCCAGACTGTTTCTGTCTGTAGGGATGGTGGAGGCCCTGAAAACTCTCATGTTTCAGGAGGGCCTGAACTATGCCTCCAACTTTCCCATCATCCAAACAGCCCTACCTCTGAGAAGAACTGGAGAAGACTGTCATCTTCATATGGCCTCTGTGTCTTTTGGGAGTCTTCACTGTCATCCTCCCAGAGATGCTCACTGAGCTCTAGCCTGTGGTCTGCCTCTTGGCTGCTCTCCTCTAGCTTCCCTATGGCTGCCTCTTCAGTATTCCTCCAGCTCCCCACATCCAGGTCCAAGCTTGAATCCCAGCTGAGGAGAGACTGGAAGTCACTGTTCTTCTCTGACTCGCTGGGAGACTCTGTCTCAGACTCCCACCACGCCCAGGCATGGCCCATCTGCAAACAAACATAAAGACAGAGACAGCAAGTTCTTTTCACCCTGATCCAGAACTACAAAGCACAGCTCATTTCCTGCCATACTCAGGGAGCCAAAGCATGGGAAGGGCTCCATGAGGCAAGAAGCCTACACCTGAGCCCACACTTGACAGCTCGTGGCCAGGCTGTAGCTCTGCCATATAAGTAGCCATTTCAGAGCAGCTGAACTTCAGCTTTTATAGCATTTTTGATGAGCTCTCTCCCTGCCCAGGGCTTGGTGGGTTACTGTGCTCGGGTGATGCTGAGCTGCTGACTGTTGTGAACAAGTAGTTCAAGGACAACTCACAGAAATTCCCTTTTCTGCCCCTTAAGAACTTTTTATACTGGAAATAACTTGTAGCAAACTCTACAGATACTCTGTTCTGGAAGTGACAGATGTGATTTAGCTGGATGGTGCTATCTTGTGTACCTGAGCCAGAAGAATGATAACAATGCATAATCGCACACTGATGGGGCAGTTCTACACCTTTCAGAAAAGAAAAGCTAGTGTTCTCTTAAGAAGGAAGAACCCATTCATTTCATCTCTGATCACTAGACCATGTCAAAGTGTCTTCTACTGCAGAAGTCCACTACCATTTCTCTGCGTCTGGGGAACTGCTTGCAGAGTCACAGCAACAACAGTACAGGCCATGGAAAAAGCTGTATCCTGTGACTGAACTCAGCTGCCTGGATGCTGTACCTATGGAGAATTCTATGCATTAATTAGCAGCGCCTTTAGAGTTTTTAGTTAATTATGTACAACCTCATTTCTCCAGAGTTTTGAGCAAGCACATTTCTTACCAATTTCCTTTTGCATTCTCAGGACTGCTAGCACAGCTACAAACACAGCTTATGATGAATAACTGGGAGAAAAAAGGAATCCATCAGATTTGGGATGAGAAAACTTCTTTGCTTCTTTTACGAACATACAAGCAGAGCTAGGACCCGAACGGGCATCCTTCCGAAACCTCTTTCAAATGAACTTCAGCAGAAGAAGATAAAATTTGATGAGGTAAGAGATAACATTCCTGCTCTCAGCTTCCAGCTGAAGGAGTTGAGCAAACTGTGATTTCATCTGAAGAGCAACCCCGTGCCTAAAGCGCTTTCCTGCGACATCAGCAGAGCTGGCCCCGCACGTGGAACCAGCCACCGCACTGCAGCCCAACAACAGAAAAGCCTTAGCCTTGGGTAATCCAATCACTTGTCATCATCTTTCTGTCCTCCAGCTGAGAGGGATAAGCATTTTAAAATCAAGCAGCCTAGGGGACTTGGCCATAAGCATCGATTACAAAGATCTTCAGCCTTATGTTCAGCCCTATTAAATCTTGGAAGAGTCGAGATGCCAGACAGTGGAGCAGCAGCATTAGTGCAAGACAAGCGGGATGAGCGAAATAATTACAGACTGCTTAGTTCCCTACCAATTCTGTACGAAAAAATAAGGGACAAAAAGATAGACTTCAACTTGTAATTAAGAACTGCCTGGCAGTTCTTAATTACGTTGGCTACATAAGTCACTAGCAAGGAATCGTTATCAAATTGGAACGTTTTAGTTTGCTTTGCAGAGATCAGACACTGCGCAACCCTTGCTGACATGAGGAAAAGCTGTTAGAAAGAAAAAAGAGGGCCTTTAAAAAGAGCTTACATGTCAAAACAAGAAAAATGATAAAAGCCAGTATCCTGATAAATAAAATGCAGAAGCCACAAAAAAAGTAGGGGGGGGCATAAAAAAAAGAAAAAACCTGAAGAACAATTTGCTAAAGACAGAAAAGCAAATAATAACAACAACAAACCTCCTCAAAAACATCAGAAGCAGAGAACTGCCAGATGATCGGGGGGATGACGCACGATCAGTGCCAAACATCTCAGTGGAAAATAGGGCCACTTGGAAAAACCAAATTCATCACCGTTATCAGCAATTGCCACAGAGGAAATCACACAAGACTTTCTCTTGGGATGGGTCTGAGAGACTGTTTCTAATTAAAAATGTCAACAGGGGAGGTTTTAGAACAATTTAAAGAGGGAGTAAAGCTTAGAGCCAGTTGGGATTCATCCTAAAGAAGGTTAAATATAACATGACCAAACCTATGCTGTGTAACCTGCCGTTTAAATTAGGCATAGCACAAGGAAGACAGGTTGCTGTTACCTGTAAAAGGGCAGATATTGGGAGATGCAGCAGAGCAAGCCTGAGCTCTGCACTAGACAAATTAGAAGACAGTATCAGGAAGAACAGAATTAGTAGCCAGAGCACGAGATGATGAAGTGGGGAAAAAGGCAGTGAGGCTCTGTGGAGGAAATTTTATCTTAACGATCTTAAACATTACTAAAGTCTATCAAAATGTCACAGGACAAGAGCAAAGGCTCTTTGAGGGAAAATACCTGGTTAAGAAAAGAAACCAAGGGTAGGAATGAACAGCAATGCTTTCCATAATGCAAGCAAGTTACCAGTGGGCATGATAAAGGTCCTCCTATGTTTCAACTTCAGTTTTCCAACATCAACAAAGATGGGGCAGAGGTGTTGCAGTGATAGAGCCAGACTCTTCCCAGTGGCTAACAGTGAACAGAGAGGAGGCAGAGATAACAAGCTGCACCACAGGAAATTCAGACTGGGTATGAAGTAAATGGTTACTCCTTGAGGGTGGGTAAGCACTGAAACGAGTTGTCCAGAGGGGTGAGAGAATCTCCATCCTTGGAGGTATTCAAAATTGGACTAGACAAGGCTCTGAGCAACCCAATCTATCTTTGAACCTGGCCCTGCAGCTTGGAATAGATAAATGCTCAGAGCTCCCTGACATTTAAAATTATTCCATAAAATACCAGAAACCAAAATAAACCTATAACTTTTTGTGCTATGAACTAAAAAACCTCTAATCTCTGGAAACTGAGGCCATCAAAATGAAAATCAGAAATGTGTTTCCAATTTCGGTAGTGAAATTTAACCAGTAAGCCACAGGATTTGGATTTCTAGAATCAAATGTAGAGTGACAGTGGTGGCAACAGACCTGAGCCAAACATGGAACTCTACACAACAGGCACAACCAATTTCAATACAAAACCTGTGAAAATCAAGGTAAGGAAACAATCCCTCTAGTCTTAATCACAGTGACTCAGTTTCCTGCACCTTGTGTGTCAGACAGCTGCACCCTGTGCATGCTGCACCAAGAGGTGTAGACCACTCCCAGCTGCTGCAAGCTTCAGGGATGATGATGATTGTTTTGTTCCCGCCCCCAGAAGGTCATAGGGGCAGAAAATACCCAAGTTTCATCTCACAGGCCCTATAAGCAGAAAATAAGTGACTTGCAAATTGTCAAAGAGAACTTAAACCTCAGTTAAGTATCCATGTTGATGTGTGAAAGTCATGTGGGTGCCATGTGGTAACTGGAAGAGCATTACATCTGCAGATACTCAACACAGGTATGCACGCTTGTACAACCCCAGGGTTCCTCCCACACTGCAGAGAGCTGCGATACTCTGACACTACACACTGTACACGGGATTTGTTCCCAGATTTTAATATACATACACATTTACACATCACTAGTAAAAATCTGTACACTTCACATTACAGTACATACGAGCCACCAGTTGCTAGCTAACACCAGAACACTGATGAAGCCCAAGACGACTGCCCTAAAACAGGCAGGGGGGCCAGTCTTCCCCTCCAGGGAAGTTCTTTGGGTTACACATTCCGAGGAGACACTGCTTTCCAGAGGGACAAGTGAAGAAGGTGGACCAGGTCCCAGAGATGGACCTGCAGCTTCTCTTCTTCCTCCAACAGTTGTGAGCAGCATCTTGCTTGCACTCAGTTCTGGATGGGATTTTCTGTCTGCCTGCAGCATCATTTCTTCATCTTCATGTCTGCCTCGATGGCACAGCGACGCCCTCTGGTGCCTCCATCCTAGTCACAAGGCAAACAGAAAGAGTTATGCAACCCTGAACAAAACACGACCTCCAGCTCTTGGGGAAGCAAGGAACTGTGCATCTCTAACAGCTTCTCATGCCTTCCCAATGGGAGAAAGGGAAGCTGTCCTAAGGCGGCCTGGGGAGGCCTGCCTACAGACCTACCTAAAATTCACTCTGGACGCAGCACAGGTGCTGGGATTGGCAGCACCTCTGTGCACTGCCGGCAGCCAGGGCAGAGAGAGGCTCTTGCCGAGACAGATGTTTTTGGAGCCTGTACAGTGCAGGCTTTCTCCTAAGTGGCAGATTCTAGCTTGGCTCTTAAGGTGGGAAGAGGAAACGGCTGACTAACCTACCTTATCAGCTGCTGATCCCTACGGGAAGTGCTCCTCCAGTTGAGTGACCCTGGCACTAGCTCCCTAGTTTCTCCGCACAGCTCCTTTCCAGGAGTAGAAGGCGAGCTGAGAACTTCCTTTGATCCGCTGCCCTCTCCCTCTGGCTGACATGCTGACTCTCACGGAGTACTTCTCTGTCTTTAGATATATGCGAGAGAAAAAAACAACTCTCCATCTTCCTCCCCTCTCTCCTGCCCGCAACTCACGAGACTTGGGGATTCCCAGAGAGAGTATTTTTTCAAACACTTCCAGATCACCACAGGCGCTGACCAAGAGATTTATTTCTGCAAAGTATCTTATTTGCTTTCTGGACCATGAATGGTAAAGGAGTGCACAGCTGAGGCCTCACTTTCCCAAGACCTTTTGTACTGTCTTGAACGTGTGGAAGGGGCAGCTGTATAAGCATGAGAGATGTGGGAACTACAGTACTGCACTACTTGGTCCGTCTTCCCACTTACATGGAAAAAGAAGCAGGAGAGAAGTTGTGGAAAAAAGCAAAGGCAGATGACAAAACGAGAACACTTGGAACCAGAAGAAAACACTGAAGCCCCTCCCACTCACCCACGCTGAGAATAAGGGACTGAGATGTTTCCTCTCTAACGATCATGGTTGTACAGCCCCTAAGTTAAACGCACACTGCTGCAATGCTAAGGATGCTGTGACAGTGCAGCGATCACCCAGGCAAGGAGCAGAGCACGCTGCCAGCAGTACTGCAGTACCTGCTGGAGCCTTTCAATACTTACAAAGAGAGAGAGAAGGAAGGCAGGAGAGCCCATGGGGACACTGTCCTGTTAAAAGGCCAAACAGAAGGACTTATCAGGTATCAGGTATGGAAATGCACACACCACAAAGAAGCACTGAGCCCACACATGAGCACAGAGAAACACGTGCCCCACTCCCCTTCCCACATGGCATTAGTCTTATGCAGCAGGAACATAAAAACGGACAAAAGAGGGATACTGCGAGAGTCAGAATGCTAGGAAAGGGACATTCCCTCCTCAGCCACGGCAAGGCCTGCTCTACCGAACGATTTCTGCACTGTGCAGTTGGCACTAGAACTAAGCAGGCAGTCCTTGCTGTCACAATGTTGTGCACACCAGCTGAGAGCACTTGAAATCACTTAATCCAAGTTTGCATGTGTCTTTACCAAAGAAAAAACCCAAACAAACCTACACTGCTATTAGTTTAGACCACCATGGAAGTCAAAGGTTCTCTGGTGTGTTTAACACAGGAAATCAGCCTGGAGTGATTCCATGGTTCTAAAAATCTGACTAGGAAGCGAAGGACGTGGCAGAGTCTAGTCTTCCAATTCTCTACACCTCACCTTCCTGCCGTATCATGCCTCTTCCAATACTCTGTTCATTTCCCCAACAGTTTTCATCATCTGTTTTTAAAAACAGGGAACAGAACTAATGGGATTACAAAAAACCTCCTGAGACCTGACTCTGGGACGATGTACAGCTCCAGAGCTGTAATCTAGTGAATGGACACATTTAAAGAAAAAAATTGTGCAGATGAAGATACTGGAGCCATTGCAAGCTCAAAAAACATTCTGCCTCTTTGGTATGGGAACTTCATGCAGTATTTTGGGGTTCTTCAAAAGACACCAAGAGCCCTTCCACAGGGTGCAGCATTCTCACCTTCTCTGAAGCATCCTGTTTGCGAGTGGAGTCTCGCCCACGTAGGCTCTTTGCACTGATCCCTGACTCCGATGTTTGCATGATCAGTTGTGTGGCCAGAAATTGCTGCAAGAAAACCACACTCTGTTCAGATTCTCAGGCAAAACAAGCTTGGTTAGTGTGTGTCAGTTAACTATCACAAACCGCAGGCTGGAAATGATTGGGTCAGAGGTAGTTTCAGTTCCTTGTCAGCTGCTCAGAATAAGTTCCCCCATTTACCTCAGAAGCCACAAGTCCTGAGGAATTATAAAACCCCAGATCAAACTCTGCCAGTTGGGACATGCTAGCTCACAAGAGATTTTAAGTGGCGCATATTAACAGGACAGTGTTTCACGCACACTTTATACCAGCATAAACAAGCACAGCCACCAAAAGAAGCAGCCGCATCCCCTGTCATTCACCATTCCTGTTGCTTCTGTTCCTGAACCACACCCTGTTTTTTGCTGGCCTAAGCATTTCCCTGAAGGAAATTAAGTTTGAAATTGGTCTGGGCTGAACCTACAAAACATTTTGCTGCCTTAGTTTTAACTTAGCCACAATACAGTTCACCACAAACACCTGAGCTAGCACAAGAGAGATTCGGGGAAAGATGGGCCTACTTCATGCAAAGACACTGTGATTGAAACTGTGGTCTTATACCCAGAAGTCTTTCCCATACCTATGGGCCAAGGCAGGTGCTCTGGCCTCAGCTCAGTACTTTACCTGGATCTGCTCTAGGACATCTCGCTGCATCTCCACAGCCATGTGGTACACGTCGTGGTCAGAGCTGTTGTACATAACTGCATTTTGAAACATCAGCATAATATCACGCTGGAACTCAGCTGTGGTTCGTATCAGTCCATTCTCAATGTTCTTTTTGATGGTAGATAAATCCATTGGCCTATGAAAAAAAAAAAATGCAACAAATGTCAAAATAGCTACAGAAATATTTAACTCCTTCCCCACTCTTTTGCAAACAGCCCTGGGTCTGTAACATGTCTAGTCAGACCATCTATTTAACCGAGTCAAACAGGTTCCCCCCAACACAGGCTCTCTTCCTGAGTACAAAGGCCTCAGGTCAGACAACACAAACTGTCCAGCGGTTACCATGAATGGTAACAATGGTGACAGATGCCTCAGGAAAGGCACTTGCCTTCTCCAGGCATCACTGAAGGAGACACTAAAGAGCTAAGGCTGCAGCTGCTGAACTGTTTAGAAGAGATTTCAGGGGCTAGCAGGGGATTTTGGCAATACTTCCAGAACAGTCCACTATCCGGGACAGTAAAAACTGCTGATTAAAAAAGATAGGCCTTTGCAGTTTTGAAGATTAAACCCTACCCTTTGAGAGAAACTGGGAGAAGCAGATCAGTTACGTATCACCTTACTGACAGAAAATGTTCTGTGTAAATCAGTGTTCTTCATTCAAAGACGGGGCGGTGTAAAGACCTGTTACTGAAGAAGACCCTTTTCTTGGGGGAACCTGTATCTGACTGTATCATGCTTGGAAAAAAAAAAATATTCCAAGTCTTGCAGTCTGCACGGCAGGCAAAAACTACATAATTCCTGACAGAAATCACTAAACACGTATACAGAGTTCTAATGACAGAAGACTGCTGAAACTCACCTCTGCACAATACTGTGGTAGCCTGGTGCTATATCGTCAGTTACAGGCTGTAGGAAGACATTGGCATACCTGCAGAGAGAAGGAGTCCACTTAGTGCCCTGTCCTTGCTGGCAAATACTTGTTTCATGCTCATGTTTATTTTTCTGCTACCTGTAACAATATGATTCATCATCTCCCGGTACCAAGGCAGATAAGCCTCCGAGATGGGAGAGTGGAGATTTGTCTAGAATTAGTCACTTCTTTCTGCCAGTTCTCAAGACATCAAACTCACCTGTGATTGGCTGCTGCTCTCCAAACCAGCATGATGGCTTTCTTCCAGATCTTCTGGGCCTGTATCGCTTCCTGGTCCTCACTGCACACTGAGCTGGGAAGAACAGAACAGGACTTCCTTCAGGAGTCTGCTTAATGCCTTGGAGCAGAAACCTTATTGTTTAGTTTGCCTGTGACACGCCCACGCTAAGCCATGACAGAGACAGAAAGCAAACCCAGGACCTGGTAGTACAGCACTACCTGCACACGTGCACTCGTAAGCAAGGGGAACCAAGCGAATCCAAATCCTCAACAGGCTCCCCCTTCGGACCCACTCAGTCAACGTAAGAGAGATGAGAATCCTCCTCTCCCTCCACAAAATAGCGGGGGGGTCGGCACCCGTGTCCCCGAGAGCTTCCCTGATACTCACAACTGCGAGGAGGCGGGGCTGCTGGGGATGGAGTCGGCTAGCGCGTGAGACTGTAAAGGCGCGTTATGGACACTGAAGCCATCGTCGCTCTCGCTCACGGGAGGTTCGTTATCCATCTCTGACAGATAGCCCTCACCCTGATCTTCTTCTTTGGGTTCCTCCAAACTGGCAGCCTCACTGGCACCATCCTCATCATCCTCTTCACCCTGCCCATCCTGAAACACAGAGTTTGTGAGTCTGCGCAGCCAGCTACAGCAGCAACTCAGAGCCTGCAAAGCAACTATATTTCAGCAAGCAAAGTGATTTCCTTGCTACGCTGCTGACTGGCACACGTGCAGGCACTGTCACAAAATCCTAGTCGCTGTATCCTGCCCTGCCTCCCCGCGCAGACACAGAAACATGCACGCAGCTTTACAGTGCCTGAAGCAATCTCCCCTTCAGCTCCAACAGCAACTGCCCACTTCTCAGTGCAGAAAGCTGAAGGCAAGCTTTGCTTTTCAGCACACGGGAGCCAGGAAGCAGCAGAGGTGAGATGTTACTAATAAACTTAAGGTGACTACAACCAATGGAGAATTACCTTCATTTGACTCCTAAACAGGGCTTGGGCCTCTTCCTTCATTGACTCTGTGAAAGAAAGAAAAGCAGAAAGGTTGATTCTCCAAAGCAGTCTTCCCTACAAAAGCTCCTGCACCAATGCCTACTGTCCTGCAGTAATTACCACTAATCCTACACATCTCTTTTCTCCCTCCTCCCCAAAAAACCTGAACCAGATCACTGACAACTATCCAGCTAATAATGTTGCATGTAAAAGATTTCCTAGCTGAATTAAGTTACCTGACAGCTCAAATTTGTGCTGAACATCAGCCTGTGAGGAGTCTTCACTCACATTTGGGACTTGTGGAGGGGATGAATCATCATCAGGTGGGGTCTGGAGGGAAGAGAAATGCACAAATCTAGATGTTTGTGTCAGCTTACTTCAGTGAAGGTGTGGGCACATCTCACTCACCCTAACCTAACTCAAGGCAATGAAGTTCACTGAGCACCTTCCCAATAGCAATTCTGCACATGGGTGGGGGGAGATACACAGAGATACTGCCTAAAGCAGAGAGCTTCTCTGCAGATCGAACAGATCAGCAGCATGACTCCCAAGAAAACAGTCAGTCACATTCATTGAAGGATCACCTTCAACCCAGCAATCATCCTTTCTCTAAACTTCTCTCCTACCTGTCACAACTGCTCCTTCTTTCCCCACACCAGTTCCAGACAGCCTCTCTGCTCACATACCTCTGTCTTCACTGTATTGTGCAGTGGGTCTTCTCCCTTGGCCGATTCTATCTCGATTTCAGAAGTCTCTCCTGCTGCTACAGCTGCTCTTTGATCCTCTTCTATCTCTTGACTTCTAAGCTCTGGTGTTTCTGCCACTCTTGCAGTTGCTGGAATGGTTTCCTCAGGGACCAGCTGACTCTGCTCCTGCTCTACAGGTTCTGTCTTTATTTCTGATCCCAGCTCGCCAATGCCCATTAGGTCTCGAATTCCCTTTGCCTCTGGCTCCTCACACTCCAGTCTCTCCTGCTTCACAGTCACAGCCACTTGAGCTATCTGGGCCTGTTTCTCATGCTCCTGACGAATTGAGTGTTCCCATGGGCCAGGCAGGGTCTGAGGGTCATCGCTATCTTCACAGAAAGAAGACAGAGCAGCTTCAACAACTGCCGCATCCAGGACTTCAGGGTGGTCGTCTACCTTTATTGCCAAAACAAACACACAGCAGCACAGGCTAAGGTCAGAAAGAGGGATTATAAAATGTTCATGTTATCTGGTAATGAGACAATTGTAGAAAACACAGTGTGATGGGTTTACAAAGTTGCCTTTCACAGCCAGACTCGTATCACACCTTGTGAAGTCTCCCCTGGAGCTTGTTTGGGAAATACAGCACTCCTTTGTCAGCCAAGGATGTGACCCAAACCCTACCCAACATGAGGAAGAAAAAGATTTCTTTCTGTACTCTGAAGAGGAGGACCAGGATAAACGTGGCAGACTAGCAGCAGTGGTGTCACAGGGTCATTTCCTACTGATCTGGACAACAGTGGTAAGTATGTGCATTTTGGAATAGTTATTTCTGACTTGTTTTAACTAACTACACTGGCAAACAGTAATCAATTGAGATTAACCTAACTGGACAGGGAGCAAAAGGCACTCTGCTTTGCCCATTTACCTTGTCCTCAATGATGGCTATAATATTTCCGACAGTATCGAAGTCCAGCTCTTCCCCCGTATAGGACACTGCAATATCCATTTTCTCAGCCAAATCCAGGTCTTCTTTCCCATCCATGCAGTGATCTTTGGAAGATCCTGCAGCGCTGCCAGCCCCAGAACCCAGGCACTCTTTTTTGATGGAATCAATGATCATGGATATTTCACTGCTGTCCATGGACACTGTCACGGTATGGGAATCAGACACTGCCTCCATGGCAACACAGGCCTCTGGCTGGCTCACTGCACAAGGATGAGAGTGACAATCAAGAGACCAACCTGGAGAAGTCAAGCCCACATAAACAAATACTGCAGCGGGTAAGACCAAGCACCAACCCAAAGTATCCCAAGTCCACCCACAACAGCACGGCTTAGAAAAATAAAAGACAAATACTAGTTTGCTTAACCACAGTAAAGTGAGATTCCAGCCCTTGAACCACAGTGCATTAGCACCCCCACCCCCACCCAGCAAATCCTGTTTAAAACCATCTGTTGACTCCAGAACCCAGCTGCGAGTGTCCTTTCAGCAAGGGGGGCGATTCGGAGGAGCTAAAAGGCCAGCGGAGAGCTCGCCGGGGACCAACCCCAAGGGAAGTTCTGCTTTCCAGCAGTGCACGACCCACGAGTGCGTGGTTCAGGAACGCACCTGTGGCTACGCTTTCTGGAGCTGCAGCTGGTGGCACAACGGATGGTGCTGACAGCGTGGGCATCATGACAATGGTTGCCTGGGGCACAGGCTCTACGGGGGGTGGCAGGAGTTTAGCTGGAGGTTCGCTGGCAACAGCGGAGAAGGAAGCAAGAGGTGAGGTGAACTGTGCAGGACCAGCTTCTAAAAGCCGGGAAAGCGTAGGAGCACCTAACAGAGAGTACAAGGGAAAAGCACATGAGCAAGAAGCAGACACCACTGAAGACTACAAAGCCACCGCTGGGCTCTTCACTGTCTGGTGGTTTCTTCTGGGAAAAGACATTGAGATGTACCTATAAATGGTCCCAAAAGCTATAGGGAGAACCTGCACCCAAAATGCATGACCCCTTTGTGTGTGCAGTCTGAGACAGAATCATACAGACTACAGGACACAGTGTAAGGGCTGGACAGGCTAAGCCACACATGCAGAGAGATGCCCTTCCAAATGCTCATCCCAACACAACTACAGGAAATCTGAGAAACAATGCTGAGAGAGCCACACGAGGTAAGCCAAGACAAACAGTCATCTCAGGAGCTGGAAGGGAGCAGAGGGGATCTCTTTGCAGGTCTTTCCTGGAGAATTCTTCCTATAGCGAAAAGGTTGCCACTCAGCTGTAATTTCCAGTCTGAATTTACTGAACTGTCTGGGCCAAATTAACAGGTCTTAACGGACAGATATGGATAAGGAAAGTGAGATTATTCGTATGGAATTCTATATGAATGAATGGCACAAATCCTCAGTTGCAGACAATGTAATTAACCACTGGTTAGTGTTGAGCTGAGAAGAAACATCACTATAGGCAGGCTGCTCTGAAAAGGCCCAGTGCAAAGACTCCTGCACTGTCCCTCTCGCTCGCCACTCTGTGCAACTTACTCTGGAGCTCACAGTCCACTGTGGTCTAATCCTCAACAGACCTCTAAGCTAAAGCAGAGGTAAGACACGCGAGTTCTCCATATTTACATGGAGCTGCAGTTTGACACAGAGGCAATCTGATACCAAACCATTTTTTCCCAATTCCATGCCAACTAACCCTTTTTTTCTGCACTGAAATGCCTACTAGCCAGTGTCAAACCCAGAAAACTAGACCACAGGGACCAGGATCACAGCAAGTCTAATTGTTTCAGTCATTTTAGAAGAGGGCACTTTTTTTCTGTAAGGATTAGGGTTTTCTTAAAAAAAAAGAAAGTAGGTGCGAGAGGGACAGGGCTTTGGAATACAGAACTTGGAACACAACTCATAAAGAAGCCCCCAGACCAGCCAGGCTAGGTGTCCTTCATCTCTCCCCAAAGAGAATTCACAGAAGAGTCTGAAGGTACATCTAAAGGGAACACTGTACAGGAAGAGTCCCAAGTTACCTGAAGCAGCAGGAGATGCAGGGACAGCACCAGGTGCCGACTGCATTTCCCCACCGTGCAGCACTGGAAGGACGCTTCCTACCTCCAGCAGGACTCCTGAGCTGTTCATGTGACCAGAAGCCACTGCCATTTCGTTTTCACCAACCTGCCAAAGGAGAACACAACTGAAGTTCCTGGAGATACCATCACACCTGTTTCTCTGCCAGATTAGGCACCTCCATGAAAATGTCCATCATTTGCTGTCTCAGCATTTCTTCAGCACTTTTTGTCCAGTCTAGTCCCTGCCTGAGGCCCCTTATGCAAGTGCACAGCATGACAGTGTGAAACTATTTTTGGTTCTTCAGCTACAGTACAGCTGCAGTGCCACCTGCCTTTGAAGTGAGGCCAAATACATCATTTGCTCTACCTTAGTTCTTTTGTTCAAGGACCTCACAATCCTTTACAGATACCAGTCTCTCTACCCCCTGAGATGGGATGGAATTATCCCTTCTTCTGAACTGAGGGAAAGTGAAGCACCACCATGGAAAGTAACTCTTTCACAGTTACACAATAAACCTATGACAGACCTCAAAGTAGATATGAAACAAGTCCTGTTGACACAAATAAAACCCAGTCTTCCACAGCCTTTACCTCTCCTTGCTCCACCCTATGTTATATTGCATTCTGCAAACATAGAACCCATGGAACACCTACCAAAGCTAACAAATAGAAAAGACCCCATATATGACTATTAAAAAATAGCAAGCTGACACTAATAATACACCTCCTCCACCACACAAACACTAACACAGGGAAACTGAGCCACAGTGAGGCTGATGGCTGCTACTTTTAGACTGGGCCCTGAACAGTGTCGATAATGGCTGTCTAAGACTCTCAGACAACCTACACCAGAAGCAGGTTGTCATCACAGTGATTTTAATAACTGTTTACAATTAGGAGAAAACCAGAAAACTTCAATATTGGTCATAAACCCCATTACAGGACTCTCTACTCCTATGCTAAGGCCCATGACAAATACTGAAGCACAATTTCCTGCCACGATGTAATGAAGAATTGTGATCCCTAAGCAGAAATAAACAAGAACCCTGCATGGATGCTGATGCTGGCTAACATGCTCTCTCCCTTGGGAGAATCATTTCCTCTAACAAAGCCTGCAACTCCAATTCCTTTCAACTGAGGGGAGACAGCCTGTCCTACGTGCTGAAGGATCCCTGCAGTCCTGCACCCACAGTACTGCCGGGAAGGGTCCCACCTCTGTGGTTCACAGGGGTAATTGTATCTCTCAGATACCACTTCTGTTGGGACTCTCCCAAAAAATGGTATGGTTTTTAAAAAGCCTTTGCAGTTTCCCCTGTTTCAGAGGGAGAGTCTGGAGCAAATTGTTTGTGTGCTTGCATATATGAGCAGAGAGCACCATACCAGCCTGGGGCTTGTGGGCAGGAGACTGCCTTTCTTCAGCAACTCTGAGAGCAGAGGGGAAGGAGGTGGAGTTGCTTTTTGTCCTAGCATCTTTTTCTGGGGTGAATCATCAGTGACTGGGGTCATGGGGGCATCCAGGGGAGCAGAGCCTGGAGGGGTGTCAGGGATTCCAATGAAGGAGGCAACTGGGGTGCTGGGCAATGTCCCTGGAGTGACCTGAGAAAGAGAAAAAACACACTGTTCAAAGCCATACTCCACCACACAGACTAGTCCCACTTGCTCCTTCCCCCAAGAGCCTCGATCCAGCACACCAGACACCTACTCCAGGCACAGGCTTTCATCCTTTCCCTGCCCTGCAGCACCATTTCCAGGCACACAAAGAGGACTGCCTGGCCAACCCCCTGATGCCCCTACACAGCCTTTGATCCAGGCACTTGATCATCACAGACATGGGAGAGGACACATATCTTGAACAGCACTGTACATCAGCCACATGACAGCACTATCACAGTCAGAACTCTGCAAAACAAGGCGCGGGCTTCTCCCCAGGCTCCTGTTTCACCATGGATGCAGAGCCCCCTGTCCCAAGCCGGTCTTTCCCTCTTACCGTGGGAAGGATCCTTACCCCTGGACTGGCCTCATCCACAGCAGGCTGAGACAGATCTCCCAGAGCATAGTCTCCCCCTGGGGAGGTTGAGCCCGCAGGGGAGCGAACCATCACGCCTGTTAATCGTCGTGGTGGGTTCTTAATGGCCTGACGAGCTGGAAGAGAACAGGAAAAAATAAGTGAGATTCCACAATTCTGTCTTGGGCAGTTCCTCAGAGTTACCTCTGACTTTATCTTAAAGAATCCTAAGAAAACAATTTAATATTGTAGGAAGCTCTTGCACCACACTAGGCTCAGTTCACAAGTCCAACTAGCGCTGGGTAACGCAGTGCCATTTCAGATTTCCCTAGCAGCTGGGTATTCACCACATCCCACCACGGGCAGCTTAGTTCACTGACTTGCCCCAAGAATTATAAATGAATTAAACATTCAGAACAAGTCTCTTTTCATTACAGGTAAAACTAAAGGGGTGAAAAGCTTGACATTCTAACAGAGAGCTCCTTGCTAACCCTGCTTCCTCTTAGACATACATTCTCTACAGAATCTGTTTCCTTCGCAGAAGTCTCTGCTTTTTGCCCTGACACAAATACAGTTCTGGAAAGAATATAATTTTTCTTTCCAAGCCCTAGGGTCACAGAATTTGTCCTGAACATGGTGCCTTAACAAGACTTAAGTATTTGTCAAATTTCTTATAAACATATGCATCCCTCTGAGGAGGAGTAAGGAAGCTCATTTCCAGCTTACCCTGATAAGCAGCATCTGTAGCCTTCCTCTTGACTTCTGCCTCCTCCTCCTCCATTTTTTTCTTTCTGTATACAGAACCAAAACCTACTGTCATAGTGTCCCACTTCCCCTCCTTTCCTCCTCTGCAGTCAGCTTACTGACCCCCACCCCATCATCTCCAGACAACAATGACTTGCTTCTGTGGACTCAGGCTCGAATCCTGAAGAGGGAAGCAGAGCCAGAGGCCAGTCAGAGAACGACACACTTGGCAGAAAATTTCACTTTCAGATAATTTTCAAAATGGAGGAAGCAAGCACAATGTTGCTAAACCATCACCAGGTTCTTTACTGAGAAACCCCAAAAGATGTTGCACACAAGCTGCTGACCCCCAGTCTAAACAGAATCTACCCTCAGAGGCCAAAGCATCTGTCTAGCTGTCCTGTTTCTCTAACCCAAGGGATGTGGGTTAGGCTGTGACTGACAGACAGCATCAGGCAACTACAATCTCAGAATAAAGCATAACATGGAAATAATTAAATAACCCACATCATAATCTCATTGCACAGCTCCTCCAGTCTGTTATCCATGTGTCCGGCCTGGATCAACTCTGCATCTTTCTTGAGTTGCCTGTAATCAGAAAATCTTCTTACTTACTTAGCACTGAACTGTGAGCCCTAAGCAGCATTTTCACCCTAAGCACTACCCCACTTCGCCGACCTTTTCAAGACAAGATTCTCAGGTGCAGCACAGCTTAACTCCTCTGCCACACACCTGTATTTCTCCTGTGTTTCTTTAATCATTTTCTTCAGTTCTTCAACTCGTTCTGCAGTCAGTTTCCGCACAATAACATCTTCCACAGTTTCAACAACTTCTCCCTTCTCACCGCGTTTTCTCCTATAGAATAAGAGAAAAATGGAACAGTTCAGACATGAAACACAGAAAATCCCAGTTTTCCTTTCAGAAATGGCTGCTCTCTGTCATTCCTGACACAAACGTGCACAAAAAAAATCCCCAAATTAACCTCCTCTTCCAATTTCTCTTAAATAATATTGGACAGGACAACGGTCAAACAATCTATTCTTCAAAGTTTATCTAATTCTTAAATGTGTCCACCATTAAAGACTCCAAGAATAAATCAAAGATGCAAGCCCACTGCAAATTCTCAACCTGAAAAATATGAATCATTTGATTTCAGAGAAGGTTCACACTACCCATGAAGAAACATCTGGTTTTTTTCTCAATAACTATATGAAGTCCTTTGTAACTCTAGTGCTGAAGATCATTCAGCACGATTGCAAAAAACCACTACTTTTAAACATCCTGCCTTGAATTTAATTTGATGTGAAATCTCAAAACAAAATGTCTGGATTTAGGAGTGAGAAATGTCTGAGACCATAAAGCTGTAGTAACAGCATTGATAAGAAAACTAAAAAAACACTGCAAAATAAGAGACGAATACAAAAGGTTTCCCCTTCTCACTCTTGCTGTCTTTTCTACCCCTATTCTGAATGATAATTTTATGTGTAAAGCTTCTGATAAGTAAGGCTAATATGCAGTGGTTTATTCCACCCAAATACAACATTTATGTTTGCTGCATTAAGACCCCAAAAGCACACTGCAACTCTTACAAATGGAGCAACAGCAAAGAGGCCACAGTTTCCCTGCCAGGTATTGTAACAAGTCGGGACATATCAAAGACACTGACAAGTACACAGTGACCAGTTTTATAACCATGTAATTCTTTAGTCTTATGAAAAAAAAAAAAAAAAAAAAAGACAAGATAAGGAGATCTGGGAAGCACGTTTTAAGAAGTACCTGGGATTTGCCAATCCCCCCCATCTGCCATACCTTGATCCCACTGTCCACCCATGCCAGATATCACAACTGCCCTTCCTTGTTCCTCTACTCTCCTTCTGGGAAGCACACCAGCCACTCCTCTGCTGTAAGGACTGACAAGTCCACTCAAAACTGCTGCAGACTGCACTTGCATCAGACTTTGTACTCACTTAGGGGTCTCCGTAGTCTCCAAGAGCTCTGAATACTGAGATGCACAGTGCTAAGAAGAAACAAAGAAAGTCAGAGGACACCAAAGAATCAGCAACAAAGCATAGAGAACACTTACTCCTACTTCTTCAGAGGTCTAACACTTCAGAACTTATCTGACAGTCTTCTCTAGAGTTTCACCCATGGCTACAATTTAGGGTAGCACAAAGAGAGGAGGTATATTCACTCCTTGACTCCGTCACTGCCCAGGCTGATCTCCAAACAAAGCTAAAGAACAGATGGTCCAAACTAATGACTTAGAAATCAAAGCAATCAAACACGACTGGGGAAACTGTAGCTGTAATGTTTCTGTTTGTGAACAGGAATGAAAAATATTTAGTTGGAGAAAACAAAATAATATTTTATCAAGGCCAGTTTCATAGCTTAATAGAAACAGTAAGCAACATAAAACCCCCAGTGTCTCCTCCTTTGATTCCCTTAATCTGTCTGTTGTAGAAAAAAAAACCCAGGTGCTTTCCCAAATAGCAGGACACACCAAAATACATGGGCACCCACAAATTCCTGGGGCAAGGAATTCTACAGCTTAATTACGTGCCTTGTGAAGAACAATCTCTTTAGGTTTGCTTTGAACCTGCCTCCTGTTAGTCTTAATAGCCTCTAAATCTTGTACTGGACAAAGCACTAACAATTAATCCTTATTCATCCTCAACTTCATGTTACTTCTGATGATACAGACATATGTCATATCTCCTGTTATCCTTTTTTTATAGTGAAGGCTTCTACCTTAGCCATTCCTTACAAGGAATATGTTTCATGTTTTCGATCACCCTTTTCTTTAACCTTATCCCACTGTACTGTAAGCTCAATTTCAGAAAGAGAAAAAAAAGTATTTAATCTGATCTATACAAACCCAATTTAAAAAAAAAATTGCTGCATTTTTTAAAAACCAAGATATACATTCTCTTAGGCAGCCATGTAGAACCCACTTTTTCCAGTACTCAAATGCCAGTATCTTACCTTCTGGGAAAACCAGTCAGGTGGGCGTCCTGGCTCTGCAAAAGGTTTGATAGCTCTGCTGACTGAGACCCTACAAGAGGGAAATGGCAAGTCACTGTCAACTTACTCTCTTCCCCAACAAACATGCAGAGAAAAGACGCTGACCTGTCTTGATGTTCATCATTGAACCGTCCCCATAAACACAATGAACTGGCCCATAAACACATGAAACTGTTATGTTTGGGAATTACTGAAGTACAACCCTTAGACTCAAAATTTTGCCTGCTCTCAAGAAACAACATTTTCCCTCTTTTGCTTTGAAAAGGAAGTTTCTAGCTTCTGATAACACCACTACACCTTCACAAAAACATTACTCTGGTGACAGGAAGAAGGCAGCAAAACAGAGCTACAAGTGCAGAAGCAACAAACAGGAGTCTCTTATCAAATATCTTCCTTGACCACAACTCATCTCTTCCCATTTATGTTGGAATAATGTTACTCCTTGTTCTGATTAGTGACATGGGCTAGTGGTAGACTTGAAAGTGCTGGGTTAATGGCTGGACTCAATGATCTTAAGAGATCTTTTCTAACCTATACAATTCCATGATTAACACGATTCTGTTTCCACACATTAGTTATGAAAGAAAAAGATTTTCACGTCTGTTACTTCTATCTTTAACTGCCCAACTTTGCTTTGCACAGAGTGCACAGAAAGCAGAAGTGTTTACGACTAGCTGTGGCACGCGGAACCGGCCCGGTGAACAGTCCCGCCCCGGTACAGCCCCAGCCGGGGCTCTGCCTCGGGAGCCCGGTGCCTGCGCACACCCCCCGCCCCGCCCCGCCCCGCCCCTCACCAGTTCTGGTCCCCGCTGCGCATGACGGACGAGGCCAGGCAGAGCTTCTCGCGGATGGACCACGGCTCGGTGGGGCCGGCGCTCAGCAGCTTGTGCTCTGACGGGATAGGGGGAGATGTGCACGGACCTGACCCCCCCAGCAACCCCAGACCTGGAACCGCGGC
>WUAM01000431.1:24208915-24254077 GCA_024336885.1 Actenoides hombroni
TGGGGTCCTGTGCCGTGGCCGGGCCGCGCGTTGGGTCTCGCGTGGTGGTGGCGTGTGATTGTGTGTGTGTGTGTGTGTGTGTGTCTCTTATCGGGTGGCCTCTGGGTGTAGGGTTCTCGTGCGGTGGCCCGTGGGTGTAGGTGGTGTGTCTGGGGTCCCGTGGGGTGCTGAGGGGGTGTATCCATTTGTGGGGTAACGGATGGAAACCGTAGGGGTGCAAATTGTGTGTAGCGGAGGGTGCGTGCGGGGTGCGAAGCTTGGGCTCCTGGAAGATTGCTGTAACATCGACCTGTCCTCACTGTGACTCTTTTTGTTCAGGAACCCTGAGAGACGCCATGGCGCAAGCACTTGCCTCCCCAGGGCTGTTTTCCGATGAAGAAGTTGTGGCTTCCCCTGTTCTTGAATCCACGGCAACAGGGTTTGGGGCTGATGTCCGCAAGGACCTGCTGTCAGAGTTCTCTGCCATCTCTCCGAATCTGGAGGGGTCCCAGAAGGTGAGATTGGAGCTCTTATAACAAGGCAGCAATCTGACCCACAACTGCTGTCTCTGTACAAAGCTGTTGTGAGGCAAGGCCAACAAAAACTCTTTGGAAGAGTCTAGAACAAAATGTTGTGTTGGGGGGAGCAGTTTCTGTTATGGGCAATGTAGCGTGAAAAGCACAGTTGGTAACTGCCTCTTAGTGTGGTGCTTGGTTTGGGGGCTGGTTTTGGGGTCAGGTCTTCAGGTTGTTGGTCTGATTCATTAGATGAAGAAATGTTGGTGTGCCTGGAAATGCCCAAGAAAGGTCCTGGTATTGCTGGGGATCTGGGGACCAGGGAAGTGTCCGTTAGTTACTGAGCACTAGGCAGGGTAGCCATGTGTGTTTTCCATGCTGTGGTTGCTGTTAGTGTTCTGATGGATGGGTGTGTACTGCCTCTCTGGCTACCCTGTTTAACCTGTGTTGATTTTTGCAGGCTGTAGCTGAAGACAATAATGGAAAATTAAAGGTGTATCTGAGAGTTCGACCTCTGAAATCTATAGAAGTGGAAAAAGGGGAAGACCAGGTGAGGCAATGAATGAAGCAGTCTCTGAGCTGTTTTGCCTCTGTGCCTGCTGAGAGATGCTGTTATCCTTTGCCGTCTATGCTGTGGCCTCTTGTAAGCCAATGCGAGGATGGGGTTTTATGTGTTTTCCAGGGCTGTGTCTGCATTGAGAGTTCAGAGACCCTTCTTCTAAAAGCCCCTAAGGACTCTTTCACCATGCGGAGCACAGAACGTGGAGTGGGACAAGCAGCTCACAGATTCTCTTTCACCCAGGTAGGTAACTGGGACAAATGTTCCATCAGGAGGGCTTTTGAGCTTAAACAAGTCTTACAGCTTGAAAAGCTGGCTTACTATTACACGCTGATTTCAATGCACGGCGTGAACTATGTAGTTTCATACAATCTTCTGTATTTGTTTCTGTTGCTGTTTCCTTAGTTTTTATCTTTATAAGCTGATCTTGACAATTTATTTTTTTTTGGCAGCGAATGCCAAACTCTTGCTTTGTTCATGAGGCTCTAAACACACTAGAGGCTGTAGTGATATCAGGTATCACTGGATTAAGCAAGTGAACAGCTTCTTTTAGGGGGTTTAAACTGGACTTACTGGTGGGGTCTGTTGCTTGTGATCTGGGGCTAGTAGAAGGAACAAAGGACTAGGTAATATCACTTGAACAACTACCAGCAGTCAAAAGCTAGGAAAGATCTACATGAGGCCATGTTTCATGAGTCTTATTTTGCAGATCTTTGGACCAGACGTGGGGCAGAAGTTGTTCTTTGATGAGACAATGAAGCAGGTGGTAAAGGATGTACTGAATGGGCAGAACTGGCTGGTCTACACCTATGGCATCACCAATTCAGGGAAGACTCACACTATCCAGGGTAAGGAAAGCACTAGGCAGCCTGTTGCGAGAATTGTTTGCTTCTACACGTGAATCCTCAGCTTGCTGCTGTTCTTGTTTCAGGCAGTAACAAAGATGGGGGGATTCTGCCTCGCTCCTTAGCGGTCATCTTCAACAGTGTGGGCAACCGTCTGTACCAAGCAATGGATCTGAAGCCTTCCCTCTCCAATGAGGTGATCTGGTTGGACAGCAGGCAGGTGCAACAGGAGGAGATCAAGAAGCAGACTGTGCTGCGGGGTGGTCTGTGCGAGGTAAGCATGTGGCTTCTTGGAGGTTTAACAGTAACAGGGGAAAGATGGTGTCATACTACATACATACTCATGTTCTTTGTTTCTTTCCAGGAAGAGCTGTTAACGCCACTGAAGAGGAGTGTCAGTGCTGAATCTCAGCTCCAGGCCACCACCAGTGGTAGTTTTGACAGTGGAGTTGCTGGCCTCTCTTCATCTAGCCAGCTCACCAACCGTTCTGACAGCAGCCAGGCAGAAGGTATGTCTGGGAGCCTGTTGTGTGCTACCTGCTTTTTGTTGTTGGAAGATGGGGGAATAAAGAGTGGCAGCTGCCTGGATGCTGTGTTGTGGGTAAGGGAGCAAAGGTGCGGTAGACTCATTAATTTTCCCTTTGAAAGGTGGGGATGTCAGGGCTGAAGAACTTTATACACATCTTGGCAATATATGAAGAATTCACCACTGCATAATAACTGAGCTTTGTGAAATGAGAAGTTACTTGACACCCACTTACTTTATTCAAGGGATGATGTTACTGAGCAGCTGAATACTGTGTGATGGGGAGAGATGGAAAGCAGGGTGCTGAAGGGACATGTTGCACTGAGCACTTGTGCCCTGGCTTTCAAACCTAGGAAATACTAGCTGGTGAGGCATCCAGGAGCGTGGAGTGATTGAGGTAACAAGGACCAAAGTTTCACTTATACTGGGAAAAGTCCATGTTTGAAATGTATTGAGTACATAAAAAGTTCTTGCACAGAAAGAAGTATTAAGGGAGAATCTGTTTGAGCTAGGGATTGACTACACCATGGATTCTCTTTTAAGCTGTTGCAACAGGAGGATACTGTTAAAGGAAACTTTAGGCTGTCTTACTTGGGACAGGCATTAGAGTAGGTCAAAATGCGAGAAGATATATAAAATTGAGCTTGGGGTAGTGTTCCTGCTGAAGAAAAGTATCTTGCTGTACAGCTAAACCATTTCCATTGGACCTGTGAAAAGCTGCAGTCATGATTTTTTTTTTTCCCCTCCTATTTTTCTTACATTTTTTCCCCAGAACTGGGTCCTCGCTGGGCTGACTTGGATCGCATTTCACTCACCAACACAGAAGATGTGCAGTTCTCCATCTGGGTCTCCTTCTTTGAGATTTACAATGAATTAATCTATGACTTGTTAGAACCAGCTTTACCTGGACAGAACCGCAAGCGGAAGACGCTGCGGCTCTGTGAAGACCAGACTGGCAACCCCTATGTGAAAGGTAGATTTACCTGAATGGTGTTTTTAGTGGCCTGCTGGGGAGACTGGAGGACTGGGTGGGTGGGCTAGAAGTGATGTGCTGGGGAGCACAATGTCCTCTGTCCTCTCATGGATCTCGGATATCTGCATTATGGGATGTGAAGTTAATCTCATAGAAATGCAATGGTGAAATTGGGGCCCAGATAATTAAGTTTTCTGCCAGCCTCCTAATTGCCTTGCCCAATGCATGCCTGCTTTTCCAGATCTGAACTGGATCAATGTCCAGGATGCTGATGAAGCCTGGAAGCTCCTGAAATTGGGTCGGAAAAACCAGAGTTTTGCTAGCACCCACATGAACCAGAACTCCAGTCGCAGGTCTGAAGGGGGAGGGAGTCGTTAAGGCAGAAATACAATTCTTTGGGGCTTTTCATTTTTAAAACATTTGTATGTTTTTTTACAGTCACAGTGTCTTCTCCATTCGGATTCTGCACTTGCGAAGAAGTGGCAGTGAAACTGTTTCAAAAATCAGCGAGTAAGTTTTTATGCTCTTTAGGACTTTTGAGGTGTTTTCTGAGAACTCAACCTTCCTGTCTCTCTTGTCGTGGATCTGGGGTACGGGAATTATCTTGAGGAAGGTCTGTTGAAAGTACTTAGGAGTAAATGTTCTCACTCTTAAGGCTTGAAACTGAGGATTTTGTGAGAAGTGCTGCCAACTACATCTTGAGATAGTTCTCAGGCCTTTTGAACAAAGGGAAACCTGAGTAACCTTGGCCTTGCAGGAAGGCTGATCTGTGTGCTGCTGGTCATGCTTGTTCCTGGGACATAGCTCTCTGGAAATGTGTTGTCCCGGTACCTGGGAAGTGGCTATCCCGAGGACTAGCAAAGGGTCTTTGAACTTGACACCACAAAGCTCATGTTGGTGTTCCCATGTGTAACCCCTACACTTAGGGTAGGCCTTTCTGTCCAGCAGTAGCCTGTACACCCCAAAAAAGCTTTCACTGCCATTACAGGGAAGCTGGGGAGGTGAGCAGAGTAGGTAAATTTGGATAATAAACTTGGATACCACAGGACAAACCTAGTAGGTCATGTGAATATTGCCTGTGTTTATCTTCAGGTTATCCCTGTGTGACCTTGCGGGGTCAGAGCGCTGCAAAGACCAGAAAAGCGGGGACCGAATGAAAGAAGCAAACAACATCAATACCTCCCTCCACACGCTGGGCCGCTGCATTGCTGCCCTCCGCCAGAACCAGCAGGCCAAGTGAGCATCCAGAACTCCAGAGGGAGGGTGTGGGAAGCCTGTTGTGCTTTCCTACAGGCTCACTCTTGTCTCTCCCCACAGACTGAAGCAGACCGTGGTTCCCTTCCGGGACAGCAAGCTAACCCGTGTGTTCCAGGGTTTCTTCACTGGCCGTGGGCGCTCTTGCATGATTGTCAATATTAACCAGTGTGCATCTACCTATGATGAAACTCTGTATGTAGCCAAGTTCTCAGCCATTGCCAGCCAGGTAAGCAGCACTCACCAAGGTCATGGCGTGGTCAGGATAAATCCTGCTTCTGTGGGAATGGGCCCCTTTCCAACACAAGGCAGAAGGAATGCTTGCAACTTATGTTTCTCCAGTGGACTGTTACTTTTACAGCATTCCCAGATTCTGCTAAACTGTGAAAGGATTGACAGGTTGCAGAGAAGTGCTGTGTAAGACTATGCAACTTCCAGGCTTTGTGAACTTATAATGATGGCCTTTTCCCCTTTAGCTCGTTCAGGTGCCTCCCACAAAGCTGGCACTTCCATCCATCCAATCAATCATCAAAGAGCATAACAGACGAACCAGCCAGGGTTCAGAGGCAGTGGCAAAGGAAGAAGTAGAATCAGAAGATGATAGTGAGGAGGAAGCAGATGTCTCCACGTATGAGAAGGAGGTGAGTTGTGATTTGTTTTACAGTTTTTATGAACAGAGGGGCAAGGACATGACTGTTAGCTTTGGCCTCAGAGGTGGGGCTGGAGCTCAACACTATACTAAGAGGTGACAGAGAACCTCAGAAAGTTATGGGACCCAGGAAATTGGGAATCTGAGGAAAACATTCCACAGTTGGTCTAAATCTGAAGCATATGCTTAATTTGGAAACTCTGACATCTGTGGAATGGGGACAGTAAGAGCTTGGGTGCAGACCTATAATCCCTACTCTGCAAGAGAAATCCAAAGATCAGAACACATGCAAAACATGTGGCTAAACTGAGGAAAAATAATCAAACTTCCTACGTACTCAAAGCAGGCAGCTGGAATAGCTGAAAGATCAAGATGGAAGTCATATACTTAGACTTGAGTTGTAATGTGTGAAGGCACAACCCTGGGCAGTGCAGTAGGAGCTATCTTCCACAGCAGTTTCGCCATCTGGAGGGCAGTGTTGTTTAAGCCATCTCGTGGGAGAAGGGAATTAAGAGAAAACATGGCAACTTCTCTTTTCCAAGTGACTAAAAGAATCTTAAACTTACATCACCCCAGCCTACAGATATGGGATCACCTAGTTTATTCTAGGTCCTGATTCTGTTGTGCAGTATGAGCAATGGAGTTTGTGTCCTTGCAGGATTTGTTGCGTGCTGTGGAAGCTTTAAGAGAACTGCTGGTGCAAAGGCAGCAGGAGAAGGTGGAACTAGAAAGGCACCTCCGCGAGGAGATCTTTAATGAGATGCTACAGCACATGCAGCAGAAGGAGCAACGGTGGAGGTACAGCTTCTGCTGATCCCTCTCCCTTTGTTCAGGGTGAGCTACAGGACCAAGAATGGCCAGACCCTGACATGTAGTTATGTGCTGTCTTTGTAGCCAACATGTGGATGCTCAGGAAGAGCTGCTGGAGGAACTGTATGAGGATAAATTGAATAACCTGAAGGAGTCACTGACAGACTATTACCAGGAGGAGATCCAGGTTTGTTCAGAGCAATGAAATGACATCAGAAAAGTGGAGTGGGTTGGGAGGGGACTCAGGGTACTTGAGTCCAGATGACTTATGCAAGCTGAAAGGGAAGATTTGCTTTTTGTAGTATTTTTTGTGAAGTTATTTGATACCTTGATCCACAATGTTAACTTCTTGGCTACTGCTTTATTTTCAGCCCTCAATGTGGAAGCTAATGTGCAACTATTGTGACTATTCTATTTGTACCTCCTTACTCTTTTTTGCTAGTGGCTTGTTTTGCACTCTTCTGATTAACATAAGTTCTGCAAATTTCTTAATCTTAGTTGTGATGATGGGTGTGGGCCTGTCTGTATGTTTCATGCTATGGCATTGAGTGGTCTCTGGGACTTGTTGCAGACCTCTCTGAATATGCCAACTCTCAAAGAAATCCCTTGTCTTTAGAGATTGTAAAAATGTGGTTTAGGCTGACAGGCAATGGGCTCACTGTTTTCACTTAAAGGACATTAAAGGCTGGGTCCAATGTGTGAAGCGTTAAGAAAGTCTCCTAGAGGAAAGACATTGAAAGTTTCAGAAAAGCTATGTTAAGAAAATGTTGTTGAATATCTGAACAAACTTGTTTTCTAAGGACCGTGATGAGAAGATTGAGGAGCTCCAAGCTGCTCTGCAGGAAGCAAAACAAAAACTGGAGATCCTGGACACTAAGCAAAGGGACTCAGGGCAAGGCGTGCGTCGATCGAAGCGAGTGGCTGCCTCATCTGTTCTGCAACAGGAGCTTGTAGATACTAAAGCCAAACTGGAGCAATGCCAAATGGAGTTAAATACTGCAACAGTGGGTAAGGCAGTGATGCTGCACTGGTTCTGACCTATGCCTGAGCAATCCTTCTAGAAGGCTAGAGACGCTTTTTTTCAGTAGAGTACATTGGATTCAGACATCCTGAAACCACTATTCTGAGTTGTAGATGATGGGAGTAATATGCTGGATGGACAGGGTTTCTCTTCACTTCTACATGAAAATGGACTTTAGAGAGGGATGATCTCCCTGTTCAAATTCTAAAGTCCCTTTGTGTAATTGAAAGGGAGAAGCCTGTAATGTCTGTGCATGTCTGCACAAACTCAAAGCTTTTCTTAACTTGCCTGTGGCATCTTGTCTCCTGACTTCAGGAAAACTGAAAGCTTAGAATGCCCTAACTTTTTTCACTACCTTTTGTCTGTTCCTAGAGTTGCGCAAGTACCAGAAATTACTGGAGCCCCCTCCCTCTGCCAAACCAATTACTGTGGATGTAGACAGGAAACTGGAGGATGGACAGAAGGTAACTCAATCTCTGCTACAGAAAGGAACACTGGCAGGGGAAGGTTGTTGCCAGTTTAAACAGTGGTTTGGAGGTTTTGTTTCTGGGTTTTTAAGCAAATAGTTGAAGTTGAAATGGGTCTGAAAACAACCCCCTACTAGAGATGTGGAAGGTTGTGGTATCTGTGATCCCCGTGTACCTCACTCTGATGGGATCCTCCCTCAGTACTGCATGTCTGAATCGCTCTGGGGTGGCTTTGTTTGCAGAGCAATGTCAAAAGTAGCTCTTGTATTAAATCTTTCTCCTGTAGAATGTCAGATTGCTGCGCTCAGAATTACAGAAACTTGGAGAATCTCTTCAGTCTGCAGAGAGGGCATGCTGCCACAGCACGAGTGCAGGGAAACTTCGAGAAGTCCTCTCTACGTGTGATGACATTCTGACTAGACAGGTAATATGTCTGGTTTGTTGGGAGTTGCACAGGGGGATTTAGTCTATGCATTTGCTGTAATCAGCAGAATAAGCTAGGATCTTGCAGCTGCAAATAACTACTTTTTCTCTAGACATATAATGTTATATTACTAATTTTCTCACTGGCTGAGTCAGACTGCATTTTTACCTCTCCAAATGAGGCCCAAATTGTCCCTGTTCAGTTAACTGACAGCCTGCACTTCAAGTAGGAGAATCCAGAGTTCTCCTTTCCTTATCCACTTCACTGTATCACAGTAGCTATGGCAGAACGCCTGTAGCAGGACGGATTTAGCTTTTTCTAAGCTTTACTGTTCCTGTTTTGTTATTGAACTGCTACACTGTTGACAGTAGCAGCTTTTACACATGGCCTTACTTAGCACACCAGTTTAGTGAATTTTGCCAAAGACAATTTATCCTCTTCAGTTCATGTTAACCAGGGAGTTAGGTAGCTTATCATATATATCTTTATCTATGTATATCCCCTTTCTCAGGACCAAACACTGGCAGAACTGCAAAACAACATGATGCTGGTAAAACTAGACCTGCGGAAGAAGGCAGCTTGTATTGCTGAACAGTATCACACCGTGCAGAAACTCCAGGCTCCTCCAACATCTACCTTAAAGAAACGGTTCTGTGCCAACAGGGAAAACCTACAACCCAATCAACCTCCTGGTAAAAGGCCCTTCCTGCACAACCTTCTGTCGTGTTCAGCAACCCGTTCTGGTGCTGGCAGAGGGTGGCAACTTCGTTCAGTTGCTCTATGACTTTTTATAACACAGTACCTGCCCCATTATTACTGGAAGAGGTGGCAAATCCAATATAATAGCATCTATTTTTCTTTGTGTGCTTGTTTATTGTTATAGCTGCTTGAGAGCTTATGTAAACATTTTTGGATATGTATGGTTAAACTTTTAATGGATACCAAAGTGGACAAAGTAACCTTTTGTATTTTAAACACTACAACAAGGGAAGTCTTTAAATTATAAACTTAATGCAGATGCTCAAAACTGTTTAACAAAAGGACAAGTTAAAAGTGAGTTCTCATCTTCAACTATGTTGGCGCACAATTCAAAAATAAGTTCACAAGATCCTCCTTGAAATATATTTTTCCCTTCCTTGAATTATAATCCTTTATTAAAGTATACACGTTCTAGTTCAGGGCTGTTCTCTTGGATCTTGGCTTGCAATTCTGGCTCCAAGCGTGTTACAGACATAGAACTAAGCAAAAGAAACAGTAAAATTGTTATATAAAACAAGCACTTGAACGTAAAATAAGATAGATGATGCATCTGGTTAAGCTTCCTGGATTGTGAAAAAAGTTTTAACTTCTTATGAAGGAATTGTGCTCACAGACCAAGAACAAATAAATCCCTGCTTAAAAGGCAGTAAGATAGTCCACAGAGTCAAGAAAGAGCTGGTAGGAAGCTACTTGAGGTTGTTCCTGGCACTAGAAACTTACCTTCCTAAAGGTATTTTTATTAAATATAATGTATTTGCCTATTTAACTTACTGCCTCATTTTATTCAGTTGAATGAAAGGCTTATTTGAGAGTCACATCTCACAGTAAGTTAAGATGCCAGATCATTTAAACAGCTCCAATTTCCTAAATACTGTTTAAGGCCTATAATCTTCCTAAGGAAGGGAGAGCCCTGGTTAAAATCAAGAATTGTACCACACTTGCTATGCTAGTTTGTCAAGTCATCTTCAGGTATAGCCTAGTGACACTTATTTACTACAACTCTGTTCTCTGCCAGGCAGGGAAACATGGTTACCATACTGCTTTGTTGTACTCAATTGCATTGGATGTGAATTAGGGTATTGTTTTCTGGAAGTGAAAAGCTACTTTAGTTGCTCAGTATTTTAAGATATCCAGCTCCAGCTTGCATCATTTGTGCTTCATGTGGCAGCTTACCAAGTTTAGACAACCACTAATAATATGAGAGGGATGACTTAGTTGAATTTAAGATCCTGTTCATAATATATACTGCTAACTGAGTGAATTACCATTCACCCCATCCAGATTTCATTATGATTTCAGCTATAAAGAATATTGTTTCTAAGACAGTTTTCAGTATTGAGCTATTTGTGTGTTAACAAAAAATTCAGGAAAAATATTAATCAAATTACAAATAAGCATGTATAGTCAAGTGCTGTTCTGTATAACCAGAGAAGTTTTCAGCTGAAAATAAAATGTGCTCTGACTGTATTTAATGAAGCCATAACCTTATTGGACATGAATATATTGTTTAGACCACAGTAGCCTTTTTCATGAATCACTCCAGTGATTCTTAATGCTGCATTATTAGGTTCAAGATTCTCAGCTTGCAATAGTATGGTGGAACTGCTCACCCACACCCCTCATTTGCAATCCTTATGTAGCTGCATCTCAAGCTGCAAATAAGCCAAATTCAACTATTGTATATTACTGATGAGTAACATTTTTCTGAATGATCTCATGTTTATCCCACTTGTTACGTGGGAATTAAGACTGTATGCTCTACGAGGCAATGACCACTTGTTTCTGTCTTTTTGCAGTACCTTGCATGTATCTGACAGTGTAACATTAAAGTAAGAATAATGTAACACCAATACGTACCTTTTCTGAGGAAACAGCGCACAACACAGCGGGGTTGCAAACACGAGACTAGAAGAGACAAAAATGGGTTTGCAATACTTGGGGTGCTAAAAGAAAATTCAAACCCCTTAGGCATGGTCTTCTCATAGAATGGTAGGGGTTGGAAGGGACTTCTGGAGATCAGAGACTCCAACTCCTCTGTCAGAGCAGGAACACCCAGGGCAGGCCACACAGGAACACAGCCAGGGGGTTCTTAAAAGTCTCTAGAGGAGACTCCACAACCTCCATGGGCAGCCCATTCCAGTGCTCCATCACTCTCATAGTAAAAAAGTTTTTCCTTATGTTGAGGAAAAACCTCTTGTCCTATCACAGGGCACAACTGAAAAGAGACTGGCCCCTTCTATTTGACACCCACCCTTCAGATATTTGTAAGCATTAATAAGATCCCATCTCAGTCTTCTCTTTTCCAGGCTAAACAGCCTCAGGTCTCAGCCTTTCCTCCTAAGAAAGATGTTCCAGTCCCTTGATCATCTTTGTAGCTCTGTTGGACCCTAGTATTTCACCATCTCTCTTGAACTGGGGAGACCAGAACTGGACACAATACTCCAGATGTGATCTCACTAGTGCAGAGTAGAGGGGGAGGAGAACCTTCCCTCGACCTCCTGGCCACACTTTTTTTTATGCACCTCAGTGCATAAATAGCCAGAAAGTTTTTTGGTTTTTTTTTGTTAAAAAAAAAGTGCTATGTAACCTTTATTTCTCACTGCATTATACCTTCTGAAATCTTTTACCTACTAGGTGGTACTAAATGCATCAACACCACACTTACAAATGTGTGTATGATTATCATTTGATGTCCTCTCAGTATTTCACACTTGTTTGCATGACAAGATAAAATGCTGGACAACAGCAAATGAAACTCACTATTAACCAAATGTTTTAAGAATTCACCAACCTACAGGATTAGATTCCAACCACTATCTACAGAGGTAGCAGGCAAAGCGTATTTTCTAATCAAGCCACTACATGCCATTTTTTTGCCACTCCCTTTATTCCTCCCTCTACTGTTCTTGGCACCTTCTTCATTATTAATGGCTTTTTTTTAAACACGATATTATTATCACAGATATGGAAGTGGAGTAACTGCTGTAGCCTCATTAACTCTCAACTTTTTTTCTTTCAACCAAGTGCAAATATTGCTACTTCCTCCAAAAAATCCTACGTGTATCTCTTAAAATAGCAGACACAACCCAAAGAAGTCACTTACCAGAATCCAACTAATCCAACTTGAATGGGAGCATTCATCCAAGGAAATCTCTGTTAAAAATGAACAGTACAGAGTGAGTATGGTGTCTTTTCTACCTCTCCTCCCCACCTCCCTGGAATTCTTGTACTGTAAGAGACAGACTGCACCTAAAAGACCCTTAGACATGGTGAAGGCAAAACAATTACCAGCATACCTTAAAGCTGAGCTCTAATTTAAGAGCCCAATCCTGAAAAGTACTGAGAAAATTCCCAGTGCTATCAACGTATCCTGTTCTCCTCAGTAACTGTCCCTTAGAAACTCCAGCAGGTGGGTGACTGTTTTACTTATGACCTGATCCCAAGTACCTGGGCCATTCCTTTGAGCCCCACAAGCCCACAGTGGCTAGCAGTGCTGCAGTATCTCCTAAGGGCACAGTGAATTTTGCCCAGGCATCCCTAAGAGCTAGGTCTTGTTACAGCTCCTGTCTCTTCAGTGCTGTCGAATGGTTTTGACTTCCAACTGGAGGTGTACTTTGTGAGCAACAGCAACTGCAGCCTCCAGCCATAAATAAGGGAGGTGTCAAGGAAAAATGTCAGTCTGCCTCTTCGCCCTTTCTCCTGACCTATGGTTTTCTTTGATGTGCAGGCACTTGTCCCTGTAGCAGAGTCTGGTACACTCCAGTTCTGCAGTTCACCTTTCATAAAGGCAAAAAGGATAGAAGAATTGGGGAAACAAATCTGAGATAGCAACACAAACTATGGATATAGTTTTTGCATATTCCTCATTACTGTAACTTCTGCAGAACTTGAACATCCACCGAGAAATGATAGTTTCTTGTAGGCCTTTAAATGATCTAGGAATCCACTCCCCACCATTATAGAACTTTAGTTGAAATTAATTACTAATAAACCCAGACCTGTTTAAATGACACTGCTGCAATGGCCATCTGCTGCTACAATGAAATCGGTGCCTCCAGTAAGTAGGACATACACAACTGCTATGGTAACAGTAAGTTGATTTTAAACCAAAGCAGCTAATGAGTTAAAAATCACATGTTACAGTGGATGGTGCTTTCAACAAAGATGATGCTTTCTTTCCTGCAAGAAGCATTTCTCAAGATGTAGAAGTTAGAGGGGAAACTGGTGAACAAAAGATGGACACTATTTGAGAGCAGAAATAGAAAAAAAAAATTAATTTAGAAAGCTTGGTAGGACAAAGCTCAGTGCTAAGGAAGGTCACAGCAGCACAAGAGGCAAGGAAAACAAGCCTGTGTGGATTAAGCTTTCTCCAGAGCTTGAGGGAGAAGAAATAATGTAGATGATTGCTTCTTTTTTCCTGGAGTCAATCTGTAATCCAGAAATGAGTGCAGGAAGAACTGTGCAATTCAGCAATAACCTGCAGCGATAACAAATGGAAAAGGACAGCAATAGCAAGAAGTATAAAAAGTGAATGCAGCAGTACTCAACTGTTCTGGCATTTCACTAAACACACCTTCATTTGACTCTCAGCTGCAATAAATTCACTCAGAATGCTTCACAGTTTATCGACGGGAGAGTTCATGACAAGAGGTGGTGTGACTGCCTGCGGAAATGATGCAGAACTGTGGCATTGGTAAACAGTTCCCATATCTGGGAACAAGTCAAAATACTGCACATGACTTCAGTCTGAGGAGAATTATGGGAGAGGGATGCTACGCACTGCGGTGTGAGTGTGGGACCTGAGATACAGAACAGAAAACCCCATATATGATTTTAACTGAAAAGACTGTTGGAGGGTGTCAGGAGAGTAACAGACGGTTTCATGCCTTTATCAGAGTTGGTCATTAATCCAAGAGAGAGGGGTTTACTAGTACAGACAATATAAACAGCACCTATTTCCTGTGGTGGAACATTTTTTGCCAAGGTACTTCATCTGAGTTACTGCCTTTACTTTTCAAGAATGTCACCAGGTTGCACAAACCAAGAAAGTTGTTGAGTGAGGTAAAACTCTAACATTGGGAGGTCAATATTAAGAACTGGAGTTGTCCAGGGAATGTAAAACAGTAAAACAAAATTCAAATACAAAGATAAAAATGGAGAAGTACAAGAAAGCAGAAGAGTTTACTGTGTTAGAGAACTATCATTTAACTCTGGAAGAAGACAGTTTCCCAGTGAGTGAATTAGGATTTAATTTCCAGATGTCTTTATGGCATCTTTAGTAGTTAGTGCAAACAGAGAAAATGGAGAAATGATAATTAAGCAAACAACAGCCATAAGGAGAATCAGCTTTTTTCCAAACTGCTTCCTTTCATTGTTGGATCTCAAAAATCTATCAGCTCTTCCAGGCTAGCTACGTCAGTTTTCAAAAAAAAAAAAAAAAAAAAAAGAATAAATGAAATGACAGTTAAACTAGGAAGGCATGGAGGACTCTAAGGCATAAGACATTCAAGAATGATGCTTACAAAAAAAAAAAAGTTTCTCTACTGTAGTTTTGTAACAGTCTTGAATATATATTTTAGTTGCAGACTAAGAGAGCCCAAGGAGCTTCTTTTAAGGATATATGAGGAAATTTCTGGAAACAACTTGAATGTTAAAACAGTGTGCTGAACAGGACAGAAACAGCTGAAGTAGTAAGAGCAGCAATATAAATTGAAACATAAGTGTCAATTGGAATTTTCAGAAGTTTCTATGGAAAAACAAAGAAATTTCTTTCTTCAGGAGAAAGGCTACTTGTAGCTAAAATAAATCTATTAATGCTGTGCCTCAGAGCAAGGCTGTTTACAGATCCTCCTGCTGCAGCAGATAAAATAACTTGGTTCTGCACAGAGCTTGTCAAGTGTATGTCCGTAGAGATAATGAATATAGACATTATACAGCCTAATCAAGAACTACTACACTGCATAATTGCATGAAAGGCAGCCAAAGCCACTTCTGAAACAAAAACATATATATTTTTTCAGGTCAAAAATTAATTAGATTCTTTTTGAAGCAATATGTGCTTGCATTTTAAGGCCATTCTCAAGTTATTTTCTAGCAATAACTTTTGAGACTATCATTAATTCATACTCATCTTACCATCAAAATGTCCTTGTGCAAGACAATGTTGGAATATAGGGGATGAACAGTGCTACACAAACCCTGTCTTATTTCAAATATCAGAGGATGATAGCCTGCTGCCACTGAGACCAGCATTCCAGAAGCATTTCTTTATCTTACTGCAGAATATTGTTCTATTTTCTTCATTATTTCACAACCATTTGCCTATTTTCCAGCCTTGCATGTTGCTTAGCAGGCTTTGGCAAGCATACAAGGATTATTTTCAAGAGTGATGGTGTGCAAAGCAAAGGCTAAGAATAATGAGTTAGTAAAGCATTGTGTGGATGGTGCTGGAGTACTGCAAATGGGATGGGTGCTGCTGAAACCTCAAGAGGACATGCAGAAGCTGCTTGTTAAAAATGCAGCTCATTCCTTTGTGGTTTTAATACTAATCTCTACCAAGTGTTACGCTGACTACCTGCAGAGCAACGTTTCACCTGAACTCACAGTCTTTGAGGCTGAGGGGAAGGAACAGGTGAGCATAACGGTCATGATGGTACCAAAGACCACCGAGTAGTCACTGAAGAAATCGCTCATTTTTGCTGATCTGAAAAATTCACAACACCCTTATATTGATTATACCACACAAAACCAGTAGCTATTTGTCTCCAAACCCCGAGGACTGCCTCAACTTCTTCACAAATGGCATGTATTTGATAGCATCTGTGGCACTTCTCCCACGTCAAATACATATAAAATAATCTTTGCTCTAAATTGAGGATTGATTTTTAATTGTTAAACAAGGGTTAATGTTCGAGGTAATATATTCTCAAGAATAACAGTATCACAAGCTGCTTAAAGCTACTCTGCAAACAGGGTATGGGTCAAAAGAAATCAGCAATTAAGAATTAGCCAAATCAGTAAAAGGGCTTTTTATGCAAAGTGTACTTGGATGCACTGCAGTCTCACTTCTTTCAGGGGATTTAAGCAGCACACACTCTCACTCAAACACCATATTTCCTGTTTTTACATTCTGAGCAATAGTGTTTTCTGTTAACAAGGGGTGATGGAAGAAAAGCACTTCAGGGAAAAAAAGTTTTTAAAATTGGAAGACACTTGGGACCTCTTGCCAATACCTCATTTACGTACACAGAAGCATTTCCAAGTGGCATATGCAACTGGGTAACATAACTCTGCACAACGAAAATGAAGGGCAGTAATAAGAAGAAATATAATTTAAATATTTTAGAAAGTTTTACCTTAGACAAACAAAACAAGGCAACTTCCCCTGCTTGTCCTCCCAGTCCCCACCCAAACCACTTTTCCAAGGGAGGGTCTGGAGGCTCAGACCACACTTTCTTTACCTAACTTTTTCTAACAGGAAGGAGACAGATTCTCTTAGGCTGCTGATCCCAGCTTGGGATCAGGGGCTCTGCCTGGAGCTATACAGTAAGTAAATCAGTGATAGCAGCTAGGGAAGATGAAACTTCCCTTACTGGCAAAGAATTATAAATTTTCTCATTTGAATATTATTTCTCTTGTGTTAGGCAGTCCTATAATTAATTTCACTATTGTTCTTTGCCCCCTTGTGCACACAGAGTGCATAATGTTGATTTGGTTTATATATTTACTATATATTTACTAACACTGGGTGTTTGGCTTCGGACTACACTAGCATAAACAGAACATAAGAAATAAGTAATCTTTGACAACCACACCCATTCTATGCCTACAGTGGACTTGCTCATACAGTAAATTTTAAAGGATCATTTTCAAAAGAGATTTTTATCCTAATTGTTTCCAAAGTCAAATTGCTACTACAGCAGCTAAGCAAAGCCTGCTTGTTGCTATCTTGAGAAAAAACAATTACTAAAATTTTCAGTATTTCCTAATAAACAGAATTACAAGTCTCAGCACAAGGAAGGTTTACCTGTTAGGAAGAACTCTGCATTTTAAGAACAATTATAAAAATAACAAAAAAGTTCATATTTTCTGAATGTTATTTTACACAATGATAAAAGGAACCAAGCTATCTCTTAAGAAAGGCACAAAGAATGCGACAGTGGTAAAGCAAACTGTACAGGGATGTTCTCCCAGAGTGTCTGGGAGGCAAATATGAAGACTCAAAGTATTTTTAATTCATGAACATATTAACTTAGGATATGAGACCCATATGCATAGATTATCTAAGACTAACCTTTAAAAAGGCTCTCTTTTCCAATGTATTCATTATGAATGGAGGAATTGCTGCAAATGAGTTAAAAAAAAAAAAAGGCATTAACCTTGGAGAAAAAGGCACTTTGTTCTCATTTTCTGTTAAGATAAACTAATACATAATACAATTTTCACAGCCTTTTGTCATTGACTGAGCTTTTATTCCACACTGCCAAATCAAGATACTGGATTGGTATTTACAGAGGTAAATTCCCCCAATAAGCTACATAACTAAACCTGAGCTCAGTAACTTAGCACTGGTCAAAGCACCTACTCTTCACTAAACCAATTCCACTCAGGCAGAATTTGCTACCATTCCTTTGCTGCATCTTCTCTGCAAAAGCATCCCAGGAGCTTTTCTGCTGCACTTCAGTGTAACAAGCTGTGGATGTTTTCACAGTAAGCAATGTACACTTCTCAGTGGAACTTCTTAACAGAAATGTAAATACTGCCTGCATAACTTACCTCACTGCCTGTACAATAACATGGCCTCTGGGAACAACCACTTATCTAGAGTTTAAGTTCTTTCTCACATTAGAAGCTGATAATCAGGAGCTGCACATGACTGCAGTTATTCTTACCCATGCCAGGAGCAGCCATAAGAATCCGTGATATAACCACCTGGGTAATTGCCTGCTGAGCTGCTTTTGTTGATTCACCCAATCTATTTCCATTCTCATCCGTGACAGGGATTCCAAACTTGAGCTCCCTGTTAACAGGGGGTAAAAATAAAGCAGTGACTGACATGCATTTATTAATCTTTTTTGTCACCTTATCTTTGCCTCCTTCAAATTGTCAATTCTAAGAATTATGGAGTTTATTTTCCAAGTTAGACTGTTTGTAACACTCTTTGGCACAAAAAATTCAAAAGGTAGAGAAATATCTGGGGAAAAATATGCTGAAAAATAAACAACTGAACATTTGTATCAGCAATCTGCAGCTTGAGCCTGGACACATGCATTCCAAGGAGGAAGAAAGGAGATGAGTCATTTCTGCAGTCCACAGAAGGGAGAGGTTCCTTCAAAAAACAATTCAGAGAGTGCAATTTTCTGGACTGTTCTGGAAGTAACCTGCTCCTTCCAACAGGCCACACAAGCAACACAGGAAGATTAGTTTCACTGAACTAAAACAGAAGTCTGTGTAACTCTCTATTAGATCTTTTGCTCAAGTGCATGGTTAGGTGGTAAACTCACATACTGGGGAGAACTTCCGTGGGAGCAAGAAGCAAACAGAATGGCAGATATACTGAGGACTCCCTTTATTCTTCTGATCTCTTGTAAGAGATAAAGTACTATCATGGATTGAATTTCATTGTAAATACAAACTTTAAGTATGCCCTTTCCTGCCCATCATCTTGTGTTTATAAGGGGATGCTTTTGTTTTTCCCCACTTCTACTGTTAGTCCTAGTCAAATCAGAATACGTATTACATTTTGTTCCTGAGAAAGTGCATGTTTTTGCAATCTCAGATGATTACACAGAACTGCAGAGCCTGACTTCTATGACTAACTTCTTCATAAGGGATTTGAAACACTGGTTTTGAAATGACTGTATTTTTCCAAAGTGGAGTTTGTATTAAAGGCCCACATGACCAAGTTTTGAAGGACTGGTACTTGGTTTTGGAGATCCAAGACTGAAGAATTCTATGATATTTATCTGAAGAGAAAGAGAGGATGTTCTATTGCGTATCTGTCACAATCAATCAATCAATCAAAACAAGGCTATGCATGAGGTTTTTCAAGGTTCTGAAACAAGCTGAAGATATATAATGTGCTTTATTTAGTAACTTGCTGATCTAAAAACTCAATTAACGTCCTTCTAGAATGAGTGATCTTTGTTCTTTTTCCCACCTTTGTCTCATTAGTGGAATATTAATGCAGTTAGCAGCAGCAACAGCAGCAAAAGGAACAAACCGTCCTATAAGAGGCGATACACGCTGTAACACAGACCGGGGAGGGGGAGAAAAGAAAAATCATTACACAATAATTCTCTTTCCCAAAGGAAATACAAAAATGCTTCATGTGCTAATGATAGACTAGACTTATTTCCTTCAACTTAAAATCCAGTGAGAAGTCACTGGTGGGGCAGAGGTCAAACAACAAACAAAGAAGACATAAGTCATAAATACTTCTCTCGCAGTAAGCAGTGGCAGGAGACTGGCAAAACCAATCTTCATTTAGTAGCATCCCTGCAGAGAAGCATCAGCTTCTGAGCATGCCCATCAGCAACACCAACAGGCTGTAAGTTGACTGTCTCTGCTGGCAAGGTCACAGCCAGCAACGCCCATACCAGAGGCACTCACTATAGAGGCTATTCAACTAGCCAGTGTCTTGTATTGTCTGAATTACTCTGCTTAGAACAGTCTCTTGAATAACTTGTTCATGCTACACCACTCCCAGTACATTAAAGCATTAGCAGACGCATACAAAATACATTTTTGCCTTTCTTTTATGTGTGTAAAGGACCTTTTTTCTTTACTGTACTGTGCACTTATTTAAAGAATTTGTGTTTTGTGCATTGAAGAGCAGCACGTCCTTACTGGTCCAGCCAGTCCAGAGGAGGTGTCTGTATTTGCAGAAGTGATACTGTATCTTAAAACTATATATATAAAAAAAAAAAAAAAAAAAGGGCAACAATAAGGTTGGGATCTAAAGAAGGAGCTGCCAAAGGCCATTACAACTCCACACTGGGAACTGTGCAGGCCGTGACACATACATAGGAGGAGGAACGAGCCATTAGCATCTCACAGAACACCAAAGTCTAGTTAAGAAAGGAAAAATATATCAGCAATACCTTTGTTAGAGCATTAAGTCCTAAAGCTGTTGCGACAGCACCCGTGGTAGCAGAAACATAGGCTGTTCCCAGCTGGCTAAAACAATAATAAAAATGTTTGCACATGCACAACAACATTTCAGTAATTTTAAATAATAATTAAATATTACACATGTAGTTACACCCCCCAAAAGTTAAGAAATTGACCTTCCTGTGATATTGCAATAAGATGTGGACAGAAGATTCAAATGGGAAACTAAATTAAATGCTTTTCTTGCGCTAGCAATAAAAATCACATGCAAGCAATGTCCTAACATTGAATCAGGTTCTGCTGGTTCTGCACTGCTATCTGTTCAGCATTTTCTCATGTGTCTGGATAAACACCTTGAAAGATTTAGCGCTGTATTTAATTTCCTAATTGTTTAAACTAATAAATTCAGTTTGGATTTCTAAGGCCATGTCTACAAAAGTCATTAAAAACAACTGTACCAAAACCCATACATGCAGACCAGCTATTTGCAAACACCTAAATCCAACCCAATCTGCCCTAAACCACACTTTCCATACTTCCCAGCTAGGATGTGTCTGTATATCCTCAAATCCCCTGCTTTCTCCAGGACATCTATAAGCAAGTGAGCCTCAAAACCAGAAAGTCAAGCCCTGAAATTCTAGTCTCCTAGTCACAATTTCTAGCTTTCTGCATCTATTTAGTCTCCCTCTTTGCCTCCAAGTAGAAACAAGTATTGTGCAGACCAGTTACTCCAGGGGGCTTTTTGTAAATAAGCACCCAGTGCAGGGCACAGAGATACACCTGAAGGTCCACACAAAATACCAACTTAGAAATATCCTGGTATAACACCAAACTGATGAGGCACTTTCAAAAGGCTGATGGAGTAATGCAACACAGACTCCTATTAAATGCTACACTGTTAAGCACTTATGATCAAGGTGCTCAGGCTTATTTCAGCGGCAGAAATGGCATTCTTGCCTCTGTCATTCTCTGACTTTTCATCTGTGCATATCAAATTAATAGTAAACACAAATGAAAAAACTTATCCCTCTATCACCTAAAGCTTTAAAGTCCAACCATGTTGCAGTACAGCAGAGAGCAACTTAAACATATCAGAAGTATGTGGTTTGGGGTCTGACCTGACAGTAATTGGGGCATCACCGCTCCTGTTTGTGTAATTTACTATAGCATTGAAGGACTGGTTAATCCACTGCCAGAAAACCACTGCTGGTGTCGTTCTTGACAAGAGAAAATATTATTATTATTATTAATAATAGTAATTATTAAAATACATTTGAATCAACAGCATAGAAAAATGATGGAATCAAAAAAAGACAGCGTGAGCAGAAATCATGCAGAGATTCTTGTTTATCTGAATGAAACGATACAGGCAACGAGATACTGTCTTGATAATTCAAGTACTACTACTTCTAAGAATAGAATATAAAAGCATTGTAATTAAATCGCAAGCTTCACTTGGAACAAAGACTTGTAATAACAAAAGCGTTACAGCAAACCTCTCTATAAAAAACATACAGAGAAACATGAAAGGCTCTAACTTCTAGAATACTTCAAGGGTTATTATTCCTTTACAGTCCACCAGTTCTCTTTGGAAGCCCCATAAGTGTCTGAGAGGGGGATTTGAGGAGATAGAGTTTATTATTTCAGTCTTCAAAAAGCTAATATGATGCCCTGCTTTAATAAATCCCTGTAATCAAATATTCAATCACATGTAGAACCAGATAAAAAGACACTAACCAATAATGTGACTACTGATAATGCAAAGAAAAGGTATACAGCTGTTGTAAGTATTACAGATAGAACATGCTTATAAGAATAAGCAGTTAACAGGAAATAGTGCTTGTGAATGGGCAGCTGTACTGATGGTTTTATTCATATTCTGGACTTTTTTTAAAAACACACACAAATACTCATACGCCTTTCTGGAGCGCGAGTCAAGAATCTGTAAAACCTCATTCTTCTGAAGCTCCCACCAGTTCTCACTAACAAATCACTGTGTCACAAAAATACTTCCAACATGGAATCCACTAACAGGTGATACTGGCTTCTTCTGGGGACTTCTCTGTACTGGTGATTCAAGAACTACTGAGGAAATTGAGAGATCAAACAGGAGATGGATAAACTCCGTGACTGATGGACTGAAGCATATCGAGTACTCACTTGGCAGACAGAACATCCTACATGCCAGATCTTTACTGTTAGAAATTCCCAGGTATCTCCTCCTCTTTGTCCTCCACACAACTCTCCTACATGGATGGGATTTTGGAAAATTCAACTTTTCCAGTTTGAGGAAAAGTGGGATGGTGAAGGAGAGGGGCTAATGGCTTATCTCACAACTACTTCTAGAGGAAATCATTAATCAGTGCACAGGAATGCAGGAAGAGGAGAGAAAAGGAAGAAACATTTTACATTTTAATATATTAATTTTAGATCTTCTAAAATGTTATTTTGACAATAACACTAATTTTTATTTATCTAATTTGGAGGTAAATGCTTTATGTGTTATATTGCCATCACTTACCTATAAAAGGTCATCATACAACCTGTGATAGTCATGTTCATGGGTACCTGAGCTGACATTCGGCCAATCAAGACCATCTTTTCACCAGTGTCTGGGTGAAAGGCTGAATCATAGATATATTTTGCTCTCCACAAGTCATCTGCTGTCAAGCCAGGTGCCACGATACCTTGTCTTGGAACAAATTAAAAAAACAGAACAATAGCAAGAAGCACAAATGTTACAAAATGCTGCGACCTCCACAAATGTGGCATCAGAGGATTTTGGGATGTTCATACTAAAATAATTTATCCTTATATTTAGCTTGTGGATCTTCAGCTTTTAAATGGACTGGTCCATTTAAAGAACCAAAACCCCCAGCAGTGGTTATGTTGGCTGAGTTGGTATATCCAGCACCAAATTTCTATTTACTCAAACCTGTACTAGATTTTAGAGCTGAATGCTGAGCTAAAAATCTCTGGCGTCATTAGTGTGAAACTTAGAAAATTTATTTTGCAAGTATTTAAGAAATTACTTGCTCCAAACAGTATAACAAGAGGAAGTTTTAAATTCTTTTGTCACAGTAACTATTTTCAGAATTAGACACTTCAGTATTTCAGAACACTTAAGAGGGGTTCTCAAATGACATAATTTCCCCATTCTTTAGCAAATTTGTTTTAAGAAGAAAAAAAAAGAAAAAAAAAAAAGTGTTTCAAGCTCTGAAATAAGAAGAGTGGTGCAATGAATACAATGTATTGTTACTTCCTTTGAAGTATCTAACCATGCAGTTACCATTGACATGAACCTTTCTGGGCCAGCAGTAAGAGTCAATGTCATACCTGTAATCATGAACAATTTTTCTTGCATTTTCCAGTTGGGCATCAGATAACAAAATATTCCGGGGGTCTGTTACAGTGAAGAAGTGACTGGCTCGTCCAACAAAAGTGCTTTGATCCCATCGGGGCTCCTTGATATTAATATTTAATGGTATATCTGCTGACATCTTCAAAACCTCTGTAGAGGAAAACATGAATCATTTGAAATTCAGAATTCCCCTTATTTCATAATGTATCTATACATGGTTTTGAATCTATGATTCCCTAATGCATCTATAACCCGCAAGATGAAAAATGCTTATGCTTGGAGTGAAACAAAACAGATAGCAACCACCAAACAACTTGTAGAACTGAGATTTAAAGGGTCCAGTACATATCCAGAAAGCAGATGATGTCAGATATCATCATGGGTTTTAATGAGGTTAGTGTCGACAGAAGAAAAAAAGCAAGAACTTAGTTAAATGTCTATAGAAATGTTTCTGTGCCTGTTTCTCCAAGACATTTATATGTTACATCTTTGTAAGAGGATGAGTATCTGATTATGGGATAGAGGCACATCACATACATGTACAAATATCTGAAGATGAGGCAGATGCAAAGGAAGTATAGAAATAAATAACAATATACTAATCAGAAATGTGCTTTATTTCAATGATGAATTAATATTTGCTGAAAATATTGTTTCAAAGGGAAGGATAAATTATTTCAAGAGATGCCCGAAGCACTGCTACAAAGTGCAGTGGCAGAAGGAATATGTAATAAAATCCAGTTAACTTCTCTGGCATAGTAAAACAAAACAAAAATTAGGAACACAAATACAACAATTTATTTTAATAAATGTTGTTTCTCTAAATCCATGTTTTAACAAAACAAAGATTATATAATGCAACAATTTGCCACATTATGAACACATGACCAGATCTCCTAATGGTACTTCAAAGACAGTTAAAGAACTACAATGAAGGGCACTGAACTAACATAGTTGTGCATTTATGGGTCCTAAAGCCCAGAATATTAAAAATTACTTCAAGATGACTGAGTTTACTTTAACCTCTAATGAAAGGACAGTCCCTGCATAGCACAAGCTATATGAAAGAGATCTTTCTACATCATTTCTACATCTACATCACTCATTTTTTCCTAGTAGCGTTCAGTTTTAATTTGGTACAAGAGAACTCAAGAACAAGATATTGTTCCAAAGGCCTGTTCACATATTAAATGTTTCAGTCATTACTCAAACAAATAAACACAAAGCAACTATACATGGAGCATCAGCATTGCTGCTGAAACTTACCCTCAAAGTTCCATCATCAAGTTAGGGAAGGTCCTAAAGCTTTCTGGGATACTATAAGGCTAATAAATATAGTACATTAGGGAAAATGAATAATTTCCCTCTCGTTCCACTCCCATTTTCCTCACTGTTGTTATTGTACAGCAGCTTTTATTAAGGTCTTTGCTATATGCTGAGACAGAATTTCCCTACAGGGAAACTGAATCTTACAAACTTCAAGAAAATAAAGCGCCATAGCAATATATAATTTACTAAGCTAACCTTGAAGCTTTAAGGCATCTGTGTCAGAACTATAAATACCTGACATTAGACCAGTAAAATCCACCACTACTTCTTTTTGCAGCTTACTCCAAAGACATTTAGAGGTGTTAGCAGCTTTTCAGCACTGTTAAGGAGCATCCTTCTTCCCACACACAGGGAAAATAAACAATTAAATAACACAACCTGGCTCAAGACCACAGGTCAAGTCACAAACGACTGCAGAACCAAGACCTCCTGACCCACTGTGCTCTAAGTACTGCTGATATGGCAAGATACAAGTTACCATGTCACAAAAGTAAAACAAGAGATGGAAAGGCGCTGGGTGAGAAGCAGAGAATTCACCCCTCATTTCCAGGTGAATATTCCTGTCTTTCTAGTCCACGTTCCCATCTGCTATAAATATTTCCATAGTTATGAAACAGTTTGAAACAGCACGATGTGGAACAGCTGTGGATTAGCAAGATTATTTTCACATGATACATTTCTCACCAGGCATGTCACAGAATGAACACAGGTTGATGGAAATGAAAAGACTCAGGGCAGACTTGGAGAACAGAATTCTCATGCAGAGTGTCTGCATAGGAGATGCTCCTTAGGTTTCTTTTCCCTTTTTTAGCACTGTACTATTAGAGACACCCTTCTGTGAAGTGATATATTGTGAAAAAACAGACCATCTTTTAGTCTAAAATGGTAACTACTGGTTTTGCAAAGCAGTACCCTATGAAAGCAGGGCAAACTTATTTACTCAAAAATTCTTTTCCACTAAAAAAAAAACACAAAAAAAACCAACAAAAAAACCACCACAAAAAACATAAATGTGTACACTAGGGCTGGTAAGTCATTCTATAAATGCTTCCCTATTGGTATCTTATTTGTGGGGAAGTCCAAGTCTAAATATTTTTATAATTAAACTATCAGTTTCACTAAGAAAGATTAAAAACTGCTCAGCATAGCTTATGTTAATCTGTTTAAAGCTCTGTAATGAATGCTTAATAAAGCAGTCTATAAACAGAAGCCCTTTTCTTTCTTTTCATTCTGATTAGCATATATACTACTAGGTGGTCTGTGAATTGTTTCTATATACTTATGATACCTCTGTCCACAAAACCAAGTCCTTCAGTAATAAGAAATCTAAACATTAAGGATCTGTCTTCACTGCAGATTGTTCACAGTTCAATTCAGGATCGCTTCACTTCATTTTATTTAGTGAAGGTGGATCTACAGAAAATAGAAAACTTACCACTTCCACATCCTAACTTTACACCCTTGATCTACTCTGTGTCTGCTTTGATGCTCCTTGAACCATGCGTGCTGATATAACTTAGTGCCCTAGTAGAAAACTCACATAGCAGAAAGAAAAGAGAGGCCAGGTCAGTCTCCTGGGTTAGCGTGTTGTACTGGCACAGTAGAAGGTCTGGGAGCAGAATGGTCTGTGCTCCCATGCTCCTTCAACAGACTAACCAAGGACCACCCTGGGTTACCATTTTACTCAAGTTCAGGATCTGCAGATGTGGGAGGAGCCAGGTGTAACACCAATCTTGAAGCCTAGCCTTAAATCTGTGGGGAAGACAACGAACAAGAAACACAAACCATAGATCATTTTAAATGTTTCAGCTTGCCAGAATCATGAGATTGAAATTCTACATTACAGACCAAGAAAATGGCTGTAAGAGAGACTCAACTTGCTGTAAACTTGAAAAACTCCTAGTCCTTGCATGTCTACGTAGCAAAAAACAGGTATGATGGTAGAAAGACCTCACACGATATGAGACTAGAGGTAAGAGAGTAGCCAGGGTGGCTGTAACACATGCTAGCAGAGTAACAGCACCACAAAGACAACACACAGCCACTCTGGTTGCTAGCACAAGGTAAAACTCCTGTTCTCATGGCTGTTTCCCACGCTAGTCAGACTAAGCTAGCAGAAGCATGTCAGCACATGCTTTGGATTCTCTTTCTTCTTGTAAATCTACCAAAAAAGTATTAGCACTGCAGCACCAAAAAAGCAATCTAGCAGGAAAATGGAAAGCATCCTTTAAAGGAGGACCCTTGGGATGTTCTACAAGAAAAGAACATGCTTGAAATCACTGCGTCTGTCTAGAAAAAGAACATCAGAAAACAATTACTTTAGTATTAGTAATGTTAATAAAGATATAGTATATAGCCTCCAATCCTGCATAGGATGATGGGGACAGGAATCCACCATGCAAAAAGGGATTAAAACTTTAGGTGATGGCTATTGAAGTACACAAAAACATTTTCTTCTAAATTATGTGATTGAAATAATTGACTTGTACTTGAAGAATATATACATATAGTGAAGGAAATATATATAACAATGCTCTTCTAAATAAGTTTCAAATAAAAATCATAAAGACTGTGGGCAGGGACAGACCACCACTGCCCACTGAGAAGGAACAGATGTCATGCATACAAGCGAGTGGAAAAAGTTCAGACACTGGAATAATATAATTTGGAGACACATCAAACCTTCAGTGAAGTAAAAAAAGGCCACAGAGTTTGCCAGTCTCAGGATTCTGAGCCATAGATCTGTCACAATGGTGCCTGTCTAAGAGGACTGAATTTCTGCCTTGAAAACTTCCAAGTTTTCCAGCAAAATATTTGCAGAATAAAAGCCCCACCTCTTGTATTAAAGAGACTGTATGATGCTATTCATAACTTAGCGGCCCCTATTAGTAAATGCTGAAAAGGGAAATAAATCCCATAAAACAAACCCATAAGCCAATAAAACGTCTTTGTACTTCAAAAAGATACTCTTACAAAACAAGATAGCCAACTGTAAAGTAAAAATTGTGACTATGCACAAAGATGGTTTCATCAACATATTATCCAACAGCCATGTAGTTGTCATCATAAACTGCATTGCTTTTTAAATGGTATTTTTTTATTTAAACAGTGAGACTACAGAACTGCAAGAAATAGGTATGATGCCCTCAACTGAAGTTGCTGTAACAGTATTTTACCTCCCTGTCACCTTAATTTTCAGGTACAATTTTAGAGGGAAGCTGTTTGTATAATCTATTAAAATATTCAATAACAAAAGTACTGTAATAAAACTGTTTAAGATTTAATTATTATTTAAACTACAATGCTTTGTCAAGGATGTAACTCCACTACTTTCAGTGAAAGAATTCTCCATATACATTAATTCTGCCCAAGATTTAAGTTCTCATTATCCATATTCCCATTGTGGAAAGAAAAAATAAAGGACATTTTGGTTAAACCAAATAAAAATAAATCCATCTGACCCTTGAGATAATTAGAAAGTTTGCAAAGGGACTGGGAAGTAAATGCACAAATCCTGTGGAACAAAGACAAAAGTGTTTGCTTTGTTGCAGTCAACTAATGAAGGCAAACTTCAACAACTACCTAACACTTAACTGTCTATATATAAACATCTGAATTCACTGTTCCCACTCCTGTTGCTATTCCGTAAATACTAAGAGAGCAGAGACCACCCGTGAAATAGGGCAAAACTTTGAATCGACAGCACATTAAATTTTAAGGTGGAAAAGTAGGCAGCAGAATTACCCAATCTGATCTTGAAACAACTCTCTTCCTCAAACAAGTTTGTTAACAGTGGGTTTGGGAAACAGCATTAATTTTACAACCCCCTAAGTTACTGTAATAATCCACACTGAAATAGCACTTTCAGGTCCCGTTCACATGGAAGGACCAACAGTACTGGAAAGGATAAAAGACAACACAATAACACAGACAAACAGCTAACATCTATCATGGAAAATACACAGCAAGGAAGGAAATAATACATAGTTTTGGTATTTCAAACAGGTCAGTTAGAAAGGTATTTAAAAGAACCACCGATACCTGCAAACCCTGGAGCTGGTAATAGTCCACTCTAGTAAATTAAACCAGTAATAATGAATGGACTGTGCTCTCTGGTACATTCATATTATTAAACCCTTTCAGTTTCCAGACTAGGGCAGCTGTATCCAAACTGCCCATGGAGAACAGCAACTAAATCCTCTCTTGTGCTGCCGGATTGTCTGGGTGAGCATCAGCTGTCCTGGGCAAAACTGCTCCCTGCTGTGCTCCAGCAAGTCAACAATATGGGGGACCACGTTTCCACAACCAGCAACATTTTTTTGGCACCATTTAGCTCCCCAGTACTAACACAGAGGTTTGATTCTCCATCTGTTTCACACTGTGGCTCTTCCTATGTACCAAGGCATACTTCAGAATCAAAACTGTGCTCATGAAGTTTTTCGTAACATGTGACTGTCAAGATAAAGAAATGGCCACAGCTTGCCATGTACTTGGCACCAAAAGTTGAGATGAAGATGTGGTTCTGTAGACCGGAGGCAATTAGATGTGATGATACAGATGGCAGATCACAGAGAAGACACCGCTGTGTGAAACTCCACTTCCCAAGTGCTTTAAAGCAAATTTCACTGCCAGCCTCTCCTTTACTACTCTTTCTCCAAATCTCCCTGCTGCTCCCTTCTCACCTCTCCCCAGTGCCCTCCCAGATCTAGTAATCAGAAAACAAAAACAAACTTAAAAGCACGGTAGAACTCATTGATGACTAAAAACTAAGGTCTTGGTTTATCTGAAGAGAAACTCAGTATTTTTAATAGCTTTCTACAAAAGCTTTTATTTTAAATCACTAATTCTCTAACCATCTTTCTCATCTCGTTGAATCAAAAATCAGCACTGAACTAAGCTGGAAGCCGCAGTATCAAACATTCAAACTTCTTGCCGTCTCTATCAGATGGAATCATCTGCCAGTTCATGTTTTAACGTTTAATACTAACATGAACTGGAGGGAAAATAAGGGTTTAAGAATAAGTGGAAGTGGCTGCTTTTAAAAAATAATCACCTAAAAAAAAAATCAGCACAAAGTTTGATCAACAGTTTTAGTACAAAGGCTACATTTAGATTTGCCACAGAACCAGCAATAATAGAAGACTTTAAACTTTGTTTAAAGGTTAACAACAGCAGTTGCAGCAATTCTACAAAATGCAGATTCAGGAGTTGTCAGGAGTTCAACTCTCTGCTGTTCCTTTTCAAAGTTCACATTTTAAACATCACACTCAAGGTCACTAACCACTCTTCAAACCCAAGCAATAGCCAAAAGAGTAGCAATGACTAATTTATTTTGGACAGTAACATACCACTCAGTTACGAACAACACAGACATTTGATAATTTATGTTAAACCCTGTTGTGTGCTGAATAATCCAGATGGGCACATGATCTGAGAAATTCTGGGCAACTTAAACTCATGCGTCAGTGCACAAATGATGAAAAGCAGCTTTGCTACCTTCCTTGGAACCATTTATATTTTCTTATGTTACTGACACCTTGTATTTTAACCCAAAACTTGAAAAAATCCACTCCACAATTAAGAAACTTCATCAGGTATGTAATTAATTTTTACAGTATCTAAGCTAAAATTTGGAATAGAGCAACATAAGAAATTTCTTGATGGTTTAACAGTGAAGCCAGTTCTCTATGTCTGATCTAAATACACATGTGTAAAACTACAGTCACTGTTTTGAGTCAAGAAGCATCCCTGATGGAAAAATGTCCATTCCTCAAGACGCAGACAGCTTAGATTGCCAGAAGTGAGATATTGTCCGAGAGAATATTTGTGAGAAAAACTTGCTGGAGAACTACTTGAGAAAGAGACTTTCCTCAACAGATACAAACACCTGAATTCTTTTGAGTAAGGATCCGTCAGCAAACATTAGGTTGGGTACCAGACAGGGTACTGCTCCACACTCTGTGCAGAATCTTCTGTTGCTTTTATGGGAGCTGGAGTCCAGATTATAGCCTCCTGCACTTCCCTGACAGAAGTGAACTCTATTAACGAGAGTGGCCTTTCACCTCTTGCACATAATTTCAGAAAGTCAGCAAAAACCTAGCTGAAGGAGGGAGAAGTCTAAAGAAAAGTTTACACCCCAAACCAGTGCAGACATAATTGTGATAATGAACATTGCAACATCTCAGATCTTGGTGCCCGACTCCCAAACTGCAACCTGCAGCCCTCTGTTACAAACCATGGGGTATGCTGGGTACTTGAGCTTAAAAAAAGAATTCAAAGCAGCCTACATAGAGGAAGGCAAGTGAGTAGCTTAGCCAACACAAATGCTGAAATAAAGGTGTAACTTGTACGGTGTCACTTGTACGGTGTCTTTTACTAGGACTTAGACCCCTAACTTCAGGTGATGTAAAGGTGCTCAGGTCAGATCACGATGCACAGAGTCTTCTAGAGACAGCCAAGAGTTCCTTTTTTGAAAAATGAGAGTGAGGCTTTTCCATGAAAACCCAGTAAAAATAGAAGGTAACGGCAGTAATTCTTTCTTACCATAATCCTAAAGAATAGGAATAGTTCAAAAGTTAGAGCCAGGTGCTGCTGAAAACAATTCATGTGCAGATTCACTGGGAGAGAGAAAAAAAAAAAAGTTTGACACACTTAGGCCCCCAGATGTCCATTCTTCAAAGGAGACCTCTAACAGCCTGCTGTCCATCTGTCAATGCCCTGTTCTGGGAAATGGGAGACGCACGCTGGAAGATTTTGAGGTTGAGAAAAGTACCTGCTACTGTAAAATGAAAAGAAAGGTTTCTCTTCTTCCTCTGACACGTTTATAAAGCAAAGCGCCCATGTCCCCTTGTTTATTTTTGCAGAGCTGAGTTCGTTCGAAGCATTTCCCACGCTGCTTTGATAGAGAAATACTTAGGAATCCTGTTAGGCCTCTTTATTCGTCAGATAACACATTGACCCTTTTTGGGGTTCCTTTGCCTGAACAAACTCATATTTTTCTTTTCCATGAGCAAAGCCCACCACAAGAGCTGCAATGTTGACTCAGGAGAAAAGACAGGAAATTAACTACCCACTGAGCAGTAAAGCGACCTATTCTACTTTAAAACTACCATACACTGGCAAAACAACAGCAGAAAGGCAAACCCGGCTACTACCCATAGTTTAATTGCTCTGGAAAAGAAAAGAACACAATACGTTCTCTCCAGGGATGCCAATCATGGCAGTATAATTACTTCAAATGAGAAGCACTAATAGATTTTTAGGGGAAGAAAGCATTTTGGCATGATGGCACAAGAGCTCATATCAGCCTTCCTGGGGTCATTAAGCAATGGCATTCCTCTATTTGCACTATGTTTACTACCACAGTTCGAAAGAAGCAGCACAGATGATGACTGGGGGAAGTACGATGCAACGTACTTACACCTAATGCTAACAAAGCCAATTGCCAAGTTTTCCCACCGCAAAGCAGCTTCTACCACTAAATACCTATTTAAATCACACAGGGGGAAAAAAAAACCCCAAAATCTTTGTCTGCACTATGATTTTTCCTACTGCAATCATAAAAAGAAATTGAATGCTGGAGAAGGCAAATCATGGCAACACTACAAGATACTTCTTTTTTTTTGCCTCTAAGTGTACGTCCCGCTTGTAGCCTAGCAACAAAAGCAGCAGCCTGTGTTAAACGGATAGAGCCTGCTGCTGGGGCTCTCTCCTCAAAACAGCAGCCATCTTTGGTGTGTAATTTGACGAGAGATTTCATCATTCTGCATTAAAGCCACCTCCAGATGTTGGAGGTTGCTGCAGCCAGCGCAGCGGTGTTGGCTTTTGACATGCCAGCCCTTCTCCCATCGCAGCAGCTACACTGCATGAGCTACACTGCAGAGACACAGCACGTGTTCGCTTCGTCTCTTCAGTAAGACCAATAAAGCTTCTTTGCTAAACAGGGTTAATGCAAACTCTTATGTTATTGTGGCCCTGATTGCTGGAAGCTTGTCTCTGCTCCTTATTTTCACCCCCCGCCCCCAGTAAACTGAAGTAGGATCCTCTGGCTCTACCCAGGCGTGTTCCACCCAGGCTCTCTTTCTGTGGTTTTTCACTGTCTCATGTGTCCTTTTCTGACCAGATTCATACAGCTGATTTTTTTAGGTGCACATTGGTACAGAGCCAGTCTACATCCCCCCTCCCTGCTCTCCCAATACCCATTATAATCACAATAAATTATCTATAATCCAATGAATTGAAAAAAAAATAAATAAAAGAATCAACACTCAAAATACCTGGCTTTGGCTACCAGGTGTCCGACCTCCAAGTTACTCCTCGTGTTCCTCCCCGGGAAAAGACAATCCAAGAGCAGGGAGGCCCAGGATCTGTGTCGCTGCCACGCTGTGACACAGCCCACGCTCAAGGGATGACCCCTGGTTAGGGGCAGGGTTGGGGAGCAGGTGGGGAAGCGGGGAGCTGCTCTGGGTGCGGGGAGAGGCGGGAGTGTGGGGGAGGCTGTGGCAGCACCCAGCCAACTGCCTGGCACTGCGAGCGTTCAGCAGCACCTTGCCCGGAGAGGGGAGGGGTGACCTGCTGGGGCTCCACTGCTCCCACAGAGGGGACCGGGCTGACCACGGAGCTGGGCCCCTGCGGAGGGGACCGTTACGACTCTGGGGGTGACCCCGGCGCTGGCTCCTCTGCCCGCGGCCCACCCCACGGAGACCCCGAGCCGCGGGGACGTCACTGCGCGGCCCTGTCCCCGGTACTCACCGCAGCTGCCGGCTCCGCACCGCCCCTCGCCCCGCTGCCCGGAAGAGGCTCACTCAGCGCCGCGGGCGAGCGGCCGAGGGAGGAGGTTTAGCCGCCCCGCTCCACTTCGCTCCGCCCCGGCGGGGCCGGGCCGGGCCGGGCAGCCGGGGGCGGAGGGTCCTCTGTGGGTGGACCGGGGCCACTCGCTTCACCTCCCCCGCCCTCTGTCCGCTGCTTTGAGGTCCCGAAGAACGCCCGGGATGATCCGGCGGCCTCCCGGAGCCCGGGCTGCCGGGGAAGGGCGGTTCATCCTGCGGCTCCGGGAGCGACGGTGCCTCTGTCGAGCGCCTTTCACATTGCGGAGGCAACTCAGGCCCTGAAATTACTTCCTAATTAATGGAAGCCGTTGGCAGAATTACCAGGAGTGTCACTGGCCGCGCCCGTGCAGGACAGTGATGCTCGGGCTGGAGACAGATGGATCATTAGCCCACAATTCGAGCAGCTTCAGGAGCAAGGCAGCCGGCGGCCCCCAGCTGGGACAGCAAGGAGGGCTTCCTACTGGCTTTCTCACTTCCATCATTCCTGCTTTAATACATATTGCAGAAACAAACAGCAGTGGGGAAATGTTTGTAGGAAACCACGGTGAAAGAAGCCGTAGAAAAATATTCTACTCTTAAGTTCTAATCCTAAAAAAATAATAAAGCAATGAATCCATTCCAGCAGATGAGAACTTTCTTATGTATGGTGCTTCAAAACTGTCAGATAAACATGGGTCCTTGATTTTGTTGGAAGGCTGGAAATGGATTTCAAGAGCATTTCTTTCCTTTTAGTAATTATGGCTAATCCACATTTTATCCACTGCTTCTCTGTTATTAGATATGCAATCATTTGAGATTTAATAAACATAATAGGGATACTCAATTACACTGTTCCTATTCTTTCTCCAGAACAGCTTCTTGATAAACATGGTGATAGACGCACAAACTAGATTCCTAACACATTTTAAGAATTGGTACATCGAGTCTGATAGCGTTGTAAGTCAGCAACACGCAAGCTGGTCTTATCCTATAACCAATGCGATGCTGAGTGTTCTGGGAATGAGGGAAAACATGCTCAGATACTGCATCCCATTTGCAGTCTGCAAACAGTGCTGGTTTGCCTTTTTTGTGGACCAGATTAAAAGGCCAACACACGGAGGCCGATTACAACTACTAAGTCGGCTCAGCTCCTCTAGGGCTTTCTGTTAAAATTCCCATTGTAACAACACTGCTCTGTCCACAGGTCCCATCCCAAAAGTGGTGGCAGCTGAGCATGCAGAGCACTCCTGCTCTAAACACTTTGAATATGGGGCTGGCAAGCTCTGACCTCCCCTGTCACTGCTCAAAACTCAACTTCTGTGAAAAACTGGATTTTAATTTTTTTTCCTCATAAAATAATTGTGTAGGCTGGAGTTGTTTTCAGCTTTAACTAGCCTATTTAGTTTATAATTTTCAGTGAAAAGTGAAGATTCAATTTTCATTTTGACACACACATCAAATCTCAGATGTCCACTTATGTGTTTTCCCCATGGCTCCACAATTTAAGGTCTTCCAGATATATAAATGACAGTTTCAGTGCAAATATAGCAGGTGATATTATGTCATGAAGGAGTAAAAACTGACCCTGATACCCTTGCAATGCATTTTTCTTTCATAACAAAATTTGTTCACAATTTATATACTTTACTGCTAGTGTCTTGAGTCCTTTTTAATCTTGTCAGGCAGATCCCAGTCTCCACGACCACTGACAGATCAAACACTCAGTACATCTTTGGATGGTATCTGTTGCTAAAAACATTGCAATGACTGAGCAGGAAAGTCATCTCATTCAGAAAATGGACACAGCTGGGTGTTGTGTGGAGAAATAAATTAATTGTTGGTGGGTATAACTGGTACGATGGAGTGTGGTTTACATTCTGACAAGTGATGTCTTCTGCCTCTAATAATTTTCTTATATGCCAAAGAAACTAACTTATTAATCTGCTTTAAAACCACACATGGTCTTTTCTGCACATCACAACAGAAACTCTGCTTGCAGACTTTTAAATGTAAATATATTAATACCTAAATTCTTTCTCTGTGTCGCTACATGGAAAGCTACATTCATTCCTCAAGTTAATCATTTGCTTTATACTCCGTGCAGATGGTTTTGAACAGCTACGTGACTTCTCTTTTGCCAGACTCATTGCTGAGAAACAAATCTGATTTTTCACCACGAATCCTGAAAAATCTTGAGATTCTCTAACCAACCAAAATCAATTGTTCATGAGCCACAAAACTGAAAGGCAAGAGGGTGAATGTGGGTTGTCACAAAGAATATTTAATTTCTGGCTACATGTGTTTATCTGCACTAGTTTTCCCACTAAAATGTTCTCAACTGTATTAAAAAGTGCAGAATTCAGGAGGAAGTGCCAGCTTGCAGATCCATATGTGTTTTGGCCTGATCCTACTTCCATTCTGAGGTGAAACCTGGTGTACTGATCCCACTCATGCCCTCCATGAGCAGGAAGGTTGGGTGGGTGGGCTGGAGGAGCTGCTGTGGTCTTCAGACAGCTCTCTACCTTGGAGGATCAGGAGGGACAGACCCCAAAATGTGGTTTTGAACATACTGATCCTCACCACAGCTGAATATCGTGGATTTGTTTGTCAAAAGTCCTGGTTTCCTGTCCTATGCAGACAGTCCCATGTGATCAATCTATGTAACTTGGTCTGTGCCCCATTTGTAAGCTCAAGTGTGTTTTCTAAGCGGTTCATACAGAGTGTTGTATATTGCTGGTTAAATTACAATGCAATGGTACTGGTGGTACACACAGAAATCATGTGCCTAGAGACTATGACGGGATTCATCAAGTAAGCCCTACCTCAGCTCCTGTTGAAACATTCCTTTCAGTTGCCTTATTTCCCAAGGAATATATTAATGACTCCTGCAAACCTCCAGATGTACATTCAGTCCTTTGCATTTATTCAACTAGGTATGACTTTAATCATCTACTCTTTTCCACCTGGAAGAATTCCCAGACTATTATAAGGCAAATTCTTCCCTGTGGAAAAGGAGGATTTCTGTTCCTCTACAATTACTGCCTCATCTAAGAAATGAGCTTTACTGTATTTGCTTTCCTCAGGCTTTCCTGTATTCATAATATTTAGATATTAATGCTTTATGTTTTTTACCATTTCAAACTGGCACTGGGAATCAACTGAAGAAAATTAAGAGCTGCTCTGCTTTGCTTTTATTAATACAGATGTCCAGTAAGTGGCACTGCAGGACTGGGTTTTCTGCAATCGTGGGTCACAGACAGTGCAGTTAAGGAGAGTAGAGGCAAGTGTGGGTTATGTCAGGACTTTTCTGCCTCATGAAAGCACTAGTTATAGATCAGGTGGGAAACGATGTGTGGTGATGGCCCTGAAGGCATAATGCAAGGAACTGGGGTATATTCAGCTGCTGGCTCTGGATGATGGTGTTAGGACCCGGCCTTGGCACCAGGCTGGCTGTTATCAGGGGTTTGCCAGAAGAAACCAGCAACATTTCTGGGAACTACTCATTAGCACTTGATAGCAGGTGCCTGTGAAGGCTTTGTGCTGGGTTTTGCTATCAGGAGCAGAATACTGGGCAAGGTGAACTGTGTATATGCAGCATTTTTTGTGGTCTAGTGACTTATTGTACATTAATTTTATGTAAAAAATCTAAACCCCAGACTACAGTCTGAGAAGTGTCCCTAAGTTCAAATGAGCTAGGGATTTTTTCACGTCTATGTCAGTGTATTCAAAACCACCACCATGTTTTCCCAGCTGATAATGAATAAACAATTAGCTAGGGAAATTGGGTCAAACAGACAAGTAACACTACACTTTTTGGCAATATAAATTGTAAGAAACCCTTATATAAGCTGATAGAGGATTACTTACAAAATCAGTTAAAAGTTTTTGCTCCATCTGCAATATTTGAACCCAATTTTAGATTACTCATGCTCTACTGTGCCAAGCTAAATTGATGCATACCCAATTTTCCTGTTTATCTAGATGCATAGCTATATCAGATAAGACTGGAAGGGAATGAACATGAAAATCCAGTCTGCATTTAGAAGGGACATAAAGCTATGTTTAAAGGGATAACTAGCCTTTCAGGTGGATTAGGAAGCCATTTCCTTTATGATGTGGCTATTTTATAAATACTGGACTAGACAGACTGGTTTGGGGTGTCAGTATGCAGCTATGGATGTAATATGGTGGCAAGAGGAGGTGTAGCATCATCCTGCAGGGCACGGGAAACAGCCACAGTATCTCACAACTTATTCAGCCACACCTGACAATTTCTTTTTTTTCATCATCCTCTAGGGACCAGATATCACTGACTCCTAATATATCACCTTCTGAGTCTTTCTACTGGCTTTGAAAACAGCAATTAAAAATATGCACTCTCAAATGTTTATTCCTGCATCAACGTCGGATAGCACTTGATAACCTCCAACAGCATGCAGAAGATGACACACACGAGCAGGCCACTGCAACATAGGAAGGACTGTAGCAACACGAGCAAACAGGTGAGAACAAGATGTGGCAGCACAACATATGACAAAACATGACAGCACCTGACAACTTGGAATAGCATACAATATGCCACCACATGAGATAGCATGCAGCAGCACAAACAGCATGGAACAACACTTGACACCATGCCACAGCATGAGAGATATACCTGGAAAGCTGATAGAAAAGCGTGGAGAGCAGTGAGGGATTCATAGCAGCAGGAAATTCCTAGAAAGGTGTGGAAAATGTCCAGAAAACCATGGGAAATTCATAGAAAGCTACAGAAAACTCCTGGAAAAATATGAGAAATTCTTAGAAAGCAGAACTGAATTCCTAGAAAGCTGTGGGGGGACTCCAGGAAAACAAAATGTGAATTCCAAGAAAGTTGGCTACAAATTCTTAGAAAGCTGGTGGGAATTTCTCATGAATTAAGGAAGGATTGCTGTAAAGCAATGGAGAAATCCTAGAAAGAAATGCACAGTTCCTCGAAAGCTGTGGGAAAATTTTAAAGAGGAGAAGGGAACTCCTGGAGAGCATAAGGGAATTCCTATAAATAGTACACAATTACTAGAAAGTGTCAGGGAAATTTTCAGGAGAGAATTAGGGATTTCTTGAAAGCAGCTGGAAATTTCTAGAAAGCAAATATAAATTCCTAGTAAGGTGAAATAAATACTTGGAAAGCAATGGGAAGGTTTTCTAGAAAGCAATATGCAATTTCCTGAAAGCTGTGTGGAAGTTGCTAGAAAGCTGTAGGAGACATTCCCAGAGATCACTAGGAAAATCCTAGAAAGGCATGTGACATTCCTAAGAAGATGTAGAAAAATGCAAGAAAGGAATGGAAAAATCATGGTTGAGCTGTACATCCTGTGGTTCCTAAGGACCTTGGGGAAGCTCTCAGAAAGCAATGCTGAGAAAAGCACAGGAGAAGATCAGTCACTGTAAGGAGTGGGTAAAAAAGTGAAACCATAAAGTAGATAGGCTCAGATCTCATAGTCTTGCCTGAAATGTAACTCGTACCTGGAAGACATTCCTAATTTTAATCTCTCCTAAACGGAGAGTTTGATGGACTGAAGAAGAAACATTGAATGCCTGCGTTGATGGAGCTGACTCACAACTTGCACCAAGCCCAGCCCTGGGCAGCTGAGTTTTGTGGGAAGGGAGCAGTGGGAACCTGCTGACTTGGAAGGCCCCTGACCTTGAGACAGATTTTGACAAATGGATGACGAAACTCAGGGAACATTTCCAGCCTGGAAAAGTACTGACTGTTACAGACTGTCACAGCAACACCACTTTACAACACAGGGCAGGGAAAAGCCAAAGGCATTATGGAAGACTGCAAAGAGGGACACATTGCCCAAGTTGCTGGGATGAAACAATCCTACCTGATCTGGTGGAATGGGCATGGAGGCTGGAGCAGGAAAACAGATCCAGATGAGCTAGGGTGAAAGTGGATTTGGGATTATATCATAGTTTGGGCTAATCCAGTCAAATCACTTGGTTTTTCAAAAGTTTGAATGAAAGGTATGGCAGAAGGAGTGAAGCAGCGCAAAGTTTAGACCTTGGTGTAGATTCTTGTTTGGAACATAATTCTAGTGTTTTATTTAACTTGGTGGAACATTCTGACTGCCATCAAGCCCAGACTGTGTGATTTGGTAAGGACTTCGACAACCAGCATCTTGCCTCCAAGAACAATTTAATCCCAGAACCTGAAGTTCTCTGGGTTGGTATAGATGAAACATCACAATGGCAGCAGGGCTGTCTGGGGAGCTGCAGAGAGGAAAATACTGCCTGAGACAGCAGAGCTCCAGAACTGGGAGATTTGGAGTGGTCTGGTCACTGCTGGACTGATGGTTGACCCTGTCTACTCTAGGCAGGTCAATCTTTGATATGAGCAAGAAGTGATGCTCGTTGCAGTATCGGCTTCTAGTTTTTTGGTAAGTATTAGTTTAATTATTTTTAATTCTAGGATTTGTAGCTGCCTGATGGAAGCACGTGGAGCCTGACCACATGGGGTGTGCACTGTAGTGCAAACTATCACTTGCTTGCTCCACTAACCTTTAAAGGCAATGCACTCCTGTGGGTACCAAGCCCAGTCTTCATAGTCACATATCCTGCACCAGAAAACCACAAAAATCTGCTGGTGGAAGTTAAACAGTTCTTCTCCATCCATCAATCGGGGCTGGAATATGGGGAGGGATCCATTTTGTGCTGGCATGCAGCTCTGGAGTAAATCTGTAACACTAGTTTAGGAGGGGAGAGTGCCACCTACCAAGCCATCTGCTAAGAAAATTGTATTATCTGCAGTCTCATCCACTGTTGCTAGAAATCACTGTCACACTCATCTGTGAAGAGTTTTGCTGCTAATATATCTATTTGAATTCTTTTTATCTATCCACTCAGAATTATTTCTCAGATTAATTTAATCCTAATGAATCATAATGTATCACTGGCTTTATTTCATTTCTGAGATACTAATTAATATGTCAAAGCCATCTTTAACATTAAAAGTGCTGTCATTTTTTCTTTTGATTCATATATTCAACTTCAATTTTTCTGAGGGCCTAAAATGTCTGTCCAGTGTGGAATGAAAGAAAAAATGCAAGCTATAGAGTATTAAAAAAAATATGCATATGAAAATAAAACATAAATTGGTACGCAGTGGCCCAATCTGTATTTTTGTGTTGATTGACTAGTTTATGTGCTATTTTATATAGTAGGTCCTCAGAAATCAGCTGTGTAGGGTTTTTACTTGCATGGATTAGAATGTAAAATTCAGCAGTACGGCGTGTGTCTACATTTGTCAGTGAAATGATCAGAAATTTTGAGATATTTTCTATTTGTTGGTCTAGATTAGGTTTTAAAGGAGGGTCTTGTTGGTTTGCTCTGGATTTCCTGGCATTGTTCTGCCGTGCCGCAGGATGAGGCAGTTGGTGGAAGCGTTTTTCTTTCTTTAGAGCTCTCCTCTCCTTTCAGCTATAATTTATTCTCATCATCCTCTGCAGTTTGGCTTTCTACCCACTCTGGAGGGAAGTGTTGGCAGGGCAATAATTCGTTTCCTACCCAGTATCTGTGGCAGATGGAAATCCCAGAAAAAGAAGTGGGGAAATTTTAGGCTTCCCTGCTTGAGTGATTTCCAGGGTGATTTAAGATCCAGTAATGGCCTTTGATTTGATGGAGCAGATTGAGAGGAAGGGTCACTCCAGATGTTCAATGTGGAAACCTTTTCTTTCTCTGGTCCTGTGGGAGTGAGTGGGTAGAACTGGAAAAACCCCATAAAAAATCACTGCATAAGCTCTGCCAATTAAATAACACAGTTACCGGCAGCATCGCAGCAAGCTTAAATAACCCATGGCTCCTGCGTGGCAGGAGGCTGGGGACTGTTTAGATGAGAACTCCTGCTTGAATCCCAAGGCTACAGGTTTGACATTTGTCTTTCTTTCCTGTCTTCCTCTTCTCTCCAAAAAGAGACATTTTTTTTGGTAAAATCTGGGGGTTACAAACCAAAAAAACCCAAACAGCTTTGCTCTGGGTTTGCACTGCAAATGTAGAGAGGGATTACTGGGGAGGGAAGGAAGGAGGAACAGAGCCTGCACGGGCTCTGAGTGAGAGAGGGAATTGGAGGAAGCACCACTCCATTCCTTTACAAACAACAAGATGATGGTTGTCAACCACTCCTAAAGCTTGTGTGTTCAGAGCCCTGCAGACACCAGGCTGCTTTTTGAGAGTCTGCTGCTTGATCTCCGGCAGAGCTGAACTCCTTTCTGTAGGCATCTTCCGTTGTGGCCTGAGGATAGGGTCTCCCAGCTGGGACTGGGGCTCCACTCCAACAGTCCAGCATCAGTGTACCAGGGAGGGGAGATGCCAGAGGAGCAGCAGTGCCTCGTCCTGCCTCATGAGCACCCTGCAGCCCATGCATGATCTCCAGCTCCCAGGAACCAGTAGCACTGCCCAACAAATCCTCCCCATTTGTATCCTCCTTGCACTACCCTTTGTGTCCCTTTGTGTCCAGTTCTGTCACTGCCTGAACTAGCTGCCTCAAACGAGGCATTTAGATTCAACCTTTCATACATGGTGTTTCTGTTTGGGATTTTTTTCAGTTTCCTTTTCCCTGACAGTGTCCAGACTTCTGCACATACTTCACCAGTGACCCGATACCCAGGGTTGCTTTGTGCACTTGGTTGCCCTTGGAAATATTTCAACAATCAACATTCACAAGGACACTGATGTGCTTTTTTTGAGATCAGTCCTGAACACCTCAGACTCTAAGGTCCAGCCACAGATGGACATACCTATAATCTACAGTCAGAAAAAGTAGAAAAAGCGCTCACAATCAATAGTGAGTATTTAGGCTCCTTGTCGTCAGTGTTTGGGGCCTAGAAATAATTTCTCTTACTGATCCTTTCTCCCTGCTGGTGGTTCTTTATCATTCAAGAATGAGCTTGATATCCTTTGAGATTTTTTTTTTTTTTAGCAGCAAAGTAATAGTTTTGTCTGCTGCTAGTCTTTGTGCTGTGCTTTTGTACTTGCTACTGCAGTTTTCCCTGTGGAATGCCCCACACGATAATACCAATTTAACCAGTGTGCTTCACTGATCTTTAAGAGAATTCCTAGCTGTTGTTCAATTTCCAGGAACTCTTGATTTTTCTGAGAAGGTTACATATAGGCTAAGGTTATCTTGGCTGATTCGTATAATCAGTTATTTAGAAACCTGACAGCTCTTTAAAACATTATTTCTGCTAACATGCCTCAGCTGATTTCATGTTTAATAAATCCAATGCATGCAGACTCAAAGAGTCGTTGCAACAGTGATGTGAGTACAATTTGTACTGTAATACTATTTTGTAAATAAAGCTGTCATTCCTAGCTCTAGTATGTGTGCTAGTTTGTAGATTAAAGCATGTTTATCTCTGAATACAAGATCTGGACCTTGTTCAACTCCGACTTAGTCTTCCAGGAGCTAATTACTGTTTGACTTAAGATAATTTGGATCAAGGTGCTACTCAGTATTTATATTTTTAAATCTTCATATGGATCAAATAGGACTTTCTCCATCCAGAGTCTCCTGGGTGGAGCAGGTGCCTCACAGGGTGGTGATGGAGACACATAAGCTTTCCTTTGCTGGGCATTGCTTTGATTCCAGCATCAGTCAGTAGTGATTGAGAATCATTACATAAAATTAAGCAGCTGTTTTATGTGGGTACCCAGTGAGAATGAAACAAGCTCTGTGCTTGTTTCTGAATCTCCAAGCAACACTTGCACTGTTGTCCTGTTGCTGGAAGTTTTAGGCAAGTCCCAACCTGGATGGGAGTTGATACTTCTCGCACTGACTGGAGGCAGGTTAGCTGGAGAGGAGTGAAAGGAGAATTCACCCTATACTGTGTATAACTGGCTCCCAGAGTCATGTCAATTGGCTGCCTAATCTCACCACTACATTTACCTAAATAATAACAGGGGTTTAATGGATTTCACTTTTATTCCTCACCTGGGTATGACTATCAAGTCACAAAAGTTTTAAAAGCTTACAAATTAGCTGAAGTGACAAATGAGTGCAGCAGGGTGCTCTGCATGAAATGCTGGTGTTTGAATCCTGCATAGCTGTAGAAGGGGCTTTGCTCTGCTGGCTTTGCTCTGCTAGTACAATCTTGGCTCAGCCAGACCTCACATCTATCCCTGAACTGGTCACGCATACATAGAGATGAGACAGGAGAGAGGCTCTGACTTCTGAAACAGACACTTGAATTGTCAAACAAATAAAGACCAGGCTGCTCTGAGTAGGGAGCTGAAAGGCTTTTTTTAAATGTCAGATTCAAATGCAAGTTTTAAACCCTCACCCATATGAGCAGCATTAGTGTCTTCCAAAGCCTCTTCCCCAGGAAAGGCTACTTCCTAGCAAAAACAAACTGAAGAGTTTGCACAATGAGCTGATAAACAGATGATTGAGAGCAGACTGCTCTGTTCTCTGCAGTGTGCACCTCAGTGCTTCCAGTATGCCTTGAGAACTGTGCTATTTTTGTACTCTGGAGTTGTGATTTCTCCTGGAATGATCCATGCTGGCTGCGGTAGAAAGCCGTTTTGGGGGGATCCTCTGGAAGTTGTTGCAAATAAAAATCAAATGTGCTCGATGACATCTTAAGCAGGCAAAGTTCCCGTCAGCCTGAGGTTTCTACTGAAAAACAGGAGTGTGCTACGTTTTCAGAAGATAAGTATCATGCAGTAAACATCACCTGTGTCGTACTTTAAGAAGAATAAGAGAAAAAAGAAAAAAAAATATCTTGAAAGTAGAAAAATCACTGTGGGTTTCATTAGAGATTTCTGTTACCAAACAGCACAGGATTCATTTTCTTGTCTGTTTTCACCCTCCTCTGGGGATGAATGATGATTAAAGGACAGGATAATAAGAACGGGGGGATGAGAACTTACTGAGAAGCAATTAAAAAGAAAAAAAAAACAAGGAAAGGGGGGGGAAAGAAAACAGTTTTAGTCAGGCAAGGTTAGCTTAGCACTGTGTCTGCTTTAACTGACATGAAAAATTATAGATGGCAGAAAAGCAACTTCACTGATGCTGAACCCCACAAAATTTATCTTGACAGTTTAGTGAGCCTATTTGTTCCTTTAGGAGGTTTTTAACCTCCCCATGATGCCTTTTATCTTAATTTTCTGATTTATTTTTTTTTCAGAGTAAGATTCCTATACAAAGTTATCAACTTGCAAATCAGCATGTTCATCTTTCGTTGCCTATTCTGGCTAAGGTAAGAAAGAAAAAAACCTTTTGGAAAAAAGAAGTGATTTGAGACACAATTGCTCTGGTTTTGGTGCTTATTACCGAACCGGAATGATTTTAGCCAAGGAGAAAAACAAGGTTTGAAGAGAGTGGAAGGTTTTCGCGCGCAAGGACGGAGGTTCATAGCACTGGGTTTCCTCTGCAGACACGGAGCTCGTTGCATCTGCTACCAGGGTGCCGGCTCCGAAGCTCCGAAAAGCCGGAGCCAGCTGTTCCTCTGCTGTCCCTTCACCTGATCTCGACCAAGTTAGCCAGGACGCGGGTCCTCCAGCAGCCACACAACCCGCGAACCTGGGCTTTGTGTTTCCCCTTCGTTCCCTCCCAACCGGGATAACGATGCCCTCAGCCTGCGTTACTAACCCGAGGTTCAGCTTAGTCTGGCGGCGGGTCCGGGCCGGGGCGGAGGGACGCGGAGCTCCCCGGCACAGCCCTGCCCCTCGGGGCTGCCCTGAACCCGGCGGGGCTGGCGGCCGCCTCCGCGGGGCGGCGCGGCGGGGCGCGGC
>WUAM01000431.1:24254088-24266473 GCA_024336885.1 Actenoides hombroni
AGAGGGAGCCCGGCGGCCGCGGCTGCGCCGGGAGCGGAGGGAGGCGAGGCGGCGCGGCACGGAGCGGAACGCTGCCCTGCCCCGGCTGCAGCCCGCCCCGCGCCCCTGAGTGCTGCCGCCCCTTCCCCGCCGCGCCGGGAGGGGGTCCCGGCCGCCCCCCTTCACCCTTCTCGAGCGTGCCCCTTGGGGCTGGGGAAGCCGCGGGTGCCTCGGCCTGCGGCCCGCCTCCTGAGCATCTCCCAGCCCGAAGTTAGGTGCCGCTACTTACTTTCCGCATCAATTAATCGAACTCAGCTGGCTGGCAGCGCCGAGGCGTCATGCAGCACCGCGGGCGTCCCGGAGCTCAGGACGGGGCAAAGTAATCCCGTTTGCGCTAAACTCCAGCACAGCTGCTCCAGGAGCCTGGTTTTGCCTCTCGTCCCGGCTGCCTGGCTGGCTGGGACGTTACTCCCCAGGAAGGCAGAAAAACCAGGGAGAGGTCGCTCAGAGGAAGCTGCGCCCGACCAAAGATGATAGAGGAGCCGAAGGGGGGTTGCTTTTTGCCTGCTGCCCGTCTCCATGCCTGTCTTTACCGTGTCTTAATCCTTTAGGAAGGAGACGCCAGACAGACAGACCTTTCCTGGAAGGGCGATGCTGCCGAGCCCTGCCCCGGGCAGAAGAAAGGCTTCGACGGCAGGACCCGCAGACACCAGGGATGCTCGACCCGGGGCAGGTTGCAGGAGAGTGTGAGGAGCTGCCTCCACCTGCGCCTTTCTGAGAGGTTAAAAAGCATGGTACAAGCCGGACCCTATCCCTGGAGTGCAGCTCTGCTGAGTAAGAGGTGGGATTATTCTGGGGTAGTTATGGAATGCTATAACCTGGCAGCGGAGTGTTGAAGCGACTTGTCCCTGCTGGAAGAGGAACCCTTTGCGGGTACTGCTGGTGTGGTCGAGGGGAGGGCACTCAGGTCCTTCTCCTCCTTTCACCCTTCCTTCTCCTTCCAGTGAACGACTGAAGAAAGAACTGCTACTTAGCTCTTGTCAGTGTTGGGAATACTGTGCCTTTTGCCTGGGATGATTTGCCCTGATGTGCCACTTCAGCAGGATATACAAAGCGTGACTGGAACTGATCCGGCCAACAAAGTTTGTGGAGTGATCAGCAGGGCCTGTGGGATGGAGGTAGCTGGGCACACGCCGATGGGGCCTGTCGCGCACCATCCGACAGCACCGACCTGCTGCTCCCCTGAAAACTAACTCCTGATGGTCAAACTACTGGCTCCTGTTTTTACTTCTCCCCTGCCAATGTGCACTTTCAGGGAAAAACACACGCACCTGATGCAATGCAGTGTTTCTGGGTTGGTTTTGTATATAAGATTTGCTATGCAATTCCAGAACTAAGGAGGAGAGACGGCCCTGCATCCCAGAACAAACAGAATCAGAGGTGAAAGGTAGGAGCCAGCATTTCTCATTTAAATGAAACTAAATAACCTGAGCTACTTCTTACTGATAACATTTAAAACACACCTACTGTATGTCTGTTTTCTTTGTCTTGGAAGTGTAAAACAGTTGGAAACAAAGTGAAGATTTGCTTTCTGACACTGACCAGAAAGAGAGAACTGATGCATTTTGTAACAGGAGTGTACCGAGGAGGAAGGATGGAGTATTTCATCAGTGAGACATTTAGGAAACTAGAGGAAAAGCACCTTGTATAGTACGCTTCAGTAAATATGAAGGGCTAGTGCAATGGACACTGGAAACACTCGATCAATACCCTATTTAAGTGGAAATATATGCAAGCATGGAAAAGTGATTGCTTTCCTGTCTGTGGTGTATATTTGCAGAGGACAGCAGCAGAATCTATGCAGGTGAGCTGTCTGAATTAGGCTACTTCATGCTGGGGTGGTGCAGTGTGTTTCTGAAGGGAATGCTTATTTTAAAACAATTAGTCTGTAGGGTGGACTATGTTTGTGTATTTTCAGTTTCTGCTCATAGAGCTTTCAGTGTTGTTCAGGATGATTCAAAGTGGGTGAAGTCTGTCTGGGGGCGAAGGGACTGTTAAAAAGGACCTTTGGTCTGTTTGGTGATGAGTAATTAATGGACGTCTGATGTCTGCAAGGAAAGGAGCTGATGTCGTCATGAAAATCATGATGTGATTTTCCCTCAGGAGAAACTATGACTTGGAACGACACCACTATGGACGGGGAAGGGTTGCTGGTGGAAAGGGACTCTTCCTTTCGGATCCTCACGGGCTGCTTCCTCTCACTGCTGATCCTCTCCACGCTGCTGGGAAATACTCTGGTCTGTGCAGCTGTCATTAGGTTTCGCCACCTCAGGTCCAAGGTGACCAACTTCTTTGTCATCTCCTTGGCTGTGTCTGATCTCTTAGTGGCAGTTTTGGTCATGCCTTGGAAAGCTGTGGCTGAGATCGCTGGCTTCTGGCCTTTTGGTTCATTTTGCAACATCTGGGTGGCCTTTGATATTATGTGCTCAACAGCCTCCATCTTAAATCTCTGTGTCATTAGTGTGGACAGATACTGGGCCATCTCCAGCCCATTTAGGTATGAGAGGAAAATGACCCCCAAGGCAGCCTTCATCATGATCAGTGTGGCATGGACTTTGTCTGTGTTGATTTCCTTCATCCCTGTGCAGCTGAACTGGCACAAGGCTACAACCACAAGCTTTTTGGACCTAAATGCCAGCTTACAAGGTGTAAGCATGGACAACTGTGACTCTAGCCTAAACAGGATGTACGCCATCTCCTCTTCTCTAATTAGCTTCTATATACCTGTGGCCATCATGATAGTAACTTACACAAGGATATACCGGATTGCTCAGAAGCAAATACGACGCATCTCGGCTTTGGAGAGAGCAGCAGTGCATGCCAAGAACTGCCAGAACACAAGCGGCACCAGGAGCAGTATGGACTGCCAGCAACCAGAGAGCAACTTCAAAATGTCCTTCAAAAGGGAAACGAAGGTTTTAAAGACTTTGTCGGTGATCATGGGGGTGTTTGTGTGTTGCTGGTTGCCGTTTTTTGTGTTGAACTGCATGATTCCCTTCTGTGAGCCTACCCAACCATCCAAGGGAGCAGAAGCTTTCTGCATCAATTCCACCACCTTTGATGTTTTTGTTTGGTTTGGATGGGCTAATTCTTCCCTCAACCCCATCATTTATGCCTTCAATGCTGATTTCCGCAAGGCATTTTCAACCCTGCTAGGATGCTACAGGCTCTGCCCTATGTCTGGCAATGCTATAGAGACTGTTAGTATTAACAATAATGGAGCAGTTGTTTTTTCGAGCCAACATGAGCCCAAAGGGTCCAGCCCCAAAGAGTCTAATCTGGTTTATCTGATTCCACATGCAATTATCTGTCCAGAAGAAGAACCTCTCAAAAAGGAAGAAGAGGTTGAACTATCTAAGACCTTGGAGAAAATGTCTCCAGCACTGTCGGGTATCTTGGATTATGAAGCTGATGTTTCTTTGGAAAAGATAAATCCCATTACACAAAATGGGCAGCATAAAACCTGAGCAGTAACGTTTACCCAGCAAGACCTAATAGTGTCTATTGTAATCATATTTTCCTTTTATTTTTCTTTTAAAAAAGATATACAAGTTTTTTTGGTAAAAAACTAAACTCTGGGGAGAAATACACATTTACATGAAGCCTAGAATTAATCTTCCTGGAATTCAAAAAAATTTAACATTTTAAACAATAAACAGAGAAAGATACAGAAAATTGGTTTAAAAAAGGGTTATTAAACTGTACTGGTTGTACTGAGGAAAATATACAAATTCAGATACAGTGCAGTGACAAAGAAAATACTGCTTTTCTACACAGAGAAACCAATTTCTAGCTTGAAATGAGGCAAAAGATAAATGTTAAGTATTTAAAGATTAATGTTTACTAGAAGTTTAAAGATTGATGTGTCTTGTGGTAGTGGGTGTTAACAGGTCCTAATTAAAGACTGAGGGATTGTAAAGGTAGGTAGATGCCTTCTTAAAATTATTTCTGATAAATAATTGAGCCTTATAATGAGAATGGTTATTTTTAAAGCTTTGGGAGGTAATACGTTGATACTGGTTTTATTTATTTATTGTTTTAAATTGATATTTTTTCATATGTTATAACAGATCTAGCTTTATTTATGTTATTTAAGATGTCTAACTAATGGGATATTTTTGGAGTGTCATAACTTCATTTCAGTCAACCAGTCAGCACTTTATTACAAGCTCTGCTAGTCTGGAGAGCCTGTGAGGGAAATGAAGGGTCGTTAAGAAGCTCAGCAAGAAATGAAGGAATCAACAAAACTGATGCTGTGTGGAGTTAGTTTGCTTTGTGAGTGTTTTTTCTTAAAGTGGGATTTCTTTCAAAAGGTAGGACCAGCGTTGACTGAGTTGTGAATTCTCTTCCCTTATAGAAATAAAAGAAATTGCTGCTATTTATTTTTAAAAAGTTTCATGTTTCAAAGACTTTGCTAGAATGTCAAGTTTGTGGATCTGTAAATACCTTAAATATGACTACAACCTTAAGAAGAATCCAATTTGAGAAGAAAAGCTTCTTAGATAACAATTCTTAGTATATAACATTTTGTATTTATGTAAGATAAACAGCTTTCTCAGACTTTTCTTATTTCAAGTCTTGGATATCTTTTCTGAACAAACACAATTGGTTATAATGGTAGTAAACATGCCAAACCTTGTTATCATCTGTGTTACTGCAGTACCACCAGGATCATGCTGTCTGTCTGCTACTCTACCAGTCAGAATTAAAAAGTGAGGTACCTAGTGCTTTACTTTGGAATCCAGGAGGACATTACATTTTAGTAATTACCATGTCAATAGTCCATTTGATACGGAATAGTGCCTCATAACCATTTTGGATTAAGACATTTCTAAATCTGGATGGAACTGCAGCCTCCACCTCAAAAACATCCTGTGAGCTCAAAAAAAATTGCCGATGTTTAATTCAAACAATCTGCTACTTTTCCATTGTCCTTCCCTTCTGCTTTCCCTTTGTAATGCCAAAAGCTATCAGTGAATGCTAGTAACAGGACCATTGGGTGTTAATATTCAGCAGCATTCAAAGAAAGCTATTTGTTTTCTGAATGGGAGAAAATACTCTTTGGAGCAACTTTTTAATAACATATATAAAAAATACGTGTTGTCAGGAAAAGAGAACTGAGAGGAAAAAAAAAATTGAAGTCTAATGAACTATATACATCCTGCATCAGGTCTGTGTATTTATGTATCGTGAATGTTTTCATAATTTTATTGCCTGTATGCTGCTTTCATACATATAATAAAATTATTTTGTGAACAGAAGGTCAAATAAAACAATCTACATTGCATTTATTAAATACATGCTGGGTTTTGGCAGTTGTATTGATTGCGTTAAAGGCAAGGACTTTTCCTCTTTTTTCTATTTGCCCTTATTTGGAATCTCACCTGTGAGGCAGGTGGGAATTTTTATTAGAAGCAGGCAAAAGTTCTCTCTACTGAGAGACCTCTGAGCCTTTGCTCTAAATTAGGATTTGAAAGCAGTAAATGCAGTTTGGAAACAGCCACGTTCTGCTTTAATGTGACTAGTTGAAAGGTGTAAAGCGTGACCTACTGGTGACTCTTACTTCAATGACTTTTTTTTTTGCCTTGGTATAACAGAGTAATGAACTTGGTTTATAGTGTGGTTTTATTTTTGTTCCCCCACCCCCTCACCCATGCATTTTTCAAACAACCCCACTGCTGCTATCTGTTTACTGGAACAAAATGAATCCTTTCAGAAGTGAGGCGAGGGTGGGTGCAGCTGAGGGATAGCAGTGTCCTTCTGCTCATTGCAGCCCTCTGCTTTGTTTTGGCCTCTGTTAGCAGGTTCTTTTTAAAATGAAGAAACAAAGCAACAAACGTGGTCACTTCTGCCTCAAGCACAACTAGTGTGACCAATTCAGCAGCTGGGATCTGAGGTGGTGCCTGAGCTGTGGTGATGCCAGCTCCCCCTCCTTTAGTGCTAATGTCCCTTGGTCTGTGGGTGCAGCAGGTTTAGTGGCAGGCAGGGAGTTATAGCTGCCCTAGGCTTTCTTAGCTCCTTGGGTAACATTTTCTTGCATGCTGCTGATGCCCAGTTGGTTGGGGTTTTTTTTGTAACTTTGAGGATTTATTTTACTTTTTAAAAAGTACAGAGGCCAAATATGTTCTTTGTCTTGGTTACTTAGTCACATACACCTTTTTGATAATAAATAAAGAGCTTTTATTCTCAAAACTCCCAGCAGTCTGATGATGGCAAAATATGATTTAAGGAAATCATGTAAAGCAAGGTGCTGGTTTTGTAATAATTTATATGGGGATGATTGTATACTGAAACAAACGGTGACCAGGAGCTGTCCCAGGACCTCCCTCCTTGCAGATGGACCTGGGTCTCAGAGGGGCTCCCTTCGGTATGACAGGCACCCTGCTAAAGGCAGGGGACATGCTTTCATGAGTTTCGTTGTTTTATCTCTCATTCTATTTCAACTGTTTTTTGCTTCTAACTCCTTTCCCTTATATATTTTAGAATACCATGAATTCACCTTGATCCTTATTTACCAATGTACCCCTTTTACCCCTTCATTTTCCAGCCTTCCCAATGCAGGTTTCTGTACCTGTCCTCTCTGCCTTTCCTCCCACTGCTGCTAGAGCCATTCTGTCACCCTGTTTGGCTTCACTAGCCCAAGTAATCATATACCTGGGAGAAAGTCCAAATTAAACTTCTGCCCCCCACCTCAGCACAGCCAAGAGTCCCCATCCCACAGCCTGCACCCAGAAATGCCTCTCTTACCTGTTCCTGAGCCTGGAGACCAGTGTCAGGGGTGACTAGAAGGGACAGCAGCTGGTACCTGCTAACTGCTACTCTATTTATGTGCTGAAGTAATTGCTCAGAAGCTGTATTACCTGTTCTGTGCCTGCTCCCCAGCTGCTCGAAACCAATGATCTGCTGAAACGACTGGTCACACCAATGTCAGGGAGCACCCCAGGGGCTGGACACACGCCAGACCCAAGCCGATAGCAGAGAGTTAACTGGTGAGGTTTGGCCGTAGTGACCCTGTGAGCAACCTGCAGAGTGCTTGCTGCTCTGTCCTAGCAGGCAGCAGCAGCCACCCTGCTCTTTCAGAGAATGAGAGCAGCAGAAATTTATTTGCAATAATAATGCCATGTTTGAGGTAACAGCCACTTCGGTGAAACGCTGCCTCAGGAGTGTTTTTCTCGCTGTGTGTTGCAACACAGAGGCAGAGATGCCAGGACACCAGGATGTCACTGTTCTCACCAGGACGTCATTGTTCCCACCAGGACAGCCACTTTCCCAACCCAATGGTACATCAGGCACTTTTTTCCTCCTTGGCCCCTCATAAGCCGTATTTCCACTGAGGAGTGAGACTTGCTGTGTGCCTTTCTGCTGCGCTTACAAATAACCCACGTAACCTTTTCTTGGCTTTGCTGCCTCGTGACTGAAGGTATTTTTTCTATTAGTGGATGGAAGAGGTTAATAATTCACCTGATGGCCTTGATGAAGGAGCTGTTTGCAACGAATGAACCATAATCACTAGATTAAATCTGAATACATTTCTCCATTTCCTTGGCAAGCATTTTATGCTGATTTGGGTGCAAAAGATAGCAGATGAAAGAATAAATGCCTTTGCTGATGTACAATTGTAAAAACAGTTACTTGGAGCCAGTCTTGGATTTTTTCAAATCAGAAGCATCCAGATGTGATTGAAATCTCAAAAAACTGCTTAGATTATCATCTTGAGACAGATTATTCCAGTAAATATTTTGTGTTTTTTAATAGTTTGCGATGATACTGCTTATATGGCCACACAGCGAATGTAATTTAAAGAATAAGGAAAACAAAGGTATGTATTTCTTAACTTTTAAAAGACTGAAATACAGAAGGTAAAATGTTATTGCACTGTTCTGTTGCAATAGAGATGGGCTGAACTGAGCGCTGGGCTCCTTCCATGAGCCTTGGATCAGGTCGGTGTCGATTCCCTCTTTGTGAGTGGGTCTGGGCTGTCTGGCTGCCTCCCTGAGCCCCGTGGGCAGCTGCTGGGTGTGCAGGGTGGTGCTCCTTCCACACTCCAGGTCTGGTGAACACCAGCCTTCCCAGATGTGTTTGCAGAGGCCCTGCTGCACTCCTCAGCCAGGCACAGCTCTTTCCAAAGCGCCACTAGAAATGTGTTTCTACAAATGCTGTATTGAGGCCAAACATGCACACTGAGTACAGAATGGCTATTTTCATGTTGGTTGTGTTTACAGTCATGGTCTGAATGAAATGGGAATTTTCTGCCATGCCTGTTTTTATTTTATTTCTAGGAAAAACTCTGGACAATGATACAGGAGAAGGCTGCTGGCCCTGCTGTGCTGCTGGCTATTCCTTTTCTATTTCAGTTGCATTTCCCTTTTGCAAGGCTGTTCCTCCCCCTTTCTAGGAGGGATGTTCCCGTTGGTTCTTTGGTGAAGCAGCTTCCTCAGTGCCTGTGCAGGCAGTGGTGGTGGATGGAGCTGGCAGGGTGATGCAAAGCCTGCTACCAGTCACAACAGAGCTGGGCTCCAGGTTGTGCACCAAAGTAACGTGATTGACATCAATGGCATTGCTTTAGTTTTTGTCCCTCTTGATGGGGTTCATTTCACTCAGGAAGGCAATGTGGGCATCAAAGGGATAACCTGGGTCTTGTTCATTTTCACACTGTGAACCCGGTGAGGTAAATGATTTGGTGTGAAAGAGGCATAAAAGAGCAAGTGGCAGAGGGGCTTCAGGGTTGGCTTGGGGGGACAGTGGCACCGGAGAAACCTGTGCCCCAGCTCTATGCTGTGAATCCGAGCAGCCAGAGTTGGATGAAGGAAGAGCTCAGGTCCAGCCCCAGCCTGGCCAGCCCCAAGGACTGAGCCACCTCCTGATTGCTGCATCACCATGGGACTGGCTCTGTAGGGAACATGGCTCTGGCTGTGGGGCTAACCCAGGTACAGCCTGCACTGCCCCGGTGCCGGCGGAGCTCCATCCAGCCTGAGAACGCCCAGTCCTGCTGTGAGATGCTCGGCTGAGCAGCAGGTCTGGCTTCAGGCTGTGGTTTGACTCAAAAGGAAATGAAATTTGTAATAATGTCTGTGGTAGGGGAATTGAGCAGCTAGCTTACGCTTTGCTTTGCTCCAAATAACTCATACATTTGTTTTGCTTGGACCTCCTATATTTGTTATGTCAGTAGCTCCCCTTTAAATCAATTGGATTTTTTCCTGTTTGAATGGTTCTCAACCAGCAGAATTAAAACTATTTGTGGGATACCGTAAATAAAAAGATAAAAAGTCTTGTTTGAATTTATCATTAGAGGATTTTTTGACATTTTCAAATTTAATTTCTTTATTTTTAATTTACTTAACTTTACAGTTTGCAGTGTTAGATTTTTAAAACTGAGATCAGATCTCTGGTTTGAAAACACTGATGAAGTTAAATATTAAAAAATAAAATAAAATAGTTTAGTATGGCTTGCATTAAACAATTTGGTTGTTCAAAGCTTTTTTCCTGCTACCAGCCCTTGACTTTCAGATCATTAAATTCCTGTTATTTTCCCATTTCCTAAGAGAAGAAAATGTTTTGAAATCTTGAAAGTCGACATCGGATGAGAGAAATATTTGCTTCCCAGATTCTCTTTACAGTGATGCGAGCAGAGAAGTCAAACATTTCACTGAACAAAACTGCCATTGCAAAGTATCTTGTAATTACTGATATATATATATACTGAGATATTTTCCTCAGTTTGTTTTTATTTTATTCCTCTGTTAATGAAGGAGTTTCCAATGATGCTACTTTTCCTAATCATTTGGATGCCATTCTGAGTGAGTACCAACAATTTTACTTTCATATGCACATACATCCACATATAGAACATACATCGTTCTCAATTAGTAGATTCAGAGAGTCGTGGAATAAAAATAGCTTCATGTGAAGTCACGAGAGGTGAACTTCAATTAATATATATCCTTGCTACAGAAGCAGACCGCAGAAGATGAACCAGGCCTGTATTGCCTGCATTGAAAGGACAGACCTGTCAGGACTGATAGGTCTTTAATGGCAGCAGTTCTTTGTGTGTGACCGTGGGCTCAGGAGCACATTTCACCAGCACTGCAGCGGAAAGAGGCTGAGGCCGAGGCTGGCAGGGCTGTGCTGCAGCCAGTGGATTGGGAAGGGCAGATAGTTAGAGCTGGTTGTGCTCTGCCTGTCTGGGAGCACATGTGCCCAAGAGACAAAATGTTGAGAAAATGGTAAAAACATACACTTCAAAATTGCTCAGTAAATGGTGTTTTCAATTACAAAAAAAAAAGACTCAGTAATGCTATGTACTTTTTCACTTTTGAGTTTTCCAAAGCTTTTGTAACTATTTCCATAATAATTTCACAGTTGTAAATGGTACCATCCAACTTCGATGTCTTTGCTCTCCTGTGGTTGTATTAGACTTTGATACCAGTATGTGTTCTCAGCTGAACAGGCTCTGCTCTAGCAGCTCCTCCAGCCTGCTGACACCTGCTGAAACCCTGCGTCCCTCTTGGTCTGTCGGGATGTGGGACCACAGTGAAAGGAGCCCCCTGGAAATGGCTGCATTTGAACAGTGAGAAATGAGTTTTGAGAAAAATTTCACTTTTCAAGTTGGTGTCTATTTTGTAGGTCCTAAAACTAATCCTTTTTCATATTTTTCTTGATTTGTTTGCAATTGCAGTTTAAATTAATTTCCTCAAAAGCAAGACTTACAGCTTAAAGAACACCAGTATTTTCTAAGTGAGAGAGATTTTAACATTACAATAGTTAGCATTTCAGAAATGTTTTAATTAAATATCATTACAATCCTTATAAAGTAGAACATTTTCCATGCATTTGATTCATATATTTCAAAATAAGAGAACAATTTCTGATGAGAACAGTTTAATGCAGAAACTTCCAGGCATATTTCTTTCTTGCTTGAGAGGATAAAATAGGTAGCTTTGTGACGGAATGTAGCACTAGTAAAAGTATTTCCTGGCAAACAGTGTAAGCAGTCACATTTAGACATCCAGTTATTCCACTTGTGCTATTTAATCCCCCTCATACAATATTGATTCTATTAAAAAAAATACATTAAATAAGTATGTGAGGGTAACTTCCATCACAGTAAGTGTTGTTAACTGGCCTTTAGGTGGGAGTATCAACAGACCATGAGAGGCTGGAGTCCTGACCAGGACTTAAAGGGACTTTCACCCCTCTAAGTGGCTTTTTCATACCCAGGCTACAGCACATAAATTCCTGCCCTCTGTGTCTGCCTTGCTGCCTTTCAGTAGGAGCAAACTCCTCTTCCCCCTTCCCTGCCTTTTAAACGTGTTCTCTCGCTTCTGCCTCTCTTTCTTTTACTTGTTAGGATAAAGTAAATTGTAGGAATGTGATGTGAACTGAAGCAGTGAGCAATGTTTCACTATAACAGCACAAGATCCTGTCTGTAAGTCAGCCAGTCCTGGTGTAAAGAGAACCATAGTCTGCGCTTGACTCCGATCATTTTGACACCCCCTGCACACACACGTGTGCACGGATCCAGCATCTGTTGGAACCTCCACAGTCACAGCCCTGAGGTGAGTGATGCACATTTTGAAGTGGGATGGGGAGATCCCCAGCCAGTGTATTGACTGAGACATTTTCAAGAAAAGACTAAAAACTAGACGAGCTCATACACTTTTGTCAGTATCTTGACCCCGGAGACAGCTCTCTTCAAGTACTGCCAAGCATCTGACCTTCCCAGATAAAAAAAACATTTTCAGCTATTGATTTTATTTTACATTATTTACTCAGCTCTAACACGTAAACACACACATCTCCTAGGTGTAACTTAAGTGCAGACCCAGCTGCATGATAAAAGCAAATAGAATATATAGTTATCAATCCTGATACCGAGGAAAAATCCTCATCAGTTGGATTCCCACCCTCTTGACATGGAGGTAAACCAGGGCAACCGCATCGGAACTGTGCCAACCAGACACGGGGCGAGCACGGAGCTGGAGCAGGGTCTCCCCCAGTGACAGTGCTGAGGTTTGGTCTGCAGAACGCATGCTTTCCCACTCCAAAACCAACACAATGAAAGAAACAACTTTACATGCCATAGGCTGCAATCAGTGGAGCGTTCAATATTTCAGTCACTTTCTTTTTCAAAATGACTGGTGATTTCTCTCCACCCCCATTTGCTGGCTGTTCTGGAAATTAAATGTAGGAAACAGTCACCAGTAAAAGCCTCTGGGGTTTATAGTGCAGCCGAACTGTTGCAGAGAAGGATGCATGGGGTGGGATGGCTGAGGAGAAAATTCACTTTTCCTTAAAATGGAAGGGATTCTGTGCTATTTTTATTTTATTTTGGTTTATTTTATTTTAT
>WUAM01000431.1:24266573-24348088 GCA_024336885.1 Actenoides hombroni
TTTTATTTTATTTTATTTTATTTTATTTTATTTTATTTTATTTTATTTATTTTCCCACTTTCCCTTGCTCATGGCTGACAGAAAATCCTTCCTGAACACTAGTTTCCCACATGCTTTATGTTATATTTTAAAACCATTAGCACCTGTAAATAAGGAAGGCACCAGTTCACTCTTTAAAGTCTACCTTACCAGCATTTCTCTGACTGTTGCTACTTCCATGTATGGGACCATGCTTCTCTGGAGGACAGAGACAGCCTGGGCTGGCCAGTGTGGTTTTGCTTTAGACTTTTCTGATGGTTTCAGGAGACAAACGTTACCAATCCAGTCCCACAGATTCATTGCAACGGGCCATGGAGCTCTTGGGATGCTCAGCAAGTGCTGCCTAAGCACGATGCCTTCTGCACAGCTGATGGAGGGGCACCCGCTGCTCCAGCTCCCCAAAGGCTGCCTGAATTTCCTCCCTATGTTATGTCCCTGTCTGTAGCTCAGGAGCTACAACAGGAGCCAATGCTGGAATCTCAGTGGAAGCTTTGATTTCATTCATTCTGCAGCCAAAATTAGGCCACTAGTGCTGCCAAGAGGCACACTTTTTTTTTTCATTTGATACACGGAGAATGCATTTTTAATGCTATAAGTGCTGTTCTCTACCATTGGACTCCCATGTGATGCATAACTGCTGTCAGAGCCTTGCAGCAAAACAACATTTGCTTCCAAGGAGGATAGAGAAAAATACAACAAATAATATTTTATCATTAAACCAGAAAAATATACTTTTAATTGGCCATCCTCTGACCTTCCTCAGATCTCAGCTACCAAGGAGTAATTCTTTCTTGTGAGGCTAGAATTGGAGCAAGAACAATTTTCTAATAAAAAGTAATGTTTACCACCACAGGAAAAGTTGTGTGTCTAGACATGGGCATCAACCCTCAGCTAAAGTTGTATATTTTTTCTTTCATCCTGCTCATGCTGTGAACAGCTCCCTAACTGTAAAAAAGATTTGGGTTAAAATGTGCAGGCTTCACGAATCAGAATTATGAGCTGGGCAGAACAGATTTAATACTGAAAAACACCGCTCATTCCCCCCCAGAAATCCCAAGCATCCTCCCCACCAATACAGAACTTGCTGTGAGATGTGTGAGGTGGAAACAAACATATTTGGTTCTTGGACATAGAATCGTATCTGTGATTCCTTTCAGTTATCCCTCTCTCTAGATGGGAGAGAAAATCTTGCCTTGGGTTACCCCACAAAATAAACATTTCTGGGGCATGGACTGTTCCCAACTGTTGTGCAGAGTCATTAGGAAGCACATGGAGCATTGCATGGAGAAAGATCCATGGGATCTGGGAACTGGAATCAAGGGTGCTTGCATGAGAAAGGAGAGCAAAAACTTGATGGTGACTTGAGGTCCTAGTTGCCAGATCTTCACACAGCCTGCTGCTTCTCACTCTGTCTGGGTTGCAGTGTCTCACCAGCTCAAGCAGGTGAGAAAGGTTTCCTATCCCAGAGCTTTTCTGATTGCAAAATCTACCTGGTCAACACCTAGAAAGATGAGTCATTGCAAGGAATTAATGAGTCACCTGAAATATAGTCACATAAAATTATAATATTTTCTTGAAAACAATGTCTTAAGCAAAATCTGAGAAATAAAGTGTTCACTTTATCGTGCTTGTTTTTTCTCCTCAGCGATGTGCAGCAGGAAGGAGCCAGATCTGGCCATGCCACTGTCACGACACAGCACACTAAAGCTGTTCCCTCTCTCCTGTCTCATGGCAAGGGCTGGGAAAAGCTCTGCCATGTGAGATTTGTGTGGAGTGCATCTGGTTAACCTGACTATCTGTGTCATTTGCAACAAGATTAGAAACAACGCTCAGGCAATTCCTGCTCTGCCTGGGAGGACTTCTAATCAGTGAGTTTAGGGAAGGAGATGGTGCCAGATGAGCAGCTATTTAATTTCCAATGCATCCTAAAGCGTGCAGAAAACAGGGTACGTGCTTACAAGAAACTGGACAACTAGTGTCTTTCTGGACTCGTGTGAAAGGTGTTTTCAGTAGAGAAATGCAGAGGTATGAATCCTCTTGAGCCTTGAGGAGCTTCTGTTTCAGATCTTCACAATCTGGGTTTATCGCTTTTTCCCGTGTTGGGGCATGGTTACAGGTCTGCATTCATCTAAGACAAGAGGCCCTATCTTAAAGCAGCTGGACATTTGAAATTCTCCCATTAAGCAAAATGCAATTGGTTTCTTGCTCAGTTTTCTGCTTCGCAGAAGGAACGTTCCCTCCCATGGGAGTGCATTAGTAGAGAAGAGACTGTACACACGGGGAAGAGATTCTGGAGTCACTTAGGGACGAATGTTGATCTATTACAGCTGAATAAATCCACAGTAATATAATTTATTCCCTGAGATTTACATTAGATTCATCCTGGCATATATGAGATTGCAAAGTTCTGCACACACGGCTCCCCCACTGATTAGCACAATGTGATTCAAATGAAATTTCAGACCACCTTAAGACTGTCTGATGTTTCCCTCAGAAGACCCTTTTTTTCAGTCACTTATCTCTTCACTGAGCCTCAGCAATTTGGATAGAGATTTTTCTATGCTGGATATGTGCCTCAGGCAAATCTACAAACTTTTCAAGTGTCAGTCACAACAGTGAAGTCAATGCAGAGTAAAAGAACAGGAGAAAGAGAACAGGAAAGTTGTGTTTCCCATGTGAAAATTTATGTCTGTTGTGAGGAGAAGTTCAAAGGTTGCTATGCTTTGGAGTGAGGGCAGACAGTTCTGCAGGTGGCTGGTGCTGGCGGTACCTTCTGTTGGATTTTGCTATTTCATCAGGGAAAAATATGCCCAAACTTCAGCAATGTAAATGTTTCTGGAACCACCTCATTTTGCGTGTGCTCAGGAATGTTGAACACATCTGATGAACGCATCCCCACCAAATGGGCTCCTTCTTCCACCTTACTTCCAGACAGTAACTTTTTGGGTTTTTTTTAGATTGAGTATCTGAGTCTGTCTAAAAGAATTCAGAAATGGATCAAGCTTCAGTTTTCATTTCCTGGAGTATCTCAGAAGGAATGGATGCGTCAGTGCTTTTGTCTCTAGTTCCTGAAAGTATTTATTTTACTGATGTCTTTACTTTCTTCGTGACCAATTTCTCCAGTGTTTGAAGCTTTCTAGAGAGAGTTCCACTCTGCTGTCACATGTTGCAGGGTGACCTCATGTAATGATCTGACCATCCCATAATTAATAAATCTCTTCTTTAGACACCCAAGAGGTATCCCTTCCTGCTGGGCTCTAAGCCTGCTCTCCTGGCCTACTGCTAACAACTGCAGTAACCAGCTCCACTCTGCCTGGGATAATGGTAGTGTTGGTTTGCTTATTTTCCCCTAAAGCTTTTGGAAAGCTGGGACAAAGAGAAAGAAACCATCTATGATGGAAAAGCTGCAGCCTCAAAGGGAGTGAAGGAAAAGGAGGGAGAGAACAAACCCAGCCTTCATATTGCTCTGGGTCACGCTCCTTCACTCACATTTTCAGCACCTACACTATTTCTTCCAGCTATGAGCCACCCACTCACCCACCTCCCTGCTGTGCAACAGGAATATTCCCTATCAGCCAGAGCAAGCAGAGCCCTGGCTGTTTCCTGCAGGGGCCAATGGGGTGTGCTCATCTATGTATGGGTGGCCTCATGCTGCATTGAGAAAAGTATTTGCCATAGCTGGAGTGAATGGCCAAGTCCCACTCTGACTTGTGGGCAGTTGGTCAAGGCTGCAACAGCTACAGAAGATCCTCCTGCGGGGTGAAATGGGTGGAGCACAAAACCATCGACCTCTTTCTGGTCCCTACACCAGCAGGCACAGCCTGGTGGCTTGGGTTGTCTACACCTTGCTGTCCTGCCCACGTTGGTACATGAGCTTTATACACCTTGGGTAGAGCTGATAGGCTCCAGATGGTCGGCATGGTACCTTACAGAAGGGTCAAATCATAATTAAAAAACCCCCACATGAGTGATTTTGAAAGTAATAAGATAATGTTGCCATAACACGAGGGACCTAGGATCAGAAAAGCAATCACTTTTGGATAAGTCATTCAACCATTTAACCTTCTTAGCATCTGAGAAATCCCCTGTAATGGACTCGTGGTTATACAGCACTACCCCGTCTGTGAAGCAGACACTGATAATGTCATTGTTTTATCCCTCTTCATTCTGCTGTCAGTTAACCACTGTTTTCTCTGTTAGACAGTAATAAAGCTGATGTGCATTTTACTATCTTTAGATATATTGCTCTCTAAATGAGAGGAAATAATTTCAGTTTAATGTCAGGCTCCAGTGAAGGAAGAAATGAACATGAAAAGCAAGCACCCCCTTGAAATATTTGTTCCAAAAGCAGAATTTATTAGTGCATACTGCATGCCCATTTTTCACCAGTGTTTTGTACAGTCGTGGTGAATTACATATAAATTGTCACAGCTCCATTGGCTTTAATAGTGCTGCACTTACAACTAGTGCAGTCTATTAAAGCCTCATGCAGAAACCCTTTGGAATGAATGATATTTAAATATGGATGTGAATTTTGAGGAATCACAAAATTGAACCTTTTTGCTGAGGCCCATGAACACTAACTTGCTGCCACATCTCTTATGGATGCTGAAAAGCTGCTAGCAGAGGCATTTTCTCAGGTTCTCACAATATTTGGTGAGAGTCCTGCTTTTCTCACCATGTTATGAAAGGATGGTTTCTGTAAGCTGGACCAACACCTGGTGTTTTGCTAAGTTCTGTTTATGGTACATTGGAAAAATATTTTGAAATGGGTGTCATAGGACTTTGCCAATCACCCTAGGAGATGGGTGATCACTGACCAATTGCCTTATGGGGCTAGGGTATATAAAATGGGGTTATAAATTAATAAAGTTGCTTCTTCTTCCTCTCTTGCTGATTTTGTGTGTTGCTGCGTTCCTCCGCTCCCAGTAAACAGTGACAATCTCTTGTCATTCTTCACCTGTTTTCCTAAAAAAGGGATCTGTCAAGAGCTTGCTTGTTCCGTTGCCCAACTGCCTATGCAGGCATCATTATCTCCCCTTCCATATTGTATTACCCATCATCTAATTTTATTGTCTTTTATCCTTTTAACAGCAATGCTGCTGCATATGGGTGCAAATGAGGAGAAGGTGCCAGCTTGGGCCTGAGAGACTTGATCTGCTCCTTTGGTGCAAGAGCTGTTGCAACTCCATTTCTCCCCCACTGCTCTTCTGCTTCTGTCCTGGTCTGGGGGGAGTTTGGGGGGCATATCAGCCCTTCAGGAAGAGAACAGTGAATGTCAAAGGCAGGGTTTCACCCACGAAGTGCACAGGTGGTTGTCTAATGCCAGTTGTCTAATTTCTGTCTGTGCTTCTTGCATCCAGCATGGAGCAGTACCTCTCACCTCATTGGCTTTCAGAGAGAAGGTTATGTGAAGAGTTGTTCTCAGTTACTGCAAAAAAGTTGAATGGGCATCACTGTGTTCAGGATTTCAATCTGTATTTTCATGCTCCTTGTTGCACTTTTGCATGCCCAAGTTCCCTAGACTTGCCTAACAAGATGTTGTGTGCACCTCTGATTTTAGTTTGAATTATCTTTCACCTCACTGTATTTATGACCTATTATTCAGATAGCAATAGAAAACTCTTCAGGGGCTTTAAAAAAAAAAAGAAAAAAGAAAGAAACCCAAATTCTCTGACTGGAATTCATTGCTTGTTGTTTGTTTATTTCTTCAAGAAATGGCAGTTTTCAGATTTGAAATATAAACCTTATTGTAGCATATGTGGACTATAGTAAACATCGAAGGAAAAAGGCAAGCAGCTTGTGGTTGAGCACAAGCAATAAAATGAATTTCCAATTTAGCATCCTACTTCGTGTAACGGGCTTCTGCCCTTCACGCGCACTGTAATCCATCCTGGGGCTTGAGTAAGGCATTGGCTGAATGCTCAAATAATCACAGAAGGGAATATTTCACCATGGTATAGTTCAGGAGCTCTGTTCTGAGATGTTTTGAACACAGCCTGTCAGGAGATGAGGAGCTTAGGTAGGGCCACAGCCTTGACTTGTTTCTCCTGCCGAAGCCTTTTCCTCAGCTGGTGAGGCAGCACGTCTGATGAATGGCTGCCTTCAGACAGGACCAAGAGCTTGAAAACATAAATGGAATGTCTGCTGGAAAATACACTCAACAAAATCAGCTATTTGTCTCTGTAACCATCTAGTGTTTGCAACACAGTCCACTTTATCCTGGAAAGCAAAGTAAAGGAGGAAAGGGTGAATAATGCATGAGAGGTGTCCTTCCATGTATGTAGACATATGATGGGGCTCAGGCTGTGTGCTTAAGACATAGAATAACATAGAATAACAACAGACAGTGAAGGCAATCAGCAGAAAGACAGAAGTGGATTAAGACAAAAAAAATGACAAAATTTTCACCAAAGGGTCACGGACAGTCTATCTTTACAGTATTGTGGAGAGAAATTAGAAAATGGCCTGAACCCAAAGGAGACTGGGACTGTAATGTGTGAGTCACAGGAACTTAATCACAAGCCTGAGAGGTAGAAAGTAAGCTCAGATTTTCAGTCACCCTCTCCAGGCAAGAATGAGTCAGGCAAACCGACGTTTGATGATGCTTGTACCAGAGAGGAACTGGAAAATTTGCAGTGGGAGAAGAGCAGCCAGCGTGTGAGCTGGGAGGCCGTGTGGGGCTCCAGGAGATCTCAGCCCAGGGCTGCTTGCCAAGGGGAGCTACAGTGAGGTGTCTGAGGGCAGATTTCTAACCGCTTCAGCCCCCTTCCCATGCTCTCATTAGGAGGGCATCCTCATCCAGATGTAACTCATGTTGCTCTGGCCCTGTGGCAGTGTCATTTAGCTTGTACATAAAAAAAGAGCATTCTTGTATTGTCTTATTACTCTATTCATGCTTGCTCCACTCCAGACCTTTTGCTGTTGACTTCAGAGTGGATTTACTTTGTGGGTCTTTCAGATTTGGCACTGGAAATCCAGAGCAAAGGAGGCTGGGGATTGGCTGGTGGTTTGAGTACAGGAGCTCTTACATACATTGTTTAGTGAAGAATGTAATAGAGGAGGCTACTTCAGGAATATAAAAGGTTGGAGACCCACACAAGCACAGGGAGCTGCTTGCCATTCCCCTGTGCTTGCTTTGCTGCAGGATTTGGGGAGGTTTGTGCATGGGGAAGTCATGATCCTGCACTCGTGCAGGAGGGACTGCCTGTTAGGTGACATGATGGGAAAAGTTTTCAGAGTAGCACCCCAGAGCAGCACCCCAGAGCAGCTGCAGCAATGCTCTTGCTGCCTTCACCTCCCAGCAAGCTGAACACCTCTCTGCATGCACAGGAACAGGGTAAAAGCAGGGCTCCAGGCTAAAATAGTCAGATTCGAGGGTCCTCAGGAAGATTGCTAAGTGTCCCCTTCTATTTAGTGGCTGTGATGGAGACAAAGTCATTAACATGCAGTGCACTGGGGTGCAGCAGTGAATGTTCCTTTCTCCCTGGCCAAATTAGACCTCTCATCCTTTGAGCCTGGGTGAAGAGAGCTCTGCGAGGACTCCAAATAAAACTAAAATCTCTGTCCCAGCCTAAAATTTGCTTCAGGGCTCAGTGCTGGTGGGCCAAGGAAGCCCTGGCAGGCTCTGTGCTTGCTGGTCTGCAGCATGGGGAAGTCCAGTCTCACCTCTGCTCTTCTCTCCAGAGGCATTAGGTCAAAGCACAATCACAGCTGTGTTAATGCTGAACCACAGGGAATACTTGTTAATAAGAAACAAATGCTTTAATCCTAGCCCCTTTCAAAATTTCCCGCAGCATCAAAGCCCTTTTAAAACTAAAGCTTTCCTTTTCTTTTTTTTTTTTTTTATATTTCTCTCTTTTTAAGTGGTTCAAAAAGAATATGCTGCGTTACATAACTCCTGCTATTTTTTCAAATATTAAAAACCACCAGGCAAAGGTATGCTGGTGGGTCAGGGCTGGATAGAGGTGGCTCTGAATTAGGTGACCCCAGGCTGAGAGTTAGATGTGGCACCCAAATTGAGGCAATAGATGCTCTCTCTCAGACTCTGAACCCCAAACCCCTGGTGCCGTAGGAGTTAAGGCATTTTCTGCTCCTTCCACATCTGCTCCCTCCTTCTGCCAAGGTTCTTCCTAATGAGGATGTATTAAACACAGCTGGATGGGCTAAGGGTGGTCTCAGCAATCAATATTTTTCCTCTTATACATGCAAAACAAACATAAAAACCATAATTTCCTATGTATGCTGCCCCTAGCTCTTTGGAAATTTTAGTGAGATTCCAGGCTATGAGTCTGGATGAAGAAGTTCTCCTCCCACAGAAAATGGAAAGGCAAACGATTTGGTTATAAAATCACGAATTCTTATTTGGTGTGAATATTATCCTGAAATAGAAAAGAGAATTATAAAACCTTTTGTCTTATAAAATGAAGCTTTTTCACAAAAAGAAGAGAGTGTTAACTCATTCGAAAGGCTTAGGATGGTTTTTAAAGTATGTCACGGAAAACATGCAGCAAAATGCAAAATACCTGAAATCTAAGCATTTTTTAATATCCCCAAAGGTACAGAATGGGGCTGTTTTTGTAAGATTTTCAGCTGGAAGGTGGCATTTTCCAAGCAACATTTTCACAGGACATTTTCTAACCTGTTTATGTGTCAGTGTGGCTATTTGCCCAGAGTGCAAATTCAAAGCAAAAGTAAAACCTCCAGAAATTTGATACGCATTTTTAAATGAAGGGAAAGAGATAAAATGAAAAGTAAAAGAAAAAGAATTTTGCAGCTTCAGAGTAGCATAAGACTAAAGTGGGTTTTATCACTTTACATAATATCTAGGTTATTAATATATCACATATAAAAAGTGCGCTATTTTAGAAGTAACCTGAAGGCTTGTTAGTGAGGGTTTCTTTCAGTCCCTTCCTGAATAACAGCACTTCCCCCGTTAATCTCCTTTGCTCATATTGCTCAAATGTATCAAGGTTTATCAGCCAGATGCAGGAGGGTCCGCAGAAAAAAAACCAAAAACAAAACCAAAAACCTTTGCTTTTCTATCCCCAAAGCTCTCTTCCTCCACTCTGCATGCAGCTTCCTTCCCCACTCCCTTTCCTTCAACATTGACTTAAAATGTCTGTATTTTCCTTTACCACAAGGGAGCTCTACTGTTGTGCTCAGTGTGCTAACGGGGGCAGTTTGTCATGACATTTTCCCTGGAAATTCCCGTTGTCAGATGTAGCTGTCACAGAGGATCACTCCCTCTCCAGGGCTTTCATTGCTGCTGCTGAACTCTGGGATCTCTGCAGCAGCTCTGCTCGGTGTGCACACATCTCTGACCTCTCTCACGCACAGGCATCTTCCATTAAATTAATGCCCAGGCTTTGCTTTAATCATGTTAGCAAACCCACAGAGTGACTGGAGCTGTGTATTTGGCTGCTCAGTTCAGTGAGGGCACAGAACAGCATCCAGCTACATCCCCATCACTTCTTGGGTTATATTCCAAGGCTGATTGAAGTATTTGTTGAAGAGGACTCATCTCAAAGAACAGGGCTTTTAGTGGCATAAATCATTAAAATCTGGACAAGGTACAGCCCTGTCGGGGCTAATTCATTTCTAAAATAAATCAGTTGCAGAGATTCCTGAATGTATTGAGTGTGATTTTGTCCACTTTAAGCAACCACATATGCAAAATATGTTTTTTCTCAGAACTCAGGACAATTTGAGGACAAATTTCATTGTAACATACCCTTTTACTGTCCTTTTCAGCACAGTTTTCTATGGAACCGTCTAAAAATTTACCCTTTCATCCACCAGCTCCCTGCAACCTCTCCTGGGCTGAAATAACAGTCTTTTTACAATGTACATCAATCAGTGCAAAGCAGCTTGGGGCAAGAAGGGAGAAAATATCTTTTATCTATTACCTTTGAAGGAGATTTTGAGGTAGAAGGCAGTTAATTGCTCATACAGGAATTCAGCAGAAAGGGAGAAATCCTCCATAGTAATTGTTGGATCTTTACAAAGCAATGAGAGCCAGATACTTGCTTTTCTATTTTGTTCATACGAAGAACCGTAACACAGCCTGCCGCTAAGATAAAGTATATGATTGCCACTGATTTAAGAAGTGAGCTGACAGTAGACATTTTACCCTTCCTAAACTACAGCTACACAAATTTTCTTTAGAGGTCTAGGATCCATGAGAAATCCAGCAGGATACAAAGAAATCAGAGTCTGTTGGTAGGCATGCATGTGTATGTGAGATTGTAATCAAATATTCAGAGCTGCCAATAATGAGTGATGCCAGTGATGGCAACGATGTAACTGAAGTGACAGTGTAGAAATGAGCCCTGCGATCTTACACATACAAATTAAAGCTGAGCTGCCTCCTAACAACTTTCCTGAAGTTGCTTTGATGTATATTTTATTTCTTTCCACTAAAAAAAAGGACACATACTCTTTTCCCTGCAGTTCCCTAGCTCTTCCTGTGAAATCTTTCAGGATGCCTTTCCTCAGAAAGTCTTCCTAAGTCAACACACAAATTAAAGCAGGAATTAAAGTTAACAGACTTGTTCAGATGGGCAGTTTGCAGGGAAATAACAGCTCAGTAACGGAGGAGTCATCACGTAGAAAGATGCCATCCTAGGAGCATTTCACGTCTGATGAGTGTTTGGATGCGTTCACCAACAGCACACTTGTGACAGAGCCATGAGATTGCTGTTACTATCAATGACTCTGATGCACCTAGTCCCCAGCCACTGGTCCACAAACTCAACTCACCTTGGCTACACAGAAATGCCTGGTTCTTTGTGAATTGCCACTTTCCTGTTATTAGCCTGCCATGCTTGGTTATTCTCTGAATTTATATTGCAATGTTGATTCACCTCTGATTGACACCACTGTGTCACTGGAAGTCTGCTAATGATTTCCTTGCCCAGAAGCAGCACTCCTTTGCTCTACATCCCCCACGTGACATTAGCTGACAGAGGGGATCTCATACTCACTACCTGCAGCTCCCCAGAAGATGTATTTGCAAAGATATTGAGTGCATCCATTTCTTTCAGAAACTTGCTTACTGTTGTGACCCATGTGCATGAAAGAGCAAACTTGCTCATGTTCCTTTATCTCACCTCGTATAGAGAGAGAGGTAGTATAATTGCTGCAAGTGGTTGTGTTAATAACCAGGCTGCCCTGTGCAGAGTGATGCTGTCAGATTTCAATATTGCAACACAGATTGATTTTGTACATTTTATTTTTAAGGCAAATTGCAGCCAAAAATATTTCAAGAATTAAATGCTTTTGCTTCAAAAGAACCAGCTGGCTGGGACAAGGCAGCTCCTGGGAGTCATCCTGGTGCAAGTGCTTGCGGTGAGGCACGACAGTGCAGTCAGGCTGCCGTGGGTTGCTTGTCAGGGGAATCACCATGCTCCTCTGCAGCCTCTTCCAGCCAGGGCTCTGGTGCCTTAGGTGGCCCTGCCTGGGCCCCCATCCATGCACCCTGTGCCTGTTGGCCATTGGCTGCATTTCAGTTCAGCCCCTTGGTCCTTGCCTGAGCTATGCTGCCAGGGGTGTTATGCCCAAACCTGTGCCGTGACTTTATGGCTTGATTTGCAGTTGCCCCATCACTATGCACTTGCCTGGGGCTCTGGACTGTGACTGACTCTGGCTGTGCCTGCTGGACCCTCTTTGGTCTTGCCCAAATACTGGGGGGCTGCATCCCTAGCTGGAGGGACTGCCCTGCTGTCACCTCAGGCTTTCTTGCCTGTCCCTTGCAGAGCATCCTGCTCTGCACACTCACTCTGGTTGCAGCCAGAGCAGCAACGAATCAAACACTCAAATCCAGGGGCAAGAAGGGGGAAATAATATAGTTTTTTTTCCAAATGCATAGTTCCTTTTAAGTGCAACTTTTTCCTCTGCACATATGGCTGGATGAGATGCCTACAGAAATCGATGAGAAAGCACAGGTTAGAAATGTGTTGGTCCTGAAACATGTTAGCCAGTTTGTAGCCAGGAAGAAGGAAATCTCCAGCCCTTGTCTCAGTGACAAGGTTCTTGGCAGGAAAAAAATGCAAATCAAAAACACTGTTTTGAAAATCTGGCCCTGTGAGAGAGAAAGGAAAGAGAGACACAGAGAAAGCACACATCTACAAAACTGGGAAAATGCGATTTTCTGGGCTTTGGGAAACTTAACACCCTGTCCAAAGCATTTGGATGTCCCTATCTCATCCAAAGCATGTTACATGGCTGGGTGATCCAGCAGCACAGAAATGTGCTGTCAGTGATGGGGACACATTGCCTGAGCTGGCAGAAGGTGCTTACAGCGCGTCCAGGAGGATACACTCAGGTAACAGTGCTGGCCAGACTGCGAGGTCTGGAGCCTGTTCCCCTGGAGATGCTTGAACTGTGGTTAGAGAAGCTAACAAGGCAGGAGAAATGATGCTTCAGACTGTGATATTCTATGCTTTGCACCTTTGGAAGAGATAAAAATAACCTGTGCTTTCCCAGCAGGCAACAGAGAGTAAGATGTTTTAATATGAGATTATAATATAAAGGGCAAGTAAGGAAAGTGAGAGCTGTGAAAAGTGAAGGGAGCAAAGAGGGCATTGGTGCAATGAGTTTTGATTAGAGATGGAGAAAAAAGGTCTCATAAAAAATTGCTCCAGATAAAGATGCTGTCTTCTCCTGCACTAGCAGTACTGAGCCCCTGGCTGTTTGGAAGGAACCAAAATAGGTTTCTTCTTCTATTTCTTTTCCTTTAACGTGCCAGCTGAGGGCTTAGAGGATTCTCATGAAGGCCTTCACTCCCTATGCGGCTGGCAGGCATCTGCCAGGCTGGCTGCTGGGAACTGACAACAGACCCTCTTCCTCCTCCCTCGCTCCTCTCTGCAGCCTTCCTCCACCCACCCTGCTCCCACTGCCAGCTCCTCTCCTTCCTCTGGTCTTGTCAGCTCCCTTCTTTCCCTATGGGCAGAATGTGAGATTTAGAAGATCCTTCCAGGCAAGCAGCCCAGGAAGTGTTGCAGAACACCAACATTTTTCTCCAGCAGAATTGAACATTTCAGACAATGTTGCCAAAAAAACCCCAAACTGAACAAACTAGGAAGCTTTGCCTGAAAGAGATAATTCTTGACACAGTGAAGAATGCCAGGTGAAATGGTGTAAGGGTCTGGAAGGCCAGCTGGAAGAGGTGCAGAGAGGATCCACCAGGATGGTCATCAGAGCAGAGAAAGCCTGCTGAAAGCCAGGTGTCCTACTCCCAGCAAGAGTGCTGAGAGGAGGTGGGATAGATGCCTACAAATGCATTAGGGAATACATACCCTGTAAAGGGAGAGGGGAAAGCAGTGTACTTGAAAAGGGCAGCTCATGAAGAAGCTGGTACACAGAGGTCATGGATGAATGTAGCAGGAAATTACAAGGCCTTACCCTCACGACGCAGTGGCCCTAGGACAGCTAATCTCCTGAGCTGTAGTGCGGGTGCAAGAAGAGCACATGAGAGCTTCAAGTAAATCTCAGAAGCTCCATCAGGTTGTCAAAGTGACTGCATGGTGCTTTTTCTTGGAGCAGCAGCTGGGATCAATGGCTTGAAATGTCCCTTTTAATGCCATATGCCTGTATCTGCTCATCTTTCATGTTTTTTCACTACTACCTGTTTTCTCAAGCAATGGAAGTGGTTTTTACCTTGGGTGAAACTTGCTAATGGCAAGAAAAGGAAGAGAAAACAATGTAAGAAGAATACTGACACATTCACTGTCAGCAATGTTGCACTTCTTTTCCTCAAAGCCACTACAAATCCACTCTGAGTCTATTTTACATTTGCTTTTGAAACATCTATATTCAGAAACTGTGCTTCAGCTCAACTCTGTCATCTTCTCTATTATGTGCAAATCATCTACCTGCTTAAAATGTTAAAATAACTTTGTTGTATCATAGTTAGAACTCTTTTCCTTAAATTTATATATGGATTATTTATTTGGGGAAAAACTGAACATGACAAAAAGGCACAGAGCAATGGTTGATCAGTGAGCAGTGGACCAAAACTTCATGTGTCATGCTCCATGTACAGAGGGATGCTGGAAGGTGGGAAGCTGCCAGCAGTGGGGAATAACTTCATGAAACATTTGCTTAAGTAACAGTCATTGAGAGCAAGATTTTTGACAAGAATTCCAAAGGAATTTGGGTTTTATAGGAATGTCAAGAGTATTCAGTTTTCATTATAATAATTTTGGAAAAACTGTTCAACTTTGAGCATTTCTTTACACTGCCTTAGTTATGAACTGACATTAAGCTCAGGTAGATGCTCTCTGAAAGCCCTTTCTGTTTAAATCACTGATCAACAGCCATTTCACTAGATCAGTGGTTTCATTTCTGTCCTCACAGAAATGGAAGGCCGCATCCAGATGTGGAAGGAAACCCAGGCCACCCCTGCCCACCTGGCTGGTAGCCGGGGTGAGAACAGCAGCCTCAGGGCAGGTCATGGAGGATGACCTATTTTATCACAACAGAAAGATCAAGATGGAACTGCTGGGGAGGTGCATGAGAACTTGCTCTGCTGTGTCTGTGGTATTGCCATCTTAGAGAACAAAGATCTTGCGTCTCATTATGAAAGAGGAAAAAAACATTAGCTTATCCCCAAAGCTCATTCATCTGTTTAAATTCTCAAATGTAACTTTTTTTTTCTGCTGTCAGTCTACTTATATTTCTCCTAGAGGAAGAATTAAGGATGGAAACACACCTTGAATAACACTGGAACACACCCCAAATAATAATGGGACAAAGAAAGAGCAAGGGCAAACTGTACCATGGAGACAGGGTTGGTTAAAACTCAAAATGTACTGAAGACAAGAAGTGCTGAAATTTTTTGGCATGTTTTTCTTCCAATTTGCAATGAAAATCATTTTTTGGGACAAAAAAGAAAAAGAAAATATGAAAAGCATATTTCTTAAACATTTTTTGTTCAAGAATTGTACTTCAGGTCTGGTTAGAGTTGTTTGCAGTTCTCGGGTTTTGTATTGGTCTCGTTATACCTTTTCAACTGTTTCAACGACCACGAGTGACACAAAAAAGTGTTAATGGGACCTTATTAATCCAGCATGAAAAGAATACTAATCCAAACTCTCCATAATGGTGATGTTTCAGTGTTGATACCACCTCCTTCTTGTATACTTAGCAGAGGCATTTTTAATTTTTCTTGGGAATAATTTCTTTCAAACAATAAACAAACACAATTACAACATGCTGAACCCTTTGTCCTCTTACACTCAGAGGTGATGGTCCTCACTTCCAGTCACTACATCTCTTAAGTCTTCTAACTAACCCTGGTGAATAACTGAGCTCTGAAAATTGTAAGCTTCTGGAAAAACTTGAAATTTCAGACCAGGATAATCTCTAAACATCTCAGTCTGCTTTTAGTGTCATCGGAGCTAAAGCAGAAGCAGCTGGAGGAGCAGCAGTGCTCTGACCTTGGCCTGGAGGATGGATCCTTCTGTGTCCCTACCAGCATAGGTCCTTGTCTATTTGAAACCTTACATCTCGTTAAAGTAGTAACAAACTTGTAATAAAAATTTGGGTGGCATAAATATACTTTTTTTTTTATAGCTCAAACTTGATTATCACTTGTTACAAACAAGCTTACAACTTTATATACCTAATGTAAGTGAAAATGAAACCATCTGTTAAATGGCTTCCCACTATGGAATAGCAGATGCATAAAACATGTGCCATAAATGGTACTGGTGGCTTTGAACCTTCTGTGGGAGGCCAGATTGTGTTCAATCTTCTCCCACAGTGATTGATTACCCTGTGGGTATTGCTCAAGAGGCATGTTCCACTTTTTGTCTAGCAAGAGGCAAAACTGAGTAAACCGAGAGCTATTATACAGACCTGAGTTCAGCAGTTTCTGGACTTCCTCTTTCATAAAGCCCATTGAGCTGAACACAGTGTTTCTGACTCTAATTCAGCTCTAGCTGAGCTAAATAAGTGGTTTTTCAGCCCAAAGAGTTTGAGGACTCCTGTCAGCTTTGCAGTAGAGCCATTAACTCCTGTGTTTCAAACTTGAAATGTGCACACCATATACTGTTGAAGTTACTTTTTGCACATATTTCACAACTTTCACCGAGAGCAAAATTATGCCTTTTAGCTTGAAATGTATGCTGGAATTCCTGTGCTTTGGGACAGAAATATTTGTCTTTGTACAAACCAGTCTGCAAGGTAAAGAAAGATATAAAAAAAATATACCAGAATAGATTGGAGCTGTTGCTCAAGGGGCTAAAGGATATTGCTGCTGGTAACCCTGTAGTAGTGTCTTTGTGCTTGCACCTTCAAGTTGGCTTTTGCTGGTGATGGACAGAGTGTGCACCAGGCTAACCCAGGTTTTGTTCAGTGACAGTTCTGATATGCAAGCACAAAGATACAGAGAGGAAAATCTTACAATTTTTTTTTTGTTTTTCATTGTAGTTAGATCCGTACTTTGATTTCATCTCCTACTCTTTTGACTTTGTCATGGAAATGCTCCATTTGACACCTTACAGTTTTAGAAGGGCTTTTCTTTCTACTATCTTCTGCAGTCTGGAAGTGTAGTAACTGGAATGCTGATCAGATAATTCAGCTCAGAGGTATGAGTACAAACCACAACATTACAGGGTTATTTTATTGGTTCTGTTTGCCCTTTACCTTCATTGACAACATGTAATAGGAAAGAGAACGATCAGTCTCTGTTTTATCTCCATAGAGTCTTAGCTCTCTCATTATTTTGCACAATCAGCCCTTGAACAAATTTAGTTTAATGACATTTTGGGTTGGGATAGACAAGTATTTCTCAAGAGCTCCATAACAGGATTTCTTTGAACATATATCACTTCTCCCATCTCATCCTTTCTTCTGCTCCTTTGTTCCTCAGTGAAAGTGCTATTTGCTGTAAAACATTTCTTTTCACTAGCTACAGACATGCAGAAATTCAGATAATATTTCTTTTAAGGAAACTCTTAAGGGTTTTTAAATATGTGAATACATGTAAGTGGGTTCTTTCAAGATGATTTTTGGTCTGCTGAGGCTCAAAAAAAAAAAAATAAAATTCACTGAATATTTATAACAACCACCACAACAAAAGGAAGGAAGAAAAATATCAAGTATAGACTAGAGAAACTGCTCTAAAAACATCTTCATCTTGTTGGGAAATGACTTTAAATGCAGTTGTCAAAAAAGCCTCAGGGAATTAGGTGCTCAAATTCCATTAAACTTCATAAGAATGTAATCATCTAATCACTTTGATCTCCTAAGTAGATCCAAGCTATGTTCTGAATATAGTTACAGAAGTGTTTAGAAATTAATGATCTACATCTCTTAAAAAATACAGGATCATTTGATTTCCTCCTCATTGGGAAGATCAATTGTAGTTTTGGTTTGCAATGAAACATGATAGGGCAACACTGACTCCATTCCTGCCTGCAAACTCTGTTTGGAAAGTATTTAAGAATTTTTACATTTGTCCAGGATTTCTCAATAAACCTGAAGCCCAGCTGAAATGCTAAGAAAGAGTCTGCAGTGTGTCCAGGGTCCAGTATAGGTCTAAGCTACTTGACTTGTGAAATAGGTGAGGGAATGACGTGTGGGCAACCAGCTGGCAAAAAACCCCAAGTTCTGCAAGAAGGATGATAACAAGCAATGGATCTAGGGAAAGCCAACTATGGCTATCACTGATATAATCAATCTGGGATAAATCACAGCCTGAAAAGACTAAGTCATCATACCAGTACAAAAATCCGTTCTTGCATAGGCATAAAATTAGCAGGACCCAGCTTACAATTCACACCTGATCCTGAACTTGCCAAAAGAAATGAACTGGTTTTCTGAATGGAGCTTGCCACTGTGCCAGCTCATCAGCCTGCTTAAATTCATGCATTAATTATATTATAAATATGATTGGAATGGAAGAAAAAAATAGATTTGGATTGAAAGCTTGCATCCCCTTTGACCCTTTAACAATCATGAATTTGATTCATTTAGAGATTATTCCTTCCTTTAGAAATGTATTTAGGTTAATATCTAAATGCAGTGCTTTTCACAGAAAAGAAACCTTGGGCTTTTCATTAGAAAATTGTCATAATTTTTTTTTTCAGTTTTGAAATTTTTGTCTCTTGCTTTGTTAGACAAACCAAGTCAATGAATTTGTATCTCGTACTTGTGAATGGTTTCACTTGATATAAATGGTGGGTTTTTTTTCTTCAGCTTTCTGCATTGCTGAGTGACAAACCTTGCAAAACATGGTCTTCATTTGATGGGTTAGACAATTAGTTGTTAGTTCATTAGTTTCACCTTCCAAGTTGCCACATGTAATTTCCTCTAAAGAACATTAGCAAGTTTTGAGGTAATTTGGAAAGGCTTTTCAAGTCAAGTTTAGTTTAACTCCACCTAAGAAGCATAAAGGACTTAGGATTTGTGCTGGCAGAATTTCAAACTTAATTTGGACAGCAAATAAATGAAGGAAAAATGAGAGGCAACCCAAAAACCACTTAAACATTTTTAATGAAAAAGATACTTTTTCAAGAAACCAAACTCTGAAGGTTTATCTGTCTGTGCCAGAATTATTTAACAGAAGACGTGTACTAAATGCTGCCAAAGTAGAAGGCCAAGTATCTTACACAGCAATGAAACATGTACACAGTGTCCCAAAGCTTGACCGTTCCCTATTGACTGTTGATGTATGAACTATATTTCTCATGGTCTTGGCTTTTCTTGGTACCAGCAATGGGCTTAAGTCCAAGAAGACTGTTGTGAATGCCAGTCACACCACAGAACATTCCTGGTGTAACAAGCTCAAGGTCCAACATCATCACACTGTCTCTAAAATGAAACTGAGGTCCACAACACCTACTGCATTTCCATGAATACTATTACCTTTTTCTACAACGCAGTACCAAAAGCCCTGCATGATTTTAGATTTCAGGGTTGTTTTTCTTTTTAATCTCCCCACACACAAATGTACAATTTGTTGCTTTGAAGAATATCCAAATGACATTAATAGGAATTTATGGCTGCTCTGGATTTATAGTTGAGGGAATGCTGTTTTGCAGGGGTTTATAGTACCGAGGTGTGACACCTGGACCCCTGTGCTGTGAAAGAACAGTCTTCTGAGGACAAGCATACTCTTCTGGCATACAGCACTGCAGGACAGAATGAGCAGAACTGATTCATCATCCTAAGTCACAGCTGCTGGGTAACACAGTTATTTGAACATTTGAACTGTCTCTGCGAGGCAGGGCTAGGAAAATAAAATAATCAAGGAAATAGTTGATGGCAATAAGAGGCAATACCAAACACCAGTCCCCTCATCAAAAGTCAGCCTCTCCAAGAGACTGGGTAGATGGTGCTCTAGAGATGGTCTTTCGTCTGGGCTGACTAGCTGAGACAAAATGGTATATGTCAGAATTGTCGAAGATGAAACAAAATAAATCCCTCTCTGCTGTTTAGTTGACTCCTGTTTTGCTTGTTCTCATCATTTTGTGACAAATTACACAATGTCAGGCATTTCTTTCAAAGCTTGGTACTTTTAGTCATGCAAATGTATTAGTTTCAGCTTCCTGATAACCCTCTGACCTTTGTGGCTGCAAAGAATAAACAAACAAGATCTCCAAAAGATCAGGACCATATATATATTTATGTATAGATGATAACAGAACAATATATGAATCTTCTATTTTGGATGTGCAGAAGGCTGGTATTTGAAAACCTAATGACTGCGTCCATTTGAAAACTGTCAAACCAGGATTAAATGTTTCAGTGATCAGCTTTGTACCATGTATTCAAAGAGTCTGAATCCTTTCCTGTTAAAGTTAAGGGAAGCTTTGAAAAATAATTTAGTGGAAGTTTTTAACTTTAGATAATGTTATTTAATATTCAGACAGTGCATTCCCTAAAAAACTGTTCTTTGAATTAGAAAGGGAGCAGGAGCAGTTTCCTATTTATCTTTCTGTATGTCTGTCCCTATGTAACAGGCATTATCCTTTTCACAATTTCAAATTATTATTCATCCTCCACTCTTCATCCCTGTGACTGAATTAATCATTAATTTTACTGACACTTCTACTAAGTGAGCTAAGCCCTATTATGATTAGCTTCAAAATATGCTAATCAAAAAGACTATAGTATAAATATTTAAATTCCAGATTTTAGTAAATTGACCTTATCAAAAGTGAAAGGAAAGAAAATGAAGCAACAGAGCACACGTATTATGTATACTATTATTATAGGAATGTATAAGGAAGTCTTCACAGAAAAGCCTCAATTATTTTTTTTTAAACTTTTTTTTTTTTAAATAAGGATCCTGTTGAGGTTATTGCAGTGAGTAGGCAGCCTGTACCTACACAGTGATGGTAATTAGAGTGGTGCCTCACTGTTCTGACAGGCAGCATTGCCATCAGTCAATCCATCTGATCAGCTGGACTCAGCCCAAAAATACTTTCACACTGAACAGTCAATTTCTCTAAAAATATTTAATTGTGCCTGCATTTGGGTGAATCTCACCATGTTTTCAGTCAATTCAACAAGGATCAGAGCCAGTTCTAACACCTACAAACCACCTCAGAGTGGTGGTTGTGAACAGGGGGAGGGACTGCCAGCAGCACGTGTAGTCCCATGCAGGTACTGGTGTGCATCATGTGGGTCAGAGTGTGGAAGGGCTGAAACCTGTAAGAGAGCCAAAGAGAAGCCTTGTCAAAAGGGGAAGAGAAACAGCGACTTCCTGAAATGTCCACCTAAAGATGCTTATCTTGTCCTTCATAGGCTGATGCATCCAGCATTGTGCTGGAAGGAAACATCACTCTCCCAGCCATACATTCTACTGGATAGGGAAGAAAAATCTCCATAGATGCAGTCCTTGGGGTATATTTTTGACTGGTTTTGCCTCCAGAGCTTGCCATAGTTCTATATACAAAAGTCAATTGATTTAACAGTCCCTGAATTACAGCTTTTGCTTATAGGGTATTTTGTGAGTTACTCAATTCCTTATGTTTTGGACATGAGTAATAAATTCCCTTGATCTATGGGTGAGAAGAGACTAACTTCTGAACCTGTGTTTAACCTCATCTTTTGGGGTTCCAAATGATTTGGAGCTCTCATGCATTGCTAGACAGAGAGGAAAAAGAGAAGGCTGTCACATCACTTGAGTATTTGTCGTAACTCTAAAGGAGAAAATATCTATAGGAAAAGGAGCTCTGCGTCCCTTGCTGTTGATGAGCAGATTGAAAACGTAGCTAGTAGAGAAGTTTCCTTTGCATCAAATTGCTTCCTTGGAAGCCCTTAGGAACTACCATTATGGTGCACACATCCATAATCGATTAATGGGATAGTTTTTAGTGTTCTTTTGGTCCGATATACCCACAAAAGCCTGAGATATGTGAATTCATGCAAGGCCAAACTCTCAGCCTTTTTCAGGGTGATTTCATTTAAATAACAGAAACATCAGCTTTCTGCAACTGTCCCAGGATAACTGTACAAATAGGCTTATCCCACTTTAAAAACACAAAGGTTGCCGTGAATCTTTTCCAGAATATATTCTATACCTTATACTGTACCTATATCTTCCATTGAACAATTATTCTACAACATTACAAGATTGGACAACAATAAAGAACTATATGCCTCATGCTGTGTATTGTTTATATGTTACATTAAAGATTCCTAGATATCTATCTGAAATCATTGAAAGCATTAAAAGGAAAACAAAATCCACTCAGATTTTGTTTTCCAGAAGTATTTCTACAATCAAAAACTACATTTCAAAAGCCACTAAGTAGCTAGATCAAAGCAGAAACACGATATGGAGTGCTGTTAAGAGTACTTTGCTTTTTCCGATAATATTAATTTTTATTGGTATAAATCTTTTCAGATCACATGAGAGCGCACAGAATTCCACATCCCTACCAACCTGAAATAAAAATATGCACAGCATGAAAATATCAGTGATCAATAATTCCCAAATTGGCTTCCATCAGCAGCTGCCCAAAATTATCCTACTGCCCGAGGACAATTTCCTGCTGAAAACCCAGCCTGAAATAAGTGATTAAGTGAACGAGTGACGATAATGTGCTTTGAAAGTTAAGCCAGAGGTGATTAAATGTTTGTGAGTAATAAACAGAATTATAAGTATTTAGGAAACAAAGCACAACTGGAAACACAACCAGAGCATAGTATATCATTAGCTGTTGTAAGCAAATGACATTCATTTGTGGGACAAGATAATGGTTGGATGTGAGAAGCTGTCTCTTCCATTAAGTGCTGTTTTCTCCACTCTTTAAAATACCTCCCCATAAGCTAAGTGCTGTGTTATAAGCATTTAACATGCTCAATGATACATTTCTACATTTCATAATTCAAAGTTGTTTCCATGCCCTCAAAAGGCTCTTTGGCAAATGCTATTTTGAAAGGGGTAGCTTAACAAGAAGAAAACCTGGCTCTTTTAAAAGTGAGCTTACTCCTATGCCACATGGATCATGGTGAAATATGACTGGCAGAAGCCCTTGGGAGCTGAACTAGAGCATATCAGCTCACATTTTGAGCCATTCACTTGCATCATATTTTCATACAGTAAACCAGACAATAACAGATAATAATTCAAGATTTAAACTTTGCTTGCTTCAATTGCTTAGCAACAGATTCAGCAAACTCAGATTGTTTCAACTATGAAATGGAAAGAACTATTTGGATCTGTAAAACAAATGATATATTAATCTAATTTTATTATTTCTTTTGCCTTAATTGCAGGATAGCAGATTAGGTAAAATCCAGTACAAGCAGTCATCATAGGCTGAAAAAGTAAAGTGATTTGGCCTTTAAGGAAGCTGTTAGCAAACATTTCTGTTTCAGGATATATAGGCAATAGCACAGAGTTATCAGGAAATAATCTTCAGAGGTTGGTGTAGCTCTGCAGAGCACAAGGTTTGAATCAACAGGTCCTCATTGTTGTCAGAGAGATTTCCTGATTAGTGTTAAAAAAACCCAACCCAACAAACCTATTTCATGCCACTAGATAGAGTCAGTTGAAGCCTAGGGATTTTTTTCTATGAATATTGATACACCCCCACAATCACTATCCTGACTCATTCTCTTTCCCTTTCCTGTTCCCCTCTTTGGCTTCAGTTTTCACACTAACATTACACTTCTTACTCACCAAGTGGTAGAGTCACTGCTGCCTTCAGCACAACTTTAAAAGCCTTCCTTTCCCATGCTTGGAGAGAAAGCACCGTCTGACAGATCACCTTTTATTTATCCTGTCTGCTTAGGAATCCATCTGCTGAGGAAACAAGGCTTGTATTGAGGCAGCACCTGGGCTGCATGCCTGGAGAGGAGCTCCTCCCATCCCAACGTGGGCTCTGGTTGCTACTAGGCTTGTTGGGAGCATTCCCCTTCCATCTGCTCCTCCTGTCCCTCCACAGCCTTGTGCAAGCACTGCTGGAACGGCCAAATGAAAAGATTTCCACATGGCACAGTTTTCCTTTTTCTCCTCTTTTAAATGGGTTGCTCTAAAAAGAGCCAAAAGTAAATACCAAAGAAGCTACAAGAGCTTTCCTTTTGGTGTTGGATAAAGCATTGTGAAAACTGCATTTTTAAAGGCAGGTACAGTGACCTTGCTTGTGACTGGAGGATGAGCCAGTTGAAGCATGCGAAGTATAGAAGAGTATGACCAACACTTTGGGCAAAAGGACGCATGGCTTTCACAGGATTTCATGGCTGATCTCTAGCAACATTTTGAGGTTTGCAAAACCAATGTCCACTCACTTGTCTTTTCCAACTTCAAATTTAAGCCTGCATGTTTTCAAGGTGCTTCAGCTAAAATCATGGTTATGCAGGAGATATGAATTACTGAGATTCGTTTTCCACCTTTCTTCAAGTCTGATTCCAGCTTTCCTGAGGTAACTTGTTTTTACTTCAGTGGTTTTTGAACTGGATTCTTCAACAGTTTTCAACCATGACAATACTATTGCTTTGCATCTAGAAACACCTTTTTTATTAATTGCCTTTTTTTGATGGACCTTCTTCAAGGAACCCCCAGATGGACTGGATCACCTAATTTTTACTTTTATTTATTAACCAGGTAACATTACTGGATTGAACAGGCAGTGTTCTGTAAATACATGTCCTGTTTAGTTTATATCACTATGATCTTCTAGTAGTTTTATTATTTTATCTCTTTTTATATTTTCAGTTTCCTTGTAAACTAAGTCAAACTTGTTAGTTAAAAATTCCTGTAATCAAGGTCTTGCCCTTCAAAAGAAGGCTCCAGATCTCAGGTACAGTTTCCAGTTTCAGCATTTGTATTGACATTGTCATTAAATCCTTTTCAGGATACTTCAGATCTCTTGCATTAATAATCTCTGATCTAATGATCATTGTCTGGTCTATCCAATTTATGGTAGCCACTGACCCTGGCCTTTATTGCCTTGCAGTTTATTACAGTTTATTACCTTGCTTCAATTTGTAAATAAAAAGAAAGGATAGCCTTGTCTATATTTGAGATGTTACTGTCTACTCTTGAAATGTAAAAAGAGTTTAAAAATAAAGAAAAAGCATCTCCAAAATGAGATGTTAAGATATTCAAGCAGAGCTGACAATTGGATCAACTGTTCACAGTCTTGCAAGCATGCAAAGTTTTCCTCCTCAAAATGTTACTCTAGAGATTAAATCACTGGTCTGTGTAGGCTGTGCTGGTTCAGGCTTGGAAAACTTTTTTGTCTTACCTGATCATTTCCCCTTGATCCCTGGCTTCAGATGAATTTATTATAAACTTTTTTCTTTGTGCTAAATACTACTCCTGTCCCTCGCTAATTCCTTAATCATTAGTTTACCTGCTCTTGCATCCTCACTCTCCAGTCCTGTGCATTAAATTACAACATCCTAATTTCTACACCTTTCTGCCTCTAGCCTGGCAACAACTCAACCCAGACTGTTTTGATGGTCATTATGCTGGAAAAATAATCCCAAGCTTCTCTATTGCATTTCTCAGTCTCTTCATATTGCTGACTGCATGCTGGTTGATTACCCTTGGGCTGTGAGTACCCAAACATGCAGGGTGACAGCATCTGCCCCAGCTTGGCTGGTGTCTGGCAGCAGTTGTCACCTCTTCTGTGGGCATCTCTGCAGGGAGAGCCGGACAGGCAATGACTGTTTCTCTCCAAGGGACTCTGGGCAAGACAGAGAGGAGGCAGTGAAGGGAGAAAACAAGAGGGCATTTGGGCAGGCGTCTGCCCTGCTCCTGACCTTGTTTTCCCTGTTCCTTGGCTTTAAATAGCGATGCCAGTCTCCAGAGCTGTCAATCTAACATCCTCCACCCTCATGAAAGTAACTTAAAAAGTGACACGGATAGAACATGTAAAATGCTTTTTAATTTTCATGTAAATTCCATCTTTGCACTTCTGAGTCTGGAGGTGTCCAAAATTTGAGAAGCAGAAAATAGAAGACTTTAAAAGAAATATTAAGCTATTTGCTAGCTTCTCTGTAAGCATTTAAAAGCATTTAAAAATGCAGTGTTCTGAGTCTTTAAATACCATGAATGAGTTTTTATATTCTCATTTTTTAAGCTTTGCCCATAATTCATGTCTGTAAGTTGAGCTGTGTTTGTTGTCTGAAAACCTTTACTGTCTCTTCTCCAGAGGGTCACTGCTGTAGCAGGCAACTCTGTCATTACTCTGTGGTTGCCAACTGATCAGTTAATTACTAGTCCTTGCCCTCAGCACACTGAGTTAAGCCACCATCTGAGGTTTGAGGTGGAAGGTTTGCTGAAATACTGGTTTAAAGTGTTTATCTCACTGTATCGTAAGAGAACAGGATCTGGGCACTGTAGGACATAAAGATGGAAATTAACTGGTGTCCCTTTTTCATCTGCCCATGTAGCAGTTCAGATGCTGTAAAGCGCTCTCCCTGCGTGCCCCCCACAGCTGCCAGCCATGACATTGCTGCAGCAAAACTGTTGCTCCCACAGGGATGCCTTAGAGGAGATGCAAGAGACTCAGCAATGCTTAGCACTTGGTTCACATATTTCTGGTTAAAAAAAATTAATTGCACTAGAGAGCTAAAAGCATCTGCAGAGCAAGGCAGAGCCAGGCAGTAGTACTGTGTGTGCCTGCAGGCAGAGTAGCAAAGACTTGCCAGACTTAGTAGACGTCCCTCTTGGAAGCCTATTTTGCAGATTTCCAAAAATGGAGACGAAAATCTATCCTTTTATCATCTCTGACAGATTTTCTTTTATCTTTAAGGATACCCTGCTGTGCACACACACACTGCCTAGGTCCACTGGGAAGCTGAGTTATGAATACAGTGCCCCTAACCATACTAAATTTTTGGTCCTGGCTTAGACAAATATTGAAACAGGATTAATGTGGCTTCCAGTCAACTGAGGAACTGGTTCCCACAATGCAATTGTTGAATAATGCTGAGAGGATGAAACTATTTACATGTGCTCAGAAGACTGAAACAAACAAGTGGAGTAGACTAGCCCTTGTGTTTTATTATGAGATAAACCAGAGAACAGTGAGCTTGAGCTAAGCAAGAAGAGTGTGCAGGCTGACATGTGAGTTGCTTTGTCACAGGGAAAGTCCCACAGATGTTTCAGCTGACAGGTATCAACTGATATGTCGTGATGTTTTGGAATTTTTCCTCCTGTTCTTCAACTACTGAATACAGAAGGAATTTTCTCTTAGAAATTTATTCCTGCTTTTTCAGTGAGCCTGATAAACCAGGAATTTTGGGTTCACAGAGAGGTTATGGGAATTTTAAGGTGATAGGTCAGCTTTGTGGCTATTACAATATGAAAATGAGGTGGGTGAATTCATTGAGAGAGATTGTTCCACCTTTCTAAATCATGACAGCTGAAGCGCAGCTTGTTTTCTACCTCATGCTGAATACTGGGGGTATCCTCTGGGATTTTTCAGTTATCTAAGAAGGCTTTGAAATGAAAAGGTGGTTCAGTGAATTTTGTCATTTTCTGGTTGCAAAATGCCAGACAGAAGATCACCCCAGATCTGCAGGTTTTTGCTCTTTGCCTACATTAAACAAATTATTTCTGTGAATAGTGCTTGGTTTGTGACACTTTAAAAATAGTTAATAATCCTTAACTGATGTATTATATCAGGTTGCAAAATGCTACTTCTTTTATTGCACATTATAGACTTACAATATATTTTTATTTGAAAGTATTTATAAATAAGCAGAAAAGCTTTCCTAGGGAATATCATACCATCCTAATTTTGCTTTTGTTGAATGATGTCCAATCTCTGCTTAAAATTCCCTGCTCTCCAGCTGGCAAACTAGAACAGTCACAGTAAATTCATTTCAAAGTGCAAATTAATATTTGCCAAGATGTGCTAACTCTCTTTGCAGCATTCAATCAGCTCTCCCTAAAGCATAATGGTTGGAGAGACTGAAATGGATGAGATACCTATTGCAATTCACATTAACGTTACTAATGGGAGTTTTAAATGAGAATTGGATCAGGCACTAGAAGAATTAATATGTCTCTCTAGTACTTAATTAATCAGTCACTTTATCAGTAATTATGAATACAGCACTTCTGATCTTCAGGAAAACCTCACCCCCCTCCTAGAAACCATGCACATATCTGGTTTTCCTGACTGAGCAGTGTACATTTATGAGTTGCTCACTACAATCCTGTTTGTTAGGTATTTCCTTTTTCAAATTGAAAAGTTTTGTGCTTGGAATTTATGTGAAAACAGCCTTTTAATTACCTTTTTACAGAACTGTTTTAAACATTCTGCAAACAGTTGTGGAGTTTCCACATACTGAGTGTCTACAGAACCCTGGGTTGTTTTAAAAGAGTAGTTAGGACAATTTTAATATAGTACGGATGTTTTTATTGTTTTTTAGAGAGTAACTAAAAGAAGTGTTTGTGCTCAGATGTTTTGATATTGTATTCTCAATATTTAGGACTGATTTTTGTACTGGTATTTCATCATACAGGTATAGCTTTAGTGGGAGATCTCAAAATGAATTATAGATTCACTACAAAGAAATTGTTTTGTGATTTGAAGGTGACAAGCATAAGGGCTGAACAAGCTTCAGTTGATTTGCTAGACAAAGAGAAATAATTTCACCATACAATGTGTTCAGATCCTGACACCCCTTCCATTTTAGATGCTTACTTGAGCTAAGGCTCATCTGGAGAAAGAATGGTCCAAACCCCTGATATTATGAATTAGCCATGAAGTTAAGAGGCAAAGACACTTCAGGAAGTCATTAGATACAGGTACTGTGGGAGTGGGACCTGTGAGAAAGCAATGTTGGTAACAAGGACACTAGACAAACATTTGGGTTTAAGCCTAATGGTATTTGCTGTCATACTTGAGTCCCACTGATGACTGTTTAAGTGACTGGGTAAACTTTAGATTTGGGGGACTTGTAATGAGAATAGCTTTGGAGGGATCCTGGACTTGAAGCTTTAGCAGTGAAGTTTGTATCCCAGTGCTCTGGCTTTCTAGACTGTGGTAATTGTATTGAGATTCCTTAAGGAAATGGGAATGAAGAAGATGGGCAGCTCAGAATTGCTTCTTTTTCTTGGACTGAGGATGGGAATGGAGAAAAATAACTTGAATATGAGATTAAAAAAATAATCTGTGGAACTGATGGAATACTTGGCTAGTGGCTTCTTCAGCTGTGTGTTCTTATGTGCCTTCACCAAGACCCTAAATGAAACATGGTGGTTATGAGGCCAAGATAATTCATTTTAAGGTTTCTGCTTGTTCTGTGACTTGAGGTTAGTGGGATATTTTTCAACAATGGCTTGATCTTGGTTGATTTACTCTTCTGTGTTGGTCTTTGTGGTCGGGTATAAATCAAGACATCTAAGAAGGAGTGGATTACAGTGTACTAGATTAAACTCAGGGATTGTCATCAGTAAATCTCTCTTTTGTGGATGATTAGTGGGAGAATCAAATGAGGCATTTTTAGACTTTCAATGTGGATACTCTGAATAACCATACCAGGAGCTGGCAAATTTTTTTGATTTGACATTATGTTTACCTTGCACTTTGCTCTTTTTTCCAAATTTATTATGTATTTTTCACTTACTAACATGCCTGTATTTTCAATATAAAAGATAAATTTTCTACAAAAGGGAAATTAAATATTATTTGTTTCATTTGAAAACTGTCATATTAGCTGTTTGGTTTTTTTCCTAAAACTTCTGTAAAGTCACCTCAGTTTTAAACTTTTGGTTTAGGTAAATGTAGAACGTATTAAAAAGCTTGAATTTAAGGAAGGTAGCAGAATTATTTTTTTTTACAGTCAATTCCTCCCTCAATTTCCATCCATATTGAACTTAAAGTAAAGTTGCATTAAGTAGCAAATTTTCACATACCAGTAACCTGCCTTACAGATCATCCTCTTCCCGTAAATATTGAAGTTTATATTGAGATCTTACTGGAGAGCATAGAGTTTCCCAGAGGTGATAACACTGTGTCCTTGAATTGCTTTATGCATTGATTGTGTAGGGATGTGAGGGCACTGAAGTATTCTGCTAAAGCAATCTTATTCAAGCTGAAAACATGCCAGTCATAGTTTTCTTTCACTGTTCTCCTCTTTATTCACAGCCTTAGTGGCCTTTTGTGGCTGCTGTGACATGAAGTAAATCAGGCCCCTCAGCCTGTTGAGTAGCAGTTAATCCCCGTGATTGATACATACCTGCCCAGGGCAGTCACTGATGCAGAGAGCTGGATTTTAGGATATTAATCATCTTCCTGAATATTTCTGTTCTTCTTCATGCTGTTGTGACAGAGAACATGCATCACTATAAAGTAAGGTCTCAAGCAGCTGAGCCTGAGGGCACAGTTGTAGCCGTATTGCAAATGAAAACATCACTGCCTTGCTGCCAGCTAACCCTGAACTGGACTGAAGAGGCTCAGAGGGAAAACCCAGCACCCTGATGGTGGAGGGGCTCATTCACCAGGTGGGACCTGGCACAGAGAAGTGGTGCTTCTATTCGTGCTGGTTGATTTGGGGAGCTTGAGCACTGGCTAGTGTCAAACAGTCCCACACTGGGGTGTGTGTGAACATTCTCTGTCCTCAGCTAATATTGGAAAGGTTTAATCAGTATTTTTCCAATGACAGTTTGAATTTCAGTGGGTTGGTGAGCCAAACGGAGATACAGCACCATGCCTGACCGCAGTGGACCTTTTGCTAACAATTATTTAATAACCGAGCAGCTTTGATGTTCTGCTAATGTACCTTTCTCTGTTCCTTGTAGTAGGCCTTTTCCAGCTCCATAAGCTTGTTCGCTGCCTGGTTGAGCCAATAGCTTTGCCATTTTAATGAGAAAGGAATGGCTTGTGAGACTTGAGCATAAAAATATTTATTTGCATTGTACATGCAGACTGGAAGGAAATCCTTTAATTAAAGAGCTGAGAGGTCAGAGAAGATATATGGGATGAATGAACTCAATTCGTTTATCAGTATATGTATGAATATGCACAGATTCAATGAACTGGTGAAAGCACAGTAAGTTTAATTCATGCAGTGAAAATTTAAAACATGGAAAGGAAAATCCAGGAAGGCTTCTCTGCCTAAGTAATGAAAGTGGGAACAGACTGGGGATCAATTTAAAAAGCACGCATATGGCCAGACTTCTCTGTGTTAGCAACACCTCCAGAATCACTTTTTACTTGACAAATGGAGTTATACTCTTCATTTCTCTTAGAATAAGTGTTTAAATCTTTTTAGAATAATTTATATATATAGTAAATACAATAAACTAAAGGAAGAGGAGGAAGACGTAGTTACAGAAATATATGCTAATTCTGTCCTCTGATAATGCAGGGTCATAATTATAAACTAATGATTTTGGATTTGGTGATTTTGGAACCACCACATCTGTACAGGATGTCACTAGTGAGGGATTCAGCACAGTACAATGTCTGGGGGGGATCTCTGTGATGGAATGGCACTACAAAGTGAACAATTTGCAGTTGAAATAATCCAGTATAAGAAAGAATAAGCAATTTTAGAAAACTTAAATAAAAGTGTGTCTAATTCATAATCTAATATATTTTTAGGTTTTTAACAAATTTTGTTTCTGTAATGGAAACATAAGATTTCTCCAGCTCACCAGTCACAGGCATCAAGTGCCATGCAGTGCATCAAGGTAGTATACATCTGACCCTAAAAGAAAGGTTGTAATGTGGATGCAGAAACTTCAGTCCAAAAGTGGAAGAACAGAGCTGCCCTGAAGCCTCTCTGCAGTGAGGACCTAAGCCTAGGAACAGCAGAGCTTCTGTTTCCAAACATTCATGTGTTTCTCTTAAAGATAAAGCAATGGGATATTCTGGCTGCAGGGAATCACCAGTCTTCCATTAAGCAAATAACATTGTGATGAGGAGCCTGCTGAGACTGGAAGACTCCTTTCTGGAGTGTAATCTGAGCACTGCAGCTTTTGAATAGTTCTGCTTTTGGTCATCTCTGTTTAAGGAAGACTGTGCTTGGTGACAACACTTCCAGTATTCCCCCTGTTACTCAGATAATCCATATTATTCCCTTGATTCTATCACTTCTCATTCCCACATATTTATTTCCCTGCCATTTTGGGCCCAGTTCTATTCTTGTGTTGATAACGTTGTTTGATACAATCATCACTGTACTGACTTCTGGATCAAAAGAAATTTGATCCATCATTTATTTACGTGTAAACTCTTCCGTTTCTTTATGTCCCTCCAAAAAAACTAGGCAGGTTCTTTTTGTTCAGCCCCATTTCTTGCCTTCGGTGACTATGCTCCATTGACTCAGGCAGCTTTTCTGTGGGGGCTTTGGAAGCACCTTCTCCATGTGCTTCAAGCATCCCCTTCATCCGAGGCTGCGCCTGTTGGTCTCTCGCTCAGCGCTGTACTCAGGAACAATCTGTGCCTCATGCTTTGCTTTGTTCATTTATTCGCATGGAATTAAAAGTACTTTGCATCAAAAGTAATGAATAAGTAGGGCAGGGTAGTGAGTTAAAAATAAGCTGTGACATGCTTCAAGCGTTCCTTCATGTCCGGTTACATCTGATTGCTGTGCTACTTGCAGTGACCACTGTCACAACCATTTCCCTGGCACTGTTAGAATAGCTAAAACAGCAGCTTCCCTACCGCTGGGCTTCAGGACTGCGACTGCAGAGGAAAATGCAAAGCTGCACTATCCTAACCATAGCACGTGATGAGAAACGATGTCTGTTGGCAAATCCAGCTTTAAAACGCTGTACTGAAAACACTACTCCATTATTTAGAAGGAACGGGTGGAGCAGGCCGATTACCACCACTGCTATTACTCTATTACTAATGCTCTAAAAGTTTTTGAAGAAGACAAGCTGAAGTTGTTCAGTTATTAATAGAGATGTTATATTTTATTCATTTCAGATAAAAAAAACATAGGGTATGATATAAAATTGCCTGAAGTTGAAGGGAGGCAAATTTTCAGTACATTGAATCATTCAAAAGAAGTTGAGTGAAGTGACATTATGAACCTCACATCTTATGGATGTTTTTTCTACACATTTCCTTAAATGATCTCTTCACACCATCCAGCCAACCTCAACAGCTACCCTTTAGGTCCTCTCTTCTCCACAGGGGATTCCTGCAAGTGTTCCCGTACCACATTTACTGTGCAAAGGCCTTGAGCATGGTCCTGGCACCTCTGCCATGGTCCTGAGCTAAAGCAGGTGGCTGGGCACTGCAGAAACAGTGCTACCTGACTGGGTTTGCTTTCCTGCATGCTGTCAACTTGTACCAGAGGCTGTCTCAAAAATACAGGGCTAAGGTTTTTGGCATGGATTTAAGGAAAGGATCTGAACACTGTGTTGTGTGGTGGAGGAGAGCACCTGCAGAGTAGCAGAGACTTGATGCTTCTTGTCTGAGCTGTAGCATAGGGGACACTGGGTTGTGTTAATGTGAGGACAGAGTCCTTTTTGGTGTGTCACTCACCCTTGCCCACAAGTGTGGATAACTCAGCTGCTGAGTAACAGCGTTGGTTTTACTGGGGAAAGTTTGCTCACAACTGACAGCTTTGATGGACCAGATTCTTGCAGCAATAGAACAAATGCTCAGTTCATATTAATGCTCAGAGGCTGTGACAACTGTGGTGCACTTTGGGGTTGACACCTGTTCAGTGCTGGTTAATCCTGATTTTGTCCCATTAAAATACAATCATGCTGTCATTTCAAATGTGGCTGTTTTCTGTACAGACATGCACAGAACTGAAAAACCTTTTTTATTCCACTCCAGCTGCCTGGAGGAGATAAGTCCTATCTATATCTCAGTTCCATGCTTTATATTTACTAGAGGCAGGAATCCAGTACACAGATATCACCGAGGCATCACTGTGTTAAAGAGCTGATGGATATAAATATGGGATTGTGGACAGATGCATATTTTGTAATTCCCCTTTTCAGATTTTATTAAGATGAGTTTGCAGGATTCCTCCCCTGCCATTTTTTTAACAATCAGCATTTTCATTGTGCATCTGCATTTTCAGTCTATCAGAATTTGGCCCAGTTTCTTATTTATTGGTTCCTGAGGGTTAATCCAGTATAAAATTTTTTTTCCTAAAGCAACTTGTATAATGCAGGAAGAATAAAATACCATCAGGTAAGGTGCTGATAAAAAAGTAGTTTCATAAATAAATTGAGAACTAGGAGATAATGTTTGCTAATCTGTTGGAAAGGTTCTGCTGGTGACATCAATATCCACATAGAAAAAGCCCAGCATAATATGAATGTTAGCCGTTGCAATTGTATTGAATGCAGAAGTATTCCATAAATGCCTTCCATCATACTTGAGTGGGATAAGCTTTTGAGGAAAGGACAAAAAACATTCCTTACTTCTTTTCCATTTCACTGTTTTGTTTGTCAGCGTTTTGATTGTAAAATACTGAGTATAATATCAAATGACATAGACTGTAGGACAGTGATAATAGTTCACAGCAGAGAAAAGGAAGGCGTTACTTCTGACCCAGAAGGTTTCTCATTTTTCAGTCCCATTTCATATACTGTGGTTCTTTTGGGCTACAGACAGGAATAGAAATGCTGAAGTAGGAATACAGTGTCAGTGCTAATATGGCTTAGTTCACTCAAAAATTACATTTTGCTTTGGAGACCACTTAACCTGAGCCTCTCTGTCCTGCCTGTGGAACGTATGAGCCTTTCGTTTTACTCCTGGAGAAAAGACTGTAGAAAGAGTAAGTGCTTCTGAGGGGCAAAGGAGGCCATTTACTTTTTGTGTCATGATCACGCTTCAAATGACATTGCCTTCACTTATTAACTTAAGACCTGCATGTCAACTCAAAACCATATTTACTAGCAAGGTGAGATGCCAGGATGGAGGTGAACAGCAGAAACTCCCACTGAGACATGGGAAAAGGGACAGCAAAATAAAGATCACAGAGAGACTTTTCAATGTATAAGCAGAAGATAAACACCTACCCACAACTGAAGACCAGTGGCAGTCATCTGTATGCACACAATAGGTCAAAATGAAACTGGAATAGTCAGGATAAATTTAACTTCCAACCTAATATAGAAGTTTTGCTAGGGATTATTTGGAAGTGATAAACATAGAGGAAAAGAAATGTCAAAACCCAAAAAGCTACAGGAGATGCATGGTTTTAAATTCATGGGGAAAATCTAAATAAAACCCAACCTTCTCAAAAGACCTGCTTTAGGTCCTGGACAATTGTTAATGACAGTTTACTGGTGGTGTTTGGCTCCTGTTCTCCCAGCCATATGCAGATTCATGCAAGGAGACATTAAAACTGGTACCATCTGTGGCTGATAGTTTATAAGCCTTAATTAGTCAAAGTTTATCCTTACGCTGAACACAACCAGTGTGTTTAGCAGACAGTAGGCCCACACATGTCAGCAAGAAGATTTCCTCTAGATATGCCATCATCCATGTCAGAAGAGTGGGAGGGGAGCTTTAAGGAGACAACTACAAATAACTGCTAAGAGAGACTTTTCCCTGTGGTATTCCAAGGACAAGGTGAACACAATCATTTTCATATGTCCCATGGAAGGTATCTTCTCTGTAACTTAGATAGTTGAACACTTGCATTTGAAACTATTATAATACTTCCGCTAAAATGGATAGTTGGTGTGAACACATCTTGATGATATCTGTCATCTCCAGCACTCTCACAGGAGGACTCTAAGGTCTAGAAAATCAGTTTTTAATTTCTTCATCTTACTCTGAATTGTGATCAAGATCTGTCTTGGGCTGGGATTCATGTAACCTGATTTTAGCCAGGCTTGACAGGTGGTTTAGCATGATTGTCAGTGATTCACCCAGTACTAAGATATGATGAACAAGATGCCTGTCTCTCTCCTCTGACTATATGACTAGTTTTGATTAAATCTTTCCGGTTTAGGTGAGAGGAATCCTTTGGTGTAGAGGCACTTTGCAATATTCTCTATTGTTTCCACCCTAACTCTGTCAGGATTTAGCTTCAGATGTCTGGAATTAAAAACAGTAGTCCAATCCTTAATGTCACAGATCCAGTTAATATCTTTTTCTTGCATTAGTTCCATCTATCTCTGGTCCATGTATATCAGCAAAGCTAGGCCAGTGGTTTGCTCCAAGCAGCTCTTTTCAGAAAAGGAAATAGCAGAGATTTTAGCTTGAAGGCTAATCCTTTTGAAAGCTGGGGGATCGTAGCAATGATCCTCATCTAAGAGAGCATGAACTATCTCACTGTTTCCTGTTACTGACTGATAACTGGAGCAGAGCTGGCTGTAGTTTTGGAGGCAGATGCAAAGCAATTCTTCCAGATGGAAGCCAGAGTGAAGCAGGCAAGATGCCATCTGGAGAGAAAGGGGCTTTGCTGTGCAGATGCACATTACAAAAATGATAGAGGTAGAAAATTGGAAAAGAAGTATATATGGTGAATGGGATAGTTCACTGTGTATCTTGCTGCTGACTCCTGCCTTTCCAAAGAGTGCATTGTGTACAGCATTGTGTAGCATGGTAGTAAACCCCAGAGTAAGAATCTATTTCCAACTTTCTGGATTTATCTGGGTGCATTTTAATATTTTTTTGAGTTGCTTTTTATTTTGCAGCATGAGGTTTAGCCAGATTTTGTACCCGTCTGAATGTCATATTTCAAAGAGCTGTTGCAAATGTTGAGAGGTTTGGGCTCTTGCATTATACAGCTCCACACACTCCACTGTATTTTGCCCAGGAACTGAAATGACAGATAGGCTTTGTGCAGTAGACAAGGGAAATTACACCATGGAGTTAAGGAACATGTTGCTTAGACAGTACTTTTCAGTATGATATTGGACATGTTCCTTCACAAGAATCTCATGGAGTCAGAAGCAAAGAATAGACAAGGAGGAGAAAGTGAGAAAGCAAAGATGGTCTGTCTGGTGAACACGGGAATTCCAAAAAACAGATCTCTTTCTTTGTGTGTCAAAGTTATATTCCAGGCTATTTCTGTACTTCTATTTATAATTGATCTTAGGGTCAGGTAAAGCTCATGCCAGTGGCTCTTTGTAGTAGACTTATCAGCTCAGCCTCTGGCAGTAATCTATCCCAAGCTTGGAGGCTGCTGAATTACCACTTGTTGCCTGACTGCTTCTCTCCGGAGTGTGATGGGAACTCATTTGCACACCACAGTCCTCTAGTTTGCCTTGCCAGGCAGAAAGCTTGTGGTTTATCTTGAAACAGCATCTTTCACAGAGTATTAATTCATTACAATCTGAATATTACTGGATGTGAATTAATTGCAGACTAAGAAGGACAGTTTTCTGAGGCAGATCATCAGTGCAATCCTGTGTGTAGATTCATGAATACATTTATGCTCAAGAGCCATCAAATCTCAGACAGGCTACATCTGCCACATCATTTTTTTAAAACTTTTTGTCATGTGAACAAGTATGACAGAAGTCTGTGAAAAGCAGAAATAACAATGATCTGTTTCAACTACTCTTCAAATACCCTAATAAATTTGAGACTTGTGAATGGAGTCAGAACTGCTTGGTTGTGTGTCACAGTCCATACTGCCTCACAGCTAATGAGCACTTACTTTTAGGACCTTTTTTCTTTCAGGTGGTAGACCTCTGCTGTTGGGAAGCCAACAAGTATAACGGAGTTGCTGAACAATGCCTGTGACTGGACAGCGACAAGTGTGTGACAAATGTGTCTTGTAACACAATTCGCTGATAGTCCACAAAGAAAAATCAAAGCTCTTTCATATCGTTCTGCTGCCACTAGCACAGCAGAAGGTAGGCAAGGCTGGGATAACAGCTTGAGTGGTTATGAGGAAGATGTCAAATTGGATTTTGTGTTACAGGTGAACTGGCATTCTGGGTATGAAATGGGTGCATGTATTTCTGGTGGGTGTACTGGGGCTTTGGTCTTGCCTTTGTTTTTTAAAGAGAACTGTAACATGAAGGGCTGTCATCACTTCTTATCTACTCTTTGGGCTCAGGCATGAAGCCTGAGGAGCTTCAAGCTGCTGTCTCCTCTAGGATAGAAAATCCAATGGTTCTACTGCTCTTATCCCGGAAAATTAGACTGCAAACACAGTTGAGCTTATTGGACTTGAGATATAACTCCATTATAATAGCTCATAACCAGTAATAAATATCCATCTGTAGGAATCTCAGTAGAAATTAATTGAGATTCACACTCCTGGAGGGATTGCTTTTGACAATTTAGAAAATCCATTAAAATCTACACAAATCCCTGGAAAAATAGGTTTCTCTTGTTTAGAGAAAGCCACACTGAAGGGTCAATGGACAGAGAACAACTCTGAAAAAATTGTGAGAAGAACTGTGATGCATCAAAAATCAGAGTAAGAGTGCTGGAGGAAGAGATCTTTGACTCAAGCCTTGCTGAATGTTAATGTGAAGATACGATCCAAAATGCTGTTGTTTGCTCATGCCAATCAAAATAGCTGCCCATGTGTTTCACGTGGAGACCCAGAAACCTGCTGTTGTTTGAGACTGAATGTTTGTGCTGCTTTCAGGTAAGTCACTACAGAGAGTATGTACACCAATGCAAAGAAAATATGAAATGAGAAAAATATCACAGTCAGATAGTACTTAAAACAGGTGGATAATCGGCAGTAGGGCTCTGAACCCAAGGGCAGCTGGGAGGGTCAGGGGATCAGCTGTCTGGCCATATACGTGGAGCTCTGGTTCACCAGCCAGCTGCATCCCCAACGCCCGCATCAACTCAGAAGCAGTGGGAAGAGTGACTTGGCAGCTGCTCATCAGCAAAGTTTTTCCCCATGGAAGGCCTTGCTACCTGATGTGGTTTTGTGAGTGGTGAGAAGGCAGCTGCTTAACTAAAAATTGTTAGTAGTCCCTGACTTTGCACTCTGAGCACTGGACTCTAGGGGTAGTCAGAGGCACCACTTTGCTGATAACACTGTGGGGTTTTGTTCAGATTAACCAACAAAAAAAATCATACTTGAAATGATCAAGGAGCTTGGAATCAAAGCCTTTTTTCAAAGTGTTGCTCTTCATGGTGTTTGTAGGCTGGAACAGAGAAGCTGAGAGCAGCAATTTAAATTTTCAACTACTCTACTAAGCAGGATTAATTAGGGTCTAATGTCAATTGACTGCACTGTGCTTTGAATCAGACTGTTAGTACTGGACTGACACCTGACAAACTGGAAAAAATGAGCAGCTTTACAAAACTATTCTTTATATACTGGCAAAGACGAATACATCAATCAGGAATAAGATGGAAACTGCAACATAGAACTGAAAGCTGTCACAATACTGGCCAGATGTACATGAGTGATCAAAGAATAAACAAATCATTAGGTGAAACAGTTTCCTTCTGGTACCATTAGTATCTGAAGAATTGAAAAAATGCAACCAGTCATTTAATGATTTTTAACTTTTGGTGTCTATATCATTGAGAATGTCCCATTTCCAAATACAAGCAATAGTGTAAAAAAGTGTAGAAAATATCCTACTGGACGGTACCAATCTGTTTCACTTTATTCATCCTCTTCACAAATTTTCTCTGCCACAGCCTCCTTGTCTCCAAACTGAAGACATTTTATTAATCTCTTATAAAACAACTTCTTCCCCTTTGATCATTTTAGCTACTCTTTTTCTCTTCTCTGCCTCCACTTCTTTCTTTAGGTACTCAGTACTCAAGACATGATCACAATCAACTTTTACATAGCTGCAAAATGATACTGTCTTGGTGTCTGCCACACAATGTCCTGATGATTTCTGAGAACTGACACTGGTGACTCCAGGATCTCTTTCCATAGGTGCATGTTCTGAGTTTAACCTCAGGTTTAGGTTTATATTCTTTTCTTCTAGATGTATCACCTAAAATTTATCTATCTTGAAGTTTATCTGCCAGTATTGTGCCAATCACTTGGTTTTGTGATGTCCTCTGAATCTGCACAATTTTGATGCATTTGCTAGCTGTCAAAAAGCCTGTCTTAGTTGGAGACTTCTGATGCACAGCTTTCCATGAACTTAGCCATAATATAGCAGAGATCAAGTGGCAAAGTTCTGTACTGGAAACACCTAACTCTCTTTGCCTTCTGGAAAAGCATTCAGATATGTTCTAGCTCCGGTTCCTAAGGAGATGTAACACTGTGCCTAATTTTATGCAGATCAGAAATCCCAAGGAAAGAGTGCATACACCTGAAGTTACTATCTTAGCACCTTCCTGAGCCAAAAGCATTATCTAACAAGCTGCCTATGTTACTTAAGCCCTCCATTCTCTCTCATACACACAGGTTTTACTGAACTGAAAGAAGATTCCTCCAAGAGCTGCAAGGTGTCTTCATCTCGGCAACACGCTGTATAAACTGTCATCTTCAAAGATGGTGATAATCTGACAGCTTCATAATATGAGCCTAACACATTAGCACTGCTGCCCCAAGGCGGGCAGAAGAGCTCTTTTGCAAGTGCTGCAAATTAAAACCAGCATGTCTTTGTAATATGAGATAGTGATGTGTTGGGAAGGAGGTACCTGGCATTGACAACAGGCAATGAAGATGTTCAGTTTAGTGGAAAAAGTGAATGCTGACTAGAAATGAACTGTGAACTATGTGTGTTATGAAGCACCTGTATTGAGCCCTCATCTTGCTTTTTTTCTGTGACACAAATGAAATCTTGGCCACTGGGGAGCTCGTTTTTAGTGATAAAAATAGATTACTATATTTAGTTCATACGGCAGCAGGTGGTGTTTAGCCTAGTCTGTGTTTTGAGAAGCATCAGAAATGATCTGACTGGGAGTTTGTACACAGCTTCAACTTCCGTGCTTGTGCACATCTACTTAAACCAGCATTTTGAGAGCCTCAGCTATGCCTTCACAGCTCCTTCTTAGCACCTTTCTGTAGTACAGAGAGAAAAAGTAACAGAATGTTGTCTCTGCTTTCCAAAAAAATCCTTGAATTAATTACTGTCTGTGTGGATGAAATGCAAAACAAAGCATAAAGATAAACCTACTTGCAATTACACCTGACTGCTAAATAACTGTAGTAATTCCCTCATCTTGTGATCAATAACAGTTTATTGACAGTTCATTTAAAAAATCTTCAGGGTTTTTTTGTCTATTTTTTTATTAATACACTAACATCTTTTATTGTTTACTGTCTAACCACACATGCTGGTTCTGTCACAGATTGTTTGTTAACAGGAGAACAAGAAGTTCAGAGTAGAAAAATCCATATTCCATCAACAGTCTTTATAATTTTACTGTCTCCCCTTCACAAATCCCTCTAATGAAACTGAAAATTATTTTCTGAAAGTTGTTTATTGGGCTGTTGTGCTTGTATGCTCTTTCTTAGCAAAGAATATGAGTATCTTTCTACTGATAGATCTTAAAAACGTTTGTCATATCATGTCAACTGCTTCAAGATGTGAGCTGGTGCAGAGTCTAGAAATAGCTACATGAAGATTATTGGACTGGCCTAAAGCCAGGCTGGGATCAAGGAGGAATAAATGTGACTTAAATTCACTTTTGCTACCTCATGTCCTAAACTCTGTCTGAAGACTGGATGAAACAAATTCAAATGCTATGGTTGTGTATAAAAAAGATTGAGAATGAGAAGAGAATGGAATTTTTACTTCAGTTCCCCTGTTGTTTTAATCACTGACTAGAGTAGAACACTGGCCACATTTTAGGCACAACAGAGTCTGTAAAACAAAGAACTTGTCAGCCATTGAAGAAATCAGTGGAAGGTTGATTCCCCAAATGAAGAGTAAGAGAAAGAGGTAGAGAGGGAGCTGCCTACCTCCTTCCCAAACTGCAGCTTTGTACAGTATCTTTTCTGCAGTTGAACCCTTCTTTAAAGATAGCAAGATGTTCCTGAACTAATTGGACATCTGAGTCACACGAATCATTGGAATCACCATAGTGATACCAAATACATCATTTGGAAAAAAAACAGCTGTTTAACATGGACCACCAGTGCCCCTTAAATAGATGCTTGCTTAACATTTGAGATTTGGAAATCTCCGTGAATAGCAATTCTAATGAATGAAATGCCAAGTAATGCCATCTTTTTGTGTGGCTGGCTTTGACATTTCCAAGCATAGCCTTTCTCCTGGGCCATCATTTTGCACCCACACTTGTCTGACAACTTGCTGAAGAAATGCATCCAAACAGACAATGAAATGCCTGGATGATTTATGCAGGAGGGAAGTAAACAAAATATCACCGAGAATAAAACCTTTTCAAATGCTACTATAAAAGGCAGTATCAGACAGTTCCAAGTGCTGGAAAATTGCTTTTCTCACTGCCACTTGGCTCATTTCAATTGTCTCTTCTGGGATAAGATTTTTCTTAATGAGGTTCGACCGGACTTTGATTTAAACGTATGAAAGCTCCACAACAGTTATTGCTAGGCATTTGGTGATGTTTGTGTTTGGACAGTTAGCTCATAGCCATGGCACAGAGAGAGTGATTTTCTTAGAAATCTGCTGAGAATAAAGACATTCAGTCAATCTCTAGGACAGGGACTGTGAAAGTGTCAAGTTCTCCATCCAGTTCTATTGCTCAATTTTCATAAATGATGATTGCATTTGTGCACATTACAGTTAGAAATTGTTTTGCCTAGGAAATTCTCCATACTTTAATTTCCACTTGGACTCATAGTCTTATCTCCTTTCATATAAATAATTTGTTCCCAGTATTAATCTTTGTATGTTCTCTTCCTTTTACATTTTCCCTTCATCCCTGTGTTGCCTCTCTCTTAACAACAAAATGTGAAAATGAAATGCAAATGCTGGTTTGCCCCACTTTAGCCAGAGAGTATGTGGAGAAGCTATGCACAAAATCTGTGCTGTGCTGTTCAGACAAATGACACATTCATTAGATTCAGTTGAGCATGGGAGGAGTATTGAAGATGATGTGCAAACTGTAAACAGGTCACCTTCTTCAAGATAACATGGATTATTTCAATGCAAAAAAATTAAACACAGTTTCTTTGAACTGTCCCTTTTGTGGTCTCATGTATGCCTGTTTAGGAAAACAAGATTATTTTTTAGCAATTCTGACTTCCTACTTGTGGATATATTTGGTCTAAATTCCTTTTTGGCTCCTAGAGAGTTTATCATTTACAGATTGGGATTTTTCTATGTGACATAGAATGACGTCCTAGTTTGAACAGATCTCCTGTTTCAAATGACAGATTGAAATATGAAGAGCTATGTCTCCAACTTGTGAAATGCAGTTCCTGATGAATGTAGTGATTTCTCCATTGTGTGAGAAATGGGTAAAGCACTATGTAAAATGGTTTGAAATATGTTTCAAAGGGTTTTTTTTTCAGAAAATTCCACATCTACAGAATAGTTTCATCCAGCCTAGCATTGGGTCAAAGAAAGTGAAATAATTTAAAATGTGAGCATCTCCAAAACACTCTTCTGGTGAAAATGTAATTGCTTTGTTTTGAAAGTGCCTAATGATCCAAAAATTGGGTTGATAGTTTTCAGAATTTTCAGATCTGCAGATACTGACAGAGCCAATTTAAGAGCAGACAGAAACTTTGGTTTTAGTGTTGCCTTTTTCAGACTTTCTAAAAGAGACCGCTGCCTGAAAACCATTAATCATCAGACAAGTACAGGGTATGGGATGATGTTCAAGAGAGCTTTCCATCTAGATAGGTGAAACATACGGCACAGAAAAGCAGAGAACAGAGGCATTTGAACGGCAAGCATCTTAGGCAATGAAAACCTTCTCAGACGTTTGTCACTCTGAGGCACCAGAATATTGTAGGTGCCATGTTTTAGTTATTTATTACCATGAAGTTTCCTAGATGCTTATAATCATGCCTGTGTACCCACCTAGAGTGGCCCAGGTTTGACAGGACTGAGTAGTTTCTACATAGCTCCACTTGAGATTGAGCAATGGGGTGCTTCTCTGTCCCGGGCTGCAAAGGGTAGAGGTCTGGGCTTCCCAGAGATGCTCAACATCTGTCTTGTCAGCTTCTTTTCAAATGTGGTTGTTGGAAAGAGGAGGTGATGGTGACAGCATCCTGTCATACTGAAACAAGGGAATGATGCAAGGTCAGCCCTCCCTTTGCCCAAAGAGATTGAATCCAGCCCTCAGTGTCCAGGCTCTGCGTCACTCTGGAGGGGGGGTGTGTGAGAGCAGGCAGAGGAGGAGGAAAGTCTATTCTCCATTTTTGCTGGGAAGCTGTATTGCATGTGGGAAGAGTTTAAGGTCCACAGCAGTGCTCTCTGCCCAGTGGCCAGGGCACTCCCTGAGAAAAGATGTTCAAAGTGTTGTATTAATCTGTAGAGAGGAGGAATCTGCTGGTGGAGGATGGACTGAGTGTACCACATCCTCCTTTGGCGATGCTGCTAGCCCCTGGATATTGTCTGAGGCAGGATTACTGTCACCTTCTCATTCTCCAGTGATTGCATTTTAGTCAGACATCCCTGCCAACCCCATGAAAGGAAGAAAATTATGTCAGATTAACCTTTGTTCCCTGAATTGCCCTGTTGACTGCCCTGGGCTGAAGCTGGCAGCTTGACTTTGAATCATAGATTTTCTATACACCATGTAGGGACCTTATATGCCTATTCCCTATAGGGTGCCTAATGTTTAAGCAGCAAAACACGTACATTCATTTACTGTATCTGGCCTAAGATGGTTTCCAAGATCATACTGCATATCAGAAGAAGAAACAGGACAAAAATGTATTGAATAGTATTGAATAGTGATTACAATTAATAACCAGATAAAAGTAGCTAAGAGCTTGCAGGAGTGCTGTGAACCTAGGAAAGCACCTGGTTTTCCTTCCTTCTCTCCATCTCCTCCCCCTGCAAAAGCCCTGCTTTGTCTATACAGGAGGAGAATGGGCAAGAGCAGTGCAGTGTTGGTCCTCCTAGTCTTTGCTACGGAGCAGTCAGCAGGTATTCAGACACGGGAGTAATGCATCCTTCCGATATCTTCTGACTCCAGGCTGGAAAGGAACCATCTGTTTGTTATACCACACACTGAGTCTGTACTGTTGGCAATCTTTTGGGCTCTAATAAAGCCAGTTTAGCTTTGCCCTGGGGATTGCATACAGTGGGGTATGAGGCTAATTCTCATATAGGAAGCTGGTGAATACAGATTCAGAGAGGATATGTGAAACAAATATGTATTAAAAACAGGCTTACTGCTGCATAGAAACTAAAAGAGTAGCTTGAGGAGCAGAACAGGGGAAAACCTGATATTATGTGATATTCACAGTGCATGGAGGCTCTAGGGAAGAAGGCTGTTGAGTGGATGCTGAGAGCATGTACTATGCACGAAGAGTTAAGGGGAGGAAGGGAAATGCAGCTCCAGAACATGGTGGGCAGGAAAACTGATCCCAGAGGAGCAAGGACAGGCAAATTCATCTCAAGAGATGGTCACAGTAACAGTGACAAACCTTAATTTCACAAGATGTTGCTTATTTCTCTGTGAATGTGCATATGTAAACAACAACATTGCCATTTCAGTCAAGAAAACCACATCCTATCTTCAGATGAGAGAAATTGCAGATAAGGGGGTGGAAGTGTCATTTGCACTGGGTGTTGAGACTTCAGATTCAGTGACAGGTGATTCCTTACTCCCTACAAGTAATACAAGCACTTAGCCTGTTTGCATTAGGCTCTTTTTAGGATTTCTTTTTCCCTGATGAATTACTCGAGTCAATCATGGCATATACTGTGACACTAATAGCTAACCACTGAGGTGCTCTGCAGTAGAGAAACACGGACCTGTGGTACTTGCGTTAACAGAAACTGGCATTACATTAATGCCAAAAAAAAAAAAAAAAAAAGCTGAAAATAGTCCCTCTTTACTGACAAACTCTCATTTAATAGAATCATTCTTAAAGAGGGTGCTAGTGCTAAAAGCTTTGAAGGTAAAATTGTAGGAAGAAGAGACTGCAAAACAAGATGTTGACCTTCATGTAGAGCAAGCCCATCAGGTAGGTACAGGGACACCTGGAGTCTTATGTTCTTGCTCCAAGTTGTTAGATGCAAAAGATTTCTCGCTGAGATGTCACACACACTCATTAGCCCAGTGCTATGCACAAGCAAATACATTCTGACTCTGATAAGCTTAAAAAGCCATTCTAGCAGGGCATATCAGGAGTATCTTGCTGATTGTGCCTAAGTTAGGAAAGTAAACCTTTCTATATGTGTGTATGTAAAATGCAGCTCATTATATATACATAAAATACAGCTTATTATTTCAAAGTATATTTTAAAAATAGATAAGTAAATATTTTAATATGTTTTCTGAAATTTCATTGCCTATTGGCACTGCATATTAACAGTGGCAGTGGATCAAGCTTTTGAAGGCAGTAGGAATCTGATGATTCAGGAAGCTGAGCTGCCTGCACGTCACCTTCCCTACCAGCTTGTCTGGGGACACAACTTCATGAGCAGTGGTATACAGCCGCAGCTATACAGCTACAGCTGCAGCACTAGAGATGATTTGCACCTGGACAAATCCAAATGATCATGGAGGAGGTGGGTCTGCCTGCATCTGCCCATCTAGACATGCCAATAGATGGCAGACACATGCTATTGGCAAGGATCAATGCCAATATTCACATATGGCACTATACATAAAGCCCCAAAACAGGCACTGGAGGGAGGACCAGTGTAAATCTTTATGATAGGAATGCTTTCATCTGTGCTTCACTGCAAAGCAAAGTGAACACAGCAAAGTTTGGAAGTGGCAGAGCCTTGGAGAGCCCCAGGAATGAAAGAAATGGAGGCAAAGCATCAGATGCATGAGTGCAGGGGGCTGAGATGGACTCTCATGACAGTGGTAGAGGGGAAATAGTAGGTGGAATTAACATGTCTGATATAAAGGGTGACAGAGAAGTCTGGACTGCAAATGGGCTTCAAACAGATTAGTTAGAGATCCGTTTGTAAATCTGACTAGACAAGAGTTGAACTAAGATGGCAAAGACATGTACCAACTGCAATGCGTTTAGGAAAGCTGGCCTAAAAATCAAGGGTGTGCCATCCTCAGATATTGGTGTATGCAGTGCACAGTATGTGTGCTTCTCAGTTTCATTAACAACACCACACCTTGAAATTTTTATGGTCAACTTTAGTTAAAAGTTTTCTTTTTGAATACTGGTAGTCTCCAAGTAACAGCACAAAGATGTTGTTCCTAATTAGGGTGATCACACAGCTGTAATGATGTAATTTCAAATTGTGAATGATATTATAACTGAGCTAACATTTTAATAAATAGCAAGGCAGGTTTGGAGAGCAGGTTTATCTGCAGTCTGTTACTAAATACCTGCATGTGTGCTGTATTCAAGGAAGAAACACCTTCTCTGTCTTTAATACAGACATATAAAACGAAGACTGTGTTTTTAAAGATCTTAAGAAACACTGAAGGTCAGGTGAAAAGCTGTGTAAACAGACACTCTTTTAAAATTATCTTCTGATCTTGTTCAAATATTGTGCTTTTTTCTTCAGAATCTTTACTTAATCTTTTAAATTAACCTCACAATAATAAAGATGATAGAGTACAGAAATGATTAAATGTAAGTTGAAAAGCATCAGCTTTTTAATTAACCACCTGTATGCTTATTTGGTAAAGATTACAATCTGTCTTGTGAACACGGCTACATGAAGAAATCAAGAGATCGCATACTTGTGCTGTGAATTAACTGAAAATGTGAGCTGTGTTTTGAGATCTGCTATTGATCTGTTGCTTGATCTTGGGCAAGTTATTTTACCTTTCTCTGCCACTGTTGGGTGTTGGTTTTCTCTTGTTCTTCTAACCCTAATGACAGCCTGTCCACAGTACGATGGATGGCTCAGATAAGAAAGGAAGGTGAGGACGGAGGAATGTTGGTGCAGTGCCGTTCTTGTTCAAAATAAATGGTTTGTGGTCTCTAATGATTACAGATTTTATCGGACCTCAACATGAGAGCGATGGCCTGCACTGCCAAAGGGGTTGAATGAGCTGAGAGCAGCCTGTGCTGAGAAACCATCATGGGATACCTGCGTGAGAGCTGCATTCCTCACCTCAGCTGCAGTGATACACAGTGAGACATCCACGGGCTTGCACACCCTGTCAGGGTAGAGCTGTCTAATGAATTACCACCGTCCTGCTGACCCCAGAGCTATCCGCGTGCTCAAAGACCGTGGCAAATGGGAGGCAGTTTGACTTAGTTCAGCAGTAAAAGATGGATAAACTTAGATCTGATTGCTGTAGCTGTGGGTTAGTAGCTTGCACATAAATGACTCCTGCAACTGAGCCCACGTGTTAAGCTGCTGAAACTTGAGTATGCCTGTATGCCAAATACTTCTTGTATGTGCAAATTTGGGCTAAGACGTATGAAACCAGGTGCCACAACTTTATATTTGCAGCAGTTAAATAATTCTCTAAGGAATGCTGAGCCTCTAGCAATGACTGCCCATTTTACCTTTACAACCAAATGTCTACATGCAGCTGCAGTGGGAGCCCCTAAGTATTTAATGTTTTTAAAATCAGGTCAGTGTTCTTTGTAAACCCAGTGGATTGAACTGTGTCTGTATAACCTCACATTTTTCTAAACCTGAGGTGCACAGAGACAGCACTAGTTCTAACGTAGCCTTCCTTTTCAAATATATCACTCTAACACAAATACATGCCAGGGGAAATTGAATCTTGGAAGTCAAAATGTTGTGGGGTTTAAAAGTCCACAAATGGCACTGAAGATCCTGTTTAAAAGAACAATTGTTTTTGAGCCAACATTGCTGTCTTCCACTGCACATCAGAAATTTTTAACATAGTTCAGACAGGTCAATCTTTATTGAGCATGAAAATTACTTTTTAAGCGAAAAAACCCCAATGTGAATGGATCACCAGGATCACTGTCTCTGCACTTGTATTAGAAGGGAATTTGGTGACTCAAACTTGCAGAGCTGAGCCATGCTTCTCCTTATTGCCATTGGTCATAAAGGCTGGATTGTTCTCCTGGCTTCTGAGGGAAACCTTGTTATTACTGGGCAGCTGTCACTGAGAGACAGTTTACATTCAATTTGATAGATTACGCAATTGTCCTGGTTCTGACATAACTGCAGCATCGTCTCAGCAACTGTAAACACACAGCTGCAGGAAACATTCACTGGGGAGGCAAAACACATTTCAAAACTATACAGATTTGGCAGTTTAAACTCTGAACTGGAACGGAAACTTTACGGAGAAATTGAATCAAGTTATTGGGAGACAAGGGCAATTGTGTTCTTTCTGTCTAGTGTCTGTCTTTAGGCGATGATGAATCACTAAGGCCTTCACCCCTTGAAAGATACCAGAGAGATTGTAAGAAATAGTGAAGATAAAAGGAATCACAGGTCAGTAAACAGCAAAAGAATAACATGCTGTCCAATCAAAGCCTATGACCCCTGATGCTAGCAAAGGAGACCGGCTAGGCCTCAAAGTGAACTTGAACCACTGTAAGGCAATGTTACTTACGAAAACTTCAATAGCTGAATTCCTACTGTACTGATATTCTCAGTGATTTTTCGGTAATTGCTTTGGACTGGGTTTAAACATGAAGATTGATTAGCTTTCTTCCAATGTTCATCTTTTCAGGAAGCCTGAGTCTGCAGTACATGCTGGTTTGGGTCCAAATTGTTCTCCAGAAGATAACCAAGTTCAATCTTTTACTCAGTGGACAAGGCCACTTTTCAAGAAAAATGTCATTCCTTGATTCTGTGGTATTGGATTTATCATTCTGTTTTTCATAATTAGGATCTGAGTAACAATCAGGATAGAGGCTTTAAAAAATCCCATGCCAGGTTTGTTTCCTACTGAGTTGACTACATTGATTCCACTTTAGTCCAGCATGAATGAGTTCTCCTCCATGCGTTTCATTATGAGGAGTGGTGACTCATTTACTCACTTGGAATCCTTGTGTTCTTCATATGTGGATGCAATGCTCATCATGCACATCCACTAAAATTGAGGTTCTCCGTGTAGGTAAACCACATTCTGGGAGATGAACAAGCAGTTAAGCAGCTTATGGATTGGATTTAAATGTTGACAACAAAGAGCAATCCACAGGAAAAAAATTAAATTTTTCTTCTTAAAAAAGCTGACTGACTGTGCAAGAGAAATTTGTTGCAAATACCAAAACCAGGTTTATTTGTTTACACAACTTTTTGTACATTTCAACCATTATACACAGTCATATGACAGCAGGACAGCTCTGACACTATTTGTAGCACTCTGAATGATATTTTGCCCCACAGAGATCTGCCATGAACCGTCTATCTGATTTATAGCAACCCCATATTGCTCCATTTCCTGAACTGAAGCACTTACACGTGTATGTCATAAAGCTATAGGGTTATGGAGGTGTATTTACAACAAAGGTGAAGACCGAGATGAAACTGGAAGAGGAATATGAGAAAGACTCTAAAACCAAATTTTGAATAAATAGCTTTTTTATGTATACACTGGGTCGTCTTGCTGCTCAGACTGCTGTATATCAAGAGCAGCTCCACTGACAACAGTGCAACAACTACTGCCAGAAGAGTTTAACTTGGAGAAAAATAAGGTGGTTATGAATTTCTATTCCTGGTATTTCTATTTACTGTGAAATGTGATTGAAACAAGGAATAATCACTGTTTTCTACTTTCTGTTCTTCCTGAAAACAGTGTATAACAACATATAACAGGAGTAAGATAAAATCACTGGGTCAAAACAACTAATGTCTATTTGAAAAGGGAATAGAATTTGGTGTGGTTTATAATATCCCAGCTAAGGCTATGAAAAAGAGATCAGACTGCAGGAATATACCCTGTATTATATAAAAGAATAAAGAGATTAAAGGCTGACTTTGATCTCGTTTGCCCAAGATTTAAATTGATGACTCTCAATAGATATCAGCAGCCTTAACCTGCATTTACAATGGCAGAGAGGAATATTAGGTCATAAAATCTGACATCTGACATTGGGTTAAAGAGAAAAACTAAAAGCCCTTCAATATTCTGCAACATGATAGTCTTTATATTTGATCTTGACAAGTTATTCAATTACTTGATGCCTCAATTTTCCCAGTAGTAAACTGGAGGTAAGACTTCTGTGAGTGTCAGAGTGCTACTGAGAAACTCAATACTAGTGAAATGATTTGAGTGTTCAAAATGATAGCCACTAAAAATAGATTTTTTTATTGAAATTCTCTACATGCAACATCAAGACACCAGTTTTCCCTCCTCATGGTAGTTAAATAGAAATAGTTAAAAATATTTTACCATTTAAGTGTTTTTATTGCTCCCTGAAGGGCCTCACTATCCCCAGTGACCAACTGAAATTACATGGAGTTGCTCACTGGCATTTCCAGTATAACTAGTGAAAATCAATTGTTGAATTTAGCTACAACATGGTCAGTAAATAGACATTCTGATCCAATTTCAAGGTCAGTGCACACCAAGTTTAATTAAAATGGCATGGTGTGTTACCCATTATTATTGAACTGCCTAAAATATTCAAGAGGACTCTGAGGACTCCATCATGTAGCTGGAGCTAGAGGAAATAAAACAGAAAGAAACTTCTTTACTGATACTTTAAAATATATCAGGAAAGACTAAGAGAACCTAGAAAGTGTGCTCAACCTTTTGGGCAACCTGGCCTAAGCTAAAACAAAATGAGAAATAACATAATTCCTACACTTTGATTTCAGGTTGAGTATATTATTGCTTGAATTTTCTTCAAAATATCGAGATTAATTGGTATCTCTTGCACATTTTCCAGCTGTGGAAAATAATTAAATTTTGTAAATACTACTTTTTTTCATTGGTAGAAGAGAGACCAGCATCTGCAGCCACTGTGTAATGTAATTACAGAACTATCATATTTTTTTGGATATTCTGTAAAGTGACCTCCTGAAGCACATCAAAAAGAAAGTACCAGGAAGGTATGAATTAAGTTGAGAGACACCATGGGAGCCAATTCTCTTCTCCCGCCTCCCTAGTTACACCCACTGAGTGCAATACTAATATGAGTCTCACTACTTTCCCATTGCTCCCACTGCCTTCAGTGAGATCTGGGTTTGGCCTATTATCTGACTCACTTGTATTGGATGTGATATGACATCATTTAAGTAATTGGCCCAATGGGACTCACTTTTTCCACCCACTGGCTTTGTACGCAAGGGCAGAATTAAACCACTGCATTGACTTTCCCCTGTATCAGCACGTCCAAAAACATTCAGAGGGCAACGTTATTTCTTTTCTTAATTAATAAGAATATGAGCAACTGTTCCTTTGTGAAATATTCATTGAATATCTGCTTATAAATATTCATAAGTTTTAACAAATAAATTTTATCCTTATGTAGAACAGTGACACTTAAGGAAATGAGAATATGCACACGCACAGAGAGCTACGTTGTATTACAAGCCACTGCTATTATGACGTGCTCCAAATCAGATTTATTTCAGAAGTCTTAAAACATAGATCATGGCAGTAAGATGTCTCCTTTAGACACATCAATGGTTGTTTGTGGCATAATAACACTACCACGTTTAATAATTGAACTACTACCAGCGTAAGCCCTTGAACTGTGTTTATTTCCTCAGTGTTTATGCAGTGATGTGTCACACATTTTTAACAGCAGACGAAATGCTTGTAATGACATTTCTAATGCTGGAAATCAGAGCATTTGTGCCTGTTGTAGATTCAAAATTGTCTCCATTTTCCACAGCATCTTAGTACTGAAACAGACTTTCACTGTAAAAAAAAAAAAATAATTTTATTTTAAATGGTAGCTGCATGAGATGCTAGCTGAAACTATGAATAGTTCAGATAATTTTCCTTCATCTCTTGCCTAAAATAGAGATAACTAGATGATGACAGCTCATTCTGAGGCTCTTACACAGCTGATTTCTGGGCTGGTTGTTCACCAAGCCCAGCGTCAGTTTGCTGCCTTGCATTCAGGTGATTCACTTGGGTCCTTGTTTTGGCCAGCAGCTCCCCTGCTTCTCCTGGGTCAGACTCAGACATTCTCATCTTTCTACCTTTGTATGTGTTCAAACAGTTCCTAACATGACGCTGGGGTGGGTTATTCCTTTGGCAACTTAACTGTACATTTCACAAAGCTGGATGGTTCATCAGACCCAAATTGCGGATGGCCCAAGTAGGAGGTAGGGAGTCCTCCCAGCTCTTTCTGCTTGTGCTGCTCAGATGGGGAATTAAAACAAGGACGAGCTTCTTGCATCCCAGCTTCTCTGTCTTGAAAATGGATATATAACCTTTTGAGTGAGTCACCTGAGATTTCAAAGGATATGCAAAGTTGCCGGATACATGAAGTTGCTAGTTACTCAGGTGCTGCTGATGCGTACAGGATGCTGGGTGCCATGAATCAGATCTGGTCCTTACAAACATCCTTCAGATGAAAGCTGTTACAGGTGCCCTTGATTTTCCTCTTTCCATTTCCAGCACCTTCCCTAAAGTGCTTTTGAGCTGCAGAAGCCAGAGGAAAAAAGGGATTAAAATAACTGCATTTGAAAAAGAGCAGTGTGGTCCTGGGCCTGGACTAAGTGAGAGGTTATTTGTCCTGCTCTTCGTCTCATAAGTCCAAATCTGAGACTCTGTGTACTCCTTCCACTTACAAATTGAGATGACACACTGCTATGGAGAAGGTACAGGACAAAGAACCTGCAGCTTCTTTCTGCTAGCTCATAGGCACTCAAGAGGCTTGGTGGGAATGCAAGAGCTGAATTTTGAGGGGAAGCAAGTCTGTAGTTGTTCTGTGAAGCATTAACTCCATGTGATGACAAGGCAGAGCAGGGAATGCACACTGAAATGAGGATCGCTCACTAGCAGTTTTGAAAGGGAATGTCTTTACAGGAGAGCAAATAATCTTACTTGGTTAAGATTTTCACAGAAAGCTTATAGGAAGACAGAGGGACTTTGTGCATTGGCTGGTTTTATATTCACCATCCAGCTTTACTTACATGTGTAAGTAAGCAATCACCAATGTAAAACCTTTGCTGTAGGGTTTTATCATCTCAGCAGATTACTTTTTAGTGCCTGACTAATGAATCATCAGATAAAGCTGTGGCAATTGCCTGCCTTGGCAGGCAGTTATTTCCCACACCTTTGGCTTGCTGACATCTACTGTAGGGTCATTTCTGAGCTACAGAAACATGACGCCTTCTCTGCCACCATTGCTGCAGGCACTGCCCACCAAGTCCACAGCTGAAAATCAGCATGGAAAAGGATTTGCCATTACAGAAATGATGAAATTACAACCTGCAAAGTCTTTCTCAGAAGATCAGCCACGAAAGGCAAGGAATCACCATCAAATGAAGTGCTGCAGAGTGGAGCCATACATATGTAAGTATAACTGAGATATTCACTGTGATCTGTAAGTCCTAATCTAGGCTCAGTGTGCAAGGTAGTGATGAAGACGCTCAGACTGATTGATCTGCAGGCTAAGTATGGCCAAAATATATCACAGATATGAAATAACACCAAATTCAGAGTGGTGTCATGAAGACTGGAATTCATCACAGTGTATTTTGATGGGGCCATGCTCTGTGCTGGCCTTTCTTTCTGCTTACGTAGTATTTCTCTCTGCTCATTGTATCCTCATGCACACCCTGTGAGACAGCAGACATAAAGCAGCTTGTCTATTGCAGTACTGCATCACTTCCTTGAGTTCAGCTGAGAATTTCCTAACCAAAGAAGATGAATAGAGGGCTGGGAATGTGTCCTTATAGATGTTTTCTGTGCAATCATGTACATGCCTCAACTCCTTTTGGGCATTAGTGGTTGCATTTGTGAGCTTTGACAGCAATAGGTGTATGAGTGGTAGTGAAAGAAAGAGCCAAGGATAAAGATTAGCTTTTGTTGATAGGAGAAGACAATCACATTACATGGGGAGGAAGAAAATAAAAGAATGAGAAGCTGTTAAAAATTTCAGCCTGACTTCTCTCTTGTTCAGTGTCCTTATCTCTGCTGGAGCACTGGATTTTAGCTCTTGGATGGGACAGTATCTCTCCTAGTTAACCTCCCACACCAAACTGCACCAGGCAGAGAGTATAAAATTAAAAAAAAAAATAAAATTTGAAAGTTCTCTGAAGTCATCAGCAGTTTACCATAGTCCTTGCATAAACTGCTCTGAAAACATCAGGCTCTGCCCCTCTGTGTTTTCTTTCCTCAAGCTCACAGATGGAGGTTGCATAGGACATTGTGTGTCTGTGTGGAGACTTCCTTGTCCAGATCTGGAGGCAGAAGATGATGAAGGCAGGAGGATGGTTCTGGTGCTAATCACAAAATCTAGACATGACATCCCTTCTTCTTTAGCCACCACCAAAAAAGCAAGTGGTCTGTTTTTTAACCAGCTTCACAGGCAAAGCCTGAAAGAATGTTAGTAGTTAGGGAAGCACTAGTAGGCAGCTATAGAGATGTGGCTCAAAGCTGAGGAGGGCTCTGTACAAAAATTTGTGCCCAAGTGCCACATAGTTCATCTGGAAGCACAAATCCACGTGGTAGGAAGAGGTGACTTTTCCCAGACTGCCATGGAGATGTATATAATGAGTCCCACACTCTAATTCCTGTTCTGGAGGCCACCAGCCCTGTGTAAGAGCTCATGAGCTAAAAGAAATCAGTCAGATATCATCTAACACTGAAACCTCACTCTAAAGAGAGCTGTTGAGTCAATAAACCCATTCCCCTCACCCCCCTGTTTCCATGTACTTAGCCAACACCAGCTGTGGCCCAATTAAACTCAACTGCTTACTGAAATGGATCTGTTACAAACAAGTACACAATGGATTATGATTGTAATCACTTTAAGAGGTCACAGCAGCTCAGTGCTTGTGTTTTCTGTTTGTATGAGATGTAGGACCAAAGTTCTGACCCACTTTGAGTAACTACAGACCCTTCAGCCCCTTATTGTTTGTTAGGATGGCAAAATACAACTTGTTTGTGGTGTCAGCGAGCAATCTGGAACTCTTCTTCCACATTTGGCTCTCTTAAATTAGTGCAAAAGGTAGCTACTGCCATCAGATTAAGAGAGAGTGCACGATAGCAGCAGAAAATGAGATTCCTACTTGCAATATTAATATGGTCAGAAATTCAGGCTACTAACTTAAGTGAACTAAGCTGTGAAATGGTGGAAACGCTTTGGTCCTGGTGCAGATGGAAGAAGAACCTCCAAACCTGATGGTTTTCTTTGTACAACTGAAATAAGTGTCTCCTGCGGTGAGGTCAGAAGTGTGTCTCTGCTGTCCTGCTGCCACCAGCACCCTGCAGTGAGCACACTGCCTTCTCTGTGGGGACACCACTTGTCTTTCAAAACTGTCCAGGGCCTTCAGGCTTTATGCCTGGGGCAATAAATTCTCCTGGTATATGAGGCAGTTTACAACAGCATTTAATATTTTGCTGTTTGAGACATATAATCATTTTCTGTCATGACTCCATCAAACCTGCCAGCTAAGGAAGAAGATTACAAAGACTGGGTGCAGCCTTTTTTCTTCTTTTGAGTTCTTTTCTGAAGATCTTTCTTTATTGGGCCTCCCTCAAGGCATTAGCCTATAATCTATAATGCCATCTGCTTTGCTGGGCTATAAGCCAGGTCACTTTATTAAATCAGCATGGAGTAATTTACAGCATTGTTTTTGCTGAGTAACAAAACTGTACTGGGGAAACGGAGAAAAAGATGCTTTTGTGCTAGAGCAAGATAGCATGTGCATTTCAGATCTCATGTATTTCAACAACAGAAGGGGAAAAAAATGGGGTTTCCCTTATCTTGGACTATTCCTTCCTGTTTGGTTTCTGAATTATACCGCAATCTTCAAAAATGCTGCTGAATGTATGCACTGTGGCAGGGCTCAGTTTTAGGAGTGAAAAGGTCAGTGGCATTTTTAGGATGTAGGGCTGAGGTGAGGATGAGGATGTGAGAAGCTACAGCACAAAAGAGCATAATCACTAAGTGTGAGAACCAGAAAAAAAACCCCTCTCTTTTATTAGAAACTTATTTCAAGCAGAATTCTGGCTCTCCTCTGTGTCTGTTTTTTTCGGGTAAACTTACCTGTGGCTGGTGCTACTTTGGAAAAGAAAATCTGAAGTGACTGCTAGAGAGCCACCATTTATATTAGACAGATATACTTGAAGCAGTCTTGCTCAGCTCTCTGAAAGGCTGTAAGAAAACAGCTACATGATTTAGCAATCCTAGTTCTTGCTTTACATACATATTAAAGAAAAATCAAATATTGTCTTCTGGCTGGAACAGCAGCTAACGCTTTTGCTTACAGCCAAAAAAAAACCACTTGAAAGAGTTGAAAATTGCTTCCGAAGTCTGGTAAAAGTTTAATTAAATCTTTTGTTGTTTTCCACCCTCTGGTCTATATTTTGCTCATTTTCACATTGTAAAAGGGGCTGTTTCTTAATAGTTTTTATTAAATTAATCTAAACCAATATTTACTAGGACTCCAGGCATATAGAGGCTGGAATATATAATTGTACTTGTTAGCACTGTGAATATTGAACATTACACAGGAAGTGAATGATGTTAAAAGAAAGGCGACATAATAAAAGATAATCCATCAAATGAAAACAACAATAACAACAACAGTACTAAATAAAAATGATAATAATAGCAAATAGGATACCTGCAGGCTGTCACAGTTATTGTATCTCAAAATAGAATTGGAAAAGTACTTGAGCTAATAAACATTATTTAATATTAATCTATATTATTGAGTATAATACACACTAAACTACCTGGAATCCATTTAAGGAAAGTCCAGGTAACACCTCTCTGAATCTTTAGGACCTATAATGAGTAATCAGATGAAAAAAAAAATCCAGCCAATAACAACCAGGCCAGTGTTTACAACCCATGACCCTGTTGTAAGCAGTTTAGCAATTGCAAAGTATCTTTTAACAGCACATTTTAAGAAGCCCCAGGGTTACAGGCAGCTTTGCAATGTAAAGACCAATAAAACACCTTTCAAGCTTTTATCAGTGATACAGGTCATGAGTGCACGTTACCCAGATCACGAGTGCTTTAAGAGTAGTCAGGCATTCACCAAAATATACAGATTATTCCAGGAAATTTTAATCCTGCAAGAGTAGATTTCATCCTCTGATAAGATTATAAAAATGAAAAACACTACTAACAAAAAAAGAGGAAATGTTGGAGAACCTTCCTTGGTACAAACTTAGGTGATTCCATTGAGATTACAGGCTAATGGAATCTGGTTTTGCAATTTTTCCTACTTTTCCTTGGAATGTTTAGGTTCATTGGCTTGGGAAACTCAGGAAAGCTGTCATATTTTGGAAAACTCCAGTCTTACCTCTTCAGACAGACCAGAAATTATCTGAAAGCATCATTTGCCATTGCTTTTGTGTGTAGCTGATTCTGAAAAGGAAGTTGCAAGGATTCTGAGTCATAGCAATTTTTTATTTCTTTCTTTTAAATTTTAAAGGAGCTGGTTGGAACATTTTTAGTTTGTAATGATGTAGGCTGGTGTTGTAACACAGAGCCTCAGGACATCAGGACCTTGAGAATTAAGGGTGAAGAAGGCATATCCAAAAGCTGGTTTTGTTTTCCATGCATGTGAGACCTTGTGAAAACAACACTTCTAAATGTAACTTTGCAAAAAATAATGTCATTATTGTTAGATTAATTATGGTGTTGAAATATCCATCATAATTTTTTTAAAAGCCAACAAAACCAGCTTGGGTAAATGTGTTTGTAGCATTATACTGCAATCTGATCACCTACTGTCATTAAGTATGAAAGCAATTCTTCAGCTTCAAGTGAATCTAAAGCCATTTTGAAAACTCTCTTACTACATTTCTTAATATTCCTGTGTTCCGCTGCTCTGATGGACAACTTAAAGGCAAATTGTTGTATTAAGGGCAGCAGTGAAAAATTAAAATGTTCTTGTTAACTAAAACATTAAGTAAATTTTTTAAATTTTCAGATCAGTTGACATTTGCATTTTTCAGAGTCTTCCAAGTAAGTAACATCTGAAAGCTTAAGCCTCTAAATATTAAATGAACAGAAGAAAACAGATGAGACCATCCTGAGACTTTTGGATGCACAATCATTGCAGAGAGTATAAAATGATAACAGATGGAAAGAATGCTTCTAGTACAATGGAATACAATGTAACATAATAATTATTAATAATTTCAGAATTAGTTTTCTAAATATATGCTCATGATAGAATCTGAGATTTCAAGGCTACAATAAGAGAGTTGTATTTTGCTCAGAGCAGAGTTCGTTCTCTTTTAACTCCTATTAAAATCATATAGATGCATCCATCAGCTATTATACCAAGCAAATGTGATGACAAGTTATGTCTTAAGAAAAGGAAAAGCCAAAGGATGACAGAGAGAGGTAGGATTAGTGTAGATGATACTTGTTTGTCTGCATCGGGGACATTCGCTGAGTTTTTAAGTTTTTAAAATTAAATTGAATTTCAGATGGTCTCCATGTCTGCTGTCTCTCAATAACCCTTGTTTTCAGGTGCTTTTATAGAAGGTGGAGGAGCAGTTCCCCAGGCTCACTTATCTTGTGAAAGCTGCCCTGCACAATAAGTAACTCTTCTATCATTGATGTCAGTTTGCAGTGTTTTCCCAGGGCTCTCTTATTTCCAGTTCTTGAGTACCTAATTATTTTCTCAAGCTTTTTCCTCGATAAGAATTCAAAACCACATCACATTATTAAAACAGTGATATATCAGAGTCTTTTCAGAAAAGATTTCTGCCTGGTTCTTCGAACTTGAAATTCATATTTCTGAAGTCATTATTGATTCACTGAGGATTTTGGATTGAAAGTGTCAAAAGTATAACAGTTGAAAATGAAAAGTGTTATCAACGGCCAAAAGGCTGTTGAAAAATGGTCTGATAGGCTGGAGTAATTATCTGGCTAAAATACAGAATAAAATCTTTATCCTCAGAAGGAATGTTTGCTATGGATAAGGCCACTGACTCTTTGCATTGAGAGGCTTCTTGTAGCCCTCTTATGAAAGGCTGCAGACTCACGAAGGGGTAGCAATCGTTAATGGAAAAGTGTGAAGAAATCAAAAGGGCAAGTCTTATCCAACAATAGTGATAGGTAAGGTGTTTAGCAAACCGTGGTCAAGAGTGCTTTTAACTGTTGGTTGTACAGGAGAGTGCAACTAATAAAAGATATTTTCCTATATATTTTACTAACAAAGTTTTTAAAAAAAAAAAAAAAATTGTACTTCTCATGTGATTTTACTGTAAGCTTGCATTTCAGTAAGGATGCCTTTTATTCAGAAACTATTTTTTAATTTGTATAGCATTAACAACACTGATAAAATACTCTGTAGAAATTAGAAGCTTGAAAGCAGATTTGCAGTAATGATGTTTAAAGGGAAGATAAAACCCACATTATTTGTTCATGAAAATAAGTCTTGCGTCTTTAGTAAAAGAAAAGCTAATTAAATTAAAAGAAAAACACTCATTTGTGAAACAAATCTGTTCTGATTGGAAGAGAGATGCCTTTGAGAGATCAAATAGCTTCTAAGACTTCCACAGCTCAAAGAGTTCTGTTCTTTCCAAGGAAAAGGAATCCCAGGAAGATTGCAGCTGCAATTTTATTTTTTTTCACATTGCACCTAAAACACTGGAATATGCTTCCAAATTAATTCCCTGGAAGGGTGTCCCATAGCACCCTTAACCTCTCTACCGAGATCATCTCAGATGGCCTCGCACTGGCCTAGATAATTGTCACAGTAAATAACGCTTCAATCCAGAATGAGAAGAAACAATAGTTGAATGTTTTAAATAAAGTTTCAAAGAAATAAAGCATTAGAATAATGTAGCCAGGGATACAGAGAGTTCCTTTTCATGTAAGATTATTCTTGTAAAACTATGCCTTTGATGAATCAGAAGTCATTGTGCAAAGTTGAAATTACCAGGAAAGATGTTTTACACGTGCTGTGCAAAAACACAGATTACATGGTTATAATAATGACTTCTACTCTTAAAACCTGTATTCCTTTTTCTTTTAAGTAAAAATGAGTACAGGGCAAGGAGCAAATATACCAGTGCATTTGGTCACCTAAAAAAGATGGTAAGATCTGGAGCTGCGAAGACATGGCTAGATGCTGAATTCTAGATTAGCAAAGGAAAGCATAACTCAAAAAAAATTCAGCACAGAGTTCAGTCACAGCTAGTTGTTGAAACAGGCATTCTCTTTCTTATTCTTCTTCATGACTGCTGGGGAAGGTTCCTGAAAACAAAAGCACATTTAAAATCGTTTGTTTGAACACAGAATGATCTTGTGACTTGTGTCAGATCACACAGGAATTTATCCTAGCTTCTCCCAGTCCGGATTTAGTGCCTGAACCAGAAGTCCAAACTTGCTCTCTGCTTAGTGGCACCATACAGTCCTTTCTCTTTGTTGTTAAAGGAAATAAGAAGGTGAACAATATTTACTCAGTTTGAGCCCATCTGAGTTCAAACATGAAACACTGAGGGCCTGAATGGCACTTGGAACAAAAGGGGAAGAAAATCCACCTTGTGCAAAACACACAAGAGGAAAAAAGAGCATTTACCTTGAAACAGGTTCAACAAATGACTAACAGCAATGCTGTGATTTCACATGGTTTTCTGGTGAACTGTGCATTAACAGTGGCATTTCAAGGAGTGCAACACAAACTACATGATATTTATACACTGAGGTTTTCCTGCAATATTACCCACATTGGCATGGTGATTCTCTGTAGCCAAGAGAGAGAATTCAGTAATGTTAGGACAAAGCATTCATTCTGCAAACAAGGTGTTTAAGAGATATCCAGCCATTTGTTGGTAGCTTATTGAAGGATTTCTATGAAAGCTATGAAGCTCAATAGCTTTACATTGCCTGGGCTGCATCTGTGCAAGAAATAACTTGCCTCCGTCCTGAACATTTCCTGGGCCTGAGTTTTTAAATTTTTGTAGTCTGTGAAATGTCCTGTTATCATTCATGTGGAAAGGCTACCTCTTCCTTCTACAGACAGAAACAGAGGGGAAGGGAAGAGGCAGATGCTTGCAGCTCTTTGAGAGCCAGTCCCTTGGAAGATGCCTTGTTCTATATATAGCACCTGCATACAGTTCTCAGCTGCTCACACCTTGCAGCAGCAAAGAGGAGGAGAAGCTTTGGTTTCAGTTCAGCTGCAGCTTTCTGAGAAGAAAAAGAGGGAAAGAGTTTTGTTTCTGAAGAACAAAGTTTTGTTAAGCACCACTGACTGGGGACATCGCCTGGAGCAGGGACACTTGCAGAACACCATGAGACAGAGGTGATTTCTTTACCCTTCTGTTGGACTGGACCAACCTACACAAGCTCATTTGAATTATTATTTTTGGAAGAACTCTGAAAAAATGCCAAAACATCGTTGCTCTGGCTCAGGGGCTGTGCAAATCACAAAGGACGTAGCTTGTCTTAAGCTTGCCCATAACATGGAAAACATACTGTGATGGATTCTCTTTCTGGAGAGCTGTATCCTAATCCATTTTCTTCCCCATCAGTGGACATGTCTACATAGCTCCAGCCTTGTGCAGTCCAGATAGCACACCCAGAGATTTGTTTGTCAGACCTCATCATAAAGCAAGCTTCATTTGCCTCCCTAGCTCTTCCTTTAGCAGCACTCCTGTAGGAATAGAAAAATGAAAAACACTGCACAAAAGCAGGGTCCACTTCTGCGTTAGAGACCCTCAAAGACAGAGACACATCAGGAACTTTGGTACTTTTACCTTATGAACTTTTAAAATACAAAATTCTTTAGAGGTTGATCCATAAATAGCCACTTGTCAGTTAATCAGCTGTGAATATTTCTGGTGTTATTTATACAGATTTTGCAAGTTCAAGTCGGTGGCTAAAAAAATACTAAGCACAATGACTTTTATTCCATTGTTATTCAATATGCATCTTAGGAGAGGTGACTAAGAGGTCAATGAGAAATTTCAAAGTATCTTAAGTCTCTAATTTTGCACATAAAAAATAACTTTGGTGCAGAACATAATTTAAGATATGGCTGAAACCCTTTTAGGGACTAATTCTCTAATAAATTTGGCCTTTTTTCCTCCTAGTGTGAATGGACTAAAAAATAGCAACAAACCAATAAATACGTTTGTTAACTGCAACTACTCTAACCCTATGCAAAGACATTTCAGTTTATGGTGGTTCATCCTTGAGGTATTTATTATGAAGAATAACACTGCTCAGTCAATATACAAGCTGTAGAGCCGTGGGAAGTTGATTAATTTTTTGTTGCTCTAACTCAGTGACTCATTGTGGTTGTTGATACAAATTTTAAAATTCATATACAAGTAAACACAACACTACAGGTAAGTGTGTCTTCCAAACATTTATAAATTAAGTTTAATTCATTACTATTATCTGCAAGATATATTGACACAATATATTTCTGTTCTAGGTAAATATATGTAAAGTACTTTGGGATCTAACGGATTTAAAAGGTTATTTTGCCATGTCGAGTTTCCTAATAGCCTGTCTTTATATCAAAACAATGCACTTAGCTCAGGCACTTCTATATGCTATACAGCGCAATCATGCATACTGTTTCTCCATGTATTTGTCAATGTTTAAGTAATTTTAACTAGGATGTGTACTACAGTAAGTGCTGTTACCGTAAGTAGACTCTAATTTAATTCAGTCTGCAGTGCTGTCAGAGATTTCATCCCTGTGTGACAAGTGCATAAAACACTGTACCAGTGTCCACAGAAGAAAAATAACCTGCCAAATGCATAACTATTAATTCCTTTAACACCTCCTATAGGACACTTTCTTCTTGCAGATTATTTTCTTCATGTAAAAGTATACTTCATTTTGCAAGCTTTCAGCTGAAATCAACACACATTTTCTTGTGAATATTTACTTTTGGAGATTTTATTGAATTGTCACCTTTGATAGGTAGACTCAACTTTGATATATTAGGTATAAAGAACAGAAAAATGCTGCACTTACTGCATTAATAAATACCTTTTCATTTTCTCAGATCTTTGTTTTTAAGATGTCAACATCAACATTTTATATACAGTGGAACTCCTCTCCTCTCCTCTCCTTTCCTTTCCTCTCCTCATTGGAATGTGTATGTCCCATCACTAATCTTTAATAATATGCAGCTTTAATCCTCAATGAACCAAAGACATATTTAGTGGGCAGGTTTTGGTGGTGTTAATACTGTAAGAAGCATGTGTGACTAGGGTGAATGTGTTTCTGGTCAGTGATACTTTAGCACTTGAACAGTGAAAAATTAGAAGCTTAACTTGAGAAGGTGCTTCAGGATCTCCACAAGCACTCACTCCCACATGTCAATGTAAGATGACAAATATTTCAGCATGTGTGCTTAAGACCATAACTCCATGGGAGGTGACTCACTTGCACTCAAGACTGCCCACTTTCAGCCTCCCTGCATCTGAAATTTCTGGACCTACTGGTATTCAACCCAGCTACTCACACCACAGGATCCCACCAGGACCCTAGCTGCAAAATCTTCTCACATTTTTGGAAGGATAACAGTGGGATAACCTTGCTATGGACATTCCAGTTCCTGAACTGTTCACCTAAATCAAAAGCAAAGTTTCACCCACAACCTTCCCTGGGACCATGTAACCCAGAGTGGCAGTTTGCCTAGTCTGAACTTGTAAGAGGAAGCTGGGATGAGTGATGAGTCTTCAAAAGTTCAAGGAAAAATTGATCAGATGCAATCAGTCAAACCATGGGAAGCAGCAGGATATTATAATTTTGACAGGTACTAAAATTAAATCGCCAGTGTGAATTCCTGACAGTTCCTCTGATGGTGCTACTGGCCTGGCCATGTGCCTTACACAGAGCAGGTGCTGCAGACCAGGTCACAGTAGTGGTCATGGACAGATCAAGCCATATATGCTCCTAGTGATGTGCAGCACGGATACTACACATGTATTACGTCAGGGACGCTAAGTCTGGGCAGCATCAAGGAGACCCACTGGTACACCCTGTCTAACCCACGAGCCACGAGTCACTCCCCATGCTGCTGTGCACATTGCAACCAGGGAAAATGTGTCTTTCACTGATTTTAGAGCGCAGAATCACTGACAGTCTTTCATGGCTACTGGTAGGTGCCAAAAGATGAATTGTCAGCAATTTCACACCAGAATATTGCATAGCTGTGGCATTTTATTTCCCAGAAATCCTTTTAGATTTTTCCCTCTTTTTTTCATCCCTAAAGTTTTTAATGAATAGTTTCTCTTTCGGAATTCTTTTCCCCGAAGGCTTAATATTGTGCTGTTCTCAGGATTAGGAAGGTGGGACTCCCATTTCATTACTACAATGCTAATGTATTTATTAATGGTAGGGAATAGAGTGAAGCAGGTTGAACATTATAAATGGCATCTTAAAGGATTATTTTGTTCACCTTGGTGTACAATAAAACTTTAATGGCAGCAAATTTTTTTCTCCCTAGCTTCTAGCTTTGCCCATAATTTAGAGAATTTATTTTTCTTCTGGACCTCATTTTTCTCTTGACACATGCTGTATTTCTCAGAAAGGTACAAAAAAAAGTATTACAGATAATAGATGTCCTCAGGGGCCCATCACAGGAAAATGTTTCAGCAACTGAAAAGCCAACTATGATAATGGCCTTCATTTCAATAGTCTTTGGTGGTAACACTTGGGCTTTTGTTACAATTCTAATATATTTTTCATTTCAATACACATATCACTTTGCTTTCACCAGTGTTAATTTAAGTCTTTTACTTTGATCAAGGGAGCTCATGCTTACAACACAGTGTTTATATCCACTCAAACTGAGCTTCTGAGGTGTCAAATCTTTTTTAGGATGGCAGAAAGTAGCCAAGCTGGAAGAAGTGGCTTCCCAGATATGTAGTTACATGAGAGACAATGAAGCAACAAACTATTTCCTTTTCAAAATCTTCCACAAAAAGAAAAAAAACCCAACAACAAAAGACTTTGTATTGCTTAATATATATTTTTATTTTCCATTGATTTAGTTGCTTTTGAAAGCGAACCTAACAAATAGAGGCACAGTTAGAAACAAAAGGCAGTGAGTTGTCACTGACAGTTCATCGTTAATTAGCATCTTATTTGGTCTGAAAGATTGAGGGGAGAGTAATCAAAGAAGACTGAAATGAAAAACCCGAAGTGAATGTAGAAAAATATATCACAACACCCACGCGCAGCCGAGATAGCAGTAAGCAAGAAGCATCCTCTACGCAGGCGAGGAGCAGGCAGCCAGTGACCACGCAGACAGATGCAGACAGACAAGTCTATTTTAGGCCTGAGCTCTAGAAGTTGGGGGTAACAGGTCTGCCTTTGCATGCTGCCTCATGCTCCACATCGCTGCTGTGAATGGGACAGCCCCAGGAAACACAGCCATGTTCAGGAGCCAGAAGAAAGCCATGCTTTGCCAACTGCTTGTTATGCATTTCCACGAGAAGACGGGGAAAACAGAAGGGCAACTTCCACAACTTGAGTATTTGTCTTGTCAGCCAAAAATGGTTGATTTTGTAAGAAAGGGCTCATTTTGTAAGAATCTTTGGCCAATCAAGGTTGAGGTTTACCTGTCTGTGATTATTTTACAATGAGAATAATATCATTAAGCAGTGCTTGCAACAGAATGGATGCAGGTCTAGACGGAAGAGACAGGGAAGGGGGTTTGCAGAACTGAGATAAGGTGTGTCCTGGGTTTGGGTTAATTATCACAAACAGCTATTGGCCTGAGCAGTTGGGAGGGGCTGCGGCTGGGAGGGGCCACAGCCAGGATAAACAACCAAACCAGCCAATGGGATGGCCAATATCCTACTGAGTCATGCTCCTATATAAGGGGAGGGCTGGATCAGGCCAGGTTTGCCTGTTTTCAGCTTGCTTCAGTGTGTCTGGAGCAGGGAAAGTTGGCATCTTGGGCACAGGTAGGGCCTTCCTCATTTTTATTACTTGCTTTGTCTATTATTTTGTTAGTAATATCATTAGTACTGTTTTCTTCTCTTTTTGTGGTGTTTTATTGAACTTTTTTTTTTTCTTCTTTCTTCTGATTCTCCCTTGCATCCCACAGGAGGGGGTGTGGAGGGGAGAAAGTGGTAGGTGGGCATCTATGTGGTGTTTAGCTGCTGGGATTGCTTAAACCATGACAGGTGTGTCTTGTATGAGCTGCTGCTTCTGGGAGAGGGTAGAAGGGTGACCTCTTCTGTAAATCTGAATATTCCTGTTGGACCACTGAGCAAAGTATAATCTACATTGGTGGTAAGAGAGCTTCACTCTTCAATGATTTACAGCAACAGGTAGTTCAGGGAAAAAGGCAAGAGATTTGCCCCTATTTCATAAATGGAGAGCTAGGAGCAAAATTTATCATCTCACTCAGCTTCTCCACTTGAGCAGTGCCCATAGCTTCACCAGGAATGAAACCTGCCCTTGTCTTCATACGGCTGCAGTCCTGGGAAAGTGTTTATAGGTGCTATCTTATTAGCTGATGCAGTGTTAAGGAGCTGACATACTGTTCTGCCTCCTAGGGAGATTTGTTTTTCTCAGGCTAGTTTTTCTGTAAAGATGAAAGAGAAGTCACTTGTTAATGAAATCATATGGTTCTTGTTTGGATGTGGAGAAATATAATAAAAGAATCCCAAGTAAATGTTATGAACCAAAGTGGAAGCTGACAGGCAATTTAATTATTCAAGGTTTGGCCAAATATTAAATCAGTGAAGATGGAATTTAGCAGCTTCTGAATTACCACTTGAACAGCAGCTAGAAAAGTAATAGGACACTATCGTTTGCTGTCTTTGATTAGATATCACTGAAATATCAGAAATAAGGTCATTAGGGAAAGTTAAACTCGAAGCCTCTCAGAGCTAAAATGCTTGATCAGAATATCTGTTTGAGAAGGTGCATAAAGTCACTTGTTGCCCAGTTTTTGAACTACAAGTGTCTTTTGAGATAAATGCATGCATTTCCCCTTATGCATGTCTCTAGAAATGAGTTGTAAAAATTTAGCCCTTACTAAAGGGTCCAAGATCGTGAAGCTGGACAAGATGAGGACTGCCAGTCTAATGCAGTGAACATGTCTCATATATGCTAACAGGATCAGGCTCTTCACTAAAGTAATCAGAGTGGAAAAGAAGACTGAAAGGGTTGTAATAAGAGGTCCTCTCGGTCATCTCTGTGGAAAATAGAGATTATGGCAGGATAAAGTTTATATACATCTCAAAGACAATGGTGTAATCTGTTCTTAAAAGTCCTATAAGCTCTCAGAAAAACTAGCCCAGTGTTTTAGGATCCTGGCGTTTTTTTTATAAGAACATGTGGACTCCAAAGCCATTGTTGCATATGCTACAGTGGAGTGAGTTACACTGGAGATGGAGCTCTCCAGAAGGATGGTGCATTCCTCAGCTTGAGGAAATTCAAGTGTTAGCCATGTGTCATGCCAGGAATGGGCTTGCTGCTAAGGCAGAAAAAGCTAGCAGAGAGATGGAGAAGGCCATGTGGAAAGATGGTGTCATGGGGCAGAGGGATGCCTTCATTTAACTTTGTTTCCAGGATTACTTGCTACTTTTATTTCTTTGTCTCTGGCATTAAAATGGCATAAACTGTCCCAGAGTAAGATAGTTTCTGGGTAGCAGCACCTGAACCAATAATCCACTCAACTGAAAGGGTATTTCACCAGAGTCTGTCACAGGACCTCCATATCAGATAGTGTCTAGCTATCTAGCTTCTTCCTGAGCACAGCCACCTTAACAATCATGAATATCCTACAAAGAGTGCTGCTTGTTCTCTAACCCAAAGTTCCACACAGTTACTGCATCAAAGCTGTGAGCCAGCTCTCCAAAGCACTAATCAAGCAAACTTAACCACAAAAACATTCTTCCTTCTGGTGTGAGAATAAGTGTTTCCCCTTATACAGAGGCATATTTAAGAATCACCAGGGTGACTCTATAGTACTAACAAAGTTGCTATGGTAATTTCATAATTAAACATCACTGTAAATTGCTAGCCACGATCCCCACACAAATGAATATTTTTTAAAGCACATTTTCATTTTGGCAGGCTTTAATTTATGCTTTAGCCTTATTGCTCCTGCTGTAAGAAGGATTTGCGTGCCACACAGAGTGAGAACTGTTGCTGCAGGTACCTACCTCACTTGTGATGAATGAACAACACCAGGGTCCCTGGATCTGTCACAGCAGGAATGTGTGTGGTACAGAGTGTGTGGGGATCATGGTGTGACTGGGGAATAGAAGTCTCCATTCTTGTTCAAAAGCAGAATTAACCACCTACCTCCCTTTCCAAACTGCAGCTGAGCACCCTGACTAGCTAACTAGACAATTGTGTGTCCACATTCTGGGAGGCTCAAGTGTGTTGCAGCTGCACATTGTGGACCTGGATGACTCAGTTTCAACATTGAGTATTTTCCAAATACGACCACTTGCTCAGGGACCTTCTCTGACAGACAGCCCTAGTAAGAGTATGAGCAAAAGTGCCTCCAAATACAAGCAGGCTGGTTTGAGAAGACACTGCTATTCAGTATTGTCCAATGCCACCTATCACATACAGTTGTGTTTATAAAGGCAATATTAAAGAGTGAAAGCTGAGTGAGTGAAACTGTGTGGTGATCACTGCTATACCGAGAGCCCAAGTCATCCAAGAATTGTGAGATTTAGCTGCTTTACCTTTGAATCCCTAAAACCAAACCAAGAAAACTTCTTCGGTATAAGAGAGCATCATCAGTTTCACAACTCATGACAAACAGCTCTTTCATTATACTGTATAGCTACACAATGTAAATGTGTGCTGTATACAAAGACTTTACAGTATTTGAATGATTGAGTCCCATATCCTATACTCTTTATTAGTGATACTAGATAAGTGAATTGGAATTACTTAGAGGCAATTGGAGAACTGTGGAAATCAACTAACCTTTCCTCATGTAGAAAAGCCTAAATATCCCAAAACAGGGATATTTGGCACTGGACCTGCTGACTGCACACAATCCAGCTTGCACAACTATGCTGGGGCTCCCCTTTTCCATCATCTGGATTTCTCTCTTGCAGGCACCTTGTGGAACCTGCAGTTAACTTGAGGAATGCATTTTGCATCCAGCTCTTGGTTGGCTGCACATTGTAGGCAGGACAGGACTCCAGACACTGTGTATAAATGATGGAGAACACTTCGGGTTGTTGCTTTAGAGCAACAGTCTGCACTGCTGTTGGCAGCTGCAGGCAGTTTAAAATACACAACTCCCAGACACATATGCAATGTATACAGCACTTCTAATTAAGTCAGTGATGGAATCAAATTTTGCCTCAAAGCTTGTTTCATAATAACTCTCCAACTGACAGCACTACACCTTCCTAAATTTTCTACCATCTGAAAAAAGAAGTAGTTGGTAGAGGAATAGCATGACCTTCAAATATTTTCAGTGGTTTGCAATCACAGAAGCATGCAAGCATTAAGCGAATTTGATCCTGCCTGTCTCCTGCTGTGATGCAGTGTCTCTAATCAAGTATAATTAAAAAAAGAAAAAAAGAGCAATACAATACTGTACACATAAAAATAGTAATCACAGTGGCAGCAAAGTCACTTTTATACAGAGTGTGTATCACGTGCAATGCTAAATGCTCACAAACTGTTGCTCACGTGAGTAATGTTGTTCATGGAAATACTGGTTTTTCCTGGACTACCTGCCTGAGAAAGGATTTGCAGAATCAAGTCTGTGAACACTGACACAAATGTAATTTTCAAGTTGTGATTATTATGTTAGACCAAGTGACATTATGCTTTTAATTTATTTGCTGCTTTTTATTTAGGTGGCATTTGCCAGATGAGCTGCAGAAAAACCTGACATTGTTAGTAATAGTTGGTTCTGATTCCAGATGAATTCCCATACAGACAAAAAAAAAAAAAGAGAAGAGCTCTGAACATAAATGCAACTGAGTATTTTTGGTATAATTTATTTTTCTTCAGATTTGCTAATAATATCTAATTATAATAATAAATATTTTAATTTAGTCGTGGCATTAATCATCACCTTCATTCTCATCTCACATCAGCTATGACATTCAAATAATGCTCATGACTTCAGTCAAATAATTCCAGATCTACACTGACACTCCCAAGTTAAACAGCTCTACTTTAATAGGACTGTAAAATACAATTCTCTTTCCCTGTTAGGCTCCACTGGATGGAGTCTCTAAGAAAGGAAAATTAAATTGGTTTTAGGACATGTCATTTCTGAAACTTTCCCTTGTTTCCCTGATATATGTGCTACCCAAAAATCTCAGTGATTTCTTTCTTTCAGAGTTTGATTGTAAGGCTGTTTTTTCTTTTTGTTATGGCTTATCAGAGAAATTGTTAGGCAGAAAGCAAAAGGTTAGAAATAAAGGATAATAAAGTAAAAATTTAATAGTTCTAAAAATATATCTAAATTTCAGTTTTCAAGAAGTATATTTCTGTTTAATAGAATAGGAAAACTGCCTGCTATATATTTGAATTTTTCAATCAGGGTAGCTGTTTTGCTCTTTAGAAGAAATAAGATAAATTAGGCAGTTTTAATTAAGCTTACTTCGTTTTCATATTCCTGCTTCTCACCCACACTATGATGGAAGGTTTGAAAAGTAATTGCCACGGAACACTGCACTGCAAGAACGAATTCTAATTATTGCAAAGGAAAGTTAAAATATTTTATCTTCAAATATACTTGTTTTTCCCTTTCAGTTTAATTTTGAGAGTAATGTCTTACTGCTGTTCATCTCTGTTTTTCCCCTGAGGCAGCTTATGTTAGGGAAATGTTGATAGATGGCATGTAGTTAGGGGATGATAGCAAAATGAAAACAAACACTGGGGCTGCTGACAAATACAGCATTATCAATATTGATAGAGAGATCGTTCCCGCTACTAGCAGTCCCATTCTTCACAGGTTGGAGGCTACAGCAGCAGTTATGCCAGCTACCCCCTGGGGCTGAGCAGGGTTCTGCCTTTGCTTGCCTGCTGAGCAGAGATGTGCAGCCTTGAAATCACATTTTTTTATACCAGTTCCACACCCCTATGGATTGAGGTATGGACATGGCTTTCTGCAGGAGGCCGTTCCTCTTGAAGTGGACTGACTTGGGCTCTGGGCTGTGCTGGAGAGGGAGGAGGGATAGGGCAAGGCTGGGCATGCTGCTTCCACCCCAGAGCTTCTCTCACAGCCTTTTTGCCTGTGGTTTTGAAATACAGATGCTTCAAGCCCTTGCTCTGTCTCCTCACCCTGGCACACCTGGAATCAGCTAGTACCCATGAGCTGGTGGTGGCTCAGCTGCCAGCACTGTTCATCCCACCTTAGCCTCTGCCAGAATGAGCACAGCACATTTCTGGTCTCCAGCTCCTGTCCTCATTCTGCTGTTTTTCCCAAAGTAAAGCTCCTCGGGGTGTCACTAGTCCCAGGCCCTGTGTGTGGTCACTGCACAGTGTTCATGGTAGCTCTTCATCAAAAGTCTCTCTTCTGGAATGCCATTAGTGCTGCAGAAATTAAAGCCCCTTGGATGTGTGGTTTGCTGCTGGCTTTTCACAGGCATTTAGCTCCAGGGATAAATGCATATAAATTAAGCTGACTTTCATTTTTGCTTTATTTATGAGGTACTTCATAATAGGATTGTATTTTTACAAAATATTATTACAGATAATCTTTACTGTTACTACAGCCTGCAAATAAGGCTGGCTGTACTATTATTTCATTCCATAGCTCTCATGACAGTGTGAAATAGTAACTGAAATCATTCTGTGTGATCACCAGTGAGTGATAGCTTTGTTTTTTAATGGAGCTATCAAAGGAGAGGGGCACTATCTATCAGTCTGCCTGTAAGGTAAAGGAAACTAACAGAGGAACTCAAATCCCTTCTCTTCTCTGTGGGTTCAATGTGCTGGGAGACCTGACAGAAGCAAGACACAGACTCTTGCAGGTCATAGTGCTGAAGAATTAATTCCTTTGTTTTGCCTCATATAACTCTTGGCTAATCTTTTGGTTTGTGGTGGGTTTTTTGTTTTGTTTTGTCTTTTTTTTTTATTTACTGAAAACTATGCTTTTATGAAGAACTCCCATATAAATATTCAGGTGTTTGAGTAGGATTTTGCAGAAGGGTTAGAAAAAACTGCCAATGAATAATGGCAAAGAACTTGAGGTGGTGTACCTTTTTGCAATGATGAATAAACCATGCTTAGAAATGTCAGTGAATTTACGCAGACAACAGCATAGCAGTTGCCAAGAGTTCAGTGGGAGCAGCTTAAATAGCAAGTGAGACCAGTCATCAGCTCTGAAAAAACATTCAGCACCTGTAAGAGGTCTGCAGATCTCTCCCATCGAGATTTGTGTTGTACCCTATTGCACTCACTTTGACTCAGCTTTTCCTCTTTCATTAGTATTATTTCCTGCTCAGATATGTCAGATAATGTCACTGCCATGCACATTTGGCAATGCATTGAAAAGGATGTCCTCTCACATCACTAAAATAAAAGCCCCGTGAGCATGCTAGAGGTTTTATCTTCTCTGTGAGAAGAAAATCCAGAGCTTTCAAAGGTCATTGCACTTATCTGCCCTTCTTTTTTTATCAGAAAGTGAGGAATACTTATTTTTTATGTCTCTGTATGTAGAAAACTTTTTAAAGTCTAATACACAAATATAAACAAGTTAAAACCCACACAAAATAGGGGAAAAAAAAAACCTGCTTTGGTGACATTTACTCTCTGAGGCAGCACATACGAGGTAAAATAACTGTGTTGCAAGCTAGGAGTATCTTCTTTTGCACCTACAGAAGAAAAGCATGCTGTGAGCTCTTGGTATGTCTCAAGGCTCAATTGTCCATTTGACTTGGTCCTTTCTGGTTAGCTCGATAATTCAAGGAAAACCTGAAATGAAAGATCAGTGGTCCTGTGCAGCCTTGCACAGAGTTGGACACTCCGTAGCTTAATAAGGATAATTTCATACTTCAAAACCTTTGAGAGGTTTGCAAAATTAAGGCAAGACATTCCAGCCATCCCTTGCAAAGTCAGGTCTTTTTGAATTAATTTTGCTTGAGCTCAAGAAAGAGCACAAGCCTTAACCAGTTTGTCAGTTTGTGTCGCAACAATGTGATTTACTTGAGGAGGTGTCCAAAGCTTTAATATGTAATTGACTGGCAGTTTCAATCACAATGTTTCTCTACTGGCCAGCAAGCAGAAATCGGATGGTGTAAGAAGCCCAGAGTGCTGGCAGGCTTTGCAGCAAGCTGTGTTTGTATTACCAAGCGTAAATAGGTTTCTGGGAGGAGGCATCAAACATCATGCTTGTGGTTTTTTCCTCTGTTCTTGCAATTAGCTGGGAGGGGAGCACAGATGTTTTGCAAAGAACTCCTATCAAATTTAAAGAAGCAAAATTGTTAGGGTGGCTCTAATTAATTTTCTACATCAGTTTAAATGACATCTTTATATTGTAGCACTGTGCAAGATGTTCTGAAGTGGGGACCAAAATTGCCCACTGAATTTTGCTGCATGAAATGAATCTGGCCTGTTTCAATGAGCATGTGTACTGAGGATATCATTTTTTTGAATCCCCAGATAAAAAATATTTTCCAGAAGATTTTACTGGGAAGTCTGGCGTGTTTCTGTTGTTTATTGCAGTTGTAATTTGTCCTAATTTATTCTCATTGTGCTAGTGGAAGACAGAGTATTTTCACAGGCCCCATTGCATCTGTAGTGTTTACAACAGTGTGTTGGCCAAATCTAATCCGCTTGGCCAGAACAAAGCAGAAAAGTGTTCTAATCTCATTTTAGCCTATTGCTTGATTTTGACTGGCAAGTAACTCTTGAGATGGAGTGCCTTGGAGTGCATGGCTTGCACGAGCTCAGCTCTGAGAGAGTGGGAGTAAGACATGCCTGAGAAGCTCTCAGTAAAATAGGGGATTGCTGTTTCAGGCAGCCCAGTGTGGGCAGCTGTAGGTACCATTCACACAAGCTGACCTGCAGCAGCATTAAAAATGTGTCCGTTCAGTCTGCACGTGGGAAGTTCACTGACAGACAACAACAGCACCATATATTTATAACATGTAGGAAACCATAAACTGAGAAGCAGTCACCCATGACAGGCTTATGTTAGACTCTCCTCCTGGCAATATCCTAAGTTTGGACTGGCAGAAATGCAACCAAGGAAGTTTTAAGCCCATGTTCCCAGCAGAGGCTATCTAGAGAAAATAATTATTCTGCATGATTAACAAAAAATTATTATGTTCATCTACAAGTGGGTTTTTTTTTTCCTCTTAGCAACCTGTCTGGTTATAGGAAAAGCTATCCTTTGTAAGTTGGGATGTATTGGAACAGCATCTTGACAGGCAAGTCTCATGATGAGATTGTAATAATTTATATTGGCCTGGGAATAGTATAGTAATTGTTGCGAGAAGACTTTAATGTAAAATGTGGTTAGCTTATTACAGGGTTTTTAACTGGCAGCTTGCAGTCCCATAGGAAACTATGGGCTACTTCTAGAACATCAGCAAAGATTAAATAAGGAAAAGAAGCAGTGCATTAAAACTTGCTGGTCTGGATTCCACATCTTTAGAGGTCCAAGATGTTGTGGCCTACAAGAATAAGGTTTCACTGTACCCATCTTAAAAGACAGTGTGATAACCCTTTCTATAGTAAGCTCCCACGGTGTAATTCAAACATGACTAAGCAGAATCTTTTTGCTACAAAGCAGGGGGAGGCGGTGGGAGCAAAAGGAAGGTGCCATCACACTCTTGGTAATCTAGTTTTTAATCCAAACAGAAATCCAGGGGTTAATGAAGGAGGTTTATATAAATAGCACAGATAAATACTCTTGTTCTTAAAATGCCACAAAGTTTCACTTGAGGTGATCCTTCAAAATCAAGCGAAAAATAGCAGCAGCTCTTTTGCCTGAAGCTTGAAAGTCAGTGTTCCGAAAAAAAGTGTCAGGGAAAATGAGGGGAAAAAATAGGGAGGTGGAGAGAGGGAAAGCTGCAGTCCGACTGCTTTGGAGCCTGCACTGCAGATTCTCCCAAAGTCAGCACTGTGTGTGGCTACCAAAGAAGCTTTGCAGTGAATTGTTAGCAGAATATCTGTGCCACCGTGAAGGCAGCCTTGCTGAGCCAGCATGGGGGGAGGGGGGTGCGCTCCAGAGTAGCTTTGCAAGTTCATTAGGTAAAGGATGATGCAAGAATAGCCCATGTAAAGACCTGTTTAGCTCGGGTCTGCTTCCAGCCAAATGCATTGCCAAGAATGCTAAATTTAGGTTCTCAAATGCAGAAGAAAACCAGGCATGAGAATTGCTGAGTGTGGGTCACTGCTCTGTAGATGCTGTGTGGCCTGAGCTGCAAATGGCAGAGCAACCTGCTGTACTTTGTTTTTGAACCACTGTCTCAAAACAGAAGAGTTAGCAGGGACTGACAGCACTGGGGTTAAACTGTGCTACAGTCATGCATTAGTTAGTGCCACTTGTCATGGAGAAAGAGACAGCAAAGACACTAAGCAGACACTGCAACAAAAAGCCTCAGACATTCCTCTGCATAAGGGTTTGATGAAGAGGGTACAGTGTTTTCTTTTTAGGCAATTGGAAGCTATTGATCCTTGATTATGAGAGAAGCAAGTGTTTATTACCATCTTTATTTCCCTTCATTTCATCAAAATAAGGTGAAATTTCTGGTTTTGGCAAAGATTAGGATGACCACTCTGAGGAGGAAAAATCTGCTCAGCAGTTGCCAGTATATTGACAAAAAGAATTGCAAGGCTGAAAGGTTTTGCAGAAGAAATTTTCCAACAGTGTTTTGTTTTCAAGTTAATTTATGCTAAAGACCTTGAAGAAAAGAAGTCTTCTCTGCAGTGTTCACTTTCCTGTGTACTAGAATTAAATCATCAAGATGGTTTTTTCAGTTGGTCCTTGCTTTATCTTTCAGCATGGGACCAGCACTTCCTAAGCTCTGGGGTCTGCTGAGCAGCGCTGATGGGTTTACGTCTATAAAGTACCCTTTGTGATGAGGTTTCTTTAAAAGAAGAAATGACAGTGCAGCAGGTTAGGAATACTTATTCAGGAATATGGGAATAGGGAGCATCACAGCTTGTATATTGGGTCCCATGAAAACGCATCAAGGCTTTTGTCCTCAGCACTGGTATACATTGAAATGCCAAAAGATGGGCTTTTGGCTGACACTTTCCTAGCAACTTCTAGGAATTACTGCTAGACTTGAACTTTCCGGAGTTAAGGGAACAATAGTCATCTTCCCTGAAAAAATAATAGACACAGGCCACCAGGAAAAGAAAACTGAAAGATTTTAGCCTTTTGCCCTTTAGTTGTTGAAGCAGGCCAGATACTGAGAAATGTGGAGAAAGTGTCTATAACACTGTGGCGGTAAATCCTTTGCTCAGAGAATTCCTGGAAGGTCCCAGAAAAATCACAGTGTCACCATGATTTTGAAAAACCTTCCCTGACAGAGTGTGAGGTCCCGGCCAAAACCCTGGCTCAAATCTGCAGGGCATTATTCCAGGCGATCACTGTTATTTGCACAAGTGTAACTACATATTCCAGCAGACACCACAGCTGCATTCTCTCCTAACCCCAAAGCTTCTCCTCAAACTTATTCTACTCCACAGCATCCTTAAAATGCAGTAGTATTCCTTTGGACTTTGGAATTCTGCACTGACAGTTGATCAGTTGTTAGTAACATACTTTCTCTGCCAGTATGCCTAAGTCTCTGGACAAATTCTTGGAGATCTTGTACTCAATTTGAAACTAGATATGTATTTTGCATCATATTTGGAGTTGTAAATATATTTTTTTTAAATTTTTTTTTTGGCCACCCAAACCGTTCTGAGGGCTATGTTCCATGATTCTGAGGTTTGGCTTTTAATCTCAGTAGCACAAATAACTGCACAAACCAGCATGGGACAAAGGTTCAAGAGAAATATCGTATCTGACAAGCACAATGTGGGAAGAGTCCAGAATGACTAAAGAGTGATGTGCCAATGAATTGCTGGTTTTCATTAATGCCCCAAACCAGAAGAATCCCAAATGACATCCGTGAGTACAATCATTTGACCCAGCCCACAGACACAGATGGGTATTCAGAAACACATGCCAAACTGTTCAGAAGGCAGATGGAGATGAAATTAAATGATATCAGCTAACTCACTCGGAACACAGTTGCTGAAAGTTAGCTTTGCAGATCTTCAAATTCAAACCAATGTACTCCCTGTCTTTGTAGACATTTGTAAAAACAGAAAATGCGGAGAAGTTAAGACAATCCTTCATTTTTACAGGTAACTGTAGCAACATTACTTGTATACTGATGTCTTTGGGTGCTTTTCCAGAGTTTCTTGCCTCAGCTAGGAGTTGTTCAGTGCAATATCATCACAGTGGTTATTCTACTGCTTAGTGCCATAGTGGCAACAATAAATATCACTACTAAAAGCAAGTGGTTTATTTAAGAAAGAATGGATGTGGGGGGAAAAAACCCCACAAACTATCTGAAGCATAAAGCATGTCTCTTTTGCACTTCAGGGTGCAATTTTATGTCTGCTACAGCATCATATGATGTATCCTCTCTATCAGCATCTCTCAGACAAAGTCTCATGATGAAAGTCTCAGCCCCTCTTTTGTTTTGTTCAAGACAGTCTTAATGGAAATGAATGCTCATTTTCAGGACTAACTCAAATTATCTTAACTGAGGACTTTGTACAATATTTGCTGAACCGCCTGAAAAGGAGAGGATGGGACTTTGGTTATCAGATGCTTAATGCCCTAATACTGCTGTCATCTCTCTCTCAATCTGTGGAAGGCTGCAGGATGAGAGGGCTGTTTTCTTGGACAAGCACCTGCTGCCCTGGCAGTGAAAGGGGTGTCTGACTGACTACACTCATACTATTTCCACAGTACTGTGCAGATGTCCCAGCTAAAAAGGAATCAAATGGATTCAGAGCAGTAGTTAAAGACACATCAGGGAGAAGCTATTGAATGAATCAGGCAACCCTGAGACCTACAGAAGAGGACAAAATTAGCAGTTATTTTTTCTGTAGAAATGTCTCTTTCCGAAGCACAGTTCTCACTGCCAGAGATTTTGAGACCACCATGATCCCCTGCATAATGTAGACATCAAGCATCAAATGCTCTTCTAGAGTTTTTTGAAAAGGTTATTCTGCTCCTCCTTCTCAACTGCTTCCGTACCTGAAATTGCTTATGACTTAGAGAAAAGCTTGCACCCATTTGGAATTAGTGGAGCAAAATGGTGGAATCAAGAAGGCACACTGTAGCTTCTACTGAATCCAAAATGTGGGAACAACAGGTTTTCTTTTAATCTGTGGGTGCCACGCCACTTGTTCTCACGCTCCTGCCTATGACGCCAAATTTTCCCAATACAAACCAATGGGGCTTGGTGTCAGGGTGACACACTCTAATTTGCAGAGGTACAAATGCTTCTTTCTGAAACTAGTGAGTGTCCATAACAAATGAAAGGAGAAAGAAGGGGGAGGAGACTGGAAGAACATTTGAGAGGGTTTTTTTCCTCTGCTGTGGTCCATATCATCCTAAGCAATTTTATTTTACCTATTCCTGAGCCAGCAACCTCTAAGCAAAGTCTTCTCCATCCTGTTCTTTTTTTTTAAGGTACAATAAGCCAAGTGCATCTCTATCAACTGCTGTATGTACAGAAAGTACATACATTTGACCTATTACATGCACTTACAATGAGAAAAACAGCTCATAAACAATGCTGCAGATTCATGAATTATAGACAGAGAGCGGTTGAGGGGCTTATTATAATTCTGTCATGTGCCTTTCTGTGTTTGGGGCACATGAACCTTCCCCACTGGCTTATGATAGATGGGCATATACTTCAATGCAGGGTGGGAAATCCCTTGCTGATGGCTGCTTTTTTTTCTCTTGCTTGTGATTCTCCTCCTCTTAGGCTATTAGGAGCACAAGAGCTGTCAGATGCCTTTTGCAGAGCAGGGTTACCTCTTTGCGTCCGAGCAGGCTAAGCTGTAAGTGCAAGGTCTGGTTCAGTGGCTTATCAGTGGCTGCCCTGAATCTGCAGCTCTGCCTTCTGGGCAGAGAGCTCCTGCATGGGCACTGAGCCCAGCACTCCCCAGCTGCAGATTTATTCAGCCTGGATGAAAGCTCATTCTAGCTATTTTCATGTGTCAGTTGCATATGAGTTTATTTACCCGGTTTGTTTTATGCCTTTTCCGTTTCAGTATCTCAGCTCTGAAGTGGGTTGTACAACTTCCATTAAAAGTATGAAGAAACTCTTACTCTCAGTACCACTGTAAATCAGAGATTTAATCTCAGATGTTACAAAGCCAAAGAGAGTAAATCAATCACAGTTAGGAGATTTACCTGGTTTTGTGTAACATCTATCTCCAAGCAAATACTTCTACTCTGACATCAGTATATTGCTTTGAATTTATTTTGGTTAAAAAAGCTCTGTAGTAACAGGTCTAATGGGAATTGCACCTTGATTACTTTTCTCCTGGAGATTTATCCATCCCTTTCCTTTATTCATACTCTTCAAGATCTGGATGGGCTTTTGAATAATTTGTATTCATTATGAAGCAGTGATATAGGATTAGTAGGGAACATAAAGAAGAATCACTGACATAAATTTTCATCAGTTTTGTGGTGAATGCATTTTTCTTTTAGGGTTTGTTTGGGGTTTTTTTGGTGGGTTTTGTTGGTTTTGTTTTTTGGTTTTTTGGGTTTTTTTGTTTTTTTTAATGTAACTATATGTGAGAGCTTGCATGTTTGTAAAGGAGTTAGGTGATAGGAAAAGGAAAAAGAGATTTTCTCCTCTGTGTATTTCTGTCCAGCAGCTATTTGAATAAAACAGTTTATTTTCTTCTTTTTTGCTTAGGACCCAAGGTATATACTTGGTGCTTTTAAATGGAATCTTGTTCCTAATCTGTAGACAGAGATAACAGGATTAATTCAAGTAAAATCCCTGAGAAAGAATGACAGAATTTGAAATTGTAAAAAAATCTGAATCTAATTGTACACCATCTGTAGTTTCCTTTTCTAAATACATCAAGGGTCAAGAACTATACTGCCATAAAATGGGGAGAAAAGAGTAATTCTTTTTATTCTCTTTTCTTTCCAGGGGCTCCCTTATCTGTACAGAATTATCAGTGACAAATTAATTTAACTGAGCAGCACAGTAAATTGGCAGGAAACAATATTCATCAAACCATCTCCAATGTGTGCACACAGTGCAGCATTTTACACAAGTGCCATGTGTTTCGTGTTTGTTGAAAAACCTTTGCTCTGATGAAAATGAATCCAAGGTAAAAGCTAGTGCAGGATTTAAGGTCAGATGCAATGTGGAGAAAGACAGAGTGCGAGACTGGCTTCCACTAAGGAGAGATTTCCACTGGCTCAGCATGTGCTTGCTCCTCAGCGTGACGTGGCCCAGCAGTACTGCTCGAAGGGCATCTTCCAAGGGTGAGGCTGGAACTGGAGATAAATGAAGGAAGCAAAGGGTTTTAGGCAAAACACCTTTTCCTTTCCGGCTCTCAAAATCTGTTGCTCATCCTAACGCATGTGAAGCAGCTCAACCTGAAGACCCAGCCAATGGCCCATTGAAATCTGTTACAATATGTATGGAAACCATAAATATTCTGAGCTATGTCCTGGGCTCAGAAAAAATGCACAGTTTGAGTAGGCAAGTTTTCTTTAGTTAATTTATTCTTTTTGTATTATTTCAGTCACCTTTATTTCAAAAATACTGTCTTCCTGTTTTAACGGTGAAGATGTGAAAGGCAGTTTCATGCTGGCTAGAGTTTAAAAGGACCAAAGTTACTGCAGTTACAGCTTCTGCTTACTTTTCTGTTATTTCTCTGTAGTTTTCACATGGACCCTATAGCTTATGCCATTCTTAAATGAGACAAAACCATTTCAATTAATACTTACTATTTTAATCTAAAGACAGTATATAAAAAATATAAACCGTGACCTGACAGCCTTCATAAATTTTCAAATAAATTCACTTTAGGCAGCATTGTGAATGTCTAATTTCCTGAATCATTATGAAGTTCTAAATAGAATTAATAAAATAATAAAAATTTTCAAATTT